>CM052014.1:9047882-10247882 GCA_028476595.1 Obolodiplosis robiniae | reverse complement strand
TTCGAACGAACAAAAAAAGAAATCTACCGTTTAAGATGGTCGTATCTATTCATTAAACATCTTTTGTCCGTACAAAATATTCGAATGAATAAAAAATTGCACGGCAAATATCTAACGAAGCATGTAAAACATATCGCGCAAAAAAAATAACAAATTATGTGAATATTTGAATTAATATCTCGTTTGTTTGTTGATTTTTCTTCTTCAATCTCGTTTAGATCCAAAGATGCCAAGTCATTGAGATACTCGAGGATGCAAAATGCCGAAAAAAATTATTTATCAAGCATTTTCATATGTTTTACGTGACAATCGTGTAGTGCCCGCCCATCGTCGTCGAGGTATGTATGGCGCGTAAAGTGGATAAAATAAATGGAAGGCGGAGTTTCGAGCGTTTCCAATGTCAATACTCAACACTCACATACGCTATATACTCATGATTTCGATGGTAATTGTTCGTGGAATATCATGGAAAACATAATAATTAGTTAATGTTGATTTTGGTTTCGTTTGTCGAATTCTCTCTTCGCTTTTTGATTCAATGTTTCCATTGTTTTATGTTCCAATGCTGGATGAATAGCAAAAAAATAGAAAATAAATTTAATAACAAAAAGACTATTTTCTCTGCGGTCAAACACTGGATCTTGGCAGCCGTTGAATTTGATGTTTAATTGCGAAGACCGCTGTTGTGTTTGAGGATTCGGCGCCCTTTTCATCACATTTTCGCTTCGCATCTTCGCTTGAGTTGGTTTTTTTTTCTCTGCGGCTTTCAACAGCGTTAAACTACATTTCGACAACATCTTACAATTATATCTGTGCAAAATTTAATTGAAAAATAAATTACAACATTCAATTATATCATGTAAAAATATTATTAGCAGAATTCAAAGCATTGCCACCGCGGCACAATGCAAAGCAAACACAGCAAGTACAAGCGATTTAGAAAAGTAAAGATGTTCGTGCTTCTTTGCCATTGTGGAAAGGAGAGCAGACAAATAAACGTAAAAAATGTAGTTTACATGGATTTTGAAGGCTTTCCTTTCTTAATGGCATCTGCGCGAGACGATTTTAATTCAACACACTTTTTCTCATTCTTTCTTTCTAACAACTTTAATTATGATGATTTGATTAAAATTTCGAAAGGCTTCGTTTTAATTTTTTTTGCACAGGAAATGAACGATATGTGCCAAATTACGGTTAATTATTGCCGAAAATGTGATCGTAAAAATCAGATTAATGATCAACCGACTTTTTAGAGTGCAACGATTTGTTCATAATCAACTCGAAAATTTTATAACCCATTTATATAATTATTATTCATTTGAATTCGACACGCAGCAGTTTTATTCAATTTTTGCAGAGTTTCCGGTCTTTGATTTTGGAGAAAACATTCATTGATTGCTATACATTTATGATTGTGAAATGACAATTTCAATGAAATTGTTTTGGGCTTTTTGATCTAATAAACAAAATAAATAACAAATAATTTTTGATTTCCGTGCAATTATCCATTTCTATTTCCATGATTTTTGAATATTACGGAAATTTGATCGAAGATTTCGGCGAACATAAACAAATTCCGAATTCATTCAAATTTGTGAACGTCCAAAAACTGTACGAGTAGAATTCGCAATCAATTTTATGAATTCCATCGAAATATTTATATCCATTCAGTTGAATTGACTCGAAAGCAATGTTGGCACGTTAAGGCAATTAGCATAAAATATCTGTTAGGTTTTTGATAAATTGTATGTCATATTCAAATGTGTATTTTAATGGGATTAACTGCTTTTGACAACAACTTGTGGTCAACGACAATAAAGAAATATTTAAATCTCTGAATTTGTTGAAGAGCGTGTGAAAATTTGAACACTTTGAAAACCAACCACATGCTCTCACATGTCAGAAATTTTGATTTGCTCCAAAGGCACAAATCGAAAAGAATTCCCTCGAAGGAAATGGTCAGAAAAGCAAACTGCTCTCGAAAATTGGTGTTCTCTGTTATTAAATATTATTTCTTTTCATTGACAAAGAGATTATAAATGGAGTTAGCTTGAACAAAACCGAATAATTTATTTATATCCGTAATTTAGTTCATTAAGAATGACAGTCACAGCATGGTAGTTTGTATTTACACAGTCATAATCTGGTTTATATTTACCAAACCGAAATAATTATTCAAATTAAAGCAAAGTAATTTCGAAATAAATTCATCCGAAAAAAATAGTTGTGACGTAATAAATTTGGCCAATTTGTTTACAAAATAATATGTGACTTGGACACATCAAAAGTTAATTCCTGTAATGAAACCATCCACCGAATAATTTGTATTCTCACATCGACTATTAGAACAGTGGGAACAAAATTATGGGCAAAATGCCGGTTAGGCATTAATGCAATTACAGTAAAACAATTAGCTGCTGGTTGTTCCAGCGATCATGTTCTTATCGCAGATCTGGCATACCAAAGCAAATAAAGAATGTTTCCAATCCAAATCTAATGTAATGATAATAGGAATGAAATGCGTTGACGAAACCGAAACAATTGCGCTCTTGTTGATTCAATTGAAGCCTAATTAAACAGAAAACATGACATTTTACTTGAATTTGTTCGACTAGCATTAATCGAATTATAATTAGATTTTTGTGTTTAGTTTACGCTTTTCTATACATACATTTCGCTGTGACTTCACCGTTTTCGGTGGCTGATACTTTAAACCACAACTCTATTTGCCTTCTGTGGAGCGTAATTTTCGTGTGGTGACTACAAAATGGAAAAACATATTGGATCGCACATAAATGAAAATATCCAATTGTATTTTTAGCTCATAGCTTCTGTAATTGGTTGTCTATTTACTAAATTTTATTTAATTTCTAGGAGATGATCTGCGATAAGCACGCGGTTAGCTTAGAAACGTGTATAGAATATTAAAACCGCAGTCGAACGCGCGCGCTGCCGAAATTGAGGCAAAAACTGGAAAAAAATTGGAAAAAACGAAACGACAATCATCATCACGAAATAATGTTGGAATTTCCGGTTAACGTTGCATTGCGGCGCATCATATTTCAAAGTCTGATTCCTTCTTCATCCATTTGTACCTTTTGGCGGAGTAACAGCTCTATGTTTCATCATTTTTCCCACCTCAATTTTCGTCTAATTGTTTGACAGCGATCTCTTGGTACGATCACGTTTCTACTGCTACTGGGCGACAACAGCACAAACAGTGTGCACACCACACATGCGACTCGCTACTGGTTTTCAGTTTCAAATTACTATAAATGGAAAAAAAAACTGGAAGAAAAGAATTAAGGAGAAGACGCGTGTTTATGTGCACACTCACACGAAAAACAGAAACACGCAACCGATCAAATAATCTCGAACAGAGAACATCACCAGCGACTAGAAAAACAAATCACTAGGCCATTCTAACCAATTTATACAATTTCATTTCAAATTATTAACTATTTTTTTCCACAAACTAATATCAATTGTGATCTAATGTGTCATTAACATTGCTCTTTTTTATTCGCGGCTTTGTTTTCATTCGACAAAGTTTCGTTTCATTCGCCATAATTCTAACTTAAGCGGTACAAAATACCGGAACACGAACGCAAGCCCAAATCAATCAAACATAATCAAATTTGGGCGAATTTAACGCGCAAACCCACCACATTCGCTCAAGACCAACGAAGGGATGAACACAAATTACATCAGAATTGGAACAGAAAGCCAAAGAGAAAGTACAATGCGTTTAGTTGTAATATAATGACGAAATCACTTCGGATATTAATAATACAAATTCAAATGATTGAGTTCAATTAAGCTATTTTCAATAGAAAATTGAGTCATTATTTTGAAGTAGAACATTCATTCTTCATTCAGTAAGAGGGTCTTAATCATATAATTGGACAAATAGAAAATATTCGAATTTCCGTAATCCGATAGAGTTTTTACTATTGGAGAATTTTTTTCATGAATGCGACAACGGGATTTCGAAAATTTGGGATGATTAGAGAGAATTATAAAAATGCTCCCTTGTCATTTCGTGTTTTTGAATAATTCTATTGAAATATTCGTTATGAAAATAATGAAAAATTGAATCGGTTAGAATGTAAGTGAGACTTCACATCTCACCTCTTGCTCTCGCTAACAGAAAATTTCATAGGAAAGAGCAGGAGGCTAAATATGAAGTCCCGCTTTCATTCTAACCGATTCAATTAATTATTCAGCCGAAAACAAATGAAATTTCCGAATAAAAATAACCAAATTTCAACTGACGACTTTTTACAATTTCATAACCTTGATGCCGCTTTGTTCTTTAATTAAATATAGCTGTTGAGCTGCAAGAAAAGCCATAAAATACTTTCCTGGCTATTTTCAATGTTCAGTTGGTGCCTTGATCATATTAAGAGATGTCAAACAGCGAATCGGATGAAAAATTTCCTCTAGTTAATTAACGATCATTGGCAATAAATTATCTCATTTCGAAAGATTTTCTCAAACATTTTTCGAAAAATGGCCGACCGAGAAAATCTGTAGGGGGTAAATATGAAATGATCAGTTCCATCGAAACCAAAATATCTAATTTGGATGTGATCAAACATATCGCTTTAAGCAATGCCGACTTGACAACTCGCATGCGACCGGCATAGAGGTTTTTAAAAGAGTGAACACTGTTCGGAGTCAATAAAATGGGATTTGTTTATTTCATCGAGAAAATATTCATTTTTAATAATATATTTTATATTTTTATCTATTCGTTTTACTATTTTACTTGATAAGCACAAGTGACTATTTCATTTTTATGTTATGAATGTACCATATGGTGCATTTGGACGTTCAAGAAAGAGTTGAATCTAGAAATTAGTCTCGTCAAAAAATTTAAATCCTAACTGTTTGGGTTTAAGTTGTTTGAGTCAATGAAATCGACCACATGCCATGTCATCAACATTTTAAAGGCACACTGATTTTCAAATTCATAATCGTGTCTATTCTCCCGATCGAAAACTTATTCACTCCATTTGAATAGCTTCAAAGGAGTTTGAACCGAAAAGAAATGTGCTCGCATTACTAATCGTTTAATTTTATTACATTTTATGAGTTCATGGTTTTTATTTGGTGATTTATGGTCATTGTTTTACCGGCTCCATTTATTTGGTTGAATGAAAAGTGGTTTTTTATGGAAATGTGTCCCAAAAATGGTAAACGTGGATTCGCCTAATTAATTCAATTTTCGCCTACAAAATCCGATTCGCCTGAATCGTTCTGAACTTATTCATCGAGTTTGTAATGAAAATTAATAATTTCTCTATCTATTTCTCGCCATAAAATTTTCAATCGATATTTTTTTTTTCTTTTAGATTCAAAATCAAACGAATTTTTTACTCATATTTTGAAGTTGACAAATAAGGCGGAATGTTCAAGCACCTTGAAAAAAACCCATTGAAACCACAAAAACACAATACTTTTTATTCATCTTGCATATTTTATTGTTTGAAGCATTGATTTTGGATCGAAAACAAAGAGCCAACAAAAAATTAATATTAAATATTTGGAAATATCATTTTGTTGATAGGTGTTTACAGCGATGCTTTTGATTAATTGCTGGTCAGGCGCCGAATGTTCGCCTACTTTTATGTTCAATCATGAATATTATGCTCGATTCTTGCTCTTATCCCTTTACAATAAATCTACATCATCTTTATGTAAATACAAGCCGAATCATTTATCAGGAATGCCATTCAATTATGCTTGTATCAGTTGTTACAGTTTTTCGTTATTGTTCTGTGGCGCTTAGTGACTAGCAGATAAATGATACTTTGATTTAGACCGCACAAGAATCGACTGGCAATGAGCCAGGCGGTTGCTTTGTGAAAATTAAGCAATTTCAATCATCACGTTCAAATTATATTTTGAATTTATCGGCTTTTGATTAGAAAATTTGATTTTGCCACGAAAACTCCTGAATCACTAAGTGTCGGGCTAGAAAAAACAAACTTGAAAACATGCACAAAAAATGTCTAGCTGTCGCTACAAATATCAATTAAAATTTAATTATCCTAGAAACATGGCCAAACTGGACTTTATCTTTAGCTGAAAATGACTTGCTGAAAACCGAAATGTCGCTGCCCAACGAATATTGATGGAAAATAAAATGGTAGTAATTGAAATATGTAGAACTAAAAGTGATTAAATCGATTATAATAACTTTTTTTGGAAGGGAAAGAAACTGATTTAGCAATGAGCAACCCATTTTTTATAACACAAATATTGTTCTAGCGACCGTTTAATTTACTCGCAATTCTTCGTGTGTTGCCTGTTTTTTGTTGATCGACGAGCGATTTGCCGGACAGCATGAATAGTGAAGCAGAAAAAATAAAATTGACAAAAAAAATGGTGGTCATGATAAATGAATGTTTAATAGCTTTTGCCGATTTGTATAATTTGATAAATTATTCGCCAATGAATTTCGAATAGTGAAGCAAACTATGATTTAGCGAACAATATTTACAGACAATGAGCTTCGCAAAATTGATTCCACGAGTAAATTAAAGTCAATATTTTCAATTAGCAATTTCTGTATTTCATTATGACAATGCCAACAGCAAGGGTCAAACTGAGATTAGAGAACCAAATGCACTCAATGTTAATGATGTTTGCAGTGTAATTCAAATTATGTTCGGTAAAATTAAAAATGGCGGATATTGATTGAAGTGCACCGCGTGGTTCATAACCGAATTTTGAATAAGTGAATTTCTTGATTTAATTAACTTCACGAGAAAAATCTCATTATTGTGGAGTTGCAGAAAATAAAGGATCACCTTCGGCTATAAACTCTGCAAACAATTAACATAATGCTAGCGATACTTGGAATTGGAACCGAACGATTTCCTCGCATTATTTTTGGCTTGCACAAAATTTCTTGAATAAGTGAAGATTGCGTGTCATTTGGACCCAACTCGATTGAAGACGATAGAAACCGATCCTCGAAAGAAATTATCGACGGAAAAAATGCCGTAATTGGCTTCGAATTTGATAAAAATTAATACGAGAAACCGATTCATATTGCCTTTTGATGATTTCCTATTTTACCTTCGACCGTTGCCTTTGTTGGCGCTTGTTTGCTTAATTCCGTATCATTAGTGATGTAAAACGGAGGCGAATTTATTTTTTCAATTATTTTGTATTCGTGAGGAAGAGAAAGGAAATGACGACCAAAACTCGCTCTTTGATATGTTCCGTCTTCACAGGCATTTATAATAACATAAGCAGCTCGTTGGCAGAGAGATCATAAGAATGATTTATTCCAATTTAGAAGATGATGGGTTTCATGTTTTTTGTGCACTCGAGTATCGCTTCCAGTGTTGGCGCTTGAAATTTTTACTTCACAAGAACGCATTCTTTTACGGTGAGATAATAAAATAGTTGACAAAGAATCGTCGGTATTTTTGGTTATTTAATTTGAATTGTCAATGTGACTTTGGTCCAAGCAATGCATTTGCTTATCCATCGCGTTTAATACTAAAATGCATGATAGTGAAAGAGAATTCTAATTCCAACACAGGATATATATTTCTCTTTTACTCTCATACACTCTAATGCAAAATACTTCATACCATATTATTTGTATGCGTTAAATAGCTGGCTGTTGAGTACAGTCCGAGCTGTACAGCCAATACATTGCTTGCTTTGGTCGGAATAGAAAAAGTTAATTAAATTATTAAGGATCTCCCAGGCAATTTGTCTAGCATGTTTGCGTTGCGGTTGGCAATCGAAGATTGATCCGAATGAATTGGGTGGTCTCGGTGCTTACACAGGTAACTTTCGGTTTTTTTTTTTCGTACAACTCGAAGCGGGCGTTCTTTTTATCGTAAATGTGAAAATAATTTGCCGCTTGATTTTGCCGAACAATTATCAATTAAAATAAAATAAATGATACCAACAAGGACTTATACCCAATATGCCGCTAAGTCACAGTAGTATTTGCCAAATGCTCATTTTAAATAATTCTGGAAATTACTTTTAAATGGATGACATACTATGCTTTCAATATTATTTCACAAACATGTTGAATGTAATCAATGAAAAGATAAAAATACCAAAAAGTTGGCGCTCGTTCTGTATATAAGTGAATGAAAAATGAAACGGTTTTATAGCAAGAAGAAATCGAAAGCGATTCAATTTCTTTCCAACTGCTTTTGGACGTTCTAAGCCCATAACAGCTGTGAATATCGCAAGCGGAGAAACACTTCAATAAACAAATGAATTCGTTAAATTGCTCCAAAATTTTAATATAAAATCTTATTGCGCCAAAACGATTCATGAAAATAAACTAAATAATGCCGAAAAACAATGATGACTAATTGTATAATTATGTGTGGTTGATGCTCGCGCAGTGACTTTGGATCAGTGACGTATACATTTGATCGCTACACCTTAACATGAATTGACAAATGCTCAATGACATCAAACAACCGTCCATTCAATTTCGATTGATTGATGAGCCCGACACGAGCGCGAAGAGCGAGAGCGAAAAAAAATCGTCTGCCGCAGTGTCGCTGATATGGCTGAGCTGGTGGTAAGTAAAGTCGTATAATAGGTTTATTGTCACCAAAGTGTTCTTGTCGATCGGCGCTTTTGTCGTTTTACGTTTATTTAATTTTGCAGATTGTTTCCATTAGTGACTTTAATGGTACTTTAGATAACGAAACGCGCGGCGAACGTATTGCAATGCCATTCGTCTGCGGATTGTGGCTGTGCGCTAGGCAAGTAGACATGCTTCGCTTTGATCACATCGAACGGTCATTCCGTGTCGCACGTATGGCATCCTTTCATTGCTTTTGAATGTCGACACACACAAGAAATACAGATCAGTGTGTGTTGAATTATTGAACTTGTTTATAATCTTTTTTGCTCCTGTCTCCACTTCTTCACATTTTCTCTCCTTGGATATAAAGCTATTACGACGAATCATCAGTTTTTGTATCTTTTTTTTTTGAAGTTTTATTTTTTTCGAGTGCAAAAGTCCACAGATTCGTTAAATTCGGAAGTTCGTCGCGATGGAATTTCTTGCTTGCATATCAAATTGCCTGTCTAACAATAAAAATTAGCTACACATTCGAAAGAGTCGTAATCGTGATTCCATTTCATTCTTTCGATTCAATCTTCGTGGTCATAATCCATACTCAAGCGCTCACCAAAGCGCAACACTACACAATAATAAACGAACGGCCTTCCAAAAAATATCGCAAAAGTTATTTATAAAACTTATGGAATTAAATGCAGTTAATTTTTATTGTGTTTTATCTCGTATATTGGACATTTTTGGATTTAGCTAAATGAAACAATGGTATCGTTTATTGATTTTCTAATATTTTAATTGGAAAGTAATTTTCAAGTGACGACACACTGAAACTACAAAACGATCCGAACAATAATCTAATCGTCAAGCAGATAGATTTTAAATTTCATTTTCAGTTTGCCCAAAATCAAAGGCCATTCCACCGACACACAACATTTTTCGAATATTTTCCAAGTCAAAAAAATAAATTGTGCTCTGTATTCCGGCTCTTGAATGCATTAACAGTTGGAATGACGCATTACAGTCAAAATATTGGATTTTGGTTGAGGTGAGTCATACTTGAAGATCTTCTGGGCTCTTTTCTTTTCCATTTCATTTGAGACTTTTGTCGTGGATTCAATTTGAACTGGATTCATTTCAATTCTTATCGCCTGAGTACAAATGCGGCAAGGTGAACCGAATTAAACAACCATGCATTCGACATTGGCTGCACACCAACGAATGTGTCACACAAAAGCAGTGGACATGTCTTTACTCGTGTCATCTTATCTAATGGGATGGCGCCAAAACAAATTAAAATACATAGTTGTTTGTTGTTTCTTCTCGATTCTGACATGCTGCGATGAATACAATGTATTTCTACAATTTAATAAAAATTAATCATTCTGAACACTTTTCGTCTGTTTTAAGGACTTGTAAATGTAATGTTTCACGAAATGAAATAAACCCAAAGAATTGTAAGTACAAAAATTCGAAAAAAACTGTTGATTTTTCGGTGAAAAATACATTGAAGAAATGTTTTTTAAATGCTCAAGAAATAAACGAAAAATCTTTGACACTCTTTCTTTAAATATTGTTAAGGTTTGACCTGAACGAACGACTAACAAATGATGGAATGTATCAATTTTTTGCAAGAAGGTAAAGGAAAATGATATGTAAACAGATAAACACTAAAAAATGACATCGTCAACTTTGGAAGAAGGCTCTTCTTAAGGGAGGACCTGGTTCTATCAACATTTAACAATCTTCTCGCTTCATATGGCAAGCAATAAAAAACCGGCCAATACAGTCTACTCTCGCAAAATTTAATTTTTCAGATCAGTTGACCGCTTCACACGTTTCATTGCTTTCTTTAAAAAGTTGACTTTTTCGCTAACTTTTTACGAGAGATTTTTGCTTTTCGGACAATTACAGGAATTCTATAATATCGCATATTGACGAAAATATTCAAGTAATATGCATTCTACTGCGTTTATTACATTTGCTGAGTACACTTGCTTCGTTCTAATCGTTTGAAATAATATTTATCATTAAGCTGTAATACGAACTTGTGTAATTGTTCGTCAAAATGTTCAAACATGCTCAATATTTTTTGCATTATTAGGAATATTTGACCAGGTGTTTAACACAGAATTTTTACACTGAATCGAAAGCTGAAAATACTTCATACGCCATCAGAGTACTACTCAATTAGACGAAATCAGCTGGAATTGTCAATAGCATAAAATGGTTGGGTAATATAGCTTCATCACATCGAAAAGATTGAACTTACGCATACGTATTTCACCATGGTGAAATTAATGTTCTTTAATGCATTTTCATGAAAAATATGAATGTTTATTTTCCATTCGGAACGTTCTTCCTAACCAATAAACGTGAAAACAGGAAAATAGATAAGCATTGTGGGAGTGAGAAACGAAAAAACGAAATAAAATTGACACATCCTTCACTTCATCGATATTGTTTTCAATTAAGTTGATTCAATTGCAGTGAAAAGTTAGTCGAAAATTTGCTCATTAATTCATGTATTGTCATTCCATCACGTGGCATTTTGAAGTTCAATTAGAAGAAAAGAAATCTTTGAACGCTTGAGTGGCGAGTATCGAGTGCAATGAATATTCACCTGGAAAAAGCGCAAAATGAACGAATGGCACACGCGCACACGAAAAATATATAGAGTTGGGGGAATATATCGTCAAATTCATTAAATTAGTTGCAGAGAGGCAAAAAAACACCTTGCTTGATTAATAATGATGTTGTTTTTTCGATTCTCGTAAAATTTTTACGGGAATCTAGCGATTATTTTCAGTCTACAAGCCAAATAAGATTCGGTAAGTAGCTCAGGTATAGTTCAGATTGGGCATTAAAACAAAGGTAATGCAATGACAATGCGAATAAATAAGAATCAACGAATACGCCAAAAGAAGTACGGCGAAATTGAAAAGGTAATGGAAAAATGAATTGAAGTGCAACAGACATCGTGTTGCAGCCATTTCATTGTCTTTCAAATAAAATCGATTAACACAACGAAATATCACCAGAGAATATTATTTTCATTGCAAACATACGTTCTTCGGAAAACAAAACCGATTTGAAGTCTCGCTCGGTGCATATTGAATGATGGCGACGGAGTCGAATTCACTTGCAAATATGTCGAGGGAATGATCAATGGTGCAAAGTGCGAGGCAAAAGTCGAAAGCAGCAACTACAACAAATAAATTAAAATAATCAACAGAACATTTAGCAGCTGCTGTTGCGTATCATTGAATTACAGAATATCGAATTAGCCGTTTCGATTCAAGTGTGTGTTTGTATGTATGGAGCGTGTGCGCTTGTCTTAAGCGTTCGTTCAGTGCACAAGCTAAAACGAGAAGCCGATTTTCTATGGGGAAATTCGAATGCTACGCCTGAATAGTTGAAAAATTTCCATTTGTTGTTTATATAGTCTCTCGCTCAGACATGATGCATTCCCTCGCAACAAATCGTTTGTCTGCGCGTATCGCTTTCGCTTGCACCTCGCCAGCATACTGCAAATTGGAACAGTTGTCAAATTTCATGGAGTTTTGCTTTTACCGGTTTTTATTTCTAATGAAATTCGGCTTATTGAATTAAACCTCACATTCTTTTGGGTAAATTATTTATTTTTCATGAGCTTGTTTAAACGTTGTTGTTTTCATTTCGGCGAATTCAGTTATTTCACGCTTTTTTAAGCACGACGAAAAAAAAACTATTTTCGCCAATTTTGCGTCATCGGAAATGAAGATAGATCATTATTACGTTTTATATTTCGATTTTTCTTTAGCTGTCTCTTTGGTTTTTCTTTTAATTAATTGCTGAATGGCAATCGATGACGCGACTGACCGTTTATTCGAACCGCTTAAAAAAATGATTTATGATTTCATTCATTGCTGACAAAAGTAATGTGCTGAAAGATAATGGAGAAAATATTTCGTGAATTTAGCATTGCATCATTCCTTCGGCTCAAGTACGAGCGGGGTGCTGCTGCTGCTGCCGGCGATATCATTTAAATTTGGTTCACGTCGAATGCGCAGATGTTTCAAACAGAAGAAGGATACCAGGTGCGAAATGCTTCAATAATTAAAAAATTATGATAAATTTATTATTTTTCACACATTTTCCAAAGCCTTTGCAAATCATCGATCTTCTTGTTTTAATTTGCGCACGAACTCACTAAATGAAGAAAAGAAGACGATGTTTCAAAGCTCGTAGCTCACGTTTCATCACATCTTCGGAAATTAACATGAACGTTAGAATTAGAGAAACCGGCACACGGATGCATATATTTTTGTATGACTTGAATTGAATCGGTAAAATGGATTTAAAAGTCGTTAGACCTCTTTAGCTCATTACCATTGTGAAGTTATTAAATGGATTTATCGATCAGCCATCGGCTTCTACAGAAGATAAACCAATTAGAGACTATGATGGTTTTGTTTCATCGCACACATAAAAGTTGATCTTCTCGCTCCGTCAGCTTACTGCTGTTTGAATTTTTAATTTAAAATTTATAGACAGAAATTGGAGAGAATCTAAATGACGAAAATCTCGTGCTTCTTTCGCACATTTGCGCAGCATGGCAAAAACGCTTCGCGTTGCACAAACTTGTGGCTGCGAGTGCGCGCATCAAGCGAGGCCCAATAAATGGGCTTACGTACGTAAAACTAACTTTTACGCACATTTCCCGAAATTGTTCGGGTTTAAGGGTTTTTCATTGATTGCTACGCATTTGTATTGGATTTAAGTTGATTTCTTATCGAATCATCATATAATTTAAATTTGAATTTAAATAAAAAAAAACGAATAAACATCTCAGTTCCTAATTTTTACTTTAACGTTCTCTATTTTTGAATTGGTAATAACAATTACGATAATTCAATTCATGCCAACGATAGATGGCTCTACATTTATGTTATATTAAACTTTCGATAAAAAGTTAATCAGCATTCAAATTGATGAAAACATCACAGATTAGAAAAACACAAATGATTCATCCAATTTAATGAGAGAATTTGAATTTTGTAGAGGAGGTAGTCCTATATCTCGACGAAATGACTTGAAATTTTGCATGACTCATTTTTTTCATAAAAAAATAATATCTTGAAAGTTTCAATAGGATACAAGGTGAACTTAACATATTCGCGATACAAATTTTCAGCTTTGACCTCGAAAAGAAACCGAAAATCGAAAATTTTGCAGGGGAGGTAGTCCTATATCTCATCGGAATGACTTGAAATTTTGCTTGATTCATTTTTTACATAAAAAAATAATATTCTGGAAGTTTCATTATGATACAATGCGAACTAGACATAGTCCCCATACAAATGTTTCTTAATTATATTGAAGAACAACCCATTTATTGATTCGACTCCACTAGAGCTACCCGAAAAAATTATCCGATTAGTCTGACAATTAACAGGTTGCTATTCCAAATGAAGTTCAATGCGTTTGTACATTTTTGATCAATTCTAAAATCAGATTTTTGCAAGGGGACCGTGCTATTTGAGACATTTTAATCATATCTATTCTCCAGTGCCATCTATTGGGCAGTAGTATTGATGTGATATTTCAATCGTTTCAATGACTCATTTGTTTTCATTATTTGTGTCAATAAAAATTTTGTTCGTATTACAATGGATCTAAATTGAGTTCACCTATGTAAAATAAGATGGCGCGGTCAATTGGCATACTCTCGAATAGCTCTCCAATTCCATACAAGCACGGTCTGCTTGGTTTTTTGAGTGTTAACAAATTTTTGCGTACAACAGACAACGTACCACACACGGACGAAAAATTGCTCCGAGAATGGTTGCAATCGTTTTTCTAGGTTCAAAACGCATAGAAAACTCATCCCGGGCGTTTTGAATTTTTTGAACCGATCGCAATAATTTCACCACACACAGTGGTGTGTGCGGAAAAGTAAAAATGAGTAAGATAAGCATCAGTAAATGGTCCAGCACTGGGATATTTTGTTCAGAGTAACACAATTTATTTTGTATCAATTTTGAATTCGAATAAATGAATAACTAAGTCAGCATATAAAATGAGTAATCAGCAATGAAACCATTTTCCAGCGGTTATAAAACTTATTATTGGGTGATCAAATGAATTTTAAAGGATTTACAAGAGATGATATACTAGCACTATATCGCATCGGGCAATCTTGTAACTATCTTCATGTCAAAGCATCATCATTACTCATCACTTTTCAGTATCTGTCATTTCACCGAAGTGTAAACAACATAGTTTTTGTGTGCCCCGAATATGTCTACTTTTGATCCATCAAAACACAATTTGCGGGAAGGATTACTTCTTTGCTTTCATTTGAAGAAATCTGCAGCTGAAAGTCGTCGTGTGCTGCAGGAAGCTTATGGGGATCATGCTCCATCGATTTCCACTTGTGAGTACTGGTTTAGACGATTTAAAAGTGGTGATTTTGATACGAACGACAAAGAGCGTCCAGGAGGCCCACAAAAGTTTGAAGATGTTGAATTGGAGGAATTACTCGAGCAAGATTCATGTCAAACGCAAGAAGAACTTGCAGAATCATTGGGAGTTACTCAACAAGCTATTTCCAATCGCTTAAAAGCCTTGGCATTCATCCAAAAGGTAGGAAATTGGGTGCCGTATGATTTGAAGCCGAGAGACGTCGAACGGCGTTTTTGCATGTCTGAAATGCTGCTCGCTCGCCACAAAAAGAAGGCTTTTTTGCATCGGATCGTAACGCAAGATGAAAAATGGATTTATTACGACAATCCGAAACGTAAAAAAGCGTACGTGAAGCGCGGCCAACCCGGCCCATCGACGCCGAAGCCGAATATTCATGCGGCCAAGGTGATGAACTGTATTTAGTGGGATCAGAAGGATGCGCTGTTTTATGAGCTGCTAAAACCGGGTGAAACTATTACTGGGGAACGCTACCGACAACAACTCATCAAATTGAATGCAGCAATCAAGCACAAACGGCCAGAATGGGCGACCAGACATGAGTCATTGATTTTCCATGATGACAATGCTCGGCCACATCGAACTCAAGAGGTCAAAAATTATGTGAAAAATGTTGGATGGGAGCCGCTACCCCACCCGCCGTATAGCCCAGACCTGGCACCTTCTGACTACTATCTATTTCGATCCATGCAGAATGCCCTTGCCGGAATACGGTTCACTTCAATCGACGGTATCAAAAATTGGCTCGATTCGTTCTTTCGCTCAAAAGATGAGGACTGGTTTTGGCAAGGAATCCATAAATTGCCAAAAAGATGGGAAAATGTTGTGGCTTCAGATGGACAATACTTTGATTAAAATATATTGTACCAGCTTTTCAAAATAAACTCTCTAAATTAGAAAAAAATCCTTTAAAATTTATTTGTTCACCCAATACAATCAGAACTTTCGCATGCATTGTTGAGTTATATTTTTATCAGAAGTGAATGGAATGGCCTCTCTCCCGATAGATTTGATAGTAAAGAAGAAAGAACATATTTTTGTTGTAAAAAAATGACTCAACAATTTTCGATTCGTTAATCATTGATGTTGTACATTTGTAATCACTGAACTCAGCTGAACTTGGTCATTTCATGTGATTCAGCACAAAACAATTGCTGAAATACGAGAAAAAACCATACAATTATAGTTTTTGACAGCAATCGTTTTTTTTTAATGATATCGCGTTGCATGAAGTGTTCGCTTCGAAAACATTTTCTTGAATTTGTCTAAATCATTGAGAAAATTTGAAAGAAATTAAAAACAAATGTCAACACTTCGATTAAGTGGTTCATCGCGATCGTGTAAATGTGGTTTCAAAATAGTTTTGCTGGGAGGTGTGGCTGTAGGCAAGTCATCGCTGGTTCTACGATATGTGAATGACGAATTCTCCGAACACCAAATTGGCACAATCGGAGCATCGTTTCTTATCAAAACCATCAGCGGCGAAGACAAAATCGCTAGGCTACAAATTTGGGTACAGATTGCTCAATTTTATTTGCTATTCACTTCTCTAATAGACATTTTATTTTGACACAAAAAAAATTCAAGGACACTGCGGGCTCAGAAAGGCAAGTAACAACTACGTCTGTTCTGAATTGGGATCATAAATTGAAATTGTGTTTCCAATAGATATGAGGCTATCACACCGATGTATTATCGATCAGCTCATGCAGCAATCATTGTCTACGACATTCATTCACTGGAGAGTTTTCATCGCGCTAAGTTTTGGGTCGAAAAACTTGCTGAAGATTCGCCAAGTACGATTATTGCTTTAGCTGGCAATAAAGCTGATGTTTCAGCAAATCGGGCTGTTAAGTTCGAAGAAGCTAGTCAATATGCAAAAAAACACCGTCTGATACTTATGGAAACTTCAGCCAAAACTGCAACTAATATCACAGAATTATTTGAGGAAATTGGTATATAACATTTATTATATAATTATAATTACATAATTGAAGCATTTGCATTTTTCAGTGAAATATTTACTAGAATCGGGATGTGAAAGCAACCAAGAAAGCGAACTAGATAGTGAAATATCCGTGATTGAGGGAAACGGAGAATCCAAAAGGAGAAACTGTTGTGCGTTTTAAGAATCACCTGTTTGAGATTGCGACCAATCAAAGTTATTTCGAATTGAATTCATTTATTTGTGTAATGTTAATGTAATTGTTCTTAGTCTAAAAATATAAGATTATTCGTATTTCCATATGAATGATCAAAGTGTTTTTTCTCTTCATCGTTCGCCATTGTGATTTGGAATTATTCAACCAATTTAATATCATAATTTTATCTGATATGTGTCAGAAGAGAAGTTATTTTCAGCCATTTTGCAATATAATAATGACATGTTTGTTACAGTTCACAATTAAAATAATAGAGGCTAATAATGGGCCTCTGAAGATATTCGATTGATGTGTAAACAATATGCCGAAACAACGATCGAAAGAAGAGCTTGAATTAAGACGTATTGATTTAAAAGTGGTACTGTTAGGCGGAACGGCTGTTGGAAGATCATCGATAGTTTTGCGATTCGTGAACGGACAGTTTAATCAGAATGAGCCATGTACCGTGGGAGCCTCGTACACCACCAAATCCATCAGAGTGAATGACGTTATCACAAATCTCAAGATTTGGGTATTTTTTTGCGGAATTTAGTAATTTTTTTTTTTTAATAAATATTTCTTATTTTTTATTTCACCTAATTTATTTATAAACAGGATGTGTCAGGAGGACCGAGGCAAGTGCTAATATTCTGTATTTAACTGCAGGTATAACAAAATATTTGTCATTTTGCTGGCGACATAGGTTTGAATCTATGGCTTCAAGGTTTTATCGAAATTCGAATGTTGCTATTGTCATCTACGATATTCAGTGTCGAGAAACTTTCGAGCGCGCAAAATTTTGGATTTCTACGCTTAAAGAGGTAAGCAAATCGTTGAAATTTTATGGAAACTCAACAAATATGATTATTGAAAAATTCCTGCATCAATCAAAAGAAATCTCCACAAACCATGATTGCAATAGTTGGAAATAAAAGTGATTTGGAGAATAATCGTGCGGTAAAAGTGCTAGAAGCAAGTCAATATGCTATTCGGAATAGATTACTATTTATGGAAACATCAGCCAAAACAGGAACAAATGTCATTGATTTATTCATGTCAATGAGTAAATTCATTAAGATCGAGCTTACTGCATGATTTGCACCATTCAAAAGTTGTTGTTTTATTTCAGCTAAAAGAACGTTATCCACCAATGCTGTTTTTACTTCAGAAATTAGCAGAGTGCCTTCGGATTCGGATGTTGACCAAAAGAACATTAACAAAAAAAATTCTTGTTGCCATGTGTTGTAGAAATATCCAAAGGTGTTTGACCAAGTGAATTCTTGTGCGGAAAGCTAATACAAAACTCGAAATTGTTGATATCAAATTTGTGGCGCAAACAAAGAGATTGTTGTTTTGATTCAGTAATAAAAATACAGCACATGATCTTGAATATACATAATCAAGAATACAAAAATCGCAATCTGCATCTGAATTCTAAATAAACTGCACAACAACATGTATCATTTGTGATGTTCTTGATTGTAATAAACCCAGTGAAGTGGGGCCAATACACTAAAGCCCCTAGCTGTGGGCTAGGTAGGTCTATGCGCAAACTTCTACTGTTTTTCCAAATCTTTGGCCCAAGGGCTTACCAAGGATATTCTACTTTGGTTGATCGATTCTCTGGGATTCAATTCTGGATATTTGCTGTATATATTGGCTTTTTCACTTGGGCTGCTAGCGTCACTCATGTGGATCACCTCATGTGATAAATATTGGAATTTTTCTGAACGCGTGATTCAATTTGTGGACGGTTCAAAATTCTGTTGTTGCTTGCTGTTATCGAATGAGTCAGTTTGCTTTTCTGAAATGGTTTCAAAACTGCTTATCAACGCGAGTGAAGCAAGCACCACGAATGAAAAAGTCACCAGCCTACTAATACACCGCATGAACTTGTTGAAAGATTGCTCAAAATACGCGCTGCACTCATCAGAGGTGGCCATTTTCAAGAAAATCGTCTTAAGTAGAATTTTCTCATTTTTGATTTGTAAAAGTCATTTAATTTATACATAATGAATATAGAATAGTCACCAGAAGTGAATTTGAAAACATATATGTCTTCAAAATGTAGATAAAGACATTTGATTTCGTTATAAAGACAAAAAAATGGTTTTTTCTTGCTGTATCCATATTTTTGGCCTGTACTGTATGTGCTTGCGGAAAATAATGGGAATACGAAACCGTCCGCGTAAGAGTGAATCATATTGGGAGTACAAATTGAAAACCGCGCATTTTTTTCAAAATTTCGATCTTTATTTTGGAAAAATGGTTACAAATTGATTATTCAAAGTATTGTCCATCGCTAGCCACAACTTTTTCCCATCTTTCTGGCAAATTACGGATTCCGCGTCGAAAGAAATCTGTGCTTTTTTCGGCTATCCATGAATCGCCCCATTTTTTGCATTCCTCGTAAGAATGGAAATGCTGTTCAGCCAGGCCATGTGTCATTGATCGGAAGAGGTGGTAATCGGAAGGGGCAATGTCTGGGCTATACGGCGGGTGGGGTAGGACTTCCCATCGAAGCGTTTCCAAGTAGGTTTTAACGACCTGAGCAACATGTGGCCGAGCGTTGTCTTGTTGCAAAATAACTTTATCGTGTCTTGCGACCGTTTCCGACCGTTTTTCCTTCAGTGCTCGGCTCAAACGCATCAATTGAGTTCGGTACAATGCTCCTGTGATGGTTTCGTTTGGTTTCAACAACTCATAATAGATCACGCCGAGCTGATCCCACCAAATACACAGCATTAGCTTCGAGCCATGAATGTTCGGCTTTGGCGTCGATGTTGATGCGTGGCCGGGGTAACCATACGATTTTTTTCGCTTCGGATTATCGTAATGAATCCACTTTTCATCACCAGTCACAATACGATGCAAAAAACCCTTCCGTTTTTGCCTTTGAAGCAGCTGTTCACAAGTGAAAAAACGGCGTTCGATGTCTCTCGGCTTCAATTCGTATGGCACCCAATTTCCTTGCTTTTGAACCATTCCTATGGCTTTTAAACGATAGGAGATGGATTGTTGTGTCACTCCCAATGATTTTGCAAGTTTTTCTTGCGTTTGACACGAGTCTTCATCGAGTAATGCTTCCAACTCCTCGTCTTCAAAACTTTTTCACTTGGCCTGGACGCTCTTTGTCTTCCACATCAAAATCACCACTTTTGAACCGCGCAAACCACTCCTGGCACGTTCTAATCGACGGAGCATATTCTGTGCAGCTGATGATGATGATGTTCATAACAAACGATGACTCTCGGAAGCATTTTTCTTCAGATTAAACCAATAAAGTAAAACTTCCCGCAAATGCTGTTTTGTAGGCACGTAGCTCGACATTTTCAACGCAATAATAAACTTGTGTTTTCAACTGAATGATAAGTTTGACTGATCGTTTTCAATGTATTTTTTTATCCTCTTTAAGATACAATAGCTGTCAAAGTCAAAATAATGACATCTATGATAGATATGAAGTTAGTAACGAATGCGCGGTTTTCAATGTGTACTCCCAATAACAAGAATTTGCGTAGAATGCCTAATTATAAAGTGTTTTTCAAGAACGCATTATGAAGTTAACATTGCCTCCTATGGCCAATCATGTTACAATTTTAAAAATACAATTAATATACCGATTCATGTAAGTGGACTATATTTGAAAAGCTCTTCGGACATAAGCACAGAAACATCATAGAAGTTTGGAAATCGACCTACCTTAGTTATGGGAGCTTGGAAATGTGACCCAAAATTAAAAACTCTAACACGGACAAAAAATTGCTCCGGGAATGGTTGTAATCGTTTTTTCTATGTTCAAAACGCATAGAAAACTTATTCCGGGCGTTTTGAATTTTTTGGACCGATCGCAATACTTTTACCACAAACAGTGGTGTGTGCGGAAAAGTAAAAAGAGGAAGCAAGACACATACACACACACAACAAGAAGGAGAGCGAGCGAGAAAAGATGAATTTTTATAAATAGCTTCAGTAGACGGTTTTTGCTTTGCCGCGTGATTTTTTCGCCTAAGTTTCCCATGTTCATATATAAAATCATATTATGTCCATAATAACTTGTCTGAAGGTGTTCAAAGTCGATTATGTGTATTATATATTCGTAATCTTCATTCGAGTCAAATTATTATTTTTAATAAACGATAATTGACTCGGTACACACACGTCTTCGGTGTGCTCGAAATCGCGCACACAGCAACCGCTTGATCGGGTCACAAGCGACGTCGATGCATTAAACCGTCGATCGGGGCCGACCGTACGCGGCTTCCTAATATTATTGCATAGTTGCCGTCAATTTTTCATTGTACATTTTCAACACGGCAACAAAATAATGAAGAAATGAAACACTATTATGATCTCAAAGCGTATGTTTCCCTCTGTCTTCGATGTTCATTTTTTTAGTCGTGTTGAATGGCGGAAAAACTGAAAATAATTTAATATGATCAAATTTAATGGAAATTAAGAACAGATTCAAACATGAAACGTCCACACTCGGCACACTCACTCAAGCAGTGGTTGCACCAGGCATGATCGCAGCTAAGAGATTTATTTTGAAAAATGCAACGAGAAATTAAATAAATTGCATATGATATTTTATTGATTACGATAATGTTTAATCATTTAATAAAAATATTGCGCTGAAATGGTTGTTTACTATGCGATGGCTGATCGATTCCAGGTAGGCATCTACCACATTCATATAATATGCGTATTAAATTAGCCATAGAAAAACACCGAATTGCCGCCTTTGAACTGATTGCGCGCGCTCGAGCGCTGCCCGATGCTCAGAGAAAAACGTAAACGTTATCAAATTAAGCTGCGAATTAGAATTTTCACATTTTGAAATGAATTTACGTTCGGCCGATCGCAATCAAGCCGAATGTTTAATGCTGCTTTTAGAAATGAGGAACTACATTCATGAATGAATGAATGAGACCGAGGTGTGGAAATATAGAGATAATTTGTGGTTTGATAATAGCAATAAAACGAACAACGAGCACATATTTCATTCCCTTCGACGCTCCTGTGACCGTTTACTTGTTGCTGGCACTTTTTAATCGAATATCATAAATTGCATAATTGCTTAAGCTTCAAATTGAAACTCATCTCAACCATTGGTAACGTTAAACGATTTGACGTGATTACCCGTGCATCGGCAACACCTTTTTCATACTGTCAAATGTATACGGTATCTCAACTGACGGTAAATTGGTCAAACGTTAACTTTGTTCCGAATAAGGAAGTGCAATTTATTTTTGCTGTTTTTCAGCTGCGTACTGCCATAAAAATATTTAGAAATCAAATGCCTTTTTCGTCACTTTTAATTGAAACAAGAGCCGGATCACTTCCATGGCCTTTTTTAATGATTATTAATTGAATCTTCTGAGTATTTTTCACATTTTATCCCATTTTCACCATTATTAATTCTTTTTTCATTCCTAAATGGCAAAATGCTTGAATATTTTTCCGAATTTCAACACCATTCTATCAGCTCCGTTAATTGATCAAAGGCTATTTTAGGCCATCAACACCATATTCGTTGTGTGTTTGTAAACAAACACTTTTATTTTTCGCCAACGAACACTCTCAATGAAACGGAATCATCATAAATTGGGGATTATGGTTGACTTTGTTGATAAATTAATAACATTTTTTAAGTAATTTGAGTGCCGAAAAAGACATTTAGATAAATTTTCCGCAATTTTAAGGAAACAGAAATTAAATTGAATTTCTTCTTTGGTAAGAAAAAAGATCAATAATCAAGAGATAGTTTTTTAAAAGATCTATATTATATCTGGCATCGAAGAAAAATCTACTGATATCGAGACAACTAAATACTTTCGAGGTCGATCAATACTGTAAATAGTAGGCAGTTGGTTTGTAATAATTAGGCGCGCAAAAACGCGTGCTATTACGACTATCTATTTTCATAAGAATAAAAAATGCATAATTTCGACTTGAATTCAATTGCATTTGTGAGAATAATGAACGTCTTTCAGCGTAAGAAATCACAAATTGATGATTATGAATTCAATTAATTCATTAGATAGAATTTGAGTAAAAAAAAGTGTACAGTTTTTTTTTTGACTCACGAATGAATTACGTTGGTGCTGATTTCATTGTATGTTTGCGCATTTAAACAAATTTCACCCACCTATTAATTAAGATAACACTAAAATATCGAGAGAATAAAACGTTTGGCATGATTGTCTCTGGTAGAAAAATGACGTCAACATTGAGAAACCATATTCAATTCATTTGTAAATCCGTGATATGGCAAAAACAAAGTGAATGGTCACACTGTCAACGGATGCAAATGTGATAAAATCGCGTGGAGCTATGCTTCCATGATTCCACACACTGTACAAAACAACTGTCTGAAGAAATGTCTTTTTTCTCTCTAAATTAGAGATTTAAATAAATATTCTAAATTCTTTATGCCGAATTAAAATGTGAAAATTGCTTAATATTTATCCGTTTGAATGGCGAAAAATCCATTCATCATCAAAATGTATGAGAATTTATTCGTTGACATATTCTCACATCTTCGAATGTGCGGAGTTGATCTTCGCTCAACATTCGTGTGTATATGTGTGTTAAGCGGCATTTCTCCTCGGCATACATATTTCGCATAATTAACTAAATGCCCGATTGAAATCGTGTTTGATAAGTTACATTTCGAAAAATAGACGAAAATATGAAAATTGATGTCGAGTGAATCAAAAAATTCACTTGAAAGTTCGAGCGTTTTATGATGAACTAAAAATTAAATAACAACAAAGAACGTAGGCAATGAATCACAATTTGATTGTACAATACAGCGAAACTAATATAATGTTAATCAATTTGTGGTCAGCGGTTCATTTCACAATGAAATCTCGAGATGATTTTCTGTGTAGCCTAAAGGAACCTAGTATTTTATTGAATATTACAAAAATTGATTCGAATGTAGCACCCAGCACAAGATGTTGGTTCGTTGCGATTCGTTTGGGGCGACGCGTTAATCAGATTCTTCTAAAATGCTGGGCAAATCGAATGAAACATACTCGGAAACATGAACCGTGGCACTGTAATGATGTTCACGTATTTCACCACAAAACGAAACATTATCGCACCTTAACAATGAAAACGTACGAAAAATCTCATTATGATTCAATTGATTTTATTGAAAAATCATTCATTTCGTGTCGTTCACTTCGAGAAAATCAGGCGCACTGATATGCCAGCGTATTGGTGCTGTTTCGTGGCCAACATAAATGCGTGTCCAACACGAAAAGCACACATTTCGACAAGTTTTATCCGCTAAATGATGTGAGAAAATCGAAATTATTGTTTGTTTACCATCTATCGAGGTGAATGCGAGGAGAGGTATATAAAAGATTGTAAGGCGCGATGTTCCCATTACAATGAGCCCAAACAGAATTCGAAGTATTGAAATGTCATTTAGAAAAAGAGAATTGATTTTATAGTTGATATTCGATTTGTTATGGAAACGGGATTGTGTTGATTACGAGATCCAATCAATCTCCAATTTGAATGCAATGCATAAAGCCAATAAATTATTTTACATTTCTCTCGTGCGTTGCTGGCCGGATGGCCGACCAGTCTTGTTAAGTGAGAAACCACGATCGACTTCGTGAGCATCGTTTTCTCTGGTATTATTATTTTCGTATTAAAATGCAAATGCGTAATGTGGCTGTTTAGCACGTTAATTGAATTTATACCTGAACACATTCAGTTATTTTTGCAATTGACATGGACGACGACAATAGCTTTTGCGACGAACATGAAAGAAAAACAGGAAATATTCGCAAATTGAGTATATTCATTGTTACACTGTTGAAAACTGTTTTCTAGGTCGACATAAGAATGCTGGCGAAAGACAAAGTCTGAAAACCGGTCGCTACAAATCATCTAACCATGACGAAGAGTGTGTGCGCTCGGATTTCTTAAGTTGATATGTTTTTTTTTTCTTTTTAACAGACAACACCTTCATTTCATAGTAATATGGCAATTTGCAGACAATCATTTTCTATCACCTGAAAATTCATTAATAAATTTCATTATAGCTCGGCCGAAATATTCTTCTTGTATTTCGAAAATCGAATTTATGTTCGTCGATATCTATGTAATTAAATAATTAGGCAGAATCAATGAAAATTCGAATCGTTAAAATATTTAAATTTCATTCTTGGCCTTTCAAAGTTTCAGTTTCAGATGGAAGTGGATGCATCAGAAAAAAGAGATGGAAAGCGAATGGATCGGAGAAAAGGGACCAAAATTTATGGTCAAAACAAGATTTGTCATATAACAATCGAATATTTCAGCTGGAGTTTCAACAAAAAGCATCTCATAATTTATCCATAACCGTGATTATCATTTGATATTTTTATAACCCGTAAAATATAATACGTTTAATATGCTTCATTGACATCGCCATTTCCAAATCATTTAAAATTTATGAATTAATGATGAGCTAGCTGATGAATAAAAATTCATGTTTAAATGTTTTTCTATAGAGAAATTATCAGCATCTTTCTATTCTTTTAGTTCGAGCGCGAAGTAAATCGAACTGCGTTGCTGCTTTTTCTGGCTCTTTGAATGTTATCAACATGTAAGAAACCGCTTGAACGGTCACATTTTAGTTATCTCTCATTTCTAGAAAGCTTATGAACTTGTTAAGATGCGAATCCCAATATACTATCGGCATCAATGAGCCGCCGATCGGTGATATTTCGATCGTATTTAAATCGGAAATCAATTAATTAGGAAATATTTTTTTTTCGGTTTCGGCGCGCGCGAAATGTGAAATCGGTCTTTTGATCTTTCACATTTTGTCGTTGAATTTGGATTTTTGGTGTGATCAAAATGCATTTTGATATCGCGTAGGTTTATAAATGACTTTTTGTGTTTTCTTTTGCCGGTTGCCAAATTCAAATGATTGAACCCAGTAATTCGCCAAGCCGATCATAAACTGCACAAAACCAATTAAATAAATAAATAAAATTTCGGCTTTCACGTCCAATTTTACTCGATTTTGGTGTGTTCACGGTTGGAAAAACAGTTTATTGCTTTTGCCACTATTCATGGACCGCATTGGCCAAAATCTGAAATAAATGAGACCACGGAGAGAGTGCGCGATCGCGTTATTATTTAATACTAAAAATTAGCTCTCGTCATTTCGGTATTTTTGATTATGATTTTTGCATCGAGTTTCGTCGATTTTTGAGAGTTTTGTATCGGAAATGGTTGAGTAAATGAGCGAAAATCGGTTGAATTCCTTTAAAATTCTGGGTCGTTCTCTCTCTCTCGCTCTCTCTCTTGATATTCTTTTTATCACAAATTGTCTTTTTTTGATTATCCAACACGCAACAGAGGAAGTCTGTGGTGTTTACATTTCAAAGTAGCATCGCATCACAAAATAGAATTCTATGTATTGATACAAATTGGCAATTCAATATAACCCAAAAAATTATATCTATGTGTATGCGAGAGCACATTTTTTCGGGGTTTGTTGCATGTGCGCAGCTTGATGTCTTTTGTTAATTTAATACGCCGCGGGGAGATTCTTTGTGATTACCGCTAATCATTATAGTGTTGGCCTTCTCAATAAGCAAGATAATAAAATAAAACAACAACATCACAATCAAACAGCCAAGTCACACACACACACACACATTCTCACAGATGACGCGAATGAAATCCTCTCATGAGAGAGCTCAACACGAATCAATCGACGAAGACACGAAAACAAGAATACAAGAAGAATAAAAAAGAAACTGATCACAGGCACAAAACCAAATTATATGAAGACCAGACGAACATGCAGCACAAAATGATCTGCACACTGCGATGATATGGGGCCAGAGATGCAGACACAAGAAGCGCTCAACGAGCGCTGTAACACTAATTTTTCGATCTTGTTTTTATGGATATAATTTTTTGTTCGTATAACACTAAATTGCGCCAGTGTGGCTGCTGCTGCTTGGCCGAATAATGGATCATCTCATATCTCGAATTCGAATATATGTCGACATGATATCCTGCCGTTCAACACTTTAATTTTGTTTACATTATATTTACCAATAATTAGCCGGCATTTAGCTCAAATCATTATCATAAAAATCACTGCGATACACCGCTCAAATTTGCATTCAAACGCGAATACATTCGAAAAAACGTAGAAAAATTCAGTTAAATTGTTTTTCAAAATTAAATTGAACTGACGGATTGGAATTTGGATTATTTTGATTACTCACCATGTGGACATATTTAGACTGAGTAGCCGACAAATTTGGGACATTTTGACTCCTCTGTGGGTCTAAATATTGTCATTGGTCCAAAAATTCAAAACTCTCGGAACTAGGTTTCTTTGCATGTTGGAACTCAACAAACGATTGCAACCATTCCCGGAGCGATCTGTTGTCCGTTGTACGCAAAAGTTTGTAAAAACGACAACTCAAAAAGTTTGGGATTAAAATTGATCGTACATGAACGCGCATTCGGAAAATTCAATTTGATTAAGATACATTTGTATGGGGACTAGGTTTATTTCACATCATATTAATATGAAACATTCAGATTCTTATATTTTCTTCAAGAAATGGGTCAGACAAAATTTGAAGTCGTTAATATGAGATTTCCGACTAACTCACATGCACATTTTCGATTTTCCAGGATAAAAGGAATTTAAGGATTATTAAAACCACGGATCAGCCGTGCCATGTTTGCGAATGTATTGCTATTTGGTTCTTACTCACAATTAGTGAGACGAAAACTTTAAAAGCCATTGTTTATGTTCAACTTTGAAATATATCTTTTTGTATTGAAAAACACTACAAAAACTAGTGAAAATATAGATTCTTGTAGAGAAATAAAAACGGCTCAACTTTTCTTTTTAAATCCCTGCAAATCTTTTCTCCGAGTATGGAGAGAGATAGAGAGAGAATGTGAAGATTTTGCGTGAGAATTGTGTTATTTGTTTCAAATTACGTGGAAAAGTAAAAATCTGTGACACATCTTTTTCTATTGAATGATATAAGCGAATCCAAACTTATTTTGATTCTCATTTTTCAGTGGAATAATACATTTCCCAAGAAATATGTGCGAATGAGTTATTGAGTAATATTATGACAGAAAATCACGATCGCATTTGCAACGTAAAGGCACTCATCAGCCTTTTGCATTTATAAACATAAATCCAATTCAAAAAATGCACACAACTAACAGCTGAGCACTATCCGTTGCGTTCCATATGCAAATCTACAACTTTGCTTTTCTGTTAGTATAAATGCAGGTTTCAATCCGTGGCACGCATAAAAATCGTTACAAAGTAGCAATCGCAGTGCAAATAAATGGCCTTACATACGTAAGACTAACGTGTCCGCACATTTCTAGAAATTCTACGGATTTACGGGTTATTCTTATTTCTTACCGTCACCATCATGTAACTTTGAGAATAAGTCACACAGAATTTCAAGTCATCACGATGAGATTAAGGATTAATTAAAACTTCGATTCAGTCGTGCCATGTTTGCGAATGTATTGGTATTTGGTTCAAACTCACCAATACCGAGACGGGAACTATATTAACGAGTTGGTGTACACTTTGAAATATTATTTTACTATTGAAAAACACTACAAAAACTCGTGAAAATATAGATTCTTGTAGTGAAATAAAAAACCGCAAAACATTTTTTTCTAAAATTCCTACAAACGTTTTCTCAGAGTATCGAGAGAGAGAGTAAGAGAGAGAGAGAGAGAGAGAGAGAGAGAGAGAGAGAGAGAATTTAAAGAATTATTTCTGAAAAAGGTGTTATTTGCATAAAAAATGACATTTATTACATATTAGTTATAACGATACAATTTGAAATAAACCTGGTCTCCATACAAATGTTTCGTGATTGTTTTGAAAAAAAACAAAGCCATTTGCAAAAGACGTCAATCGAACTACCCCAATTCATTATCGGAATGAGCTGGGCTAAAATTATTAGGTTTCGATTCCCAATGCAAACCTATTTGTGCGTTCATTTACGACTAATTTCAAGGGGACCGTGCTATTTGAGACATTTTAATCATATCTATTCTCCAGCGCCATCTATTGGGCAGTAGTATTGATATGATATTTCAATCGTTTCAATGACTCATTTGTTTTTATTATTTGTGTCAATAAAAATTTTGTTCGTATTACAATGGATCTAAATTGAGTTCACCCATGTAAAATAAGATGGCGCGGTCAATTGTCATACTCTCGAATAGCTCTCCAATTCCATACAAGCACGGTCCGCTTGACTAATTTTGATCTTAATTTTTTGAGTTATCGTGTTATTTTTTTTTTGCCTACAACGTAAAACGCAACAAATCGCTCCGGAGATGGTTGCGTTGGTTTATTTAGGTCCGAAAGATATATAAAACTCATTTTTATGGTTTGGACCGATCGCAATACTTTTACGTACACACTGGTGTGTGCAGAAAAGTGATAAAATGCTGAGTTGTTACGGGCCTGGTGTTAACGTGCATTTCACACACGTGTTTTTGCTCTCCTGCTATTATCTCCCAGGAGATGTACACAGACAGAAAGAAAGAGAGAGAGAGAGAGAGAGAGAGAGAGAGAAAGAGAGAGAGAGTGAGAAGAGAACATTAAATAGGGTACGCGTTCATTTGGACTCTGAACACATACCACAAATTTACATATTAATTAATGTAATTGTAATTTATCGATTGATTGTTTTATGCTAATATGAGTTATTTAACAGCGTTTCTGGAATATCTTGATTCGAAATCACGGCGGAATCCATGTAATCGTGTATGTGATACGAATGGGATTGATTCAAGTGGCAATGCGAATGGGAAAAAAGACCTGAAACAAATGTGAGTAGAAAAAATGCGTTCGACAGAAAAATGAGGAACAAGTTTTTGCGCGGAAAGAGAGAGCAAGAATTAAGGATAGACATCAAATGTTCCTTTGTCATCAAAGCCCTTCTGGAAACGCGAAGTGCGCTCGTCGCATTCTATCATATTGTATCTTTCAATTAGATCGAGATTCGGATTGACTTTTTTCATTTTTCTCCTTTCTCTACACTGCTGCAGCTCATGTGATTGCAAACTCACGATCATTCGGAATGTGCGATGCATATTGTTTGTTTGTTTCAATCTATCACCTGATAGCTGTGTGCAATCGTACTAGTTTAATTGAGTGAACAACTCTATAGATGGCAATTATCCTGAGTTCGTTAGTATTTTTCATGTTCGGTAGCGCTCGAATGGATTTGTGCAGAAATAGAAACAGCGAAGTGTAAAGAGCATAATGCTGAAAACACATCATGTTTCATTCGAACAGCGAGAAAAAATTTAATCCAATATGAAACTAGATTCCATTTGAAGAGTTGAGGATTTTTACAAGCTGGTAGCTTGCGATTATAGTCAAACGCTTGATCAGTTCACATCTCAATTAGACCTAGAATCTAGAATCGTCGACTTGATTCCATGTTTGCTAGCCATTTTGATGGTTGAGGTGTGCGCAGCTTGGGCTATAATTAACCGAAAAATGCATGTAATCCGATTTGAAAGCTGGAACAGATGTGTTGCTTCAAATCGCCATCAAAACACACAATCATTCACTATCAACGTGTTCGCTATGCACTGGCTTCTGACAAGCACAAACATACAAGCTCAACCATGAAAATTTCAATTTGATTCGCAAGTTTCCTAAGTTTCATATTTTTCAACAGCTCAAATTGCAAGCGCCTGTATCAAAAAATTTCATATGTTCGGCGATAATATCTTTAATTAAATAAAACTATTTACGCAAGCAGGCAGCCATCAGTCATTTCTTTCAGAATTCATTATGCGCAAATGGCCAACAATCATCTCATGAATGATTATGATTAAAAACGAATCGTAACGCAACCCTTTCTCGCGCGCGCAATCGTTTGGCTGGACGTCTCAACGCCACCAAATCGCTGCGCCCGTATCGAAAGCTCAATTTTCGTTGTTTTCTGTTCGCTTCCATGTTCACTTATAATATATGCAATGCAATTAAAAGCGGCAATGGTCGCAACAAAATGTGATTGTAATCATAATAAAATCAGAAAATGAATGGAAGTAGCGCGACTACACCATCAGCAATGATGACGACGAAAAAAAATAATAAGTTTTTTTCCTTTACAATATTGGTTCGATGCATCGTTGAGAACTCGACTCGAAACATTGAAGCGTATTCCATTATATTATGCACGTTGCAAAAACAAGAAGCTCCAACTTCCAACTCATATTTACTTTTTTAATTAATAAAATCTAAATAGGGCGTTCACTCAAACTCATAATTACTATAGCGTTTATTTTATGTGTGCGACGCGGTGCGTACATTGCATCGTGGCCGATCCATGTGTAGTTCAAAAGCAGCCAAGACCTTGCTAACTGGATTTCCAATTTTATGCACTTTTTCTCAAATTAAAGCCTGATTTCTGATGTTCGGTCAAGAAAAATATGGCACATTTTATGGCTGTGGTTATTTTATTGATGAGACGGAACTCGATCGCTGTTCTTTTGGATTGTTAAAAGTGCGAAAATTGGTAACAAATCGATCTGAAGACGGCTTCTCATAACTTCAATATCATTAAGAAAAGCCAAATCAAAAACAAGAATACGCACGGGAGAGAAAATGAAGCTTTCAAACATCATTTGCATATAAATAATGCTTTATGGCAGCAAATCGAAACATTAGCGCTTATCTGTGAGTCAGGCGCGCATTTCTTTATATCTGAAATTGAAAATCGAAAAACAAAAGCGATGAATTGCGGCAGTGCTGATGTCGCTGGCAACCTTCAATCAACTTCGAGCGATGTTGTTAATCGTTGCTTTCTTTGACATTACAAATTAATTATGCCATTTTGACCTTTAATTAAATGAAAATCCATGGAAATTATCCATTTTTCTCATTGTTTTTCTCATGTCTTAACCTTGCATATACAGCTGTATCGATGTGTATGTTATGCATAAATTCGTTATGCTCGGTTGCAAACAACCAGCGAAGTGCATGCAGTGTGCGGTGGTGGTGTGTTTGGCATGGAATGATGTTTCTTTCATGTAAAATATGGGCCATTCGCTTTATTTGAGCAATCGTTGTTGTGATGTTAATGCTGTTTGATGTTTACAATGTTAACTCGAATGTAAGTTCCGTAGAATGCATCAGTTATTCATGTAAGTTGCAATAATTCGTCCAAATGAAATTATATGGCGAGATGGACTCTTTTTCTCGTTCTATCTTTTTCCTGCATTTCTCCTTCTCTCTGTCATTTTTATCAAACCTGCGCAAATTACGCGAATTTTTCAGAATGAAAAAAAAATCCATGCTTCTGGTAGCCGTCGTACTTTGTTATTGTTCTTCGGTTCCGTGATGCAACAATCGTCTGAATGACTCAAATAGCGTAAATTAAATAAAAATATTATGCTTCATAAATCCGCAATCTACATATTTTACCAGCCCAGCCTGTTGCAATGAAAGAAAGAGAAAATGCAAATTTGACTCAGAATGTTTTTTTGTTTGCCACTTTTATTTGTACCATAAACAAATTTATAGCCTTCATTTCATGTGGGTTCTCGCTATCTCTCTGCTGCAAATATTTCGCCGGATCGGTGTGCTTCCGTTGCAAAAATGTGCATTACATTTTCGTTCTGGATAACGTCTTAATTATCTCTGCGCGCAAATATTATTTATTTACGTGCAATCGTTTAATTTTTCAGTTGATTCTACACCGTGAATTGTTTGTTTGTATATGAAATTGTTTAAATATTGATAAATTTGGCTGTATGTTTGCGGCTTGCTTGTTCACATATTACATAATTAATTAAGCAGTTAAACAATTAACAATAATACAATAGAGAAGAATTTCATGATGAAACGATATAATTCAGCCTAACCTTGTGTGGGACATCATCTGTATTGCAGCGTCATTTTGCAAATCTATAAAAAATACATCAGTTGACTATGGATGCAACTGATAGATCGATTAAAGATACGGCTGTTTCACCGCAATACAAAATGATGCCTAGAAAAAGGTGCTCCAGTAGTCACCATACCGACACAATCGAAATATGCAAATTTCATATCACGGAAAAACTGAATAAACTGCAGTATATTATTCGCATTTATTCTTTACTCGATTCTTCTCAGGCCGTTCACGTAATAACGACTTTTAATTGTTAATCTAATTAACAATATTTTAATTAAAAACAAAAACAGCGATTCAATTAATTCGAAATTAAGTTGAATGCAGTAATGCGTTTTTGCGCGCAATGCACGTTGTTTATTAGTTTTGCACGCGCACCCACACGGTGAAGTCAGCGATCGCCAATTTAATTATAAAGAAAAACACATTTCCATTCAAGGTCAAATACACACAAAACTGTAACGCACATGATTATCGATCGCACGCGTGCGCGGTCTTTCTTTTTCACTCCTTTAATTGCATTATCGAACATAATAATGTGTTGATTGGGCATTACGGTAACATCAATCTGTTTTTTTCTCTTATAGTTTTTAGCTGAGCATTTGATGCAACCATTGATTCGATTCGAAGCAATTACGGAACAGAAGAAAACGATGTTTGGTCTGAAACAATAGAAACATACAAACATGTTCAACAACTGCATTTCCATAAAATATGACTCTCTAGAAACGGTTAAGCCGATGGAATGCTTTGAATTCTTGCCATTACCAGCACTTTTTGCGAAATGAATATAAAAAAAACATATTACAAGTTCACGCACTGCTGCGCACCTTAACATTTTTGAATTACACATTTAATCTAATTACAAGACTTTCTTCGGATGTCGGCTATAATAAATCATTTCAAATTTTAGTAACAATATTCACAGCAAATAAATATTATCTGTTGCTATCTTTGCCGTTTAATCTATTCGCAGTGCAACTTTGCAACATTTCTATTGTACATTAAATGGACGATAAATAAGTGGTTGCTTTGGAATGTGGTCGTTCAATCCTTACGAAAAGTGATTTGTCGTCAGACGAAAATGACTTCGCCTCGAATGAAATTGTTTCGACCCAATTCAGACTTTAAGCAACACGATTCCAGCTCAGTGCAAGTCAAAGTCTCGAATTCGCGGGAAAAAGACTCAATATCAAGTGTAAATAGGTAAAAACAACTTGATTTCAAACAGAAATCGTCCAAATTAGGTAAGAACAGCTCGACCAACAACTAAGCGGCTCAGATTCAAACCGGAAAATAAAAACCTTAATCAATCGAACTAAAAACCAAATTAATTTACACGATGCAACAAATTGATCATCTTAATAAATCAAATATCTGAAATTCAATTAGATTTCACAAAGGACCAGAAAAAAGTGACGCCATGCAAAATAGCCTTCAGGACGGCTATTCGCATTTTTCATTCTAACGCATCGAGCGCACTGTGAGCTGCTGTTGCAATGTATTCGTTCATTTCAAAACCAATTCAACCCGTTCGACGCGATAATGATCCAGCATTAATGAAAGACGAAAGCCGGCATACTTCGTTCTAATTAAAATGTTGGACTTTAATTAACACCGCACACAGATTCAATTAAATTGTGTTCTCTCACCTCAAATTCGCAATCTGTATATAAAATTGTAATTAATATCATTATGCCATTGCAATTGAAATTTTTTTGTCCAACACGCAGTTTGTGTATGAGCACAGCGCAAAATTTTATGGTTTTCTATTGTAAATTGTAATTTAATTACACGTCAGAAGTGGTTTAGCGAGAATAACAAAATAATGCAATTCAAAGGGGATTCGATCCATATTGCTCCACCGCGATGGCGTAATCGGGTCCGCGTGCGCGCGCGTACACACTTTTTGAAATCCGTTGACTTGAATACAACATTTTAATTTCAGATAATGGCCAATTATGATTTTAACACAGAAAAATCGGATTTGATCAAAGGACGCCGGTCATTTGTGTGTGTAAATTGTGTGCGAAAATTGGTGGGTCAACCGATGTCGATTAAATTATCAAACTTTTAACCAAGTAATTAAGCCTTAATTAGCTGCGATGATTTCAAAGCTCATGAATAATTTAGACAAAAATGCAGCAATCAGCCGATCATAAAGTGTCTGTGTATTTGTTACATTGCATGCTTGATCAAATGTTGAATTAAAAACGAATAAATTGAATTGAATGAAGAAAATGAGTTCGCTTAAATCTCATTACTGAAATTACACCAAATGATTTCCATTTTGATTTGTTTTTCTTTTTTTTTAATTCAATTTTCCTTTTAGTGATTATAGCTTTTCACAGAATATAAAAAAGTGAAGCGTTTTACTGCTCTTTTACATGCAACACGATTCTATCGATTACGTCTTCAGTAAAAAATGCCTCCATTCACGCCAACTCCATGAAAAACCGTTTTCAGAATCATTATTTGTGCGAAAAAACGTAATGCATTTGAGCGCTACCGTTCTTCATCAGCTTATGAAGTCTAAAAACCAAATATATTTCGATTTTACCTTTTGAGGTATTGCAAATCAAATTTTATTGTTAGTTAATGATCAGAAGTGGTTGATCATAAATCCAGGAACCGATTCAACTTATGCATCTTTATAAAATCAACACGATGCACTATCGAAGTGAAAATAATACACAGATAAAATCGAGGGCTGAACAATATTTCCACGAAAGCTATTAAACTTTACCTATCGTATTGCAATTATTGAATAGACTATTCCATTCCTTGTTCTCATTGAATATGAAATCATGTTGAATAGGATCAGCATATTCTCATCCATATCTGCCCCTATCGTAATTTGAATAATCATTTAAAGTTCGAGCGTTGAATGTTCTTCGGCGCAAATTTCAACCTTTTAACTTCAAGAATAAATTTATCAATGCATAATCATAAATTCATGAATTGTTGAAATTATTGAATAAAAAACTTGTATAAAATCCAAACATCATTAGACGTTGTTCGCATTTGATTGCCGACATGTTCGACATTTCATTAGCAAAATTGAGGAACTCCAACGGCGTTTATGAATGAATTAATTATCCAATTTTTATTGATTCATTCAAATTTGGTATTTCATAAACACCAGTCCATTAAATGTGGTTCAAATCCGGTTATATCGAATGAATAACAAGCTGAATTATCATCGATAAAATGGATGAAAGGTGATTGGATTACGACTATTATAATGATCACTATAAAACCGTGCATTCAATAGTCAATCACCATCGCATTGTTGTTTATTGAACAACAAAAAAACAGAGGATTTTCACATCGTTGTCACTTCATCGTTCGCTGCGATCGGAAATAAAATCGATTTTCCGATGTGATCACAGTAAGTTTTTCTTCCACCGTTTTTGCTACACGTACACAAGCAAATGGGAATTTACATTTAAGCATTACATTGGCTGGCACTGGCATCGTTTTCAATTGCAGCGTATGCAATCGGCATTCGAAGCGCCTACTTCGGTGTTTGATTTATAACTCATCACAGCGGGTAATCAATTCGTTGTGCCTCACTCTCATAAAATAAAATCCAATTTGTTTTCATTTGTATTTTTATCTCGACAAATATTTCCTCAAATGGCATCGAATGGGACATGATTCCTCTTGACCACATTTTCAAGTGAAATGAAGAAAAGAAACATGAGGCAGAAACCACAACGGTTCGTTCCTCTTTTGAAATATGAAAACCAATTATTGTTAATTTACAGAGAGAAGTAAACGGATTGAATCATTTAGCTATTTGTCAATAGCCGCCGCAAACTATTCTTATTCAAATAAGGGGATCGTATTTTCAGCGTATCTTTGCATTGAGTGTACCGGAGAAACGAGATTCGAGACAATAAAATCTATGATATTAATGAATCGATTGACCACGGTCAATTTGTTAGAGTGTTTTGAAGGTTGTACTGATTGAATGAATGAATTTTGGATTTCATAGATTTTATCAATTCGATAACTAATCGTTGAATATTTTTTATTAGATTCACTTTTTTAACATGAGTTTTCTGATTAGAATATTTTTTTATCTGAAATGATCGCCGACAAAATCTTCTGAAAAGAGTCAAAGATGTCAATAAAATTATTAGTGTTTGATTGGTTTATGTCATCTTGACATTCAATAGCAAACGTTATCTTTTCATGTTAATAAATGAACAAATTGGTTTTCTTAACTTGTTCAAATCTTATAAATACATGCATATCGATACCGATCTATATTTCGGAATAGCATCCAAATTCCGGGAATTAACCAAAAATTATGCTGCAAATGTAAACATATGTGAATTTTATCAATAAATAGCCAAACATTTTTACAATTTGAATTATTGCGCTGACACCGAAATGTGTGTAAATGTGCCATGCATTCCAGCATTATAATCGATCTTACCGATGATAGTATAATGCGTCAACTACATACATATGAAAAAAAATTTCACACATGAACGGTGGTGCGTTCACACGCATTCATGTGCTACCGTTGTAATTTGAAGTTTAAACGCTCCCATCAAACTGAAATTTGGTTTTACTCAATATGCACATTTGATTGTGTGCAGAAAATTGCATACAAATTTATTACAAATTAAATAAATCAATGAACCCCAGAATTTGGACACACTTCAGGAATATGGAGGTTTGAGATACTCCTGATAAAAGTCCAATATATGTCTAGTATTTCACAAGATATTTTTTTGAAGCGAATTTCGTAAGAATATTAAAGACAAAACATGTTTGTTAATATTAACAAGGACTTTTTCGTGCATGAAATATTTCAATTCAATTTCGTGCACGAACTTACATTTGGAGAATCTTTCATTCTTCCAAGATTCATATAGGAAATCATTGACAGCCAAATCATTTACACTGATGTTTTCACTTTAAGAGTAATTTATGCTTCATTTTGAGCAGTAACTTCTTTGTTTTCCATTTTTCATTATCAAACAATATTTCATTCTTTTAATCTGATGCATTGTTGCATTTTGTTTTGTTCATTTCGCAGTGGTTTGTTGGCGTGAAGTGATTTTAATGATGCTGCGAATACGTAGCCGTCGAAAGATTTGAATGAATGCATGTGTTTGTGTTGTTGTGTCTGTTGTCTTCTTTTCATAAGCACAGCATATCACAAATGCAGTGTTTCTGTCGACGCTTGTTTGCTTCTTCGGGCTGTTCATTTTGTGACAAGCATTAAATTTAATGTTGTGGCGAAACGAGCAACGTCATGAAAAGTGGTCTTAAATTGAATTTAATCTGATTTGTAACCTTTTTTTTAATTCTCTACCTTCGTTTGATTGGATTTTGGACGTTGATAGGTGTAATTTAGCCTGTGTAAACCTAAGAAGCGCTCGCAAAAACAGGCGTTTCATAAAATGAAATTTCCCAAAGAAATCATAAATGTCAAAATATTCGCTTCATTTAATTTTCGCTCAGAGCATCGGCTTCCAACATTGGAATGCGAAAAATAAAATTGCGTTTGGTGCCAATGAGTCATCCAATAGGTATGCAAGGTGAAAAATAAAAAAAAAAAAACACAAAATACAAACAATTCCTTTTATTAAAACCATTGATTCGGTAATTTAAATATAAATTGTGCAAATGTTTTATAGCTGCGCCACATTAAAAATGTTCTTATACAAAATTTATATTTCAACAAATTCACACCGAGTGTTGTTGAAAGTGTTCTATAAAATTTTCGACGATGTGCACTTCAAACTGAATTATATCAAATATTCATCACCTTCTCCATTTTTCTTTTTGAAATACAATTGACGTAGATAGTGGAGAAGTTTGATGAATTTTGAGATAATGTACAAAGCATTAGGTGAAATTGTGGGGAATTTTTTCTGCATTTAATATTGGGACGAGGTTGGAAAAGGCGCCAGGTATTTATAATGAAACATTGAGAAAATGTGAGCTCGCAAAGGAGCAGATTGATCTTCATCATATCCATTCAATAGAAAATCATATTGCTTTGGATTGCCACCCAAAATAAGAGTTGTGGCATAAGCAATAGCGAAAACACCGCATGAAGTCGAATCTGTTTGAAGGGTTTTTGGTTTCAAATGCCTAGCTTTTATACGTGGATAGCGATTTGCCAATATTTTCCTTTGTTGTTCATTCAATTTCTTACCGCGTTCGTGAGAACTGTCATACACGTAAATCTGTCGCTCATCTGCATTATAAAATATGCATATGTAATGGCCCACCGAATATTCACCGAGTTCACCACGATACAGAATTTGCGTATCGTTTTGACTGAGATCATGTTGGGGATATAATTCAGGATGTGGATAAAAGCCGACGTCGATCATGTTGAAATAGGTCTCTGAACGAACCAATTCCATAAATTTATTGATAGTGGCATCAGTTAAGACTTTGTGTGTTGTGAGATCTTCTATAATTTCGTCCGAAAGAATATTACTATAATCATCGTTCGGTTGGCCAGTAATATGAGTTTGATGTAAGAGCGAGCATCTGAATGGTGATAGATGGGAAGTTTTCATTGAACTGTTTCTTCGAATATTTTGGAAAAGTATATTTACGGGTATTTCTCCAAATTGGGACCTACAAATTTCAGTGTTCCTAATTATGACCTAATACTCTATTCATATATGAACTAAGGTTCATTTCCACCGTTAGGCCATAATTAGAGTGTAGATCAAAATTAGAGCAAATCACCCCTATGTCTATGCTATTTCAAATGTACACAGCAAAAATTCACTTTCATTATTTCAATTGCCAGTTGAAATCATCAAATTTCCAACCGAAGTTGAGAAATATTCAACCCTGTTGGACATTTCTCAATTCCGATTGAAAATGTGATAATATCACCTTGCAGTTGGAAATATGACAATCCAGTTTTGCTCTGTATACTCGCCTTTAGATCTCAGTGATAAAAATAAAAAAATTATTTACAGTGTGAATAAAAGTAACGATGGCATTGGGCGACCAAGGGAAGACAGAAACGAAGCCATTGTCGTGGAATCTAATGAAAAAGAAAGCAATTAAATGATACTTGAATAATTAAATTTGCACAGAGAAATAAGAAAATACAAGTCAATCGGCCGTTTATATTTATTTACCGCAGAATGACAAGATTTTATCAGTATTGAACTGTAAGATGGTGCAAGAACTGACCAAATGTCATCAATCTGCGATAAATTCAAGTAAAATTTCGCAATTTTCTTATCTGTCTGCTTTGATGGTGTCGTATCATACATGAATGTTTATATCTTTTGATCAATTTGAATTGAATGTGTCGTTCTATTTAACATTCAAAATGAAAAATAAATTGTCTCACAAAATGATGTCAGAGCAAGGCCTTATCTGATTTGAGTACAAATGTACGCCTACAGTAAAAATCAAATTTTTTTCGAACTCTATATGGTTATTTGAACAAAATGTATCAGCATTTTATTAGTTACCGATTGACTTGGGGTTATCTTTTTTTCTCTGTGTATGGCAACAATCTAATGACAAAATTATTGAAGACAAAAAACTATTCCTTTAGAAATTATTTTCCATACACTTTCACTTATTTTATTCAGCTGTGTATTGTAAAACACTCAAACTTTAGCTGAAGTCAATGGTCGTTGTGTTCCCAGTTTATATACACAAAAAATGAAGCTTAAGTAAATTTAATATTCAATTGACGCGTTGTTTTTGCTAGCGTTGACATCCTTCTACGCACAGTTATGTAGATTTATCGTCCAAGTTTTTGTATAATTATCATAACGCAAATTACTTCCGCAATTCTGTACAGGCATGAACTCAACTTATTGAAGCAACTTATTAGACTTTTTTTAAAGATCTATAATTTCTAGTATCAAAATTGGGAAAATAATTTTACGGATCTATTGAATGTACGATTCAGCTTAGAATCAAAATGACCAAAAAACGTCAAAATAACAAATTCAAAAAGAATTATAAAAGTAGGTACATATAATCAAGTAAACATGCTTCTCCCTTTCCACTTTTCCGCACTCGCCACTGTGTGCATAAAAGTATTGCAATTGGTCAAAAAAAGGTCAAAGCCCCAGGAATGGGTTTTCTATGTGTTTTGGACATAAACAAATGATTGCCGGAGCGTTTTGTTTTCCGTATGTAATACGTTGTTCGTTGTACGCAAAAATTTGTTAACACGATAATTCAAAAAATTGAGATTAGATGTGATCGTACATGAATGTACAACCAGATGAGAATATCTATATATACATTAACATTGATGACAATACGAATCGAAGCGATTATTCGTCGGTGCGCCTCCATGCGACTCATGTCAGAACTACGGGCAAATTGACAGCATCATGGCGAACGGTCATCAATAAGTTAATGTTTATGTCCGATCTGAATAACAATGACAACTGACAGCGTGTTGTCATTGTTATTCAGATCTGCGTACAACGCAATTGGTTTTCATTAGGAATAGAAAACTTTTAATTCTCAGCTTATACGGATAATGTCTTCGGGTAGTTCAATTGGAGTCTAGTCATATTGACCTTAAATGGAGGATTTTTCAATATAATTAAGAAACATTTGTGTGGGGACTATGTCTAGTTCACATTGTATCGAATTGAGACTTTCAGAAAAAAATAAGTCATACAAAATCAAGCGGACCGTGCTTATATGAAAATTGAGAGTTATTCGAGAGTATTTCAATTGACCGCGCCATCTTAGATTTACATGGGTGAACTCAATTTAGATCTATTGTAATACGAACAAAATTTTTATTGACACAAATAATAAAAACAAATGAGTCATTGAAACGATTGAAATACCACATCAATACTACTGCCCAATAGATGGCGCTGAAGAATAGATATCATTAAAATGTCTCAAATAGTACGGTCCCGTTGTACAAAATACCAGGTCATTCCGATGAGATGTAGGAATACCTCCCATACAATTTTCGATTTTCAGGGGCGAAAATAAACATTCGTATGGGGACTATTTCACATCGTATTATCGTTATGAAAATTCCCTTATCCCATCTTTTCACGGAAAAAATTAGTTGCATACACTTTCAAGTTGAAGAACGCAACAGTGTAAAGATGCAAGGTTCAACGTTAACGTAAAATGAATTTGAATCTTATTGCACCTATTGAAATAAGGATCATTTTTGAAACAAATAACACAATTTCAACGCAAAATCTACATTTTTATTAGTTTTTGTAGTGTTTTTCAATACTAAATTAAGGTAAGACCATTTATTTATCTCTCTCTTTCAATATGAGTAGTTTTTTATGATTTAAAAAAAAAATGTTTTCTTCGATTCCTTTGGCCTTCAACGAATAATTCATCGAGTTTTCAATAATGTTGACATTGAAAAATAATTTAAATACAAAATAAAATGATAATTGAAAACACAAAATGTTGGAACATATGTATTAGAAAGGTTCTATGCATATTGTTATAGTACAAGGGCAAAACTTTAGTAATTTTCAGTTAAAAACATCAAGATTTTGCGCGAAAAACGTATAAAATGTTTCCGTTTTTAAGTACATTTCATACTGCTGCAAAAATATGTGCATTAAAAGTGTGAAAATATGGCATATAAATCGATTCTATATAAATCCCCACATTGCGTTTCGAAAATTTCACAAATTACACGTTGTAGTAAATATTTTTTGAATCTTTGTAGTGAATTCCTGTAAGTTTCAATAAACGGGTAAAAATATGTCATTGAAATTCACGATTTTTGTATATATTAGTTTTTTCCGTGTAAAATTATTGTTTGCTTTGAATTGATATGCCGAATTTTGCGCAAAAACGGTTTTCATAGCAAATATGAAATGTAAATTCTATGAACGATAATAATTTATTTTTGGATGTGATGATTTTTCTTGTATATTCATTACCAAATAATTCACCTGTTGAATATATAATAATGATGATAATAATTCACAGCTTTATCTGTAAATGTTCAGTAAAAATTCTCGGGAGACCTCCACTGCCTACGGTGAAAAAGTCTCCAAAATTTGAGCAAATATACACCTGGTAAGAGTCGTTTGCGTTTTCTTTCTACTTACCTTTCATTGAATAGCACACGTTGATTCGTATAATCTGTTTGTGCTTCATAGGTTCATCCCATACAAAAGAGTTTCTTAATGAATTTTCGCAACGAAATCAAAAATGTTAATATATTCACTGAATTTAGGAAACATTACTCAAGATATCGGCTCTCAACATTGGACTGCGACCAACGTAACCACGTATACAATCAGATTTCCACCATAAAATATGTTTTAATTCATTTACTTTTGTTTAGTTCTTGCTACTCTTGCCAATTCCATTCAGTAACGTTTAACAATTATGTAAAATGATATCGATTATATCGTGATTACTAATATTAATCAGTCAGATAGTGGCATCTTCGAATGCACACAAAACGAAGAAGGAGGGGAAGGAAGTCGCCAGAACCCAGCTGTTCGTTCGAGCTTAGACCAAAGATACTGTTATTAAAATTAGCCCTTCTCCCAGTAGGATCGTCAAATTTCGATAAAATTCTAGTCCCTCACATGTATCAGTCATCCATTTCATGTTGTAAAATGCACTTTCAAAACCAAATGATATGTAAGGCAAGAAAAAATATAGTAAAATGAATAGCATACAAATTTGAAATTTATGTCGAAATTTTGTGTTTTTATTAAAAAGCTTGTTGCGTTCACAATGTGGTTTTGATTGTTATTAAGTTGTGATTTGATTGCCATTTACTAGCTAATTTGTATAGAGCGTTTTCACAAAAAACTTAATTCTAAATTGGTGCATTTTTTGTGTTTCATTTCAATATTCTACAATACCAAGTTCTTTTTGAAATAAATTATTAAAGATTTCGTTCTACTTATAATTACTATTTCATGTTCAAATGATTTTTCTGCTTATAAATTCAGTGCTTTTTTATTATATAATATATTAAGTAATGAGCAACTGTTTTGCACAAATAAATTTCAAAAAAAGAAGAAAAAAATGTAAATCCCTATCAATAAGCTTACTTTGTTTGTTTTGAATCATTTTTGCGAAAGATGTTTAAATCTATATTCGGTTTTGAGGAAAACTGAATCGTATAAAAGCATGTGATTTGCACTATAAAAGTGAATATAATTTCAAACTTAACAGCGTGGCAAGTTAAGTGCGGCATCGAATCCCATTCTAGCTGATAATATCGGATGCATGGCCATTTTGGCGTAGCATTTCCAAGCGTAATTCATGCTCTCGGGCTTTCATTCGAAGTGCAGCAATTGATGAGCTTCTTCGGTCATCGGTTGGTGAGGCTCCATCGCTGCCGCTGCTGATTGAGCTGTTTGCTGTGGTTGTCAAATTGGTGGCCGTCGATGGATGACCCTGCGGCGAGATCGGAGGCGAACCGGCACTGGTTAAAAACTCACCATGTGCCGCATGAAATTGTTGCTTTGATGCAGACATAGCGTTCGAATGTTGAGCAGCTGATATATTTGCAAGCAACGATTGGAACGATGCGCTCGGCGAATACAATGCTCCTACACCTGGTGGCAATATTTGCGATGGTGGTGCTCTAAGCGCACAAATGAAAACAAAACACAAGAAAATATCAAATTAAATTCAATGTCAATGCCGAAGCGATGTCGAGTTCGATCAATGGAAAAAAGCAAGTGTGAAAGGACAAAGAAATCATCCAACGGATATGAACTATCACGCTCAATTAAACATCATACGGAAGTGATAATTAAAAATGAGAAAAAAGGAGAATGAAAAAAACAAAGCGACGAACTAATAAAAACTCGTGGGTCGAATAAAAGGAAATTGCAAAATGGAAATTGGTTTTCTGAATATCGATGAAAAAAATGGTGATATATCAATACAGTTTTGTATTGGTGTAGCATTGCAATGGATCAATTTACCTGTGAAATTGATGTAAATATGCTGGTGGTAAAACCGATGCGCCGGGTAAATGTGGATAGCGAAATGCGGCCAAGCCGCTTGTATCGAACGGTTTTCGCAAATTAAAGCCCAAATGTGTGAAAGGATTCGGTGGCAATGCAGACGCAACGACGGTGGCCGATGGTACTTGTGCTCCACTCGGCAAATATGGATTATACGGATGACCAGTGGGTCCAACTTTTTCTTGCTTACGCCACTTCGCACGCCGATTTTGAAACCAAACCTGCAAAATAAACAACAACATTACCATTTGTATCAATCATATTACGAGGGTATACAGTGCGAACAAATACACAAACTTCAAGAACACAATCGAAACGTATATAATTAAAATGATTAGCAATTGCCAAGAAATCCACACAAGTGTTGAACATCAGCTCCATCGTTAAAATATAGATATGTTAATTTAAGAATATTGAGCTGAAGTAATTAATCAACATAATCTCTCAAGCATTTCCATTACGATTTTCCGTTTTACAATTGCACAATCAATGCCTAAATCATATTCTTCTATCCCACAAATCAATAAACGCACAAACACTCAGATTAAAGAAATGTTTGAACGTCCGTGGAGTCGTAATGTTTCATAAAAAAGATCAATTATTTATAATATACTTGTAAGCGAATGTGATAAGGAACGAGAGAGGGAGAGAGAGATAAATAGAGTGTTCTGAAGGGAAACAATCCAAAGTGCACATATTCATAATGATCATCTCGAAAGACGAAATGCTTAACAAGCTGCGCATAATTAATGCAACCCCGAAGATTTTGTGTTAATTATAAAGGAAATTTATTGCATTTAAAACAACGATGTTGTGTTTGTTCAGGTTCACAGATAAAATGTGCACACAAATGGTTGTAAAACATGCGAGTGAATGCGATTTGATTGTAAACGAAAAATCGGCCAGAGTGTGACCCCAGATGGGCCATAATCAGCGCATCGAAAACAGTAAGTGAATGAACTATTTTCGTAATGTGTACCATTGAATGAGATGTTTGTTATAATAGATCGTCATTGACTAACTAGTTTGAACAATTTGAGGGCCCTCAACATAAAAAGCCGTACATTTGCGATATTTCATAGATTTGATGGGGAAAGGGATAGAAATTGATGTGAACGAATGGATTTCGTGAAAAACAACGGCCGATGGGCAATAATGTTCGATAAGTAAATATCATCGAACAAATAGCAACAAAAACAAAAACGAAGGCAGCGTATCTACGGAAAAGCTGGCCTGCAACAGCCATTGCATCAATCGATCGATCCGTCCATCTGTGTGCACGCTATGTGTGTGTGTGTGTGCAACGAATACTAATTTCATTGCAACTCTCAAAACAAATTATCATATTATGCACGTTTCCGATTCAATAAATGAAATAAATGCAAATGTTTTTCATTACGATTTACATGCGAAAAATCGCGCGCTCGTTCGAGCCACATACATGCGCGCTCATATTGACAGAAGACACAAATTGACGAGCAACCACATAGCAAAGCATGCAACGAATGTTACGGCTAACATAATAACAAGAACAGAATTGAACGAAAATTAACAGTTTGAAGGGATGAGTAGAATGCGAGAAAGAGAGCTGTCGTCGTTGTTGTCGCTGAAATCGTGCTCTGCAATGCAACGCACGGGTACTCGATTGAATGTGTGTGTACAACGGTGTGTTAAAAATTAATTCAATTATATAAATTGTTTCCTTGGAAATGATTATTTGTTAAATTGATGGATATACCTATGGATATACCTATGGCACGATGGATGGTGTGCATTTTGCGCCGACTTTTGCGACCTAATAATATCCAAGCCAGCGCAAGCAAATGCCGAACAGAGCCTCAAATTGGCACTCAGCCAAATATATATGGCGAAAATGAGTTCGGCCAATTGTAGAACAAGAATTTGAAGGAAAATGCCCACAAAGACAGAATAAACAAATTAAAACAGCAGATCGCTTGAATTTTTACGAATGCAATATGTTTTTTTGTCTGTATTTTCTTGTTTTGTTTATGAAATATTTTGACCGAAAAAATATTGTTCATAACTTCGTTTTTTTCGCACTTTTCTCTTTCATTTTTCTTGGTCTATATAGCATTGGGAAATTGGAATTGAAAACAAGAGAAAGAGCCAAAACGTGAAAGCGATCCGCACAGTTCAATTAACGTTTTTCCTGAATAGCCGTTGCACAAATGTTGAAAATACAAATCGACTTGATGCAATAATATGTTAACTAATCCATTTGAATTAGCACATCAGATTGAAACGAAATGTGAGCCGGAGTGAGCGAGGGAGAGAGAGAGACAGCGACAGTGATGCATCGGTGATGTGTCTGTTTGCGCGCGCTCGTCTTTGAATGATATGTTATTGCAATTCTGCTCTACGAAATGTGATTGTACGTTGCAATTACGTGCAAATGATGTAATTAGGCAATTATCGATGAGGCCGGAGTAAAAACAAAAACGCCAATTACCAGATCTTTGTGATCGATTTTGTTTCACATGCACAATACGAATGTGAAATGTAAATCTCATGTGTTCGGTCTGTAACGCTGTGAAAGAGAGACGAGAGCAAAGCCAAAAAAAAAAACAGAGAACAAAATCAATCGATTTGATGCTTATTCGTCTTTACAGAATCGCTGAAATTGATCGCTTTTGTTGAATATCATTTGACCATTTGTGGCTTGATTTGTTTGCTAAATTCTCATAGCAATTTGTATGCGTGTATGCTGTTTTTGGGGCCACGTCCATTGGATCACCAATTAGTCAATCGAAATGCACTAAAAGCAACAATGAAACAGAATTTGTATTATTCCAAATGATATATACGAAATTGTACACTTGCAAAAAATTAAAGAGAGTAGAAATTATTAGCTTGAATGCCTCGCGGATTTAAACCACTGCATTTTCGATTAGCGATAATAACTGACTTCTACACAAATTTTTCGAATGTGATTGTGGTTCGGTATGGTTTTGGCCGTTTTCGAAATGAATTCGTTATTTCTGCATTTCGTTGTTGTTGTTGTTGTTTTTTTTTCATTCGTTCGATCGGTTTGTGTGCACTGTTGCTGTTGTGATTGCAATCGCACAAAACACGCACTTATTGCTCATTTACTTATTCATTATTTTTTGGAATATTTGATTTGAGTGTAGCAGCAGCGGCAGCAGCAACATCACGATGGAAAAGAGAACAAAACCAATTTGAGATTTGATGAAAAACGGCAAAAATGAACGGGCGAAAATTTCATAAATTCAACTTGATAAATACACAAGGCGCGCACCGGCCAACGTTAATAAGTTCTTTAAGTCGAAAGTGCATTTTTTTAATTCAACTCGATCTACACTATAATTTAATTTAATTGAATTATTCGCTTGCCGCGTTTTCTCAACATCCGCGCGCGATTATTGCAAACCGAACACACACACACAGAGAGAGAGAAAGAGGGAGACGGACAGAAAGAGGGACAGACAGACACATGTGAGCAAAGAGCCATCCAAATTAAAAAAGAAGAACTTTTGATGAATTTCGCTACGTGAAACAGATAAAACATTTTATCCAAATCCAAATGCGCTACTACCTCCTTGCTGACGAAGAGATAGAGATGGATTGGAAGCACCACCACAAATAATAATGGTGATCATCATCATTGAAATGAAATTAAGAATGCATCGCACTGAAATGAGATCCAACGTGCGCTAGCGTTTGCTCGCGCGCGCACACACACATTGAACATATTGCTGTTGTGTTTTTTGTTGTTATCAATGATGTTGGCCTACTGATCGACGTACTACTAACCGAACACACCGAAATATTCATTAATCTTTCAAATCTTATCCATTTAACCTGTCACGCGCATATTTCGGCTCATTGTCTGAGAGGCCGCGATGTACCTGTCTCATCAACACAGTTAAAATACTACAACAAACTTCATAGTCGATGTTTTTCCCATATTTTCCATTTTGGCTATTTCATTTTGAACTTTGATTCGTGCGTGCTTATATAATTAAAATATAAATTAAAGTTATTATTAACAAAGTGCTAAATGGTAACCAGTCAATTTTAATTAAAATAATAAAAGAATAAACTCCATTTCAAGAAGGAAAACAAGTGAAGCACGTGAAAGGAGAAGAGCAAACTGGCACTCCTCATGGACCGAATGGTTCAGCGGCGGCCGCACATAAATATCAAACTGATATTGACCGTGCTGTAGATCTGCGTAATTTATAATTGGATGTGTCGATATTTTGTAGCACATTTTATGCGAAATGTGTTCCGATTTTGATAAAAAAAATAAACTTTAGCTGTACTTCTGGGTTTTTGCTGCTTGCCAGCAGCTCAATCTGTATACATTGATTGTGTTTCGTGCAACACCAAATGTAATAAAGTACCACTTTATCATCAGCTGTACCACTGATAGCTATTAAAAATATCATTTGTTAACGTTAATTTGTTCAAACGCATAAAATGGTCGACAAAATGGTGAAAGAAAAAGTTGGACTGTTTTGAATGTACTTTTCATTCTTCACATTCAAAGCTTCCCAAGTGAGAGATAAGCGCATGCAATTGAAATTTGTTTCTGCGATATAAAGAAAAATGCTGGCCCATGAAACGATCAAGCATCGAGTGCAAGAAAAATGTGAAGTCGGTAGATAAGCATCGTGTATGATATTTTATATTATATTTGTGTGGTTATTTGAGTTGAATGAGATCTGTGCGATTGTAGTGTGTAGCCGGTGCGCGTGTAGATTTGATTGAGTATTCAATGTGCCGAAGTCAACAGTTGCATATATGCATAGCGCTTCTGTGTTGTCTTCATTCGACAGCATCGATGATGATGATTCAATGAGGCTCCATCTCTTATTCTCTCTCAATTTGTCCGGCTCTCTTTCTCATTCGATTGCCATTATTTTCTTAATAAACTCGATCATGAAATCTCAGTACATTTATCAAGATTTTCTGTAATTGTCTCCTGTTCTTGTTTTTTTATCGAGCCCCCCAACTGAAGCGAGAGAAAAAAAAAATCCGCGTCGAACATCAACGGTTTTGTTACTGATGATGTTCTTTGGCACCAACGAGCTCAGCCACACAAATGGAACATCGAATAAAATGAAATGACCAAACTGCCACTTAAAGGTTTCCTTGTCCATCTTGCAATGTGTTTTTTCGCCTTCGTCTCATTCTATCCACTTCGATCTTGTTGTGAGTGCGCACTGCGAGCGCGCCCACAGACCCGCCGTAGTCGTTTGTGTCTGTTACAATTTCATTAAAAAACGTAAGCATCAAAATGTTTTTTTCTCTCTTAGATTTGTTCGTTCGTCTTCCGTTGCATAAATTATTATTGTTGAACGTTCGTTGGCATTTCATGTTCACTTTGGTTCATTTAATCTTTTAAATTTTGTTATTAACATCAGTTTCGGGCCCATCGATGATTATCTTTAGTGAGTGAGAAAACTAAGTTTTAATGAATATTGTCTTATCTTCGTTGGCGTTTTTCCTCTCTTATTTTTTTCTTCTTCTTCTTGTCTCACGTTAAACGCAATTTGGTCCAATGCCTTCAATGCTTTTTCGATTGATTTGCAGGCTGAAGCGATACGATTAATGTACATCGAAACGCTTCTGACGAAAAAAAAAATCAAATTAACTCAATATTCATTCGATAACAATTTTTTCTTCGCTGACATAAACGATTTCATACACACAAAAAATGCACTCAATCGATGATAACAATCGGCTACGGCCAATGTTTTGGCTTTAAACTCTATTTAACAAGCACAAGTGCTTATGAAGCAGCGTGTTATAATGAGAAACAATGTGTAAGTAGCCCAAATAAAACAAGTTTAGGACGGATCAGTTGATTGGACGATGAAAAATTGATCGAACTGCTGTTTGATTAATTAAAGATAGAGCCGATTTTCAATGTACCAGAAACATTCAATCAGGCAATATCAGACATATTCTGATCTCTGAGAATGATGTATTCATCATTCAGGCCACGTTCTCAAAGTAAAGTGGAATGAATTTGCTTCAAAATTGCACATCAAAAATGTATCTCATTGAATCTGAGACGATGACGGGCTGAATATTGACAAAAGTTCCCTCCAAAAGGTCATATTATGTTGACAAATGTAGAAAATTCGAACGGAAAGTTTATCTAAGCAGTAAAACTCAAGTCCAATTATTTTGATATTGAGAATAATCTGAGGAAAGAACAGAGCAGAAGTTTTAGTTTTCCTCATTTGTTTAATGAAATAATGTGAGGTCTTCAAAACAGGGCGCCTAATAACATAGAATACTGACATTGCAACTTCTTTAACAAATCGAATATTAGCAAATGATAGCGTCGGATTTGCCTTGAAAGTCAGAATCACGTTACTTTGGTGGGAATTGATTCTATTTACTGCCATATTTCAAATGTGATTACAGTCAGTTTGAAAAATCGAATTTTCGGCGTGACTAATGCACGACTGTATGTGTGTGTGTGTGGTGAAAACTCGTAGTTTAAATATCAAGCAGAGTGGGACCAATGGTTCCATTGGCCGACCATATTTTCTATTCAATCTAATTTATGATTTAATGAAATGGTATCACATATTGAATAACTGAGAGCACGCCTATCAAATCGTTACCATAACTCATCCACACCATTCAATAAATGGCTCTTAAACGATAATTTGTGCGGTGAAGAGGCCACACAACACAATGCCTATTATAACTATTAGTTCTAATAATGAAAATACTTTGGGCAATGAAAAGGTAACAAATCGAGAGTTCGTTTTGTTTACGGTTAAATCGTTCGACTTGTAACTTTGACTCAGCTGTTCGATTGAATTCATTAACGATCATATTATTTACATGTAAATGCATATTATGAATCATGATGAATATAGATTCCAATAAAACTCAATTTCAAACAGGAAAAAATTCGAAATTCATTCGGGCGAAGATCGTTGTGAGGAGTGCACGTGAAAAAAATGACCGAACACTCTTTTTTTCGATCATTGAGTCATTGTTGGATAATTAAATAAATGTATCTGCACACCATGAACGCCAAGACGTTCATGCATTTCGTTTGTTTTGGGAAACAAATTGCGGCGCACCACCATAACGATGCATGGCGAGGCATTCGAGACTTGTTCCGAGCATTTTTTCCATCGTAAAAAATGTTTATAATGCTGTACACACAATTCATTAGACGATAAGCAGCGGGTGGTGTTCACCGTCACCTGATTACCCGTATTAAGTGTTTCGTTATTGTAATTATAGTTGTCTAAATTTGCTATTTCATATTCCGGTGAGTTTGTTGTTTTCTTTTCAGTGCATTGCCTTTTTCCGCTACTGTTTATTTATATGCATGGAATTGTCTAGTGAAATCGACCGCTCGCAAATATCGAGAATAAAACTTTTAAAGCTATTTCTATTTTCCACACAATTATCAGGATAGTTTCGATGAGAACATAGACGGAATCAACAATTATTTTCATAAAATTCGCAATTAAGTCGCATGAGCGCAGGAAATTTGAATTCAACATAGAGAATTGAAATCAATATCCAAGGGTATTTCGAAATAAATTCTAATCGCCATTCTAATTGCATTCTTTTATATGGTGATTTAATTAATCCGACATTTTTTTTTTGAGTCCATTATTGCGATTACATCGATTTTAACCGTCCTTCTATTGCTTCACATTTGTTCGGCGATTGCCAATGGTAGATTTCTGATAGAGTCAAATTGACGCTACAAATGTATAATTTTTTTATAGTCGTCATTAGTTGGCAATAACGCAATGCCGCACACAAATCTCATTGCTTTAAATGATCGTAGGTGGAATTCGTTGATTACGATTTTGCATTCTAATTGTGATTACGGAATATTCGTTCTTCGTTTTGGTTTTTTTTTTTTGGCAGCCACTCGCAACTGTACTATCGATTTGACTTTCTGATTGGCTGAATATTAGAAGAGCTCATGGAATTTTGGAAGTTTTTCTGAATCTCACTGAAATTCATCCTTCTTAATCTTCAGCAGAATTGGCAAAAAAAAAACTTACAAAAGCCAATGAGATTACAAAAGCCAAGCATCTTGTCGGCAAATGCGAGAACTTTTAGCCTAAAAGAATAGCGGATTTTGCAAATAAGGCACTTTGATTTCCGGATTGCACACATCTCTCGATCGTATCGAAAAAGTGTCAAAATGAGATTGAAGCTCGTCTCCAAATTAAGACTTCAACTTGTTGGGTTAAAAGTCAAATGTGACACTATGACGGCAACGTACGAAACTCTTGTCCAACCATGTGTTTGACGTTTGCACTCATGAGTATTTTATGAAACTATTTAATAAACATTGTAATGAAGTAATTACCTGTATCCTAGCTTCGGTTAGTCCAATTTTCATCGCCAGCTCCTCTCTGTGTGGATGAGAAAGAACGAGGTAGACATAAGTCGGGAGGAAACAACAAATTCATAAATCATTTAATAATTCTCGAACTGAAAATGGGAAATTGTGTGAAAAAGAGAAAGAAGAGAGAGAGAGAGAGAGAGAGAGAGAGAAAGAGAGAGAAGGGAGGGAAGAAAAACGCGAGTATTGTGGCTATAGAATTAGATGAAAATAACTTTAAATACGTGAAATTACGAAATCAATTTAGGTTTCAGAGGAAAAAAGCAGCAGCAGCAGTAATAATAATATAATAATGCGACGGCGTTCCTAGGAAAAATGAGAGTGTTTAACGAAAAGACCACTAGGCATTCACACGTACATACATTCGCAGCAGCTTGTTTACTAATCATTTTTAGTGAAAACGCAATGCTGGTTGGCCGGCTCTATGATTGTGCACAGGCACGAAAATGTCTTTTGCAAAACGAGAGCTTATATTCAAATAAATGGAGTGTGCATCATTAATAACCAGCTCGTACACATTCTACCTTCGATACTGAAACTATTTTCGCTTGCCGAGTGTTAAAACTGATTGATACTCATTTATTTACATCTATCGAGCAAGCTGCTGTTTTTTCATCGCAAAACGCAAATATAATTGTACAAATCGTTTTGTATGCATCAAATACTCGTCAACTGCTGAATGCTTCCAATCGAATGGAAATATATCATTGCGATGTGAATACGCACATTGCACATACAACTATCGCCGTATTGTCTTCGAATTCAGTATTTTGATTGGTGCATGTGTTATACGGCAAAACATTTAGTCGCCACAGGCAAATACCATTTAATTTAGTTGTGCATTTTTCTAATTAAACGCACGCATACACTGCTTTCGTATGTTCTCTTTCTCTCTCTCTTTCTACGTATGTTTGTCTGTCTGCGTCAGCAGCTCAGATGTAAGAAAATAAATGGTCTTACATACGTAAAACTAACTTATTCGCACATTTCCCGACAGTCTACGGGTTCAAAGGCTATGTATATTTCTTATCGTATCATCATGTAACTATGAGAATATGTCACACCAAATAATTAAGTCATTACGATGAGATTAAGGATTAATTATAATACTACGAATCATCCGTGACATGTTTGCGAATGTATTGGTATTTGATTCAAAATCACACACATTTCTTTTTATTTTCGGTGAATTTTCATTTAAATGGATGAATTTTTAGGACCGATCGCAATACTTTTACTACACACAGTGGTGTGTGCGAAAAAGTATAAACACACGCTTCAATCTCAACGATTCAACGAAAGTCATCATAGTTAAAGACGCAATAGTTTGATGTGCATAACCGCAGGATAAACTACATAATAGGCAAAAATTGCGCAAAACACAAGCGTCACAAACAATTAAAGTGCATATGAAACGTTTTGTTCAATTTTATCCATAAATCTAATTAGTATTTTTCCACCGGTTTTAATTGTGTGTGTTTTTTTTACTTTGCCTTCGAACGTATTCAATTATGAATATGTACTGCGGAGACAATAATTCGTTCAAAATGTTAAGCAAAATTGATTCAAAATACTTTGCAATGATCAAAACAAAAATCATTCAGTATTTTGTATTGATTCGAATGCATTATGTCTGTCGTTTCGCTTTGTGTAAATTGCATTTGCGTTTGAGCCGCTGCAACAAATTGGTGCAGTCTGAGTTTGATGTTATCATTTTAAAATTGCAGAGGTGTGATAATCACATATATGAAACCGAGCGGCTCATTTCTGGCACGAACGTCACACGAATGCAATTTCATTAGCGTAGCGAAAGTCGTCACACAATTTCGTAGAAACAAATACAATCGGCACTTCGATCTTCAAAAAAAAAAAAAACAAACAAAGATCTATTGAAAACGGAATATACAATACATACCTCGTGAAGACGTCTGGGTAGTGAGTTCTTGAGAATGCTTTTTCCAATTCTTCTAATTGAAAGCTGGTAAATGTGGTACGATATCTTCGTTGTTTGCGTTTTGGTGCAAAATCATCCATTTCACCATCACTATTTTGATCGGAGATCGGTGAATTGGTGCCGCCACTGGTTGGTGGCCCTGGACGTTCTAGACTGCTCAGTAGTTTCGATGCATCATGCGGAATGCCATCGATTTTCGTCTCCTCTGATATGCCCATGACGGGCGTATCAAATTGTGGTATTCGGGCGATTGTGAGAATTTTGATGCTGATATAATAACCTGCAGAAAAAAGAAACAAATCATTATAATTATGCTGATAGTTTTCATTCTCCATATGAATGATTGATAGAATCACTGCAATTGATTTGAAATGCAAATCGCGTATTTTATGTATTCCTAAAAGTTTGATAAATGTATCGAACTTTTGCATGTCATCAGCATATGAAAATGGCATGATTTGAAAGGGCACGAAATATTATTAAAAGAACAGAGACGAGAGAAAAAAACTACAGCCTGGAAATAATCGAGGCACACAAAGTAATACATAGTTTTGAAATATGAAATAATTTAATTGGATGTTGTTTCATTTTCTCTCGCTGCAGCTTAAGCTGCTGCTTCTGCTTTGCGAATGAAAGAATTTATAACATATATCTGACGAATTTCAATTGCAATTGAATTCAAAATAAACACCTAACATTATCTGTCTTGCTCGCTCACAGATTGCCTCAACCATATGGAAATGTTGCAGTCAATTCGTGAAAAACATGTGTGGCATTTATTCATCGTAAATTATTTTAATTTTTACTAGCTATTCAATTGAAATATTATGAATAACAAATGAAAAATTATTATTCGCAGTAAATGGAGTATTTAAAGTAATTGTATTTTTCAATGCGAAAATATACGAAATGCATCTGCAAACCAGCCGCATAAATAGACGATACACATATTTATATTTATTCATATTCAATACTTGTTCTTCGGATAATTATTCGATATTTTTAATAAGTAAACACGAAATTGATGTAATTAAACAAAACTGAATATTTTGTAATTGTGATAAATAAAAAATACGGCGAAAAGACTGGATGTCCATTTAAACTGAAAAGGCTTTGAATGTTCCTTTGAATGTCGCTATTTTATGCATAAATCAATTGAAACAATGTATTTATGTGGATGAAATGGCCGAGCTGAATGATTTATTAATAATTTAATCATTTGAATGGTTGAAAAAATGAAGCAATGACATGGATACGCATGCAATCTGTTGCGAGTCAAAGAGCGAATGTTTCCATTTAATTTTGTGGATTTCAAATGCAATGATGGTACTTCGTTGCTCGTCTCTGCTCTGTTTTTGTAAAACGGCTGGTCGAAACGAACATTCACCCATGAGTCTGTCGGCACAACGTCAATACATTTTGTTGTTGATACACAAAATATGCATTCGATGACTTTGTTTACAACATTTAGATTGCACCGCGCGCGATTTTTCATTCCATTTCCCCCCCTGCTCATTCTATAAATGTATCGGCTTCGAACGCGTGTCACATAGTTACAAAGCAAAATGAAGCAAAACAACACACACAAGAGAAAAATAACTAAGTGGAAAATTATCGCGTGAGAAATTGCAACTTTGCGTTATTTATATTGTATCGTTGGCTGTCGGATTTGTTGCCCTGTGGTTCTAGGTTCGTCGCTATATTTTGCGCACAGATACAAACTCGTCAACGCACTTGCATTGGCACATTCAGTAGTTGAAAATAATGACAGAAAGAGAGATTGTGTGCCTCTTTAATATGACTGAATATGAAAATTGATATGAAAAGAGACGAAAGCGAACACGAAATGATAAAACATGTAAACAGACTGAGAACGAGTACTTAAATGGCATGAATTAAAAATACAAACGAACGCCTTTTGAATACTTTACAATCGAAATATAATAAAATTTTATTTAATGATTATGTTTTATTAGCTATTGCACCGGCAAAAACACATTAGACATTTCTCTATACTTGTCAATACCGATACAAACAAAGCAAACGGCTAGCAGCAATGATATTTTCGAGTTTCTCGTATTTGATTGAAGGTAATATAACTTGACGGTTTGATTAAATTCTATTACATTTAATTAGCTTTGATATAAAAGACACACAAATGACTACCTTTCGGTCTGTCAACGAACACAAAGCACAGCAACATTTTTGTGCTCATTAAAAGCAGCTGCTTAACAACAATAATGAAAATTGCATCTTCGCAATGAAGTCTCAATTGTACGGAAATGGAATTGCCTTCCGACACTAATAAGAGGCTATGTCCGAATATCTTAATTTTTCACATTATATTGTTATTGCATCTCAATACACACAAACACACACAGCCGCTGATCAGAGTCAACATCTAAGCCAAGCAGATTGCTGCAGTGAGCGCAATATGAAAACGTTCATATAATTTATCAAAACGCAACCAATTGAATGCAAGTGGCGAGAGAAAAAACTTCATATCGTGCTAAATAAACGCTTAAAGCATAAATGAATGAATGCCACACAACACATATACAGGGATCACTTTTTGATACAAGTAATTGATTCACGCTAACGAGATTTTGTGGTTTTAAATTGTTCAATCATAATATTTCATTTACCACCTCTTTCACATGCATTCCAACTGTTCATTTGATCTCATTAGCAACGATGATTCTTTGTTGCAGTCGAACCAAACTGTTGCTGCTTTCTCTTAAAAGGCCACTAAGATATGATGCTCACAGCAACGGCATGCCAAAAACAATCAAAAAATTCATAAGCGCACTGAATTCTAAAAAAAAAAAACAAAAAACTCTTTTTCATTTCGCATCTCGATCGTAAACGAGGAAAATTAGGCGCGCATAAAATGAATAAGTTATGAGTTAAGCCCCATTCTTAAAGTTCTTTCTCTTGTCTGAAAAAAAAAATCGACTGCATTGTTAATTCAACTTGTTAGCGCTTGAAGTTGCATTTCTTTTGTAATAATCATGATGAATATTTGTGGAATAATATCTTCGATATAATTCTCATCGATTGCAGCAAAATATGCGGAAAACATACATTGTTAGCAACTTATTAAACGTTCAAAGGGAGAGAGAAACAAAAATGGTCAATTTTGTCTTTACGAGATACATAGCGTCAGGAGATTAATACAATTTTGATAATTTGATCATAATACGATAAAGCGCTTCGCCGCAAGCGAATGTGAAAAAATGCATCAATACGAAAAAAAACGTTTGTTCATGCAGATAATTGAATTAAGCATCATCATTTAGGTGATAATTCTTGCTGATGGCAATACCACTACTGTTTCGAACAGCACACATTCACAGCCGATTGACAATAATGGTCAATTTTATACGATTTTCATGAAACTGCAGTAATGAGAATGGGAAAAAAACACGACAAACAAAACGGTGCTTCAGCGTTAACATCCATCTGCTGCTTGAATCATCCACCAATCAATATTTATGTGATGAACAGAAAAAGCCCATTAACTATTTCATCTTCTTGTGCACACTTTTAACTGTACAATTCGTCAAACATTAAACGTCAGTGGGAATGGACGAGATATTTTAGCGATCAGAATTACCAAACAGGTTTTTGAAATGGAAAGAAATGCACAACCGATGCGTGCCGTTGGATTTTTATTCTTGTTTCTACCACATTCAATGCACATTTATGCTGGTTCAATTTTCCAAATGTTCACATGCAGATGCACAGAGAATGTGGTTCTAATACAAAAAGTAAAAAGTCAAGGAAAGCGTGAATTGAGCGCGAACGCGGGCGCGAACATCGAATCGCTCACGTTTTTATAATGGTTTGTGCGCATTTGCACTACCAAGTAAACAAGTACAACTTATAAAACACCACATAAATTCGTTTTAAAATGAGGCGAACAATCATAAACGTTTTGACAGGCCCACAGCAATGGATGACTTTTTTTTTGCAAATGCCTGTGAGCAGCTAGTAAATTAATTTTATTTAATTTTAAGTGAATCCACTCTCAATTTATATATATATTTCTTCTCCGTTCGAGCCACTCGTTTGCATGTGAATGTGATTCCGTTCGTCAGCGTCGTCGTCGTATTTTTCCATTCGCTTCAAAAAAAAAAAAAAATAATAAAAAAACATTTACACGCGTTTTCAATTTTACCTCATTTTATACGCGACGCCACTCTGCTAAACTACAAACACACACTCTCACAATTGGTTTCGTGTTTGCGGAAAAGTTCAGTTTCAACCGTAATTAAAATACAATTGATTCACTTGAATTGTGAAGTTCTCCCATTGAATAGTTATTTGAATATAAATAACAAATCTAATTAGATTTCCATCGATTCGTTTCCAGCGGTGAAGCACTTGAGTGACGGCTGATCGATGTTTATGGGCCCAGATATATGGATCAAAATCTGACACGATATTTAATCGAATGACTTGGTTTCAATAAAAGTTTCATTATTAAATTATTTTCAGTGTGATTAGCAGTGAAAGGCATATTATGCATAAAGCGAAGAAGAATGCCGTTTACGGTGTCGATTGAGGACTTTTCCGCGTGGCAACGAGCTTAGAAAAATAATCCGTTCAAATAAAAAAGTGTAAAAAAGTATTTTAAATCAATCGGCCACTTTCTTCCGATATCACTGAATCGATCGCATCTGATTACTTCCTGCAATTATTAAATAAATCACTTTCAATACTCTTTAGTCAGCATTTTATGCAAAAGGACGTACAATTCACTCCAATTCATTTCTCTGCATTTTATGTAACATTTTAAATGCGCGTTTCTTCATTACTTCGTCAAACTCGAATGTTTTCTAAAAGACACATATTTATTTTCAAGTAGTGAAAACCGCAAGATGACTGCACAATTTATGTCAATCCGAATAAAAATCGCCCGACGTCAATAGGGTTCTATTTTAATTCGAAAATTACAAAATTATTGAATATTCATTCATATTGTTGAAAGTTGTTTTATGAGCCGGTCGCAATACAAAGTGACAAATCGTAAAGCCCATTGAGTTATCAGTTAACAATTGGCCGTTGCTATCCTGCTGAGCGTGACCAAAATATCATTCAAAGGAATTATTAAAGAAAGAAATTAGCGAATCGAACGTGTGCTGTGCTGTGCGCTGTTGTGAGCGCGCAATCTCTCGTCCACATTTGAAAGTCGCTATAATTTTTTATTGACCCGTTCAATCTAATTTGTTTTCCCCCTGAGCGACAAATTCAAAATAAATATAATTCATTCATATTTTATCGACGTTTCTCTTCTACTTCATTCTGTTGGTAAATGAACAGAATCGAATTAGTGACACCCATTTCAATCCGTTCGAAAGAAGACAAAAAATAAAACAACGGATCGACTAGTCAACCGGATCCAAAAGTCTCAATTAACAAAACGAAAACAACAATCGAATGCGTCTCACTCAATAAATGACGCCCAAGACAACTGACATCTAATTTCGGTGTCTTTTTAGTTTTCGAACGTAATTGCCATTCATTTGTGTTAATTTGAATTGAAATTACCCAGGAAGTTTACATTTCAAGTGTTTATTTTGTGAGATGATGCGAGAAAAGTCTCTCAATTGGAAGTGATTCGGACGGAAATCTGTGTTTTGAAATTGTTTAAGATTTGGTTGTAAAGATGAGCTTCGATTATTTTGTACGTATCTTGTTAGCTCTCATTCGAATTTAGAATTTGAAACTCTGAAACTTGGTGATTTCAGCTGATGATATTTCATATATGGCCTTTCAAATGTGATCGGACCGATTGAATACCCATAAAATTGCTGAAAAACTGCAGATGGGGCACACACAATGAATACAGATCGTAAAAATTACGTATACCAATTTAAATAAAGTAACACGTAAAAACAACGCTGCACAAATTGCATCTACTCATGTTTTGCTCGGTCGTTTTTTGTCCTCTCGGCCATCGTTTTTGCTGGCGTATCTTTTTTTTTTAACATTTATTTATTGTATTATTTTCGTTTTTGGTAATTTAATTTGCGATAAGCTCCATTAACGAAGGAACAATCAAAAGAAACGAGGCTAGTGTCGCTCGATACAAGACGACATCGCCGCTGTCGATACCCAACAACGACAAATCTATAAAACGTCGTCGCGTAGCACACACGGTTTTGGCGCAGTCTGTACGCGCGATTTTTGAAATGACTAAAAGCTTTTCGATAATTTTGTTCTCGCTCTCTCTCTTCTTCACATTGTGCGTCTGGTGTTTTAGTTCTTTTGTGTCTGGTCGTGTTTTGTTTTGTTAATGCATTTTTATCTATAAACTGCGATGCACGCTTTTATGAATTCGATGACCAAATGAGCCGGGCACCCAGGCACAAATGACTTTAAAACAACAACAAAAACAATGCAACGGAAAACTGCCGTTTTTTACGGGCCGTCTAATTTGCACCGCATGTGCACACATGCATGCCGTCCGATGCTCTTGAATTGGAGTGGCCGGAGGTTTAACAGTGGTGCTATTGCAATAAAAGAATCAACTTTGTCCGGTGTTAATTAATTTATTGATGCTTCGCGATCACAAATGAATCATGTAATAAATTAGCCATTCTTCAAAATTCCATGAAACAAATGAGCAACAACTAATTCAATTGTTATTTTTGGACTGAATCCATTAATTTATTTTCATCTCATCAATCAACACTGTCTTTAGCTCAACAAAAAATGATCTGCCAATCATAACACAAAAAAATGCTCACCAAAACAGAGAGCGAGAGAGGAAAAAAATGAAATAATGACCCACACATAAAACGGAGGAAAAAATCCACTAAATCAACTTTCGTTGATCATCAAGAGCAAAATGTGATTCGAGCAGGTAGATTTACAATCCAAAGTCTGTTCACTTCAAAGTCGCTCATGGCGATTCACTGGAATTTAATAACAAATAAAATACAACTTTTTCGAAGATTTTGTGTGTTCTTCCGATCCGCTCGATCGTTAAACTCATACTGTTGTTGATTGGTTAATTTGGAAACTACATCACTTGCCATCATCATCGATGCAAAAGCTATTCATGTGAATCAATTTGATAATTTGATCGACTTAAGTTAATCAAGATCTTGTCATCATCATTGTCGTTTACGGTATGCACATTACCAAGAAGCTCAATGCGTATTTATCCAATATACATGATTATCTTGATTTCAGGCGACGTTTTACGACTGTTAACCGTTGAAACCACATATTGAGCAGAATATTTTTATTCCCACCAACACAAAATAAAAAAATTGCAGTGTATTACAACAAATGATCGACAATTTCGATAATATCAGAAAAAGTGGTGAAAGTTTATACGATATAGATCGTTACACGTGTATCATTGCGGGCGAGAACCGATTTCAGGATTAAATTATTTTGGTAAAATCTGTCGAAATTGGTCGAATGCTGAATCAACATTTGTCTGAACAAAAACCAGTTTCAACGTTCGAATTTTAATCGAAATTTATAACAAAAGCATTTTTTGCCAAGGACATTACCTGTTGAACGCTGATCAATCATCATTGAAAAGTGAAGATTCATCAGGCTCCCCTTACGTTTTATGTCACTCATAAATTGTCTATGCAACATCATAAACAATGCGCTCAATTCAGAAGAGAATGAAAAACATAACGACGAACTCTAGTACATAATTGAATTACCGGCGAAAATTCAAAATTAAGCGAAATGCAATTTTTTATAGTTGTCCATCGATCGATGTGCATCCATGCACTTCTTCTGCCTGGTGCGATGTAATTTATTGATCGCTTCAATAAATTTGACATACGGCCACGAAGTCAAGCAAGCAGAAAGCTATGCAATATTTATATATTGTATCGATTATGATTCCTGTTGACTTCTGGTATTGACTGTCTCAAGCAATTTATGATTTTGGCTCGTCTCAACGACGATTGCACTTTTTTCTTCCTTCGCTTTGCACACGCTTGTGCTTTATTAACTGTGAGCACAGTCCGCAAAGAAAAAATATATTTATTTTATGTTCTTTTGTATCATTTTTTTTCCATTTCGTTTCGTTGCAATGATGGAACGTTCCATATTTTTTTGTTTCATTCATTTCGTTTCATTCGCTTTCCTATTGCCAATTCGTAAATGGCAAACACTTACCTCTTCGATCACTCGAAGATCATAAAATTTAAATCATAAAAAGGAAAATTGATGTATAATATCTACACTAAGCTAGCAACAACAGCGTAGAACTTTGGTTGGAAGTTGGAACAGAAGAAATTGGTTCCACGAGTTCAGTGATTAAACAAACGAAATAAAAACACACTGTTTATTGGAGTTGAATATACGGCAAAATGGAAAAAAGCGCAGAAATTAAACGGAGCACCGACCAAAAAAAAATCGCTTATTTGTATGATTTCTTTATTTTGTTGCATGAAGTGCAATCGTTATTCGGATGTGGCAAGGAGAAATATCAACAAATGCGTTTTCGTTATGAATATTTATTTATTTGTACAAACCATGATTCTGCCTTTTCGCTGTTCGAATGCGAACTACATTTTGAGACCTTTGTATTACTTTGACATGGAAATTTATATCGATTCTTTCACGGTGTGTGTACTCTCTCGCCGCGCACGGACGAGCCACAGATAAAAAATGGAAAAACAAATACTCTGCACGCTCGCGCAGACAGTGTAAATGAATTGACTTCGGAAAAATGGTAAAATTTATGTTTGCAAGGATAATAATCGAAAAGCACGTCATTGGAGGCTGGCGTTTTTCTGCCTTGAAATGTGGGATGCACATGATATAAGCGTGCGTGTGTTTGTTAAGAAGCAATCATCATCATATTCAATTTATGTGAATTGAGAAATAATTCATTAAGAGTATCCGATTTATGCCCAGAAGCAATTTTTCGAAAGAAGAACGCAATCATTTGACGACGATCAGGCAAAAAGGCAACACTTTAATTGCGATTTTATAGGCAAAAACCACGTAGTGTCTTGTGCCTGTTCCTCTTTTTGTGTGTGATAAAAACTGTTTAATTTGATACCGTTACAATTTTCGGTCAAAAACCATTAGATAAATATAAATTCGAGCAATTTTTTAATTTCTTCAAGATCTATGTTAATTTTCGGAAGCCCCGATCTTAGATGATCCAAATAAGTCAAATAAAACTTAATAAGTCAAGTTTTATTTTCTTTAAATTAAATGCCTTTACAAAGATCATTTGAGAAAACTTGTTATCGAATTGTCGTATAGATTTATCTGAACAAATGCCGATGACTTTTATGTTGAATCAAATAAAAGTGTTTTTTATGCCCGATAAAGAAAACTATCATTTCAGCTCGATTAAGAGTGACGACCTAATCTTCACTCAAGAGATGCATATTTTTAGATCAGATTTTGAATTGGAACTGAATTAAGGCTTTGTAATTGAGCCGGTTTCAGTCATTCATTCATCTAGTTGGAATATCCGATCGGTCTGAAATCAAAATTTCGCTGGAAACATTTCGGCCTGTGAAAAGTTTAAACGTTCATTTAAATGAGACATGGGAATATCGGAAGTCATAATCCAGTTTTAATAGAAAATGTCGAAAGTTTTTTTTTAATAATAAATCCAATTTATTTGAGCTAAAAAAAATCTATTTATCTTCAACTAGTCGTTTTACTGTTCTTCTGTTCAAAATGCGTCGAAAAATCCGTCAAATCCGACGAATTGCTTTTAACTAAAAGAAACAAACATTTTTGATCACCGTTTTATCAATAACCACCGCGAATAATTCTGATTGACATGTTTATGATATGCTTTTAAGGGGATTTCGATAGTAATATAGTGAGGCAGCGAGGCAATGTAATTTATAAGACTCATTAGAGACACTCAACAATCATATTTCAGAATGGATTTTCAGATTTAAATTATACAGAGGTGATAAACTATGAACGGATTTCATTTAGCAATTTTATCGATAATCTCCGGAGACTCATAATGGATGTGAGGTTCGTTTGAATGGACTTTTAATTAATACGGCTTGTCACATCTGGTTAATACCGTGTTTGTGAGGATGAGCAACTTTTGCAAAAAAGATTTTGACACTTATTGGTCGTGAATCACTTAAAACTATATTTGCTTAGATCGTAAATTGCTTGGGAATGTGCTTCTTTTTCACGGATCTGATATTGCAGTTGTCAGCTAAAACAATTTTTCCAATTAATCTTCAGGTTTTTTTTTTGCCGTCGGAGCATTTAAAGATTCACTATTTGCCACTGGATTTCCTAGGGAATTTTAACTGTAAACAAAGTCACAAAAAATATGCCACTTACCGAAAGAAAAGCTAAAGACGTTGGCTTTTATACGAAATCACACAGATTTCACGTCGGAAAAAGAGAAATCGATGTATCCCGATGTTGATTGGATTCTTATTGGAAGAGTTCCACACAATAACTTAGCATGTCTTTCAGCACACTGAAAGTAGTAAATCCAGCTCGTTTGAATAGTTTGTAATCGTAGTCGTGCCACGAAAGTATTTATTATTTTTACTTTTTTTTGTCTATTTTTATGGATTATTTTCAGTTGATTTTTTTATGATTTTCGTCAATCGCAGCAACGTTTTCATAAGCGCTTTCAATCGCAAAATGTTTTACAACTTTAAAACAGTAATCACGAACATTTGCTTTGAACACAACAAAATATCTTCATAAAATTAGTTGGAACATACAGCGAAATATAAAATATATGCAAAGTTCAAAAGCCGTTAAAATTGAGCAACAGCAAACACTTGTTCAGTCGATGAGTGAAAAAAAAATCGTCTGCAGCACTCAAAAACAGCCCGAAACAAAATAATACAAAACCACGCAATGCGAATGCCGAACTACAACTAATCATTGTTGTACAAATCGACGGCAGGTAAACCATTATCGCCGTGACTCAGCCGAGTCGTGAGCACGAAGCAGAGAAGGTTAATGACGAAACTGATAAATAAACGGCATACAAAAACGACCAAAGGGAAACGAATACTATCGCAGCGACGAATTGATCGACAGTAGACTGAGCGAGATGGAACGATGTAATCAACACATAACGCGTCATGACAACAACCGTGCACACAGGTAAGCCAACGCAATTATTCATACATGTGAACGCTGCCATCAGCTATAGCCGTTCCAGTTGCAACGTACACCTTCTAATTTAGACGCGAATATGCGCTGTGAATGTATGGATCGCTTCGCCTATACATAGACACAAGCGAGGTGAGTTGTCAAAGGTGCTTCGCACACACGCGATCACAATGCACAAATACATTTGATCGGAACAAACATTGGAATGTGTGTGCATTCGTTGTATCGATGCACAGAAGTAATTCCAACGAGAGATTGTGTAGATATTCAGTATCCCTCTCCGTCGCCACTCACCGTGTGCGATAAGCCGGCGTTTCGATTTGCTGTTTAATTTGTTTTATGTAATTTGAGTAAATAACGATGTCATATTCGATTAGGCGCGTGTTGTGCATATGATCGGTCTATGTAACGCACCGAAGCTCCTCCTCCTTTTCTCATCGCTTTCGCGTTCGCTCCGACAATTTATTAGAAGAAACAAGCTATACATTCTTTCACTCATCCGGTTTGTTTCAGTTAAAATACCGCAAAACTTTTAGTTGATGGCAATTATGTTTGCAAATCGGTCAATTAACGTCGATATATACAAAATACTCGCCTTCCATTTATAAGGTAAATTTCTATCAGTTTGCGATCGAGCATTTCATTGTTTCTGCTGGTTATTTTGTTCGTTGATTTGATTCGTAGGGCGTGGTTACGCTTATGTATTCATGTCTCGGTTGTGATGAGATAAAATGATGTTTGCGCTCGTTAATTCGCCCAAGAAATTATGCAAATATTCACGCTATGTATATGCGCACATATTGGATTGCATTGAACTATAATTCGATAAAAATTACGAATATGCTTATCGATTTTCCATTTTATTTTGACCGTTCCATTGCACAGCTCTCGACGTATCGCCGTTATTCATGTGAAACAAATGTACACATTTCAGCACATTCCATGCAGATGCACACGGCTATGGCGGTATTTATTTAGTGTATTATGTACAAAAATTACAGCTCTTTTTATCACCCGAACCATTTTTTTGTTGGTTATCAACATATTACAAATGGCAAAAATGAGCAGAAAAAGTGCATAAATTTATTTAATTACATTATTGGCGTTGAAACCGTTGGTGCTGATCAAATATGTACTAATTAATGCACTTTTATTTGCCATGTAAGTGCTATTTCGTCTGCAATTTTTTGTTTCTTTTTTCGGCCCGAAAATTGTAACATTCGCGTGGTTATTATTTGTGCTGCTTTTTCTTCCCCAAATTCCATTAATTTTCACGTGCATTTTAACAAATTGCGATTTACTCGCACATTCCTCTCTCTTACACAAACACGCATATTATTTTTTTTTCATTTGATTCGACTATTCGATGGGATTTTATATGGAAATCATGCAAGTTTCAACCGACCATTACGCAGCAGCACAAACTTTCTATTAGCATTACATTTCCAGTATTATTCGTAGTCACAATTTGACCAGCATTTTCAACACGACATACCAAAACAATTTCATGTGTTAGCCGAGAAAAAAAATCTAATTCGTTTCGTGAAAAATCACAATTTCAATTGAACGACTATTGAAATGTTCCTACAATGGAAATATTCAATTATATCGTTGTGTTCGATGTACGAGTGTTTCGCATGAAATTGATTTTTAATTTTACTGCTTGTACATTTCGAATTTGTGTGATTAATCACATCAGCTAAATGGATATTATTCAATGGTTTTGGTAGGCATTTGCATGATTCATGTGATCCATTTGTATGATTTAGCTTGATAAGCTGAACCACACATTGGGGAATTTTAATTCACATACGCGCGCACGAAATTGAGCAAGTTGAAAATTAATAGTAGCAATTTTCTGGAGATCAATTGATTTTTCTGGGAACGACCAGAAATAAGAATTTTATTTGATTTTATGTGAGAATTTCACTCAAACATGAAGCTAGAATTGGCCTATTGAAGCTCATGGGTGATTCTTAAAATGTGAGAATGCGATGAAAAATGGAGATAAATTAGTGGATTTGGGTCGTCTTGATCATTTCTGCTTCTTTGGGTTGATTCAATATAGTCAAACCATTTAGAGGCTATATAATTTTCATCAAATTTTCATAAATTTTGTTGCTATAATTCGGGTTATATGTTTGATTTCCATAACATATGATACCAAGCCGAATTTTATTAGGAATTAAGCATTTCTACCCGTCGAAAATAAATCGCAATGCTTTTCCTATGTTTCATTAAATTTCATTTCTCCTATTTAACCGTAAATTTTATTTGATCTTTGCACTAAAAGCAATATTTTCATAGCGATTTCGTCGATCATTCAAATCATTTAAGAGCCAATGTTTGTACATGGAACGCATTCCATTGGCCTCAATACGAGCTGTTTAAATAAATATTTTCATGTTTCGCATTTAAAATGAGTCGCAATTTCCACTATTCATTTCCATCAGAATGGTAACAATTTAAATTGGGCAATTGAAAAAAGCCTCAAGAATTTTGATTAATAGATTTAAAACGTTTTGGCTAATTTTCATGAGTGTTGTCATTAAACATGCTTAAAAATGAATTCATGGCTAAATTTCAATTGGTTTTTATTTCGTCATTTTCAATTGTGATTTTGTATACTGTGAAATCATCAAAGTCAACAGAATAGGCGAACAACAAGCCTCCGTTGATCGTTAGTTTACAATGGGATTTTATCATTCAAAGGTGTCGTTAAAATCTTGCTCTCTGTTGACAATTGGATTAGGCACAGAGCACAGTAAACAATCACTGAAAATTCGGTGGCACAGAAAAAAAAACTCAACGAAGTGAATTAAAACGTTATATCTGCAATTTATATTTTGATGATACCTATAGATTTGCTCGTTCATGCTTCGTACACCCGAAAATCATTAGCAGATGAGCTGCTCGAAAAAAAAAAAACAATTGAAATCATCGGAAGAGGTATGACAGGAGAAAACAATTAAATAAAGATTAATGTCACTTTGAATTCTAATCATTTTCTAAATAAATTGCTGTTGGACGGGAATTTGGTTGTGCCATCAAGTGTCAACAATTAATTGGCGCTTTGTATCATTTTATCTTATCAATGCGATCGATCAATGTTCTCGAGCAAAAAAGAAACGTAATTCCAATTCAATTTGTTGTTCGCATTAAAAACCCATGAAAATTAATGTTGGAACTCCGAATTAAATAAATTTTGGCAGGTAATGACAACCGCCAATTCAATTCAATTGAGGTTTGACAATGTTTTTTTTCTTTTTTGATGGTATGACAGATATTATACAATATTTAATGAATGAGGACTGCACATTTATGTTTTACATTACTTGGATTAGATACGTTTTTTTATAAATCGTTTTCTAAACAGTTCAACAGTGAGTGAGTACAATAAAAACGTGTCATCGCTGGTTAATCGTCTCACCTGCGGAGAAGTATGATTTAATTTCAATATGTGGCTAACAATGGAAAAACCAACGCAGCTCTTTCATTTGTCTGCTTTTAATTTGTGCCATTGCGGCTCGTGAACACCGCTTAAAATGTAGTAAACACTAGTTAAATTGATGTTATTCCGCATCATGATTCGCTACCTAATTCCCGTTGAGGAGAAGGCCTCATTTGTTTGGCAAACAACGACCAACAATAAATTTCCATTACCAAACACAAGACCAACTACTCGGCTTGCCAGCTACTTAACGAAATATTAGTCAAATTCAATCAAATCAATGCAAAGAAAATATTTATCTTCAAATGAGTTCACAAACAATAGCCAATGTTGGAAGTCAAAATATTTGGACGATCTTTGATCAATACAATGGTAAAGATATTGATCACGTTTCATTTTTGTTTATCGACTTCAACCTTTTTTTCGTCATTGTTTCGAATGTTCTTTTCTCGGATCATTGCTAACACAATAACACTATAGTTTCGTGAAAATCGAAAATTAGCTGGCTATTCACATTCAATGTGTATTCGATTAATATTTATCTAAATGAATCGAAGGCGCGGAGTGGAGCAAAAGAGATGGACGGAGTAACGCGCACAAAAACCAATAATTAAACTGTTAGAAGATAATCTGGTCTTGTAAAGTGCTTGTTACGGATATTATCGTGGTTCAATATACAACAATTGAGTTAAAATTCAGTTTAAGAGGGCTTTCTTCACTATATCACTTCGGTTTGATGGAACTTATTTCACTAATAACTTGAATAAATATAACCGGCGCCAAACATCTCTTTCTTACCTTCGCGATCGAGAACCGAACACCAATAGCAAGTGCGGCAGCAATCATTTTGGAATAACAAAAAACACATCCAAACCAAATAATGTAATAAACAAAAGACTTTTTTCGGTTTCATGCTCTTTTTGAGCTCGATTGGAAATATCGCATTTCTGTCGATCATCATGACTCGAAGAATTTAATAAATTCGATCAAACTTAATGTTTGTGTTTTTTATGCATACCGAACAAATCCGTCGAAGAATAAATGCACGCACGTTTCGCGTCAGCGTATTGTTTTCTTTTCAGTATGGCTCTTTTTCCCAGTTTTCTCGTCGATGTGAATAATTTTTCATTCCACAAAAATGCTCAAGAGAGAGGGAGAGAGTGAGAGGACCTCATTCCAAATGAAATTACAAATAAACCAATTAAAATACACAGAGCGACAACGTGATAGCTTCGAATGAAGCAAATTAAATATCATATACAGAAACTGAAACGAAGCGTTCGTATAAAATGTTCTACTTAAGACTTGTTTCAAGAATATATAAAATGCCCAACGCATTTCTGTTTCTTCTGTTCTGCAACAAACAGATAATTTCGAAACCATTGAACGTCCAAGTGAATCGAATCGGCAATCAATCGTGTTAGAATTTTTCCAAAAAATCACAATGGAAAAAACGTTCCTTTGGATTTATTGATGGAATTCGGTCAGTGGTGAAAAGGCACATGCATTTATGTTTAATAAATTAGATTTGTGAGTCGTATATCGTTGAGGGCTGGTGGCGCAACGAATATGAACTCATTACCATGGCATTTCTGTATGAGTTTTTCATTGAATTTCTGCCAATGAATATCCTACATAATTGGCTTAAAACCCAGTGAAAAGTAGATCGTTGTGCACGTGTCTATAACATTCAAGCACTCTCCATCATCTAAACAGTATTCGTCCAATTATGTAATTTCCTAATTGTGTTTTCTGTGCGTCCATATTACATTATCTCAAGGAAGACTCAATTTGATGGCCGCAATTCGAAATTGTTGAGCTTTAACTGTTGGTAATTCGATTTGCGATCGCCAGCCATTTTGTAATTAATCTCAAACTTTTAATTTTACGCTTATTCTCGTCCGAACTCATTTCAAAATCATATTATAAAACGAAATTAAATTTTTGATTAACACCGCTAAAAACACATCGATTCATTTAATTCAGCCAATGCGTACATTCACCGTCTCCTTACACTTTACGGCAAATCGACAAATTCGAATGGACAGATCTCAAATTCATCAAAATAAAATTAAGAAACAAGCCCAAATCAATCATTGTGAAATGCTGTTTTTTTCCCACTTTTGAAATTGAATTTAAGGCATTCAAAAAAATCATAATGTAATGTAATAATAAAGTCTTATGATATCCATGACAAACGTAATACAACAATAATGAAATAATAAAGCGACACACTAATCCAAAAATGATTTGAATCGAATACCTTGTCGGTTTTGTCCGGCATTCGTTCCAATTATAGGCTGCAATTCAATGTAAACTGGGAATATTGAATTATTTTAAGAAATTTGTTGTATTATTTTGCCTATTATTCAAATTGTATTACACAATCTATATAACTTTTTGAATTTCGAAATGGAAATTTGTTGAGAATTATCTGAAATAATTCGACTTTCAACGAGATTATGTTTGTTTGGAAGAAAAAAGCAAGAATTCGTTTCGCGTGTTTTCAGAATTGTTCTGAAACCATGAACAATCCGTATCGACAGACTCTCGCAATAGGATCATCATGAACCAAAAAACAAACACAGAATCATGAAATTGAAATACAAAATGAATAATGGGAATTTCAATATAAATCAAGTTGATTCAGTTCGATATTAAACACGTACTATTTTTTTTCATCATCTCAACATTCATGAATGAATTGTCTGTGAGTGAAAAATTTCAGAAATATCGAAAGTCGACATTTATCGTGATGTGAATCAGCGACTTTGCACCATTTTAAGAGATCAAATAATAATAAATAAGAATTTGCAGCGAACAAATGAGATGCAGATAAAATCAGCGCATAATGTGTGTTTGGACGGCACTTCAGGTGACAAAACCCGAATCAATGCTATTGAATCTGATTCGAATCGACTGCGTGCAGGCGCACACTCTTCTGTCTGTTCTCTCTTTTCAACGAGATTACCATCAAAATTGTCAGTTCCCTAATTGGATTTAATGGCCAACAAAGATTGCGGCTCCTTTAAACAGATTGATTTGGTTATTTTTGTCGCTGTTGTCGCCAGTGTCGCCACTTATATGCCGACCACGAACAGATTAATTTCAAGAGTCGGAACAAACGAACAACGGAGGTTAATAAAAACCTAATATCTGACCACAAAATGCGAGATCGCATTGATGATCAACGAATTAGAAGATGAAGAAAGAATAAATTGTATCAATCGAAGAAGTATCCAACAGTGTAAAATAAATAGGCAAAATCGGCAACCTTTTTTTTCTCTTTGTTTTTATTTGCCTCTATTCTTTGCTTATCGTTCTTCTTTCAACTTTCAAGTCAAATTTGTACCGAAATCCAAAATGTTCTCAGTTAGAATTTCAGAATGTTTATTAAATAGATCAACAATATTGATGGTTTTATTTGTCCGATCAGGATAATTTTCAGTTCATTTTATTAATTATGCATATTTTCGGTGAATTTTATGATTCTGGTCAAAATTTGAGTGAAATGAGACAGTCATCGCCAATGCACTGGTTTTCATATTTTTTGTGCTCAGCATTTGGATCGTCCAATTTCAATTTTCTCAAGCTGTACACCGATTTTCATCAAATATTCCGTCTGATTTAAATTAATGATGTTTTTTCGTTCCAGCATGGATCATCTTTCCAATGAAATATCCCCGTAGCCATTCGCTTCTCTCTCGCCCAATTAGTTTATCACACGGTTATTTTTTAGTATCTTTCATTTGTAAATTAAATTATGGAATGAGAATCATATTAACATTATTAACTACATTAAATTATGAACTGGACATATGGAACCAAACAGCCAATTCATAACAATCATATATTCAAATTGTAAACGTTTGCCTGGCGCAGAGCTGTTCTCTGGTCAGAGACGGAGCAACAAAAATGCTCAGACAGAAATTAATTCGAAAAAGGTAAATTTATTGCTGTTTTGACTGCGTTTGTGTGTGTTTTTGTATGCCTTGGTTCGTCTCTATCCACTTGTTTGGATAAAAACTACAACACGATGATAAATGGGCTTGCACATTAATCGATGTAGGTACTTCATTTACATTTCAGATATGCTTTCTAGCATTGAAATTTAGACCAACATGTTTTTCAATTGGATACGCTCTCCTTCTGCGTACCTCGGTGTGTTCGACTCATTGACAAATGACCACATTGAGAATATGTGAAATTCATGAAAAGCTGTTCTTTTTTTCAAAATCAATTTAGGCCTCGAATTCAAATCTTTGGACGAAACGGGAGGAAAACTACCACCAAAGTAATAAATATTCATCAAAAAATAATTGATTGATTTCGGTCTACAGCAAAACAATTCATGTGGGTGCAATGAATCAATTGAAACGGACTTGATAAACAAAATCAATGCCGATGTACAGAAATCCTGGACATTCAGTCACCAGGTTTCTCAAGCATTCACTTTTGACACTTGTTTTGTGCTCCTGTTCGATGACATGAAAGATTTACATTTGTAGATTTGTAACACATGCAGGTTGAATATTTTCACTGCAAATAAGTACCGATTTCTCATTTGAGCCAGAATTTTATTGCTTTAAAAGTGATGAATTTATTCTTTTTCTTCAGTCTTAAGTTTTCCTTTTAAAGATTAAGGTTTTCAGTTTACAATTCTATTTATTCAATTGTGAATTTTCATCCGATTACAATTCCGTATTTTGTTCGCAATTTCTGCAACCGATCGCGCTTCCATTTCCTTGTACTCCCTCTGTATAATACCAATTCGCGAACAGAAGTAAAAGAGATTTTTTGTTGTACTTTAACTCGATGTCAGAGGTTATCTGGCGTACATGCTACAATTTATGCAATGCAACAAGCATTTAATGAAGTAGCGCCAGTGTGTGTCGATGTACAATGTACGTGAATTGAATAAGCGTCCTGATTAACATGTTCAATTTGAACACTGAGCTCGAAAACCGTCTATGAAGACGTAGAACATGCTTGAATTTCAAATGTTTTCTTAATTTATGTGCCAAAATGTGTAGTGCAAACTTGATTTTCGAGCATGTCCACCGAGATTTTTTTTACATCGTCCGTAGTGCATTTGATGTAATTACTCGACAGTTAATACTACGGGAGCCAAATAGTTGATTTATTTAATTACAATGTAGACGTTTTTTTTCTGATACATTTGTTCGAAATGAAACAAACATTTGAATTATTTATTGCGCTTTTATCTATGCATTATCGGGTGTATTTTGTTCCAAACGGCATTCGATTTAGTTTAATTCGGTTCTCATTTCATCGCAATTGCAATATCTAAATACGATTGTGCATTCATGGCCATGCACTCTGTGCCATCGCATTTGTGTGTGCGCAATAAATTCTGCCAGTACAACTCACTTTCCAACTCAATTAACAATAAATTAAATGTACGGCGCACTGCAACAAACATTGACAGTATAATAGGCCAGAGGATCTAGATAAAACATTGATAAATATGTGTAGCACACACTTTGAATCCTCGTGAATAAACACACTCACTAAACGGTAGTCCATCGGTGCGGCTGCCGACAACATTCCAATTTTGATTAACTCTTTTTAGATTTATTAACTGGTGAACGATTTTCGAGAGCAAGAGAAGGTGAAAATATGTGATAATTACGTTTAAAGTGGGTGTTTTTACTTCGGCCAATATCAAGCAGAATGACTCTTTGGCCGGTAAATAGAAACGCACAACGAATCAAAATCCACAAGCCCAAGCATGTTTTCAGTAATTCGATGAAATGATTAACACAAACAATCGGCTTCTACATTCGATCGAGATGCCATTTTGTATTTATTCATAACATACAAACGTGTTACCCGATTTGTACAAAACCACTTATATTCATGGTTCCGATCATAATTACTTAATTAGATCATGAAAAATACGAACCATTTCCAATTTAATTCTTGCGGTTCATTCCATCGTCTCTTTCATGGAGCTGACGAATCGGAATTGGCCACAGAATAAAGTTGTCAATTCAATGGCCGTTCGAGGCTACGCATTCTACGAAATACATTTCGACGGGCGTAGAATAATTAATTCAATTTTTCACGACTTCCAAAATGAGAAATTTCGTATGTTACCGGTTCTATAAAGCTTACACTCTTCCTTTTATGTACAATGAAAATTGGCCACTGAAGCGAGAGTGGCACCGATTATTTCATTTTCAATAGGATTCGTATTCGGATGGTAATTCAAGGCATCATTTCATTCAGAGCATCTCAATATGGACAATGGTTTTTGGCAAAATGTTTTGCTCATGATCTCTTCAATCAGGAAATTTTCTTTAAAGTTTCAATTCATTATTAATTCATCTAGTAAATAACAATTGCAACTCGAGCTTTTGGATTTTTATTAAGCAGATAATTGAATGATTTCTTTATATTCAACAGTTCTGTTCACAATTAGCGCGAATTCAATAAACACTCGGAATGGAGTGAGAGAACTGGCTTGTTCGTGAGCAAACTGTATTTGACGAGGAATTTAAGGGACACATGACAAAAATCGAATGCATGGAAATATTTTGCGGTTTGATGCGAAATCTGCGCTCAAACCAATCATTGATTGCGATGGAATTTTTGAGTATGGGTCGTTTATGCTGTTTTGAAGTGAATTCTTCTTTATGCCCCGGAATATTTGTGCGCGTTTGTCTCTATTCAATATGTATTCGTGAGAGCCAAATCGTTATGAAATGAAGGCGAAAAAAGGAGTCCGAATACCAGAAAGTCAAAATCTCGGACAAACGGAATCAAATTATATTTTATGTTTTTACAAAATATTTTTGAAAACATTAACAAAAGGCACGAAAACGATAGTTTTGCCATTTTTTTCTCCAAATCACAGCGCTTGCAAACCGAAATGACAACAACAAATTCCAACTTAATTTTGATATAATTCAATTTGAAACCGAAGATACAAAATGTGGCAGTCGCGTTGACAACGACACAGACACACACACACACAAATGCGCACGCACACACAAAGTTGCCAGTCGAATGCACGGTTGCTGTGTGATGCACAACACGCCAACCCAAACAAGTTAATTTTTGCGGGCATTTTCAATTTGCAATATAAATATTTATGCTTTATGGTATCGTCTCTTCTTCGTCATCATCATCGTCGTCTGATTCTTTTCAATTGACTGTTGCACATTTTTGTATCGTCGGATGCCGAGGCTGTTGCGCGCTCTCGGCTTTCGTGTTTATTATGTTGTCGATGTGTTTTTAAATGTTGGAGCGCGAAGAACAGGCAGCGTCCGAATCATGTTGATTGTTGTCAATCGTGGCGCAGCGCTAATTTCTTATGATGTCTTTCTAAATGATTGTACATACTTTGGTTTGATTTTTATCTCATTTTTCTTAACATCGAATTCGATTCAGAGTCCCGCTTTTGATTGAATTCGGGATTTTTTTTTACATTAAATTGAATTGCACAAATATTTTCACATTTTCGCTTTTCGTCGCATTTCATGGACCAGTTTTTTTTTTTGTTTCAGCCCAGGCCCAGCGTCGTTTGTGAAAAATCAAATGAAATGATTTTATTTTTACCTGTTTGTGAACACCAAATGAAACTTCAATTTAAATACTCGATTAACGAAATCGATTTCTTTTTAGTGCAATGCACGGCCTTTGAACGACATACGGAATCTCTTGAATTCGGCCAATTCCCAACAAATTTAGAATGTAATTTCCACTTTAATTAAGTTTTGGAGCTAACGAAATTAAAGCGCGCGACAATGCCAAATTGGATGAGATGTCAATCGAATTTTCTTTTGAGTTAAAAACTAAAGGCTGAGTAAACTTTGCAATCGATTTGGTATACACATTTCGCTTATTTCGTATGTGGTTTTTACTGAATAATATTTTTTGTGGGTAAAATTGAGCCGAATATTTAAAGGTCTTGATGAAGTTGTAACGGACACTTTTATTCTAACTTCAATCCAAATTTACATAATTTAACTGATCAAGCGCCGTGTATTTGCACAAGAAAGCATACAAAATCCAATTGGTTTCACAGCGGTTTGGCCGCAAATAGAGTCGTTGCAATCATTATTTGGATCATGGCTGAGGACTTTTATTGCTTTCGTTTCAAACAGGCAGCTGAACAAAAACATGCGTACACACACATGACATATTCTTTAATCCTTTCTTAATTATGTGGTGTTCGAATATGAAATTGGATGCAATTTGCATTTATTTGGGATTGACTAAGAAGATTTGGCTGCAATGAAACCTTGAATCACAGTTCGTTCATTATTATAATGGTTGCACTCGCGAACCTAATGTGATTTCTGATCATTCGGAAATTGCAGAGCTAATTTTGATACATTTATCAGTGACGAGTGATTGTGATCGCTGTGTACATTCACTTGACATATTTAAGTAAATGAATTTCAATCACTTTCTAATAAATCCTACTCGATTAACCCACATTAGAACGGCAAAAGTCGTTAAGTGACAGCATGAGGATAACATTTTTGCGTGCAATTCATTACCTAAACATTAGCCGACGATAGAACTGTTGATTTCCATTCAATGGATTAAATATATGATTACAAATTGGAAAAGATGGTGCTTTCTTGTGGCTTCAAAAATGTGAATTGCATAAAGCATCATCCGAAACTTCTTTCATCCGCTATTTAACGATGTTAAATGAACGGCAATACATATTACCATTGAATTTGATAAAGTGCTAAAAAAATGGCTCATTATATGTTTTCAAAGTAATTTACTACATCGAGCGGAGTGTGTTTCCGTGGCCGCGAATCCAAATCGTTAGTTTCATTGTAATTGTACGATTGAATGCGTTTGCACGCGTTAAAAGCTCATTCACTGTTGTTCAGCTAGTGCGCTTGACTCCGCCTCTTTTCTCTCGTTCCAAATTTGTTTATGATCCGATGAAAGTACTCACTTTGCCAATTGTTTATTAGCCGAGCATTCAGGCTACTCTAGGCTATATTTATGGTTCTTTTCACATAATAATTTCCCTGAAAATGTAGTCAAATGTCCATTCCGGTTGCGTTTCAAGCGATCTTTCGTGCTTGCCCATTTACACATTAACAATAGCATAATTTAATTTAATAGAGAAGATTGTTATTTTGCAAGTTCGTTGCTTGTTTAACATTGAGTTTTCATTTGGTTTTATGGTTTTCATTTTCGTAAAATGTATTTCACAAAGATTTGCATTTCTTCGGAATTATTATTGATAATAAAATTATTTATTTCGTTTTTCTCGGGTCGAAATAAGGTATCGAATTTGTGAGTTGGCAGTAAAGAAAGGCGCGTTTTCAATGAAATATTGATTTTAAATTTCAAAATCAAATAAAGGCCAATCCAAAAGGAATCGATAGGTGAAGCGAATACACTCACAGACTGGGCCAGCTGAATGGGGATCGCGGCAAATAACGATGCGCAATTTATGACTCAAAATACATACAATTTAATTTATTATTCTTTTTATGGAATTTCTCATTCGCTTCGGCTTGCCACATTTTCGAACGCTGTCCATTCTCGCTTATATTTGTATTCAATATTCGAGCATTCATTGATGATTTTAGGATGCAAATCCAATTGGTGAAAAAAATTGTATACAGCCGATGCATTGGGTGTATCTCATTGCACGCGGACGCTAAGAAAAATGCAATTGACGATGGATGGAAAAGCTGCATTCGCTGAGCGCCAATGTAATATGCAAATAAAACAAAAAAATATTTAATTAATTTGATGGTCAATGATCATATTTCGCGATGCAAGATTTACAGCAACAATTCAGTGCGAAGTTGAATACGCCTGTGAGAATATCGCAATGTTTATTCAAGATTTAATTTATGCATGCGGAGAAAATGAAGGGAAAAAAAACAGAGACGACCAGCAAACTGGAATAAATTTGATTTTATGCCAACGAAAACGTTTTTCCATTGCACTGCTGAAAAATGCGACTGAATGCAAGCGTCGGCCAGAATTTAAATCATTTTTCCATAAATCATTTCATAAAACAGATTATTCAATTATATTAGTGCCACGTACGCATGAATATAAGTGAATTTACAATTGGCACTCCACATACGATTTTGTGGCGACACACACACACAAGACACACTCAGTTTTCCCGCGCCAATTGTGCTTCGAAATCGCGGCAAAAACGAAACACACAATGTTTTACACTGAAAAATGTGCGTAATTTATCTTTTTGCAGTATGCGCGCGAGTAAATTAGATAAAGTTGAAAAAAAGTATATCATAGAAAATTGATTGACTAAATTACGCCGTAATTATCATTAATCTTGGGGCATGGAAGAGAGACTGAATCGAATAGCATTACGCAGCAAAAACGGAGTGCTCACGCATGCGATCGACTGAACGTGAAGTGAAAAGCAATATATGCAAAGAACAAAGCGAATCATTGCCAACGATTAGATGAATTAGGCCAACCAATTTCATTTAAATTTATTACACTTCAACCATCATCAGCCAATTTATAAATATTATTCTTCATGAAATAAGCAAAAACCGCCGAGACGCTGCGAAACGAAGAATAATTAAAATTCGACATTTTTTCCCTTTTTTTTCTGCGCAAATACGAATGGTGTTTCGACAAGCTAGCTCCAAAACGGAAAAAATCCACCAATATAACAAAAATTGACATGAAACAAATTACGGGCATTTACATGCTTTCAAGGAGCATGTAAATACTTCGAAAATTAGATTTGGATGAGACCTTTTTTCGTTTCGCCTTTCGTTTGGATTATGAAATATAATAAATCGCATATGGACATTTCGTATTTATTTTGTTTCGTTATTGTGTATATTAGCATATTGACTTTAAATTCTTCGTCATTTTTTTATCTCTTTCATTCACATAAGTAGAGAAGAATCAAAGTAATCGTTTTCATTTTCATAAATCTCGATAAATCGATAAATGGAAAGTAAATAACTTTGGGCGATCTTTTTGTTTTAATCATCGATGTCATTACTTCGATTGAATTTATTGAAGAAAATTTATTTCATGCATTCGTAAATATATGGAATAATAAATTTATATATAAATGGAAATTAGTAATTTGTAATTCTGATGGCCAATTTGAAATATTGAGTTTACTTAACTCAGTTTACTGGCACAAACTTAATGTTTGGTAAACAAAAATGTGGAACTTTAAGCGAAAAAAAACTTGGGATTTGCATATGACTTTTGGCTGTGTACATTCATGATATTGTATCATATTTTTTATTTTTCATATTTTCCATTTCTCTCTAAATTTCTTGCTCATTTTCAATGCAAGTGTAATTCGTTCATATTCACTTTAAAGGTCATCAATCATCTACAAAACATAATATGATTACATTGTGTACATCCCAAGATTCACACGCAGACTCTGGCCGTAAAACGAGTCAGAAGTGCCCCCCCATACTGAATTTGAAGAAAAAAATAACCAGCATGTTTATACCGTTGAAATATATTTAACAAGCAACTGAAAGAGGTGCATCAAATCAACTCTATACTCAACAGACTGATCATATGTGGTTTGTTTGCAAATAGTTTTCTCTAGATAGGGTTCTGCATTTATTGAATTTGACTCGCTTTTAGATGGTTTTTCATTTTGCAAATTTCCTCAATTTCTCGCGCTTCTCCATAGAAATGTGGTCACAGTCTGCTAAATTAAAAACGAATTTGACACGATGCAATTGTGTGTGACGCCAATATTTGCCTAGCAATAAGTGATTTAAGCGCCTCTTTTCCATGCAATTGCATTATTTTATACATGATTAACAACGCAATATTTACGACAGCTCAGCAGCACCATTCAGAAAATCAGGCAATATTTTATGGCTCGCGGATACACTTAATATGATTGATGCTTTGTAATTTTGTGTGAAGTAAAATGAGTTCAAAAATTAAGAAGAGCCATACAGCAAAGGAAAAAGAAAAGCACCGTGGAATAGCAGTCAATGCTGAAGCCCGAAAATCTCATGTTTTCTATATGTTTTACCGGAACTGGCAAGATGCAAAAATATTTTGATCGCTGCACAGATATTTCGTATTTATGGTTTAAATTGGACACAAATTGATAGTAAAACTTCTTTGGAATTTCATTGAAAATAGGGTCTTTTTTAAACGTCAATGACGTACTTTTCTAATGTTTCAAACAAAAAAACGAATCATAAAAAGAAATAGCCTTGCATTTGGGCTTCTTATTTCGTTTCTCTTTGCCCCTATCCAGCTTGCACAGCGTTTTTTTTAAACATTTTTTCCCGAGTTCTGGATGGAATGCGCGCGCCAAAGTCGTCCATTTGGAGGCTGGAACAGTTAATCATTGCTTTTCTTCATATATTGTGTTCACATCAAACTCCAAGCACGACCGCCACCGCGAAGCATGAATCACACAGCCATTTCAGCATTTATTCGTGTAATATTGTTTTATAGGTTTGAGTCCATTTAGACACTGATAATTATCACTAACGCAAAGGCATATATTCATTCAATTTTGTCGACAACACCTCTTTCCACCTCTGCTTCGGTTCAATCATTAATAATATGCCACGCTTATGAACGCTTGAAGGCAAACGTCATACGACGTCCGAAACCTTCGTTCCCATGGCGAATTTGTAGAAACGCATCAATTTCTTTCTCTTTTCGACTGTTAGGCGCTTCAATTTGAGCAATAAATTCATTCAATTTCTATTACTTACAATCAATTTGATTACCGTTTGTGGTTAATCACGAGTCATTATGCACTGATGATCGACGGCAGTAAATTATTACAAGCGATTTAATTGATCGTAATGGAGCCTGCGAGAGACGGAATTCTCAACAATCTTCACTGAAACTTATCGAGTTAAGTCACTTACTCATTTGTTGGTGTTATTTGATTATGTTTCAGATTTTTTCAGAGTCGTCATTAAATTTCAGCTTTGAAATCCAATTAAAAGATGTTTTTTCAATGATAATTGAAATGATTCGGTGAGATTAAAAACAATGTCGATAAAAATTTGCAAAAGAAGGCGATATAAATAGATTGTTTTCTAGAATGACCTGACAGTATGAGCGAGGCATACAAATAATTGCAATCAATTTATACATTTGCCGCTCTTATTGGAGAACAAAATGGGTTTGTGTTTCAATAAAACTTTTTGCGATCGCAAAAAAAATTCTTTATGAAAACTTCCAAATATTCTGTTCTTCAATCAAAAGAATAACACTTTTTCTTGTCTCGACTGCAACTTTTTATAGAGAGTGTTTTTAATCTCACCGAATCAAATCAAAACATTTTCATTTTGATAATGATTAGAATGTAAAGTTCTTCTTCTGATTATTTCCAGTATGTTGTCCCTTTAATTTGATTGCGGCCAAAACATAATGCTAATAAGCCTCTGTTTTGTCTCTATTTGTGCAAATTGGAAGCAATAAAAAATGTGTCTATGCCATAAAAATTCTGTTCATAGAGGAATCGCTTAAAACGATGTTTTAAATTCAATCTGAAAATGCAGCTTAATTCGCAAGCCAAACACAAAGTTCGAAAAATGGCCAACAAAAACCGAATGATCAATGCAAAGCATTTTATGGCCACTTAATGCGATGCGAATTTCTTGCGAACGCAATTACACATTTTTTGATTTGCACTAAAAAATCTCTGACAAATTTATAATTATTAACTTATGCAAAAATTGGCCGCGAGAATTGAATGCTCACGAATTTGCGCCTAATCGAGCATGAAGGAATCTTTATAAGATTATGTTTGTTATGATCATGAGCGAACAAATGACGTCGATTCAGTTTACCAGCAAAATGTTCATATTAATTCTGCATTATGACGGTAAACATGAAATACCGTAAAAATATTAAAAATGACAATAAAAATATGAATTGCATGCGTTGCGCAAAATGATATCGACGCATTCAACATTCGCACGGCATCATCTGCAAATGATAACCGAAGAAAAACCCAGAAACTGCGAAAAAGGGTGCGTTGCCGTTTAATAATCTTATTAATATACGGAATCGTGTGCACAATTGATGATGTGCAATAAAATGATTATGAACTGAAAGGCGCGTATCAATTATTGCCAGCCAGAAAATATAAATGGAGAAAAATGTTATTCAATCAAAGTGTCATAAAATAGTGACTTGGTTTAACTTTGCAATTTAAATATTATTAATGATGGAATGGTGCTTTTTGCTCGCAAATCGATCGGCACGGTGCACTATTATTGAGAACACAGAAAATGGCGAGATAAAGGTCTCCCATCGACAGGTCGAGAATAGGATTTGGGAATGTTGTGAAATTACAACACAAATAAATCTATTGATAAATAATTGGAAAATGTATTTTTGATAGAAAATCGTTGGCCTGCTTGTCAAATCAGTGGATTTTGGCATCGAAAGCATCATTAGAATCGATGACAAATGGCCAACCAATCGAACATTTCGTATTGAAAATGAATAAAAGCAAATGAACTATTTATTAGCCGTATTTTAATCGATTGGACCGTTTCAAATGGCATATGCATCTCGAACAAATGTATAAAATGTAAACAATTTATTTGCTAAAATCACAGCCAGAATGTTTTAGACAAACAAACGCAAGCAACAACTGCCAACAGTTTATATTCATTACGTTTCCCGCCGTGAACAAGTCGTAAATCATTAAAATATAAATTTTTTAATATGCATATGAATTCCTTTTGCTTCTCTTTTTTTCCCTAAATGCTGAATGTGTGCTCGATGCGAGCGCGCTCGAATGGGATATTTGACTTTATGCGCCTTTTGATTCTTTTTTTTTCTCCAGTTTACGGTTGTTACTGCTTACTGCATCATTTTCTTTTTACTTTCACACAGCCGATCGTCTTTCCCGTATATTTGTTTTGTTCATTATTTATTTTTCGATTTTTCAATACATTGACTGGTGTGGGATCGATAAAAACGCCATCCATTCTCTCTCTCTCTCTCTCTCTCTCTCTCTTTCAATCGCTCGCCTCATATCGCAAAATTCATGAATCGCACCAAACTGAATTCGATAATTCGATTTTGCTTGTGCTTTTGTTACCATACCTTCATTCCTCATCATATACATCAAATTTATTCATCTATTTGATAGTTGATTGGATCGTAGTCGTAAATTATTTCATTAATTATCTCTCTGATCGTCGAAGATGTGGGAGAAGGACACACATTTTCATTTTACTATCGATTTTATAGGTAAATTAAAGTAATAGTTTCTCTGGTAACAAATGTTTCATTTGCTTCAGCATGAATTTTGTCGGAAACATGCAGTAATAGCACACTTTCGGTTTGCATCCTGCATTTAGCATCCATTTGGAACGCATATAATTATTGACGATGCAAAATTACCATTCAATTTATCCAACCTCCCAACTACTATAGCTTCTTCATGAACGTATAATAACAGGATTAAACACATTAAAACCACAAAATAGGCACCTGAGTCGGTATTTAATAATTTTTCTATTTTGAAAAATCATTTGACAATAAATTGTGGTTTAAATGAAAGTATGAGGTAAATCAAACCTTAGAATGTTGCTCAATCTATTGGATTCAATGCGGCCTACCAGCCATCGAAATCGCCTGAATCTATACTATTCCTTATTTCACTCAAAATGTATCCGAACAACTTTTCATGCAACAATGCTTTAAAGCATTTTTTAATGGAGATACTCAACCGCATTGATGAATTGCCTAGTATAGTGAAAAATGGAATCGATGGCAAAGAACTAGGGGAATATGGCTTCGAATTGGATGTTGAAATAAAACAAATCAATTGAATATATTGAAGTTTCTTTGAATTTTCAAAATTTTTGACGCTCTCCATATGTTGTATTGACACGTGCGAATTTTGTTGCTTGCGAGACCGAAAGACAAGCGACACAAAGCGGAGAACACAAATTCATTATGATAAAACACGATAGCTCACGAACACTCTGATTCGGGCTGCGTGCTTGGAAAATATTTAGAAATAAGTGGAATTGAATGGAATATTGGACATATTTTCGAATATGGTGGAATATCACATGATTACCTGACTTTCCTGACATGAATGAGACCAATGCCAAAATTAAAATTAGGTTTTTTTATATTGCAGTTGCGAGAGTTCCATTTTTGAATGCAATTTGTTTGGGGTAAAGCACAATAGAGCTTTCAAACACTTCAATGTTCGTCAGGTTTGAAGAAATTTATACAGACTTAATTTTGGAATGCATAATATGTATACATTTCAAATGCTTGTTTAAGATTGTCAACATAATTTCGATGAAATTGAAGACTTCAATTTTCAGAAGGATAACAAAAATATTTAAATAATGTTGAACATGGAATCATTTTGTGTCAAATGGAATTCGTGAGGCTCAAAATTTATTCAAAGCACTTGAGTTCAATTAGTTCTCTATTCTGCCGTTAGATGCTTGCTTCAAGTTCTTACCAAATATTACTGTTTGTACAATTGACGATGAACCAGATTGGAGATCACTCATTTTCAAGACAAAAAGGAATGAATTTTCAAATTGTAAATCATGAATCAAATGTTTGCGAAAATTTTCTGAGAAGTGTGTACCTTTTACAGATTTTCTAAATCATTACGAAAGCAAACACATTCAAAACATAAAATATCTTTTTCAATTAATGCTTTATTATTTTTATTGTACAATAATTTGAAGTTAACCAGGTTCAATAATGCCTACTTCTAACATTACTTGTAGTGCATATAAAATAGCTTATTAAACAATAAGCACAAGTCAAATTAAAATGAAAAATAGTAACCAAAGAATGCTCGTGAGCGAATCGAACTTTCTTGCTATCATTTTTATTTGTATCCTATGAGTATGTAATTGCTATGCTTATTTATGTTTGATGTGTAAAACGAGAACATATAATATCTATCTAATTGTTTTTAATTCTATGAATTAATTTTTATTGATTTACTGATCTTGCGTGGGCGCAGCATATACCTTCATATGAATAACTTGAAAGTCACAATGTCAATAGTTAAAACATTGAGCTTTGAAGTTTCACTTGCGTAAGACATGGTGTCTGCTGCTTTAAGTGTACGCCACACAGTTGTCGACTTTTCGGGTTATTCGGTCTGAACGTGGAAATGTCCAATTCAAAATCTGAATTCTTATAGATATAGTACTTAACAAGGCTACGGTCTAAATTGCTTCTTTGCTGGTTTTATTTGGTCAAAGTTCATTTCGTTGAATAATATTAAGTTATATGTAAATATTTTGTTTACTACAAACTTTTAATTTAAAAGTTTTAAATAAGATCTTAGATTTCATGAAGATTTTTGCTTAGATTTTAATGTTTATATTAAAGGCAATGCGTTTGGATTTTACCAATTTTGACTAAGAACCAAACAGATGAAAATAAAAATACTTGTTTTACATACATTTACTGGGGAATTCAATACTATTCGAGCTCAACGGAATTTTCGTTAAGTGATACTGACAAAAGGCTCTAATTTTCATATTTTAAGATTGGATTTTAGTGAACAAAAATAAACATATACATTCTATTTACAGCAAAGAAAACATGAATCAGGAAAGAAAATTAATGAAAATTTAAACGAATCGCGATAAAATCTAATTCATGTAACATTTTATAAAAAAAGTTGCTATTCATTTTATCTGTATCTTTTTTGGCATTATTTTAACTACTGCTGCATACAAATGCTATTATCAGCAAGACAATATTATTGATGCATTTTGATCGCTAGATTGATTGAGATAATGAATATATGAAATAAATAAAATTTTCTGTTTTGAAACGATAAACATTATTATCGTGAAAATTACAACGAAAAACTTATAACTTCGATTGAATCTATTGAAATGCGTACAAAACAAAAATAAAAACAATAAGACACTTATTTTTTGTTTGAACTTTTCACGGTACGAAACTTCGAATACGATCATACACAAAATAAAGGCAAAAATGGTGATGAGCTGAATATGGTTTGCGTTCATCATCAGAAGTAAAAGAACTGTACTTTTTGTGATGGGGATTAAATCCAATTCATCAAAAGTAAGAGCATTCCTAGAAAAGTATAAAAAAAACAATGATTTTTCTGATGGCACAGCCAAATTTTCTGAAAATCTAAATATACCTTTTGTAATGTTTTAAGTTCCTTGGCGATCAATTGTTTGAAAGAACCACTCGGAAAATCGTCTCAATTGCTGAACGGCAGCTTGGCTTTCATCTTGCAGTCGTCGATTTTCTGCGGTTAATTTGCGTACGGCATGTTCCAACGAGACTCGTCTCTTAGTTTCTTTTGTGATGCGATCTTCGAGCTGTGTAACTTGATTTTGTAGGTCGGGCAAGCTCGACTGCATGCCGCGATGAGGGCCTCCGGAACTTGAAGATGTAGACGATGTGGATGACAGTGACTCGTATGAAGGTGAATTATTTCCGTGGTGTCGCTCGGTGCTATTTCCGTTGGCACTGTTCATAATTGAGGTCGGTGGGATGCCACCTGTTTCATAATAATGCTTTTTCAAACCCTCATTTATTTGTGTTATCGCACTATCGACCAAACTACTCCAATCAACGTCTTTCGTATCTGGAATTAATGGTAGAGATCGCGGTGGTACAAAATAGTCATTCTCTTTGTTTTTCTTCGACTGATTATTTGCTGAAACGGTTTTGTTGTTAAAATTGTTATCTTTGTTGGGTGCATTGTTATTGGGCACTTGATAAGCTCTCCGTGGTGATGGAGTTGTCTCCTCATGAATGTGTAGTACATTTTCCTCCTTCATCGGCGAGCGCGGTGTGTTCGATGATATAACTGTAGCTGGCCGAGCTGTTGTCAATATGATATCCGAATCATTGACAGAATTACTTCCATTGCTCTTGCTCTTGTGCATCAAATCAGCATTTTCAATTGTGTTTTTGATTTTCAGTTCAGCGGTGATTGGTGCATTGTGTGAGCCAAGATTGATTCCTTCGCGGGATCTCGACTTTTTGCGCATTAGAAAAATATCATCGGTAGTCGTGGTGACATTCATTTGTTTCAAACCATTGTTGAGTACCGCAATATTTCCTAAGCTATGACTATTTTGAGCGTTTTTTTGTGTTTGTGCTTTGATTGATTGCAATCCGCCGTTGTGAAAATTGTCATCGTTGCTGGTCATATTGTAATCGGGATTGATAAGCTTCATGAGATCCTCTTGTAATGTGCTGTTTGTGAAGTTTACACTATTCCTTTGCTGCAAATGGCTTACATTTCGGCCGGTGACACCGGGACGCAATTTTGCCTCAGTCAGTGGTCTTGGACTGTTGTTTCGACTGCTTGAATTAGATGCCGATGATGATACAGTTCCGTTACCTGAATCGATTAATGAAAATAAGATTTGATTATTATAGGATGGTTCTAAATGTCAACGCCAAATTTAGAAACCTACTTGATTTGGGTTTGTGCATGCTAGTTGAATTTGCGGTGGATGTGCGTTTCAATTGTGAAATTTCCATATTTTGAATGCCATTGGTGAGTTCGTCTTCAGCGCTCTTCCGCGACAAATTGTAAATCGGTTCGATTGAGCAATTATCCAATTGGCTTCCTTCAGGTGATGTGCTTTTCAGTTGGTTTCGTGTGAGTTGCACTTCGTGACTGTGCGCTGTATCGTCTGAAGCGATCGAATTTGGTGAACGAACAACGCCTGGCAATTTTCCGTATGCAGTAATTTTCGGATCATGAACGGACAGTGGCCGAGAACCATTTACAGGCACCGAATTTGAGTTTGCCAGCTTTGGATGTTGTCCATATTGATGGGTTTTCTGATATCGTTGCTGATGTTTGGCTTTTTCGTCATCCGGAACTTCAAGAATTTCATACCATCGATCATCATTCGATGAATGACCACTTGATGATGATGTTAATGTACCCGTGTGATCGAGCCCATTTCCACTTATAAATCGCATTGCATTCGGATGATTTTCATTTGTTTGGGCACCGAACGAACGACTACTACTGCCCGTACCATAGCCAGAGCTATTGCTTGATCGAGGTGGTGAAAAATTTCGGTCGAATCGACGATGTGATGAATGCGTTATACTCTTATGTTTCGGTGGCTTTTTTGCCGGCTCATCCAAATCATACTCAATTTCATAGTTCACAATATTGAATTTGCATTGTGGGTAGAAGCAGCCCCGTCGCGGTGAATGATCTTTATGTGATTCGATAACGGCGACTGTGACTTGAGTGGATGTTTTAAGTAAATCGACCATTTCATCGTGCGACAGAGTGGCAACGGCAACTTTGCAGATCTCAACCAAGCGATGTCCTTGTCGGAGACCCGCAGACCAAGCTTGGCCTTGCTGTTCAACCTGTGTCACAACACCATCGGGCTGCACATGGAAACCAAGTTGACCCAATTGATTTCGTCTCAAGTTCAATTCAATCGCCCCACATCCAGGTGTAACCGATCGCAATCGTTCAATCACTTCTAATTGCTCATCACGTTCGGCCGATTCACGAAGACTCAGCGTAATACATTCGCTTTGATGATGATAGATGCGAATGCAGAGTCCATTTGTGGACCAACCCAAAATCGATCGGCACGGAGTCACAAATACGATTTGTCGCGAACATTCTTCCATAAGAACAAACGTATCATGAGAAATGCCCAAAAATGCGTCCACAAATTGGCCGCCATCGTGTAAAATGACTTGCCAACAGAATGCACCACGTTGAATCGCACTTCCGTTGAATTTTGGTCGTTGGCGTTCCTTCTTCTTTCCCGCACTAAATATTGAAAATTTGCTTCCGCTCTCAATCAGTGTCGCTGTCAAATAATTTGTTGCCAAATCTTTCAAATATTCTTGTCGTGTTCGCGTTGCCATCGTTGCGAACTTCTCACTTCGATGTGCGGCATTTTCTGCATTTATGATTTTCGACAATAAGAAATCGGCAAATGATTTGCCTTTTGAGTAGATGGCGTTGCCTCGAATTGGTGGGCCAAACACTGGAACTTCCTTCGATCGTGAAACCGATACTTTGTATTGAGTGTGATCGGTGCATGGGTTTATAGCGCGAACCACGACGAACACATGCTGAAATTGGCTGCGGATATTTTTTGGTGTGAACGGAAGTGAGCCAGGCTCTTGGAATACAATCGTTACGATATCATTACCGATGTGTCGTTTTCGCAACAATTGCTGACGATTATTCGGTGTAAACGGCAGCATGGTCGATACATGGAACATAATCTCGCAATCCTGATACGTGGCATACAACGAATGCGTTCCCGTAGAATCACTTTTATTATCTAAACCGGCTTTATAATGATCGAAGCCTTTTAAACAAACCGTTTTGCCGATGGCTTGCAGAAATTCAGAGAATGCCGGTCCGGCTTCTTCGTTGTTGTACATGTCCTCTTCAGTGCTTTGGCCGGCTCGGCAATACAAAATACCAACTTTGTATTTATTGGTGAGTCCCTGTTCGTCCAATTTCAACAGTTGCTGCTCGCACTGCGGTGAATTGACTCCCAATCGCAAGCCGGATAATTGAATGTCTGGCGCAACATATTCAATAATATCTTTGGTTGTGGCCGGTTTGCCAGCGCCGCGTGTGTTTGGAATTGAGTCTTCAATCACTGAGCCTCGTAGCGTAAGTAATTCAGATGTTCGCACAATCATCCGAATGAGATGTGGTGATTCTTTTGATGAATTTGAATTTTCATGTTCGACGGCTTGCTGTTGCGCTGTTTCGGGTAATTTTTCACGTTTGATTGATATCGCAACCGGTCCCAACTGTTCGTCCATGCCAAACCAATTTTGATGCTCTTGTCCGAAGAAATATTTGCGATAATATCGTGCGCCCGTGTCGACCGATTCGATTGGTCGTTGCGTACGCTGGAACGGGCATGTATTATCTTTCCAGAGTGGTTCATTTGGTTCGCTTTCAAGTATCGACACACCATAAGCCAATGCTGGCCGATGAATCGCATTTTTCTGATTTAGATTATTACCAAATCGTGTCAAACTCACTTCACGCTCCTCTTCGCCACCAATTTCATTCCGAAAAAATGGACAGCTCTCCAATAATTCGTTGCTTTGTCCATCACCGTAGTCATCGACATTTTCTTGTGTCGAGTCGGGTGTAGATGATCTAGCATTTAACATTGAAGCGGCCGATGCTCCAGTTGTTGTATTTCGTCGTCGTGCTAATAATAATCCCCGCAGTTTTGCTGCGTAGCCCAAATTGGCAGCTAGTGACTGGCAATCGTAATGAGCGAATGCTCGTCGTTTTTGTCTTTCCTCCATGTCGGCCGATAAACTTGATGCGATGCTACAGTCTTCCGTTATGCCATTCATCATTCCGTTTGGATGTGCAATCGACATCGATCGTGCTTGCTTCGATGGACCCCACAATCTCTGTAATTTGCTTCGAAGTTTTGGACTACCACGATCAATACTATCCTCACTCAACGATTCGTTTATAAAATTCTGTTGTGTGTGCGCACTTGTACTGTTCAATGAATTATTTGCTCCGGTGGTGACCGTGTGTGACAACACCGCCGTTTTGACTGTCGCTTGATCAATTACTTTGCCTTTCATGTACTCGACTGGGCCAGGTGAACGTTGATCCGTTCCAATCACACCGAGAACAGTTGGCCGATAATCCTGTAACATGGCAAAGAAACTTTCACTGGTGCCGCGCGAATTTTTCGGTGGTGTTGATGATAACGCATCGATACTGCCATGACTGCCATACTCACGGCGCAGACCGGGCACTGGATGCGATCGCTCCGAATGCACACCATTACCATTTTGATTTCCATTTGTTGTTGAATCATTGTGTATCAGCTCCAAACTCGAATTCGATCGATACATACTGTCCGAATGCTGTGCATGCAATCTATATGCACCTGTTGGTGCAGCAGCACCAGCGGTCGAAGATTGATAAGCATTGCGCGTATTCAATAAATATCGTTCATTCACCGAACTGCGTGCAGTTAAGCCGGCACCAACGCGAGCTCGTAACACATTGCTATTGTAATATTCGACCGCATGTAAAGCGCGTTCACGTGCACTGCCTTGTCGTGGCGGTAGATTATGACTTATATTGCTTTTGTTATTTGTGTTATTGTTTATCGCTGCCGAGGCAGGTGCTTTGTTTGCTGACGCAGGGTTATTCATGGTTGACGCTGCTGCTGCTTTATTTGTTGAATTTGCCATTCTAGTTGGCGTTGACATTTTTCGTGGCGAATCGCCACATTCTGTTTTTCCACCAGTCATACCATTTTCAGGTGCCTGCAAAGAGAAGATAAATAATGTGTTGAATTAATTTGAATTGATCACTCATTCACTGTTTTTAATTTAAATGCTAAGCAGATGATTGCAAATACCCGAACAAATGTCCAAATAAGAAGCGCTATTTTTATGATCTTCACTACTTGACGGAAGGTTCATCACTAAATTCCGAAACTAACAAAAATATTGACGTTTGTCCTAGTTCCTAATGAAATGAAACGACTAAATCGAATAAAAGACATATGAATAATGATTTATCTTCCTTGAAGCGATTCAAGAATGACACACAAAAGAAATTAGACAACACATTTCATTGAATCTGTTCGGCCATTGAGGGTACGTTACACACACAGTGCGATGTGAGAGACAGACAAAACAAAATATCGCTCCTTTTCATACCAATCAATGTGTGCGTTGAAGAGAAGAGCACAAGAATGAAAGAATATTTCCTTCGTAGAAGTAAACGACCATCATTTTTGACGCTCTTTTGTATGGAATACCATGCAATCTATACAGTCTGCATGTTTATGGACCATTTCTCCTTTGAGATGCTTCCTTTTGAACATTCTGTTTTATTCAGTCTTCTCTCTGTTCAGTTTTGTTCTTTCTTCTCGACGCAAAACGCACATACTTGAAAGTTCGAGTTCGGTGGGTAATTCACTCAAATTATAGTTTCTTGAGCAGCATACAAACACTCATACACTTTTGAGCATGCTGCGATCAAGTGAGAACACACTTGAGCAAAGAAATTTTATTCGTGTCATTTCGGTCTGTTATTCGGTTATTCCATTCATTGCGCTTCTTCTACAAAAAAATGATTTTGCTGACATTCACTGCATAGAAAATCACACGAACGGAATGTGGACCAATTCAAAAAGTTAAATCAATTCCGATAAGCAACATCAAAGATAGATTCATCCGATTGTTCACTCTTTTGAGTGTTCAATTTATTTTGTTGAAATTGTCGCTTTTCATGGAAACTCTATTGATTCTCGATCGGATGCTAATAAATTGTTGTCAAAGTCAACAATAATGCTATGAGAAATGATTTGGAAGATTTTTTTCATGTAAAGCATTGAACTATTGGCCGATCAAAGAAATTCGATTGATGTCTCACGAAAAAGAGGGCCTCTTCTTGTTCTTATGAATGAACCTCTTCTTGAGGTTTTGCTTCCTCCAAAAAAGTATGTTGTTTTAAGAAAACAGAGATTTTGATGGTGGTGTAATGCAAATCGGGATGTTTGACAAGCGCCTTGTTAAAAAAGCGTTCATAAAAAAATGTAACCCAAATCAACGAACACATTTCCTTTTAAACAGGACACAGTTTTTCATGCAACGCCTCAAAGATGTATTAATTCTACCTGTGATTCCAGAGAACTTGATATCAATTTTCCTCTTCCTTAGATTTATTCGCTCGCTTTTTCTCCGTGGTCGTGGCTCTTCGATTAATCGTACAAATATTTTGTATGTTTATTAAAACGTGAGCAATATTTTAGTTGCACCTGCTTCAATTAACAAAAACTCTCATCCAATGAGAATGGTAAATAAAGGCGATTGATTGAGCCAGGTTGCGAGAAACAAATTTCGACGAAAATCGATGGCAACCACAAATCATACGAAAACCATTTTTATGGCTTATTTCAGATACGTTTTTATTGACATTGAACGATTAAACTTTTCAGTAAATGTTCTCATCGCGTCTTCTATCGACGCTCCAATAAAATAATTTCTTGAAAATGTATTGCAAGCAGCAGTTTGCCCAAAAATGACACAAATTATGGTGCATCGTTAAATAACAACGAGTCAGCAATCATCGTTGGTCTAGCCAAAAACGTATCGTGTAGAATCAACACACCACGTGTTTTTTATGACACGAATAAATAAATTATATGGATGTGTCATTATCAAAAAGAAACGAAGCGCTCTTCAAATTCATTTTTGTGGGCAGTTGTTCAAAGAGCTGCATCTTGTAAGCAGTATTTATTAAATACCCATCTCGTGTACCTTTTATCATTGTATTTGATTTACTCTCATTTATATGAGCCTCAGTCAGAACACCGAATGTTTTCCGATTTGAATAACTTTTTTTTTGAAGGTGAGCACTCCTAATTAATGCACTCCAGCCGATACGATAGATCGATTTGGAAGCGAAGAATAGTTGCTATGAATAACGACGGTTTAATGAAAAGGATTTTTCGTTTCAGATTAAAGGGTTGCCTATCGATTGGCCGCGCTATGCACTTCTGATACGGTCAATTTCGATTAAAAATGGAGAAAAGATAGAAAAAAACGACGCAACCAAGAATGTGTTGTCGGTGCTTTGAAAGCGACGATGTAACGATCGACATTCTCATCGATGTTCATTTATAGGAACGATGAGTGCATTAGAGCATCGTTAAAATAAAATTTTATGAATGGTGTTCAAGTACCGAAAGAAGGAATATTCCCCATCGGTTAAAAAATCCATACGTTGCGTGAGTGCTTTGTCTATTATCAATTGACTGTTGGGTAATAAAATCAGTTCGAAATCGTGCTTTCTCTCTGAACGCCCAAAGTCAGCAGTCTCGCGGGTATAAATTAAGATTAATTACACTGCATGATATATTTCGGAATCTCATCCTTCGTTCGTATCTACCTCAATTTGCCGATAGCGATTACGCCACTAACTTTCGATGGATTATTTGGTTTATGTTTTAATTATTCTTGAATTTGAGTGTTTTCTTAGTGCCTTCGTGGCGTCAAGGAACTTAAGTATCTTCATTACAACTTTCCTAACACATTCTATTGCCAATCCATAAACTGATTTTGAAGTAAAGTTTTTGCAACTAAAATTGAATTATTCTTTTTGAGATTATTTATTTGATTCCAAATCTTTGCAGTTTTCAAGCGAAAATAACAGTGTTTTCTGAGTTGGAGCTTTCGATCGTCAAACTTGAGCCTCGAAATTCTTTCTCTTTTATTTGAGCCATTTGATCATACAGAACAGGAATTTCGGAATTGCGAAAACCCCGAAAATCGCAAGAAGATGAAGAGCGAGTATGCGACAGATGGGACTCAGGAACACATGTTGACAATTTAAAGCCAAAGTTCTCATTGCAAATTGACGATAATGGAAGGCAACACTCGTCTCGGCCGACGAATACAAATGAACTGAACACATGATAATGAATTTGGCTATCATAACATCCGTATGGAATTTGGTTTATTAAAAAAAAAAATAGATATATGTTGTCATAACTACATTGTTCGCAATAATTTTTTTAAAACAAACTGCTTCGAATATTTTTTTGGGCGTTAAAAAACATTCCTATAATTTCGTTTTTTGTTCGGTTTTATTTTTCGTGGTGGTGTGAATTGTTCACCATTTTCCACGAAAATACATGCGATAGCAGACGACACTATTCCGGAATGCATTTAATTTATTGCATAACCAATAAACAAATTGCTCACTGTGGCAAGCGTTTTTTTCCATTCCCGATAATTTACGAGCATGTGAACAACAAAATAAGGGCGATTTATGCATCACATGCAAGTAATTGCAACATTCCAACAAAATTATCGCATTGTTGCGGCTCATTTTAAACATTCTTTTGAATAATCAGGATATTTATTACATTATTTTAATTCCATTTAATGAAATTTGATGCCAGACCAGGAAAATATTTCTATGAAGTAGATCCAAATCAGACATTTGCTCCGTCGAATTCTTTAAATTGAATCAATAATTAAATTTTTGACATTTTTGAGGTCAGCACCATTCATATTGTTTTATGAAGCCACAATGTGATTCAATATCTTATCAGTGATATCATCGATGAATCGGACGAATATTCATTATTTATATTTCCATGCGTTCAATTCTAGTAACCAGAGAGCATTTCATAGAGAAGGCATTTCTCACATTTGGCCTAACTTGGTGCGATAGACAATAAAACGAAGTGATTGAATAATTTGAATGAGACACAACTGGTGGTGTGACACCGAGACACACTAATAAAATCCGAAAAACAATCAAACCCGGACCGTATGCATGCGGCAAAAGGCATGATTGTTGTGAGGCGCGTTCGTCGTTGAAAGTTGAGACAACAGCTGACACAGTGGGACATTAAATTCATCCCATGCAACAAGCGCATGGCTGCGCATTTTTAAAACCTAAAACCATACACATAGTTTTAATTTGGTATTTAATTTCGTTTGACGTCGTTTTTCATTTTGTCTGTGAGTCCAATTAGCTTCGTATATTGCATAGAACAATGCAACAATGCACATCAATAACAAAACGAATTCGAGGGGGAAAACCGAATGCGTCAAATCCAATTTGTTGACCAAATGAAATGTAATTGCAATCAATTGGCCGTATACGCAACAGTTTATTATATTGATTTAAGTTGATTTCATTACTTTCGCCCTCTTTTCTATATTGTTTGTGTAATATTCTCGATGAAAACTGGCATTCCATTGTTAATATTGTGGCTGTGTGGCGTAGTATATATTGGCAATTTAACAAATCTTTCCTTTCTCTTTTGACATTACAAAAATATTCATTCTTTTAATCAGAATTTCATTATTTCCGATGCGCGTTATGGCATCTAATGGCAGATTTGTAGCTTGCATATTGGCCTCATCACAATGACGCAGCGTCATCGGCACTTCCGATGGCAATAGTTTTGCAACAAGAAAAAAAACAGAAATGTAGTGATTTTAATGGAAAAAGTAGATTTCAGTTATGATGCCGTGTATGAGTCATACGCATTGTGACCTCTTAATCATAACTCGACAATCGCATGCGCTTACGTTTCAAGCACTCCGTTGCTTATTGCTTTCTCGCATTTATGTGTTTACCTTTGGCGATGCAAACGAGAGCAAAGCAAAGTAGAAAAGAAGCCGGACCGTGAATATGTGTTTGGTGTGTTTGCTAAATTTAAATGGTTTTTAGTATATTAAAAAAATGATCAATTTTGTTGTTGCTTTTGCTATAGAATCGACACGCTTGTTGCTCGACCAATACAAGCGCACATACTCTCTGGGACAATGAATCGATTGAGAATTTTCGTGTTAAATATAAAACACAAAGCGTTCAATTCATCTCGCATACGACTGACAATGGACCAAAATTGACAAGAATTTAAAATACTGCACGCAAATACGTGATCGTGATCTTTTCGATTCCATCGAAAATACATTCGCATGTCCACATCCACATACGAAATGCAAAACATGAACGTTCAGCCAATTCAGCACACATGGGATCCTTTATATCATGCAACGCAACTAACGTTCATGAACATGTGTACGTGTCACTTGAAAGAGAAAAAAAAAATTGAAAAAAGAACGCCATGATATTGGAAGTGCAAAAGTTGTGGAGACCAATACAATACAAGACGAGGCGAGTTGCACGTGCAACAGCATTAATGCACAGTCAATTCCCCAGCAAACACTTTTGCATTGAAAGTCCCTTTAAAACTTGAAAACCAGACTCAGAAGTGATTTTGTTTCTTCTTGCTGATTTGGAAAACTGGTTTTTGCCACATCTTGGTGTGTGTTTGTGTCTCTCATGTTACGTTTGATTTTTGTTCTCTCCATTCAGCGGCCGAACAATCAGCGCTGCGATTGACATCAATGCAATATGCATCAGTTCAATCAAAGGAAATCACTCAGGAGTTCGAAAGCATGCATTTTTAAAATAAAAACTCACGAGTGCCGAGTGCATATTTGTGTACGAGTTTGTCGCAGGAATTAAAAAATATAGAAGGCTTCTTCGCATTGACTTTAATAACCTTCGCTTCATCGAAGTAACTAGAAAAATTATTACTAATGAGGATTGTCTTGATGGCGATTCGAATAATAGATGTAAGATCATTTCTGGTTGTGTTGATGTCACTTGCATGGTAACATGATGCGTTTTAGGTTTGTTATCCGGCCTGAAGTGGCCGCAAAGGTCTTCGACACTCGCTTTCTGATTGAATTTCATCGCCACCGTCCAAAGAAGTCTCATTAGCTCAAAATAACTCGCGCAACTAACTAACCTCTTGCTTCTAATCAAACAACATAATTTATTAACTCATTTCGATCCGCCCTAATGACACTTTGGAATTAAGAATATAAAGTTTTCCCGATTTTCCTTTCACTCGCTTGCAATATTGCATCCGATCACGAAAGTTGAATCTTGATGAGGATAGTTTAGTTGGAGAATCTTTTTTTACTTGATCTTGGATAAAGATAAAAAAGATCGGAATTAGGAGAAAGACGAGTATAATAAAATGAAATTTTACAGATAACGATGTTTTTTTCTCGGGGGGAAATTAATCGTCAAAGTAGAAATTCTTGTCTATTCGTTAGCGTTTGCGCTGGCAAGCCGTTTAATTCTACAAATAGAGCTTTGTTATTTAAATCCGTCATTGTGAGTTTGTCTATTGTTAGAATTCGACGCAATTCGAGCCCGATGGAATTTCAAACGCACTACAGCTGGTTTTCGATCAGACCAGCAGCAGCAGCATAAAAGGAAGTCGATGGGGAATGAAGAGGGCAAAGTAGCAGTGAATGAAATAAAACGGGATTTGAGATGAAGTAGTGGTGCAATCATATGGCGAGAAAGAAAACAACCAACAACTGCGCAAAAATGGCACAAAACGCAACACGTTCCACTTCCTATTGTGATCGATCAATTTCGTCGTTGAGATTGTGCGCATATGTAACGAAACAAATAAATCAGCACGCTCCTTCATTCGCCCGGCCGAACAAAAGGCTGTCAAAATTCTAGCAAATTTGCAACGCAGTCATTCAGCCAGAGAACTGGAAATCAACGCTTTAGCAATATTGCAATAAACCGAACCGGTTGATTATATTACTTATGATTCACAATGAATCACATCTCAAAAATGTTTAATTTATCCATTAAAATGCAATTCATTTTGAATGCGGTTGTTTCATAAGAAAAAATAAATTATGCTTGCATTTATTCTAACCAAACACAATTTGCTTGGTGGCCCTTAGTTGAACAGTGCTGGAGGCTGGTGTGAAAATGACGCATGCTGAAATTTCTGCGCGCTTCCGTCAATGTCGTTATCAGCATTTACAATAATTTCTATTTTTAATGCGGAAAATCAATTCGCAGCAGACTCGCTGATTTCATTATTCCGAAAGAAACAATCTATGTTTTGCGTCTTTAGCCAAGGGACTCTTACGATCTCTCTCTTTCTGCCGACCAGATCAGTTCATCGGCGAAGCCATAAAATGCTCAGCATAACGATTATTTCCTTTATGTCACATTCACGTTCTACGACGGCCCAATATGTAATTCAAGATTGCAACAACAACAACAACAACAACAACAACAACAAAACGAGCGAACAATGCGAAATGTTGCAGTGAAAGAGATAAAACGTATTGTATATTAAATATAAGCCTATTGAATGATTTGATGTGACTAAAGCGGAATTGCCATTTGTGCGCATTTCTGAAAATATGACATTAACTCATACAGTTCACGGGGATACCGAAACCAAGCTGCAGGCAGCAAATAGGTAAGGCATGCTTCAAGAAAGAATAAAGTAAACAGATGAAAATCATACTCTTTTTATTCTATACTTTCAAATATTTGAGCATACACACACGAACAGCAGAGCATGCTGAACACACAAACACACATTCGAAACGCTTAACACTTGTACTTTTTTTTTCTCCCATTTGGATCTTTCTATTTTAGTTTTTGTCGTTGCCGCTACTAACGTGATTACCAGGCTTTAATGTGGGTATTGATTTTTTCATTGTTTCTTGCACTTAAAAGGATATTTATGTAAACTGTTTTATGTTTATAAGTCGCTATTTTAGCCATTTTTTACAAGCAACTTTGATTGTTACATCTATATTTGTATGGAAGAGATAAAATTGAATGATTCTTTTCCAAAATTGGATGTTGCGAATCAACGAGAAACCAGAATTAGAGACCACTTAAATACTTTGAAGCAAATGTTCGCGTACAACTTATGTTGAAAATCCATCGTGTACGAGGCCAATTTAAAGAAAAGATGCAGAATGGCAAGAACGGCAGCAGCAGCACCCATAATATGTAATCCAATTTGATCCAATAATTAAATTGTACGGTTTGGTTCTGGTTTTTCCACCTCTGCATCGCACTTCCCCTGTCCCTCTCTCTATCGCTGGCTTCGTATATTTGGACAAAATTAAAGGCCATGGACCATGTTAAATTGGTGTCGTGTGCTGAAATTTCATTTGCTCAAGATCAATATTTATCGTCTTACCATTGTTGAATGACATAATTTATATATTTCGTTTAATTGGCGTACGTGTTGCAATATTCTTTTTTGTCCATAGAATTTCGGCATAAATTTCGATGATTATTGTCGATTCAGCTCGAATCATTCTGCAAGTCTAAAAATATTTGTATGCTTTTTTCTGTCTCTGTGTGAGTGCGCGAACATTTCGTTAGAAACGTGTGCGATTCACGTACGTAACCTAAACATGGATTATACGTGAGCAAATGAAGAACGATAGTTTCATGAGTCATGGCTGTAGCGAATGTACACAATGCATACATCAATATCAGTTTTTAAATCGTAATTTATTATAATAATTGATGTGCAAACGTGAACAACATGCCATAGATTAATATGAGACGTGGACCCTTCCACATCATCAGAATCCGTACGCACTTTGGATTAAATAGACGATAGGCAAAACTGTTGTGCAGCGAATTTTATTTGAAAATTAAAAAAAACGAGCATTCCAATTAAGCTAGAGATTGAAGGCTGTAGAAATGTGGATAGAGAAAAAATCATTAATAATTTTATTTGCGATGTACGGTGTAGCAGCAGCACACACTTTTGAATCAGTTGTTATTTCATTGTTTGAAGCGCTATGTGTTCTTTTTCTTCTCGCATTGCTTATTTAATAGCATTACGAGTAGATCTCAACTATTGCTCTTTAAGTTCACGTTGAAGCGTCATAAACTCCGAGTGAGCTCGAAGAACGAAAAATGAACGCCATCGTCGTCGTCGAAATCGTAGACAATATCGTAGTTGAACATGCATTTTATTAGACAAATATAAAAACACACGGCGACCAAACGAGAAGAAAGAACATGCCGAGAAAAAGAGAGAGAGAGAGGAATAGAGAGAAAAAATGGAGAGAATGAACGAAAAAAATGATCCCAAACCGGTTTTGGTGTTTTCCTTTTAGTTTAGAGAGTTCGTTTGTTTGAAATGGCTTAAGCCCAGCGATCAAATGAAGAACAAAAGACAGCCATACATGCACACTCACAGTCAGCACTCAAGAAAAGGCAACGCGCAGTAAAGGCGGCAGCAGCGGCAGCAACAAAACAAATGACGAAAAGAAATAAATGAAAATTAAACACACGATAAAAATAGGAAAGAAAGAACAAACCGTCAATAAATTCACGAGCGACACACGAGATTTAAGGAGCGCGCTGATGGAAAAAAGCAGCGCCATGAAATAATGTTGAAAGAGTCCCAGCACTCGAGAGTGCCAGAGAATTAAGCGAAAAAAAACGCAATAGGTCAAAATGATACATACATTCATATAAATAAGCGTTTATATCATCGAGTTGAATGTGTTGGAAATGTGCCTTAGTGCGCGAGAATTATTTCGTGGTCCAAAATTGACAAAACTAAAAATGAGTTAAATACAATGCGCCAACAACACCAACGAATTGCCAGCGATTTGTACATGACATTTCCAACGTGTGTGAGAACACATTTAAACACAATATTTGGTTTGGAATCGCTCTCAAAAAAGAAACCAAATAAATTTCAGTGAACTTTATGATTTTGTCTATTTTGTTCTCTTTTATTGCCCTTTTCTTGTGGTTTTTGACTTCCATTGTGATGCTCTCGAAAAATCGATTTCAATCCCATTTGAGATTGATCTCGCGCTGTTCATACACTCTTCTTATGCGATTTACAATCAAGCCGCGCAAACCTTTTTTTCTGACGAACCAAAGATTCAGCCGAAATCAATAAATTCTCACTTATCTAATTTTGATGAGATTAGAGAGCTCTCCACTTGAATAAACATTGTGCAATAAAATCAATCAGACGAAACTACATGAGTAAAGAAAAGAGCTATTTTATTTCGGAGCGGATGCAAAGATTTTGATGAGCAATAAGCCCGCAGCAGTACCGTTTTTGCCCTCAAATAATCAATCGATTTGAGCTACAGTTCTGCGTCTTAAGCTATTTGATTAATAAGTGTTCGTGGAACTGTTCTGGGCGATTTGAAAACTCGATCATCACGTAAATTACGATTTCTCAGCTATTTTGTGGTCTCGCATTAAATTTTATCAATACTTTATAGCCCATCAAAAATTATGATTTCCAAAGATTTTATGTTGCATGAAAGTTCACGTCTTTCGAATAAATGTCGCGATGACAGAATGTGAAGTCGATTGCATTTATTAGCCGTCGAATCGAAACTGTCTTGAGCGATAAATTTGATTTAAAACTGTGCCATTTCTCGGTGAAATGTGCCACTTAGCTATAGTGCCAGTTCATTTCGTTTCGAGTATGTATGCTTTTTCATTTCTTGCGTTGTCTCTTATTTTCTCTCTGTTGCTTCTGATAGTTCTTTTTCCACGTCGGGTGCATTTTTCAAGTGCGTTTCCATTGTATTTACATGGTATTAAATGAAACATACGTAGCACAAGATAATAATGTTTGGTGCATTCATTATTCACTGACAAATGTGAAATGATGGATGAAATTGTGTTAGATAAAAATGGGAAAGAGAGAAATGTACGTGTCGGGAAACGTTGTGTGGTGAGCACAGATGAATTAAACAATTGGATCTTGACCTTTCTTGCGTAGATTGTTTGGGGATTTAAATTCATATTGCTCAGCGCTGATCTCGTTTTTGAGTAGGTGTTTTAATAACAAAAGAAGCTAGCCCACTATGGAGCGACTAAAGAATTACCCACTTCAGAAGTTTAACACAGTGATTTTTCTTGACAATCGCTTAATCGCTCCTTTCTGTATTATTCTAATGAACTAATTAAGACTAATTCGAACACACGTACCGACACGGCCATGTAAAATTCATTTGACAACGACGCAAACCAATTTTGAAAATTCAGCGTGAAATTCATGTAATGGGCTCTTTGAACAGCCCATAATTTCGTTTTCGATCACGTAGTTCGTCCATATAAAATGCATGATAAAATTCTCATCAAAGAAGATGGCCCAGTTTTTATGGCTCAACTATCTTTAGTCTGCGATAAAGTTCGAACATGCAGTGTCAATTCGCAAACCAAATATTAAAATATAATATTTTGTTAATGCTTTTGTATAAAATGTGATGTTCATCATGACGGCGAAAGGAAGGATGTTCCTACGTTCAATGCCATACACAATTTGTTCTCTAATGGATTTGAGCAGGCAAGTTGAACGAAAAAACAAGCACATTTTATCTCAGGCAGAGAGCATGTTTTCGTTTTTTGATATAATTTCTATTGTGGGATGTTACATGAAAATCACCACACATTCTATTTCGAAGCTGTGAATTGAGCACCAGAACAAAGCGTCGTCTATATGCGCCGTGCGTTTCAAAAACATACAAAAAAATACCTAAAGCATGTCCAAAACAAAAAATCCAGGCAGATGAGAACGTACGGTTTTTTGTCGATGTTTATGGAATGTGTATGAGCCTGCACACAGGCAACAAGAACGGCCAATAAACACGTAGAAGGACTGTAGAAAAAGCAACACGTATCGAAAATTTCGTTATATAGACTCTATCAAAAAGTATTATTTGATGTGTGACTGCATTGAGAACACTTTCTCTATCATTTCGTTTCGGTGTTTCGTTGGCCCCACGGCCAAAGCCGTATGACAAACAAAAAATTTAATGCTTATAAATATTCGTCTCAATCAGAATATAGACCAGGTGCTGTTTCGTCAATCGTTATTTTTGTGGGTCTTGCTGTCACCCAGTCTGCACAAAAGAGCACAAAAATATTACCCAAACAATGCGCTACGTATCGAATCGACGGGAGAAAATGTTGTGAAATCGAAAGAACATTGTCTCTTTTTATCTGAAAATTAAACTGTGCGTTGATTACCTATGAACGGCCGAATGGAACTCGAAAGAAACTGATAAATGTAATGAATAGTCCATTCAGTTCGAAATACAATACCCGAATCGAGGCCGGTGTGAGTATGACGATCAACTCGGTCGTATGTCACGACAAACACTCGCTTCATTCACTTTGAAAATGACACACAGAAAATAACCAATGCACGTCAAATGACTCTTAATGTCGACAGAATTCTGAATCAAATCGTTCATTTCAATCGCACAAAACATTGATTCTAATCGAGTCTTTTACACGTTAGTTTTGAGAAGGAACAAACACTGTGTGTTCTCCCGATGAGTGTAGAAACAAATGTTATCTTGTTGCTTTAATATGGCCATTTTTCAAATTCTTCTGCTCTTCTTAGATGATTACGAAAATCGAATCTGACTTGTCATGCTGACCGATGAAAATGGCAATAACAAAGGCGCTTCAAGAAAAAAATCGCTCATAATAATTGAACGATTAATTAACATTAATCTTATTCGCGCCGAACGAAAGACAAGCTGATGCCTCGCAGCAACAAAAACGTATTGAACACCTTTTGTGGTGTCCATGAAATTTGTTTCATTCAACTTGCAGCCGCCTCTTCTCAATCAATTACATTGTAAACACAAATTTGCAGATGCGTCGAACAAACTGCAATTAAATTATGTAAGCCATTTTTTCCAGCATTAAAAAACAAATGTTGTCCAACGCGCATTATATACGATGATTTCCAAGCCGAGAGCCGTAAAGACATAATCAATTACACCTTAATTGGAATTTCGATCTCAAACGAATCAATTAAAGCTAATAAATGTCGAACAAATTTCCCTGCGAGCCGTCACACCATATTTGCCGCACACATTTCGCACCAAATTTCTAACAGAGAGTCTTTGGATGGTCTCTAATGCATTTCTTAAACCGCTATCTATCTACGGTGATGTGGTCAGATGCAAGTATCGTATGCTTTTTATAGATTTACGGTTTCTAAATGCAGCTATTTTCAGATGATTCGTAAGTGGGTTTAAAGTTTGGAATTTCATTATGATGTTTCTTCAAATTTGAGTTTGTTCCATATTTTTTTTTTTCAAACGATTTCGTAGTGTTAAAAGTCGCAGCACTCATTCAACGGGTGCAAGAAATTGCCTAACATCAAGTAATGAATTCCTAGCGCAAAAGCATTTTACGTATTAAACGACTCCCGACATTTTCTGCGTAATACAAATTTCTCATTAAATACTCAATTAGAAAGCCTGTTGTCATTGTACGACACGCACCAAAGAAAAAACACGTAGTCAACCCATTTTATTGGATTTTAGAACAGTCGGTTTTGATGTAAGAAAATTACTGCAATTTGAGTGAACAGTTGTGGCATGACTTCGTCACTATTTCGTTTGAGTAACAATGAAGTCAATTCGCTAATTTTGGTTCCGTCGCATAAATGTTGGCTCGAAATGTGCTTTATTGAATTTGTACATGTGCCAACGAGCAAAATATGATTACTCGCACCAAAACATTCCATTTTGAAATAGTTAATTTGGTTTTTGGCTCGGTACGTTGAATTTGTTTGCGACAGAAAACGTACACACACAATGGAATAGCTGAACAAAGTTTTTTACCATCTTTCCAATGACGACAACAACGACGACGACGCCGAGAAAACGTTGCAGTTTAAACATTGTTTGATTTATTTTTGTAATGTACAAAATGCATTGTACAAGAAAAGTTGGCACGAAACTTCTGAATTCATGCAAAGAGTAGATTATTTTCGGCTTTCAACATTTTCTACTATGTCGACAAGAAATTTTTGTGAGATGTTCTTGGTGCTCTGTCACCGCAGATAGTATTTTGATCAATGAATGAAGACGTTGTTATCGTCGTTCGCGACTGTCGTTGCCGTAGTCAGACGTTGATATGCAAGTGAATGAAGTTGATGCTCAAAACGGGAATTCAAAGCGATTTTTTGAATAATTTCGATTCATTTAATGATTTGAATGGATGTTGTGCGAATAACAAAATTCTCAGAATACACAAAAGACGGTGCCTTCTTCTCGGCAGTCTCAAGAAAATTCTGTATTGATTTCGACAATAGTTGACGATGATAGAGTTTAAGTCGAGTTTAGCATAAAAGAGCCATTGTCACTATAAATTCAATGCGAGCAATGCACCATTTTCGAATTGCTATTGAAATTTTGACGAAGGGCAAATGCTCAAGTAAAGTTCAGTTGGGTGCAGAAGAATCCGTATTGCATTCAAAGCAGCATGCTTTCTTTCCTTCTTTTTCTCTCTCTTTCGCATTCGTCTCATCGGCAAACAAATTAATTCCAATTATGACTCCGGTCGCGACATATATTCAAATGAAAGAAGAAAGACGAAAAAACTTATTTTTTTTCATTGTTCTCATAAATGACATAATTTAGTGTGATGAGCACATCGGCGATTCTATCGTAGCACCCATGGTTTTTCATCGTTTTCGGCCTGCTTTATCATCAAATGCTCAAGTCAATTGCTGCTCATGATTTTGAAAACAGAGAGAAATTGTGATGATGAAATCAAAAAGAGGAATTTTAGTAGTGTGCCACTTCAAAATGAACTTACGGCGAGCAATTAAGTAATACTTGTGAGATTGCAAAATGGAGATGACTCATTCGATTTTCAGTTTGTGTATTTTTTTAACAGCAAAAAGCCCGTTCAATGTCAAAGAGTTCGGGACCTATCATTCAATCAGTAAACTCCTGAAAATCAAAGAAGACCTTTTTCCTCGGATATGTCTCATGTGTTCAATAACATTTTATTGATGTTAATTGACAATTAAGGGGTGCTCAATAATCTTGACCTTATTTCCCGCTTCATTCAATTGAACGATTCAAGTCGATTAGTGGAAACAAAAGATTTGTAAGAAAAGAACGACAAGGTTTGCCTTTGAAATGCTGAAGAAAGAGAAATTTGCTATGGGGATCTTGTTTGGTAGAGAAGCTCTCATCCAAATCAAATAAATGTGTTTGTGTGTGTGCTCAAAGTCAAAGCTGATTAGAACTATCGATCTCGATTTCATTTTGGTATGACTTGAAAGATAAACGACAGTGAAAAGGAGAAAGAATATGTGCGCGGCTCCATTGTGGTGCGAGTGTTTGAGTTTTTGCAAGTGTATCGTCGATTCAGCAATGGTCTAGTGTTCGAGCAATCAACAGTCGATTCGAAATAAGTGCTCATGCAGTTGCTGGTTTTTATCGATTGGCTCATTGCTTATGTATAATTTATGCTTATGCACGGAGCATGCACCAGCTCAGCGCAATGTAAGACACATGATTTTCAAGTCTTTTTGCCACTCTCTCTCTCTCTCTCTCTCTCTCTCTATCATGTATTTGACAGATATTAATGCTATATTTATTGAATATTCCAGGATATTTGCCAAACATTCGACGATCCGACTGTGTGTATATTTATAGATGATTCCATATTTTCATATTTACTGACTGTATTAACTTTATTATTGTGCATTTGATGCAGCCTACAATTTACGCACCTATTCATGCAAAGTGCATTGACTCTGGCAAAATATTTGTTGAACCAACATTAACCGACTCCGTGAATTGGAGTATCATAATTAATTTGTCGAATTTGTTTCATCCATTAACAATAATTTCAATATTCGCCTCAAATTGCAAGCACTTTTCTGGCAAACCACAAACTGGCCAGATGATTTGTGGCACAGAAAAGCCAAATATCGAGAGGATATAGACCGTCAGATTTGTGAACGGTTCGATTTCGTGTGTGAGAAAGTAAAGCCACAAAATCGAATTGCCATGAGAAATGGACTCTTGCAAAATTATATACATGCTATTATGTATACTGCAGGGCGTTCAATTGATCCAATCCAGTATTTTTCATGTAATGACGATCTCAGCGTAATGATTTTATTGATTTGTGACAAACGTAAAGGTAAACAAGAAACCCGATGTAGCGACACAACTCTGAAATCGACGAAACGAGAGAACCAAAGAACGAAAGATGTAAGAAAGTGTCGACACACAATTCAGACGGTAGAACGAATATATCGTATGAAAATCAATTGCAATGAAATCCGTCGAGGAAAAAGCGCCGAGAGAACAGAGCGAGAAAAGAAGAAAAATGAAACCAGTTTGAGCAACTGAAAACCCGATTTGCGTGTGCATTACACCGATAGAACTTTCAAAGTTAAGTGCAAATGCAATAAAACGGGGAAACAACGTAATCAATACGACGATGGTAACTTCGTTAACTCATGCGAAACTTATAGCATCTTCGCATTTTGGTTGTGATATTTGATTTCAAGTTGCCTGTATTTTTAGCAGAACAAACACTTCCTACTCATGCACGTTCAGGTTAGTAGCAGATGAGAGAGAGAGAATGTTGCAGTTTTCGATTACATTTGCTAAGGAAGTCGTTGTTCCGTTTGCAGTCATATCCGGCAAATATCTCGAAATATATACATCTGTTTCTAGGATTCTATATTTTTTTATCCTCTAATTTTTCAAAACAAACCGAAGAATTTCAACACATTTTCGAATGTTTTTTGCTTGCAGATTAATGATTTGAAATTCTGCGAATAAAATGGAAATGCTCATTTCTTGATACAATTACGTCGTCGAAAATGTAAATATTCCGGTCGTTAAAATTACAAACACGTTCTTTCAAACATTCTGCGAAGATTATGTTCTGTCCCGAGCACGCTGTTTTGCATGACTTCCAAAATGTGGTTTCATTTATGTTCAATGCAAACCCAAGAAATCATGCTCAACGAATGAGAGAAAAATTGCAACAATTTTTCTATGCAATTTATCAATTTTCGAAGTTAAAACAATGCAGTAATCGCATGAGTACTAAATGAATTGCGGATGTGTAGCAATGGTAAATGAATCGTTTGAGTGCGTCGACGGAGATCTCACTGCGGTTCATTTTTTGCTTACTTGCCAAAGGAAAACGGAAAGGCATAAAACAACGATGTACATAAATGATATTCGTGAACGAAAACGGAGGCGAAAACTTATATGTTGAAGTGGGGTCGATGCGTCGAAATCCATAAAAATATTACGATGAACGATTTGTTTGTTTGTTTTTTTTTTGAATTCTTGTTTATCTTTGGATGAAATAATTATGCTTTTTTTCTCCGTCTTGTTACTTTCGGATGTGACTACATCGTAGTCGTCTTGCACTACAGAAAATGTAAGAAAGCATTCCGACGTGAACTGTGCCGAGTCGGCTGCAGCATAGAATTTCTAAACACACACAAATATCATAAATGTATAAATATTTCAAATGACGACGGATTTTTTGAGCGGCATTGACAACAAATGAACTCTTGGCACGACAATTCAATGTCATTTTAACTGCAGGCAAATGCACACATATGTTTTTGATGTGTGAAAATGGTTCCGTTAGTTAATTATTTCTTCTCGAATCTGTTCTGTTAAATTCAAAATCATCATGTCTTTTTCTTTCTTATTTCTTCATTTTTTGGGTTGTTGATGGGTGCCGACACACGAACAAGGCGGAATACAAATTACTTTAAATGTGTGATTGACATCGAAGCACCGAATTTTGTTTCAGTGAGCATTCAAAACTGCGTTTATCATTAGGAATTCCAGAGCCATTGCCAAATTCATTCGACAATCTTCTTCATTTCTCCTTTGTGCTGGTGATTTTTAAATTGGAAATAATCCAAATATTATCAAATCATAATAATGGATTTCAAGAAAAAATTACATTTTGATATCATTTTATGGGCTCATCGATTAAATGCTGTTTTTACTACTTTATTTCAGGTGGGCAGAGAGAGACAGAAAAAACTGATCGAACCCAGTGAAATGTCCACAATTCTTTTATTTTTAACTTTCTTCTCGTTGCACAAGGCAAATCGAAATTCCGTGTGTTTCTCGCATATTGGGTCATTTTTGCCACACCACGAAATTGCTTACACACATTTATTTCGTCTCTTTATGAATCTTAATTTAATGTGCAGTTTTTTTTCGAATTTTTTGCGTAAAATCCGATATTTTTATGGTTTCCGTTCGTCTATTCGCAAATTTTCTGACCATTTTATCGGTTTCCAATTCACTGCGCGCACTGCAAAAACCAAAAAAATTGTGGAATAAAGGTAGAAGAAAGAGATCAATGAATTCGGAAAATAGCAATACTAGTAACCCACATTTGGGCCGAATTGAAAGACGTATTGCGTGTAAGGCGAAAGCATTGTCAGTTGAAAGCAATATTTTCTCTTTTTATCAACATTTGTTCTCTTTGTGGTCATAATTAAGGTGAATAAAAAAGAACCGAAATTACCGAAGCATTGTGGGGAAAATGGGCAAAAATTGTACTTGCACGAAGATCATGACATCAAAAACCGCAGTTGAACCCGAAATATGATCAAATATCTAATTAAAACTATCTCAAGAGTGAATCAGTTTCACATGGGGTATTGTTTGTGTCATATTTCTGACAATTGTTTGGTTGCGTCCCATTTTGCGCAGCAACAAATTGTTGAGAAGAAAAAGTGCAGCTGATAAAACGGTATCGTTTTTTTCGATTGAAACGTCAAACATGCAAAGTGAATCAGACATGTAGCCGCAAGAAGAGGCTGGTCTGTACAACGACTGGCGCACTAACGTAGATTGAATTTAATCAAACCAATTATGCGGGCTTCCGCTTCATAAGAGCTCTAAACGACTGTTATTTTTATTTCCAAATAAATTCCTCAAAATAAATTGACAATCGTCGTTAGACATGATGACAAAATAAGGAAAAAATGCCAGATAATCAAATGCAATCAAATGTTTGAGTCTTTACATCTTCCATTTTTAAAGCGGTTTGTGGTATTTATTTGGTTAGCTGCCGAAAACCAACGAGCAATCAACGACACAAACTATCAAATTGTGTGTGATAGAAAAATTAATAAATTTTAAACGAGAGAGGTTTTTAAGCGTGTGCCAGGCTTTTAACATTTGACTCGTTCGCTCGCTTTTTTTTTATTTCAATTTTTGAAGAGAATCTATTTGATAGAACATGCGGTATGCCGGTTGAGACGAAAAATGCTTTTGTTTATAGTTGTAATATTTTTGTTAATGGGTTTACAGTTTGCACAGTCGACAAACGACCGCACACAAGGCATATGCCGAAAGAAAGGAATTGGGAGCCCAGCTGAATGAGCAGTAAAAGAGTGAATTGGCTGTGTCTCGAGTGTCGACCTCGTGTGTGTGTGTGTACCATGGATTCAATTATGTAAAGGAAAATAGATTTTATTTTCTACAATGCACATCTGTTCTACAGAGTTATGCTCTCCATTTGGCTCATTCACTCGGCGCTGTTCCATTGTTGCTGTTGATTGTTCTTCAAAATAGTTCCTTTTCAGTCTCTCTTTCTCGCTCTCAAAATAGTTGGCATGGCACTAAACCGACAACAACCAGCTGAAGTGTGCGGCATTCGGGTTTTCTTCGTTTATCGGAATCTTTATGGGCAACATTATTCTAAATTTAATGTGAATAGAAGATGAAAGAGAATTTTATTACATGCAAAACCAGTGTGAGCTTCAGACAGAATGGCAGGCAAAAGGGACTCACATATCATTGCCACACTACACAAATATCTACGAATCTAATGGCAGCGGTACTGGGAATTCGGCAAAAATACACAAATAAAAGTTTATAAATGATAATTTTTTTCGATGTAGTTTGGGACTTTCACAGCTTTGGGTGCTCCGTCGTTTCGGCAATGTTTTCGCCATTCTTCGACGAAAAATAATGTAGAAAAAAATGCTACTTCCCGACAAATCTGGCTCGAGGCAATTCCGAGAAAAACGAATTACAATTTTCATGCAAAACGATGCAATCCCTTTTTTTGTAACTTATTGACAATTCGATCGATTGCTGTTCAATGCAAGAGAACGAAAGTTTTTTGGCTGATGATATACGACTTCGGGGAAACGGGATGATGACTTAATAAACATGAGCACTCGTTGAAAACTGCATAAATTGAATTATATTACGGTTTTTAAGCCGAATAATGAATCATCACTTTCAGTGAACCAGCAGCGGGCGATGGAAAATGTAAGAAAATAAAAGAATCAAGAGATAGCGACTTTAAATATTCAATTGAGTTATGGAAAACAGAAGCAAAGCCAATATTTTATGGGGAGATCGTGAAAACACCCAATAAAATTTAATATTTACTGATAATTTTGCGTCGATTTAAATTTTGCACGAGCAGCATTGCTAGAATGTGACATTTAACGGAGTTCGTTAGTCGATGACACTGAAAATGCGACCAAAGCGGATATTCGGTTAATGAGCGAATCGAATCCATGTTTATCCGAGCGATGAACACGATTTAGCATTTTACAGATGTTTTCGGTAATTCGATGTGAAGGAACACATTATTAAAATCGGTGTTTGGAATCAAATGTCATGGCTTTCGAATAAATGCGTATTATATGTGGCGAACTCGAATAAACTACATTCGAATAGATTTGACACGCATTTCAGCTGAACGCACGATTTCTAATCAATATTTATATTCAATATCTATATAGAGTGACAATCAAATAGAATGACAAATGCACCCATTTGTTCCGCTTTAAGTGCAGTTTCGTGTGTCATTTTGATATATAAATATTGAATTATCTCTTCATCGTCATACGAAATGTGTTCGATTGAGTGTGCGGCGTGAGGCGGTGGTGTGTGGAACAGTTATACAGAGGCCAGTCAACTCGAAATGTAAACAATTGCATTGACACAAACTTTGAACAATGAAAAGTATTAGCAAACAAATACTCTATACTTTGGTCTCGATTTACATTCCAAACGACAACAAATCAAGCCATTGTTCGAACAACGAACAACTCACTTACTTTGAGCGGGAAATAATCACAGAGCCGCATAAACACACTTCAATCGTATCGATCGTATGTCATGTTATGTAAATATATGTTTGCCCACTAAAAGAAATGGTACACAGACGCGTGTTATCAGATCGAATGTTATTTCGTTGCTCTCGCATCACTTGACAAGCTCACGCAATCCGTTGAAAGTGTAATTAAAATGCAGGACTAAAAAGTGCGTAATATTCATATGCAAATGACCCACACGTATGGGCATGCTATCGATGGGCTGTTTCTCCCCATAAAGTGATAAAGTGTACGCGCAGCACCGTCGAAAATGGACTTTCGCCGCCGTCGCCGTCAATTCAGGTCATTTTGGATATTAATTGAGGCAATGGTCAATATCTTAATGGAAACAATTACAACATTTGATTGCCTGATTTCGGGCGCCAAAACCGAACCTCATGCAGCGCGACTTTTCGACTCAAACGGACACACGCTTAAGTGCCAATTTAAACACGCAATTTTTCGAGATATCAACTTCAATTTAGTCTTTTATCCATGTTTTGTGTATGAATCGAACGCAGCAGAAATAAATTGTTTGTAAATTTATATATCTTGCGGAATCGGCGAAAATATTAGCGAAAGAAAGTCCGCATAGAGAGGAAATGCTCATTTTTTTTTGCGTGCTCGTTGAAACATCGTTTTGTTTCGTTGAGCCGCTGAATTGAATGTGATTGTATATGGGATTCGCTGGACCATCCAATTGGTTCTCATCGGCCCTTCAAACCGCGTATGCACACTAACATATATTGAAAACAATTATAATTGTGGCGAGGAAAGAAAGCGAAACGACACAGAACAATTGAACGCGCAAAATAGAGACAGAGAAATAAAGAAGAATAATAATGAAATCATAACACAGATTATTGTTGTAATTTGTAATTGTAAATGCTTTAAGTAGCTTTTACTCTTTTTATGAGATAAATTCTAAATTAAAATACAATTGTGTTGCGAGCAGTTGGACGATATTCATTGCAGAAATGAATCCAAGCGGATCGGACAATCAGAAAACAAATCAACTTGGACAATTTGAGCTCATCCATTTCACTTGACGATCAAAGAGCTAGAAAACAAGCGCGAATGATCGCTTTAAAAGAAAAATAGTCCGCTCTCACTCTTTTCTGTGGCTATTTCCTCGGGTTTATGCAGTGAAAAGAATGCATTCTTGTAGCCGCCGTAGCACGTAAGTGAATATACTTAGTAATCATATCTAATTTATTTACGCATTTCTGGCATTACTTAACCATATGTATATTTCTTCTGCTATTTGCTATGAATTAGCATTTTCTATGATGAAAATGTTGATGTGGATTAAATTGTTCAACAACAGCGTGGCTGCGGTCATTCGTTCCAAATATATGTAACTCGTTTCTATTCGATAGTATTTTTTATCTTGTCTCGCGATATAAATGGAACGAAATTGAATTGAATTGGTCGGGCCCTTCTCTATGGTCACCATGAAATTGCATAATTTATATTTTCCCAAGTCGTACGCAACACAGGAAGAGCCTTTGTGGGAATTTAGCACTTTTAAGTGGCTTTGTTCTCACTAAGTTTAGTGGCGTTTAGAGCACGCATTCGCTATCTTAAATTTGAATTGAAAATTCTGGAACGGAACGAAAAAAAATGTTGTTGAGAATTGCTTGAAACCCTAATTTATATATCAATTGATGTCATCATAGACTCGCAATCATCTAAGTATATAATTATTATATACATTTTTGCTGAATCCCATGACAAAGTTTCAGTTGCTTTTAATTATATTATTATCGCGAGGCACACATTATTCAATGAAGAAATGCCATCCATCTCGCATCAATTTCTAGTCAATTTTATAAGTGTATCATTTACATTTTCCATTATCATTAAAGTCAGCGAACGAACGTGGAGATTGCTATTCATCGCTCGCATCAACTTTGAACATTGAAGAAATTGAATCGTAGCCAAGCAAAATGATCAGCATTCTCCTTTAATTGCTGTGCCGTGATTCGTTTTTATTTTCATTCAGCTCACATCGAAATTGACAGTCGGTTCGCAGCGGATGTTCATAAGCGAATCGAAAGTTATATATATACCATTCGTTCTGCGTCGTGTGCTTGATGGAATTGACATCGGCATAATTTTTTTCTCCGAATGCCTGCGTTATGATAGACCATTGCTATCACCACACATATCGTGCATATTGTTCTATACGCTTAGCAATCCGAATCTATCAATAGATCTAATGACGAAATTGCCAATTTAGTTTCTCGTGACTTGAAAAAGTTCAAATATTTGCAGACGATTTTGAGTTAATCACTTCTGGAATGTGTTTAGACACCATTATCAATTACGGGTTGGAACACACAGCAAGATCGCTACGCGCTCATGCCGTGCTTTTGTGTGTTTGGCAACAGGTAGACCTATAATTTATGGTTTTTTTCTGCCTTTGTTCGGTTCGATGATTAAGCCGAATGAAAAACCGAATGACAAAAAAAGGCACATTTTTATTTTCCGAAAACGCAAAGCAAAACAAATGAATTCACCATGCATGACATTTTTCGTGCGCTCAAAATGAGTGTGGCGTGTGTGAAGCGAAAAACTGTTGATGTTTTGGATGATATTTAAATAATCCTCCATTAGCATGATGGCTTTTGCCATTATAAGTCGACAGTTTTCAAAATTTATGAGATTTCCGAAATAGGAATGAGTTCGGGTTTTAAAATTGCGTGCGCTTTGCATATAACATGTGGTCCAACCAAATATATAAACAAAACCAATACAAATATTCCCATTCGCACCTTATCAGATTAAAAACACTCGAAATAAAATCCATCCATCCATTGAATCGAATTCCTCGAAAACATGATGAAGAAGATGATGATGAAGTTAGTCAAAAAAATGTGAGTAAAACAGCGGAACCGAGATGAAAAACCCGACTTTGTTTGCATTAAATAACAATGTAACATAAATTCACCTTGCCATCTGCTGTTTGATATGAATATGGGGTGTAGTGAATATTCCGATTTTGCCTAATATTCACGAAAACAGGAACAGAAATCAAAACAGATTGGATGATGAGATATGATTTTTGGCCCTTCAGTTGTGGCTGAAACTCTCACCGCTGGATTTCAATGAGACCATATGATTTCTTCGATGATTTCTCTCTCTGTCGAAGAATAGGCATTGCGATTGCATCTCGTGATATCGATGCAGAAATGGCATTCAATCGCCATCAGTTTCCGTCTCAAAAGGTTTTAATTACAATGGTTTCAGACAAAGACTTTCATTATCCCGCTGAATAGAGCCGTATTGATTGTGTGTCTTTGTTCGGTTGGCTGAATTTTTATTCCACTTGCCGCTTTTTTCCACAACTTTTTTTTCCTCTGTTATCGTTAAAAAAGATCGCATTTATCGACATCAATGCGTTCCACATAACACGCGTCACAGACACCTCTTTGTTGCCGACAAACTAAATGAATATAAAAATCTTTTTTTATATTTTCATTCAGTGAAAAGCAAACGACAGTTGCAAGATACTCAACAATGGCAGTCGCAACATATATGATTGTTTTTGTGCGCGCTGTTTGTTTGGTATTTTTGTGCGGGAAGTAGTAAATATGTTGCTGGAGAATAGAGTGCGACATTAAGCAAAAAGCAACGGTTCATTGTGACGCTATCGCAATTCAATTCGAACATCATGTTCTGGTTTATGTGCGAAGATAATGACAACGGTTAGAAACGTCTATATAAAGCCATGCAATTCAACAGAATTACCGTGATATTGCATAATTGGTAAAATTGCTTGAGCATTGAATCGTAGAATGTGTGCCATTTCAATGAAAAAAAATCGAACTGTATAGACAAGCAATTGGAATATATGCAAGATTATTAGCAACAATGTGCAATGATTTGGCATATTCGCGCACGATTTTTAATGCAAATTTTGATAATTGTAGACTCCCGTTTCTCACTTCGATTTCGACTTAATTATTAATGTTGCAAATCGCGTTTCCACTAATTTCAATCGACGAATATCACAACATTTACTCTCAATTTCGTTTGGGGTCAGGAGTGGCTGCTACTTCGATAGCCGGCCTCTTTTTTGTTGCTTCATCTTACTATTAAAATCGCACGCGGTGTCTGACACGAATTGTTTGCGCGAATTTAGCATGCTCATTATGTACACACGGTACATACAAAAATCAGCTAGCCGCGGCATCGTTTGGCTCTTTGACTTTAGCCACGTCGTTCCAATCAATGATTTGAAAGTAAAACTCTTTTTTTTTACTTTGCATAATAATTTCGAGCTATAGTTTCTACTCAAAATGAAGAGAAAAACAAACCTTGCGGCAAATGGCGCTATGAAATAATGAATCGTTCCGTTGATTTTGGTTAAAATCATGCAATATTTCTTAGCAATTCGCATGCAAAAAATGATTTGTTTCCAAAATCAAATGTCGACTCAATAGGATCTTAGATGTGGTATTGCGTTTGTGCTTGATAAGCGCGATAGAGTAATTAAGAGATTGAGAAATCACTGGGCGCATCCGATTTTTTTTTTTTTTTGGTAGTGAATCACTAATTATTGCTCATCTTTTCTTCATTATCGCGGTGAATAAATGTGGCGTTTTCATGCAAATTGCAGTTTCGATCTGTTCGTCCTCGAATGATCTTATTAAAGCGCGAGACCTCAATGAGCAGTCACTTTCGCAATTAAAATGTAATTCCAATGACAGAAATGGCATCAAATTGAAATACATTGATATCAACAGTCCATTTAACCCAAACAAGCGATTTCACCCGATCCATAAACACAATCGTCGCGGAAAGAAGAATATGTATTCCATGACCGAGTCGCGTACTATGCAGCAGCTGAATGATCAGACAATTTGTTCATATTCCCTTTTGTTTGTTTTCTCCTCTCTTTCAAAGGTTTATGATTTTATTTCCATTCTGCTGGCATCGATAGTTCAATGGGAGAGCGAGCCAGCATGAATTGCATTAGATTAAGTGCTCACATTGGAATCGCTTCTAGGCTTTTTCGCTTTTTAATTCAAATTTTCATTAAAACCATTTGTTTGTGTTTGGAATCGCGGCTTAACTTAGTGAGCACCGTTTAAACATTTTCATCCATTTCATGTGATTTCTGCTGTATATTGGGTGCTGTTTTATTGTTTCGCCTTCATGATGATCATCGCAATAATGAAAACAGAATGGCAACAACAACAACGATAATAATAATAATAGTAATCACTTTTAATATTTATCCATTTCCGTTTTACACAATCGTTTTGCCTTAGCGCACACATACACACACACTGTTTTTCTGTGCTGCCGGTGCGCCAGTATTGTCCAACTTCCAGCTAAATCAATAAAATGGTGAGCACATTGGCCGGGCAATTGAAAGCAAGCACATTGAAAAATGATTTTCTTAGGTGATATTCATTCATTGCTGTTAGTGAAAATCAAACAGAGCACATCCAATCAACATTGTAATCACCGTGCGCGTACGACGTGCCACAACGTCAATTGATTGGAGTCACAAGTAAATTTGGTGAGTGTAAAATGTACACTAAAGGTCGCTTCCTCGGTCACTGAAGGAGCTCATGTGGAAAATACACTTTGCTTCGAACTGCATTCGACCGGAATAGATTTCTTGCAAATCGATTGGGTGCTGTGAAGGACATTCACCTAATGCGGGGTTTTTTATGCTTAGCAAACATATAAAAAGCAGCAGTGATTCATGCTGTTGATTTCCATAGACTGCTTTAGTTACAATGACCATGATTGTCGCTTTTTTTGGATGTGTAAAATCACGCATCGTGTGTTTCCTCACCGTGCTGCAATTTGCATGTTCAACAATGGCAACCGAAAAAACACATAGCCAACACCACAAAGAGCGATATCATTCCACCATCAGAATCGTTTTATGCTGTGATTTTCGAAATCAGACAAAAAGCAAAAGTCGCATCAGACACATCATGTTTGTGTTTGTGTGAGAGTTGAGCTGCAACGCAACCACATCGTTGACTGCTCGCCAGCAATAAAATGCTAAGCAACTAAAACAAGAGTTAATTTTCGTATTGGAATAAACTGCACCAAGATAAATGAAACGACCGAAATAACGATTCAATTTGTTTAATTTCAAATGGTCGAGTGATTAACGCGGATGTATAAATTCAACTTATACGATGTTTCGTGGATTTCAAATAATAGCAACTCCTTCACTTTAAGTGCTGGCCCGATATATATGTTCTCTTCATTCGCATCGAAACTGAAACTACACAAAATTTCTCTGTTGGCAACAGAACAAACAGAAAAAAAGGCTAACAATTAAAACATTTTGTGGTGTTTCGCTTGAAAGAGATTGGGTGTGCCTTGGATTTCTTTGAATTTTATCGAAAATCGCAACGCAGTGTCAATCAACACAATTTTCTTGCTATCTTTCTTCTTGCTTCGCTGAATTCATCCGTATCTTTGTCTTGATATGCTTTCCAGCTGAGTATTTGTGTGCGTTCTGCCCCCTTTTCTAGCGATATGCAATCCTTCTTGCCAAGAAGGAAGTTATAAAACAATTGAAATGTAAATGTCTGTTGTCGATTGGAATCACAGTTGATTTTCAAAAAGAATGCAAATTGTGTGGACAGATAAACATTGAGGCTTCCGATCCGAATGAGCCGCTTTTGTTTATTTATCATTTTTGGATATATTTTCGAAGAAATTACAAAGTGATTGTGTTGGATGCAGAAGAACATTCGCACGCGTCGAATTGCAAGTGATTTTCAACATTAAATTGTTGTTGCGTTTTTATACACGCACATTTTTCGTACGATTGCGAGAGATCGACTCAAATATTTATAGGGGGAAACCACATGTCATTTACATTGAATGGTTGCTGCAGTGATTGCTATTTTGATGTAAATGCAGTTTTGCCGCTAAAATGATCTACTCAACTAAAAAGCTAAAATGACTGACCATTTCATTACGTCAATTTCAATTCGAGATAAAATTGTCAATGAAGATTGAAATCGCATTTGCTGTATGACAGCCACACCATTGCGAGTGAAGTTTAACATGCATTTGCATTGAAACACAAACAAAGAAACAAATTTTATAAGATACGAAAGCAAAAGAGTTTATGTAAATTTCTCGTTCGAACTCGACTAGATTGCATATACAACTCATTGAACAGCTGGCACTAACAGTACAAGTACAAGAGAGATAAAGAGACAACAAGTCATTTGTATCGATGACACATATTTTGCAATTCATTATTTTCAGCGCTGAAAGTGGATCGATCGGTTGGATTGGACATTGACTGAATACGTGTAGACGTTGCGCCAAATTACAAAGCAATTAGCAGTAATTATAGCACTCAAATTGAATTGCCAACACCCAACTCCATTTCACTTTGGCGTTGGAACAATATATATTTAGATATTTATCTGTCGAACAGTTGTTTGTTTGAAAATTGAAATTTTATCCCAAAAACATAATTGTAAGTGGAATGCAAATGATATGAATATTTGCACATGTGGTTCAACTGCGCACCAAATAAAAAATCGAAAGAGATTGTGCAAGAAAAATATATGCCAATATCCGAAGAAAACAGTTAACAACATGTGTGTACCAAAAATTCATCTGAATAAATTAATTCATCAATTTCGATTTTCATTCAAATCAAACGAAAACCCGTACACACTCAACAAATGCGATATTTATGTATATTTTCACGCAGCAAGTTTTAAGCGGGGAGATAAATAGAAATTTTTAATATAAATTAGAAACCCAAATAAACGGCGCGCTGCTATTTAATTTCTCAATCGAAAGTAGATAACAAATGTTTTCATCGCTCTCAAATATTAATAATAGATTCATTCGTATGATAAATATTCCGCTGTTGATCAGCGCACCATGCGTAATCAATTAAGAGATTATCCGCCCGTTGCAGTTAATGGTTGAAATATCTATTGAAAAATGACGGTTGACCGATTTTGAAAACTGGAATATCATGAATAGAACACAATCTGCCGAATCTTTGCTATTCCTAGTCTACGGAATATAAATTTTGGCCATTTTAAATAATATTTAGATTGAATTATTATTTACATTGAATGCCACTTGGTGTCGGGCCGAACATTCGATAGCGTTTCAAATCGATTTCCATGCAAATTTTATAACTCTTTTGTTTGGCTTGCATCTCATCAGCATTTATACATTCTGATCTTGATTAATGCAGAAGACAGTGGCCGATATGCACATTCACAATGACGCCGATGATCATAGTCATTTAGATCGATAGCGTCTGCCTCGTTTGTCCATGTCGCAGCCATAAAGTCAAAGCGACATGCATAGTTTCGAGTAAATTCTGAATATATGTATGGCACGAACGCGCGAGCGATACAATCGAAACAAAAAATCGAAAAAGAGAAAAGAGACGCGATATTAAAATTAAAATGTCATCGCGCGCGTATACATTTGAGTCACTAATTTCATATAAATAAAATATGCATGTTTTGTGCTGAAGTTTCTATTTTCAAATTTTAATTGTTTTATTTGTGTGCGCGAGCGTGTTTGATGAGCTATTTCATTTGGTATATTTATGCATTTTCTGTGTCCGATGGATTCATTTGTTTTGTGCGCGCAGCGCTCACTCCTCCCTTTTCGCTTTGGCCATTGAGTGCGATTAATTGAGGTTAATTTTAGAAGTTAAAATCAACGGCTACTCAGCATATGATTCATGTTTTTTTTATTGCCTATGAGTTTTTAATCGGCCTATGATGCGATTGTGTGTTCTGTGTATGTTCATTTCGATTGCCTACAGTTGTGGCCAGTGCTTTCGCATGCCATGCATTTAACACAACAATAATTGCAATTTTTCTCCACGCTCACAGTAAACAAGCGATTTTCCGTCCACTGAATGCACAATATTCATGCGGAGCTGCACGAAAGTTCTGCCGATATTCCGATGAACCAATTGCAGCGCAATGACTTTGTAGTCCAAAGCGTAACGCTTTAATTAAATTCATTCAATTTGTTGATTCATCATTTTTACAGTTCGTCAAGTGCACTAACAGAGAGAAACTCAATTTCAATATGAGGCAAGTAACGTTCAAGTCAATAAAACCGATAGATCCATTACACCATTTATTCAGATGCGATGCTCCATCAATAATAAATCAGTGTTCAACAATGTTTGTGACTCAACGCATTCACACAATTGAATCAATATAATATTGAAAGAGAGAGAGAGATAGAGAGAAAGAGAAATGTGTCTCATAATGAGAGTCTCATCATAATGAAAAACTGCTTCGGTTTCCTATGTATCTGAGATTAACATTATATTCACTAATTGTATTGGACGAATGCATGTGTCTTTCACACTAAATCACATAAAGTAAATATATTTAGCAAGGAAAAGCTAGCTAAATGCTCGCTAATGCGTTGGTAAAAGTGTAACGGGAAAAACCGATAGAAAAAGTGCTGAATGCTAGCTGTTTTGTGTAATATTAGATGCATTGGTGGGAACTCAGCAATTGTCTCAAAAATAGGAAAAAATTGTATGTAATGCAAACAAATGGAGAAATTACAGACGAATGTAACATGTGATGTTTTGGTTCCAGCATAGTGAGCATGTAAGTGCTCTTTCTCCTAAGCATACGCAATCATTTCGCTTCTATTTGACTTTTGCCTGCACTTTTAACGCATAATAACAATTGTTTTTGAGTGGAAAGTAATTAATGTTGACTGTTGCGACGATGTACACGCTATTTGTGTTCGCTTGTGTTTATGTTTGAACGTTGTGGCGTGGCAATGCCAAAGCATATTGTTCGCATACAGCAGCAATTTTCCATGTGAATTTTCAAATTAGGTATGCACATGATGTACACTGAATATCGCTTTCGAATCGGCTGTTGAATGCGCGCACTCGAAACCATTCGGTTGACAATTTTCCTTTTGTGCGATAACCATTTGACTGGAACATGGAAAAGTGTTCAAAAAAAAAAGAAATTCGCTTAATTGTTGAACGAAAAAAAATTGTGTTTTGCAACAACAAAATGAAAGACGCACACAAAAATTGGTTATTTAATAAACAGCGTTTGTCAAACATGTGATGTTCATCGAGCATTGGCAAAAGTGCGACACAGTGTTTGCAATCACACATGCGGTGAATTGCTATTTAGAAAGTACACGACGAAAATGCATTTTGTGAATGCTTTCAAATATTGGTGTAAACGATTGCATTTTCTCAGCATTCGGTCGCAGTTATTATAATAACCCTCGGTTCGGATCCATTGAGGGATTTGCAATTGAATCATCACCCGGAGAGATTTTCTAGCATTTTCTACGCAGTTCCTTAAACTCATCCATTCTTTTCGTTGTTTGCTTGATATTTCAAGGGTTTCCAATTGTTGCTGTTCTGCCTGCCGCCCTGAAATCAATTTTGCCTGCACTGCAGCACATTTCCATCAAATCAATCTCATTCTCGAATGCGAACACTCAACAAAAAGATTGAGCTCGATATCGGACTCTTGTATCAAGGAGTGATTTTACAATTAGACAAGTGAAACACAACTGTATCATGTATACTTAATGAATTAATGATTTTGGAAAATAAGCGTTTGAGAGAGTTTCGAAAACAGAACGGGCGCCCAAATTGTTTTGAATCAAAACAAATGGATTTTGAGTGAGATGAACGGAAAGACACAGAGAGAGGAATATTTGAATTATCTTCGTCTTATCCAGTTTATATTGATTGCTGGTGAATTCAGATAAAGAGGCAAACACATATATTCGATGTAGGTTGCGAGTTTCTATTCGAAAACAATCGCAAATAATAACTGAACTTATTCTCAGTTGCTCTCACTCCACAATTTTTTTCGGTTAACAAAGTCTTAATTAGATTGTTTGTGCTCGAAATCCGATTCTTGCCACATTCAGCATTTTTCCAGCGCGCATTCTGCAGAAGAAGGCGAAAGAATCACTTATTACGACTAAAACACCAAATAAGAATGATGAGAGTTGATGTTACTCACACACTGATTTCTCACCTATTTCTCGCTTTCTATGTTCTTTCCGCGTTCACACTCGAAAATTGAAGCGCATATGTCGACGCATATTTGTTTTTTTTTTCATTTTATTTCTCATTTTCCATTGTTTATGTACTACATTTCCTTCATTACTGTTTTCGTCGGAGCGTAGCAATCGCGGTGCCGCGATATGGAGCTAATTGATCTATTTTTAATTGGAATATCATTTGGGTTCATTTGACTGGGTATTCGTCTGCTTTGCGTACATGCATCATTTCTGCATTGTTTAAACAATTTGCGCAATGCTACAAATTTATGATCTTAATAGCTTTTATAATGAAGTTTATTGTGTTTGTTTTCATTCGGGATGTTCAAGTCTCAATTCCAAGAAATCGTCTACCCGTTTTAGCTCTCGGTTCGGCTCATATTTCATTGCTTCGTCTGTATTTGCTGCAATACAATAAACCGTTCCTACTTCCTACTTCAATAGCTACAATTTTGTTTCCTATATTTTGTTCCGTTTCTAAATCATCTCTCATTGTAACATACGGGATATGAATTGAGCTATAATCACGAGCGGTAATGTATATACTAGAGTTGCTGTTATCGACAGTTCCTGTTTATTATTTATATTGAAATTTTCATTTTTGATTGTAAAAATAATTCTGTCAGGCCATCTCGATGCGAAGTTTTTTATCGACTGCGGTCACTCTTCCTCTCTGTTTCTCAATTGAAATGAAACGTTTGAACCCAATTTTGGCTCTCTAAAATTTTATCATTCATAAATTGAATTATTTGAATTGCACAAGTGGCAATCCAAATGTGGAATTTCAAAATTCCATGTCATTCGCAATAAGAAAAACATAGACACGCCGAGACAACGACAGAAAAAATCACTATCAATTACATAATATTGGGCTGCACGCTATGAGAGACGCACAAGCCGCTTATAATATTTTGTCAAATGGCCTCAAAACCACAATACAATCATTGGCGAATGAAAATGATGATTAACTCACGCACCGTGATTATGTTTGCTTCGTGAGCAATTTTGATGATTTCTTTTTTTAGCGTTCAACGTGAATTCAGTAATGAAAATGCATGGAAAACTATAATCAAAGTATAGTTTTCTGTTCGTTGTTTTATTTTGCAGATTCACAACACGAGGCATGGAAACTACCAATGGCAACATAAAATCTGCTTGTGCTTATAATGAACATCGTTTAAATTGAAGATTTTGCATTTTACATCTTCCATATAAATTTCAAGCAATTAAAACCATAAAAATGCAATAATTTCAGTGGCTTATCACGATCTATCATTTGCGTTTGCAGTGCATTTTTATCGCATTGGCCTGACTTTTTATCCTCTCTAGTGCTCTGGTGCTCTATATGTATATTCCACATATATATTATCGAATTAATTTTGATTACTATGCATATTGCACGCGGTTTCAATCCGGATAAATCGAACATGTGGGCGCTGAGCCATCCTACATGTGGATTAAAGAATCCGTTGCGTGGCGTCGCCGCCACTGTAACTATGCCGGTTTTATGGTTTCCAGCTGACGAAATTCATGCTCTGATTTAGGTAAACAACTAATTCGCTCGCAATGAAAATCTAATTCATCGATCGAACACGAGAAAAGCGTTTTCAATGAAAAAGATTTTGTGCTTGGCTGTGCAAGAATTAAACAAGTTTGCAGCTCGATTGTTTTCTGCGCTCTTCTTTCACCAGTTTCAGTGCATTTGCCACGTTTTCCACTTCAGCTTTGTTTTTGAGTCACTTGATTGGCGTTGCTTTTTTCAAGCCGGCGACGCGCCCACAAGGCGAAAAATAATGTACATTTTCTAGATTGAAATTGATAAGTTGAAAGATATCATGAAAATGCCTTCAATGTATAATTTCTTTCACTGTAATAAAACAAATATTGCGCTGATTTTCCAACTTAACTGTCGAAAATGTCTGTAATTGGAATCGATGGTATGATTCGACAACGAAATCACTTTTTGATATGTGTGTGTTTCAACAATTATTATAGACTTTTTCAAAAATTGATGTTCGATTTATAATTACAAAATATTATGAAAATCAATCAATCGAAATCGTAACTTGAAATCTCCGTGCGACGGCTTGACCCAACAATGCACGTGTGTTTCACTTAAGGGCGTCGATGAAATCAAATCAAATAAAAATTGTTTGATTCGATTTGAAATGGAATTCACTGAGCGCACCTCTGTGCCGTGCCGATAATTTCAAATCGACCGAAATAAATAAAATAAAACAAAACGAAAAGCAATTCTCATTGTTAAAATATAAAAGTGTTATGTCATGTTTTCACTTCATCTTCGATTGAAAAGAAATGTAGCACATACTCCGACACAGACATAACACTCGATTGAACCAACTGACGCAATCTCATCGTAAATCACCGATCAAAGTTACGATTCGACTCGACACAATCAGCCGTAAAACATACAAAAAACTTGCATTGGACTCGTTTTAAGTAGATTCTGGTGTATTTTTGTCTGTATCTTCACTGTACGATAGAACATTTCTTTGGGCGTCCATCGAAAGCCTGTAGTTTCATTAATAACTTCAAAAAAGTTCATTGTGAATGAATCGTTTATTCCAAAACGGTATCTAAGCTCGAACGCATTGATTAGCAAGCGTCAAACTGTGTCTTTGTTATAAAAATGATCAAATTGCATCTCGATTTGCAACATTTTCATAAATGATTGCCCGAGTCATTATCATTTGCGTCACTTTGTGCTGTGCCCTCACAAACGTGATCAGTTCTATTAATAATTCATCTATGCTACGTTTCAAAGCCCCTTTAATAGATGATAATATCGTTCAATTCAATGGAAGAATGAGATCGTTTGACATAATCTGCATTGATCAAAAGAACTAGTCTTTACTGCTACAAATCCAGTTTGATCGTCTTCTCGTTCAATGCCATTTTAAAAAGTTTCGAACGAGTTCTGCGGCGATGGCAAACAAATTACAAACTATGAATCACTAACATACTACCAACAATCGCATCGCTCGCGGCCAACTTGTTAGAAAATCTATTAAATTGTGATTTCAATAAATTCTAGATCTTTGCGATCTTGTGCTACTGCTGTCTGCCTGTAATAACATGACATAAACGTGGCTTGCTGTGAAATTGGCATGAAAAATTATGCTGTGAGTCGATTTAACCGGGCGACTCATGAACACTTTGAGTGTCCACTAAGTTCTTTTGTTTTGAATTCTGAATGATTTCAAGCGGAACTACTTGAAAAATCTTAGCATAATGTGTGCATTGACCACATGTGTGTGCTCCTTTAAGTGAATAAAATTTTGAGTTTGTGATAAATGTCAAGCATACAGAGAATTCGAATTGAAAACATGTAGGAATGAAACGAAGAGGAAAATGCCGTGGCAAAGCTAGAAACTGTTCTGCTTCGTTGATTACAAGATGGCCATTCAATATTGTCGTCATCTACAATGGCCCCATTAATCAAGCTACAGAAACAATGGCTACGAAATGCAAATCGGCTATCGAAAGTAATAAATACTCAGATTTTCTCTCTATGCACAGAGATATTTATCGACTTCAGCGTTTCGGTGAAGCGTGACAATAGCGCTTTTCGATTTCCTTTCGTTTTTTTTCACATGCGTTCCCACTGTTGTTTTGTTTTCCAAGCGCGTCAATTTGGCAATCCTGAATCGAGTTATTGATCACTCGATTACATAAACCGTAATTTTTTGTTTGTTATGGCATAATTGAAATCTTATCTTCAGCAATTACTAATTTGCTGCCTATATAGACGATAAACAAATGTTATGAGTCTCTTGCAAACAATCTGCCACTGCTGTGAATATGCCGGTAATCAAACCATTACCCTGCTCATTATTTTGATTTTATCTGCGAGCGATTTTGAATTAACCAACAAATACCGTTGATTGTTTCTATTTATGTGCACTGTTTTGAGTTTCACAATGCGTCAAAGAAAAACGATCTGAATGCGATTTATTATCTGTTCTCGGAAAAAGTGTTTCATCTCCTTCGTGTGCAAATTCCAGTGCATGTGAAAAGATATTCGGATTTAGTTTGGCATCGCCACCGACGTAACATTTCCGATCTAATCCATATGAGAAGAAAAGAGAATCAGGTTTACTGTTATATATTTCCCTTTTCAGAATTAATTACGTAATTTCCCATTGGTGTTTCGCTGAAAATATGCTAACTGTGCTCGAGAAGTGTTTTTTTTTTTTTTTTCTTTTTTATCTGGAAAAAATGCAGTGTCGGATTTGAAACATGAATATATTCGCCACACGTTCATCGTGGAAATGATCTATTTACATTTTCAAACAAAACGTTAACAAAAGTGTTTGCCAAAGCAATGCATCACCATTTGTACAATGCGATGTGCAAAGTTATGTCACTCAGATGAAAACAAAAACAGCAACGGTCGCAACTCGCGCTGCAATTGGCAAAACATATTGGATGACTAAAACTATCTCTGACGCAACGATTAAAGTGTTTGTTTGATGTGCAGAGGGATAAAAAGAGTTGAGCATAAACAACGGTCGAGGAATGTGCGATTGTTAATGTCTATTAGCTAATGGGTAATTATTCGAAAGTGGATTTTGCGTGTGATTTCTCCATTATTTTTGATGCAACTGTGAGCGTGTTTGTATGTTAAAACTGTTTAGCACATTTTTTCACAAGTGCTCCCAAAGTCCGCGGAAAGATTTAGGATTTCAAATATTTCTCAGTCATTCATGAATCTATTTTAATTTGTCTAATAAAACTAATGCTATGTATCAACACCAACGTAATTTTTCTCTTCAGCACGCTCATAATGTGTCTCAATTCATCTGACAAATTAATCACGTTCCCACTAATTTCACCATTTTATAGCACATTTTATTGCACGATGGTGTTCAATTATTTTAATTGTTTCGGCATAACCAGAAATAGGTGTTCATTCCGCGTCTCGTCATTGTAGCCGGTGATTTCACACCGCAAACCTTTTGATATGTTTTCAATTTCAATCCATCTATCGGATGACCGGATGTCACATCTGGAGCGATTTTGATAAAATCATACTTCATGCAAGATCGATTTGTGGACAACTGTGCGATTTCTTGTTAAAATATAACAATATTTATCGCCATTCAAACCATACCACATTCGTATCTTGAAAGAAAAAAAGAATGATTATTTCGATTCTTGTGCAACTTCTTGACTTTTGTCAGGATATCCGTATTAATGTCGAACGGAAATCATTGAATAAACAATAATCTTTTTTTTTTATCAGCAATGAACCTACTGCCAACGTAATCTCGGCCATAATTCTTATCGCTTAAACAAACTTATCGCTTGTAAACATTCGCTTCGAACACTGCATGTGCACAAATCAGTAAGTAAAATAAAATACTGATAAATAGAAATTCAGATAATTTCAGTTGAATTTCATATCGAAGTTAACCGAATATCGTTTTACTTAATACGCTGTTAGGGAAATGCCCGCATAACATAAAAGATTTAACAAGCAACAAATTGTATGACCAAGTGTTCGAATCAAGCTGATCTCTTCTAAAGAATCATAATTAAAACATTAAAATTCAATGCAAAAGATTGAGCAAAACAATAAACGGTTTGGCATGGCCCAGTTTTTATAGACGAAGGACTTAATCGGGCGAGCCGTAATCTATTCTGAAAAAAAAACTCCGAAAGATGGACATTACCTTCATTTAGGTATCAAAACATGTTTTTGAATTATGTTTTTATGTTCATCCGTTTCAAAATCAATGTTCAGGGCCTAAAGCAGTTTTACAAATTGCCACCTTTCGTATGTAAATTATTTCATTTCGCACAGTTCAATCAATTAATCCGCTAATTGACAGTATGCTGAAATAAAAACGGTTTCGCTTACAAATAAATTGCTTTCTTTCTCATATGAAAAATGCGATAACCGAGTATAGCGTTGGATCGGTGTGGCGGAAAAACAATAAAATATGTTGGGTCTGTTGATCCGAGGCCAAAAGAATAATATTTCTTTGTTAATAATCCGCAAGAATGGCTGTGGAATCGACAGTTTGGCTGTAATGTGGGTGTAAAACGATTAATATTCAGCGAAATTTTAATTTCAAACAAATTAAATGGCATTTTATTGCTGACCAGCGCACCACTGCGACTTTCGCAATGCGAAATTATAAATAGGCCGTTAAACGATAAAAAGATATTTAGAGATAAGCGTCGAAATGATGTCGATACAGAATTAAATAATGCGTCGCGAAATAATTTTTGCCAAATAGAATAAGGCGATAGGAATTTGACAATGCGGATTGGTTACATGGCGAACCAGTTGAGCGCGCGCGCGTGCGCAATTCACAAAATCCATTGGTCAAGTCTCTCTACCTACGATCTACATTTTGTGCTAATATTCCAAATCGATTTGCATGAATTGTGACGATATTTCTGAAGACAGATTCAAAATTGATTGTGGAAAAATTCTGTTTTGCACAGCAAAAATGCATGAAATTATTTTTATGAAGCATCCGAAAATGGTTGAATCCCATAAATTGTCAATTAAATTCCATTTTTATGGCAATATATCTTAAGCACGTATGAGTTATTTTAAATGTACACTCGCCTCACCATCTCACCGACAGAATTGTGATAATAATTCTCGTATGCAAATCTTGACTGCCTTTTATAGAAAATCCACAAAACAAAACATGTTAGGACATGTTTGGATTAAATGAATTCCCCGTAAAATTTACGTATTCCTCAAACAACGTGATACACGTCAATCAATATTCGAGTTCAATATCTGAATAATTATTGGGTTTTTTGGCAACGACATCACATTTACAAGGACTGTTTTGGCAAATCAAACAACAAATCTTTATCTTTGCCTCAGTGATTCAGTGAACAGTTATTTTGGCCTAGTGATTGAGTCGTCATTGCATCATTCATTTCCATTTTATTTCGAAGAAGATATTCCAGTTAATTGTCATCTAATTTTCTCACTAATAAGTGAACTCCCGGCGAGTATGAAATATGGGAAGAAGTCATTTAGATAACGATGGTGCGTGTAGCGCAATGAATGCGAAATTAAGGCGAAAAATGAAGTGGAAGTGATGAACGTTTCGTTGAATAAGATTATTTTGTCATTATGTTCTGTGACCGGAAACGATTCGCTGTTCTTCACAGTAAAGTGACACACTCAATGGTCGTCAATCATGGGTGTGTTGGAATGTTTCAATAGACATTAGTTATATCAGTCGTGAAATAAGGCGGACCAATATGGACTGAATTAATTTCGATATCCGACATTGACCTGTTAGTCGCGGTCTGTCTTGTTTTGATCGCACTTAAAAGTGAATTTCCATTCTACACATTTAAGACTACGATGCGCGACACGGTTAAAATGCTTTTTCCTCGATCTTGTTTGCGAATACAGCGCGCGCGCATCAAATTGATTCTATTGATCACAACACACACAGGTGATCTCATCCGATCGGCATTTGCAAACCGAATACGATTGAACAAACGGCACGTCAATTTGCATAAAATACAATCGAATGACACTCAAACACGAATTTCTTCGGTAACCAAACGTAAATCGTTATTCTAGATCTCAAGCGAGTACCTGTTCGTTATGCCTCTCTAATTTCATTATGCCGATGAACGCTGAATCAATTTTCTAACAGAGGCGTACGTCGAGGCTGACTCACAACACAATGTTTGTCACAAATAATGCCTGTGTATTCCCAATGTACTTCTGTTGGGGCCACCGATCCCATCAAAATTGAAACAAGAAGGCGAAAGACATACACAGAGACAAAGAGAGACTTTGGCGACAAACCGTCATGCTGTTGACAGTAATCGAGCATTTAAAATGCAAAATTGATCACTAAATAAATAGATTTTCAAGCATTTTTGGATCACGGAATTATTTGTTGATCGACGAAATGATCCACACATTCAGCGCGCTGCGCATCAAACAACCATCTACTTTACATGTTGAATAATTTAAAATCTGTTTTTTTTATTATTTGATTTTCCCTGTGATTCTGCCGAATCGATCTCGAGACCAAATAAATAAAAATCTTAATGAACATACAATTAACCCACGCATTCTCATTCATTTTCGGATGAGAATTTGGTATTTAAAATAATGACCTTTTTTATGCCTCGGTGAATGCTATTTTTTGTGAAATCAGTTGCTATTATGAAATCATCTAAAAGGGATTTTGGCGCGCTAGTTCTCATCTTATCTTGAATTATCGAGATGCATCGTAATCGAATGGGTCGGAAATTAAAGGTTTTCCGTTGAAAATATGCGGTCTTCTATAGAGAAATTCGATAATTTTCCAAAATTTATGTCATAGTTCGAAAATTAATGCCGACAAATTCTTTAAATAAATTCGTTCCCGCAATGGATAGAAAACAGAAAATTTTTCATTCGCCTAATAATACATTGCATTCATTGAATATTGATTTTAGTCCCGATTCGATCATAATATTCATTTTGATCGATTCGAATCGATACTGTTATAATGATCGACGAATTAAAATATTTGCTGCTGTCAATTCGAATCAAAATCGAGTTGTATGGAATTGGTTTTTCCATTGAGCAGCCATGTCATTCAAAAATAATTACTCATAATTTTAAGAAGAATTCAGTCACATAAAAATCGAATCAAATGCAGCGCAAAAGCAGAACACTCCACAACACACGCGGTTAATTGGAAAAAGAGGAATGGAGTGAAGAAAAGTTAATTCTCAAGAAATCCCCAAAGCAGCGCTTATAAAATTAAATAAAACAATGCAAATCGTTGATCAATCTGCATGGGGCTGATTGTGAGTTGGTTATTCTAGAATCATCTATTCAAAGCGTAAATTCTTTTGCATACATTTTTTGTTTGTTTGATTTCAAGTCGAATGAATGCGCGGTGCGATGCGGTGACCGTTCAGTATGGAAGCATGAAAGTTCAATGAAACCCAACAAGCATATATTGAATCCTTTTTCGTCTTGTTTTACTTGCTGCTTTTGTAATGGTCGACACCGAAAAATCATCAACGTCGAACGCGAATGAAAACAAACAGAATGAGTAAGGAAAAATGCGGTTGCTTCGTTTTGTTGTCTCTTTCATGTATTTCTCTTAATATGTCGCTTTTTGATCGTTTGATTAGCATTCAAGACACGAAGATAACGAGCAAACAGACGACATTTAAAGCAGATAAGAGAAATGGTAATAACCCGCGCGCTCGCATAAACTGTTGAACACAACGAAGGGGCCAATGAAGATCATTTCATTCTGTGTTTCTCTTTCATTTCTCTCGCACTCGCTTTAATATGAGCGGAGAGCTTTGGATATATTTTCGGGTATGCGCGATAAAAAGTAGAATAAATAAAAATTACTTACATCGACAACATCAGAAGATTCAGAAGTAAGTCGTTGTTTGACCGGTATACACAAAAACTCCAGATTGATGGTATTTTGTCGGTAATCCGTACAAGCTGTTCGTCGCTGCGCCGTTGTCGCTGTCAACGTTGTTGGCGTTTTTTGTTTCCTTCTCGTTTATTTATTGTTCATTCGTTTAAGCCGTTGCACACACTATTCATAAACCCGAAAAGAACATACAGTACGAACGTTGCTTTTTAATCACTTTTTGAATTTTCAATGTCTTTCTTTTGATAAGCATGTATTGATTTGTTTTTATATTGATATTCACTCGATGAACTGGCTGCCGGACGGCTGAAATCCACCAAATCTATAAACAAATACAGAATTATTAAAAGAGAAAACAAAGAGAATATGATTAAAAATCTACAAGAATTACATGTGAATGAGGATAAATTGGGCATAATTCCATTGAAATGCTCCCTGTTTGTGTATTTATGACACGATTGCTGGCATATCTGCAATGGCTTTATCATTTCATTTCATTCAACAATTTATCGAGTTTCTTAGTAAATGTTCGGTTTGAGAAATTCCCAAGATGATTGAAACCGAAAAAATCCCATTCAATCAATGCCACTTAACAGACGCATAGCGAAACAGCGGAAGAAAGAGAGAGAGAGAGAGAGAGAGAGAGAGAGAGAGAGAGCGATATATTTAACGAATAAGCAAGCATAGAGAAGCACGTCACTGCATTTCACACCATCGCCTGTTTCTCTGAATGTTTCGTCACCGAATATATGCGGCGTTAACTCATAATTAACATTATAAGAAATAGCAATATGTGACCTATGCACGGCTTCGTAAATATCTTTGACATTTATTTGAAGAGTGTAAAAATTATATGAGGCATTACTTGATGTGAGTTTCTCATTTCCACAAACACACACAAACGACGCAATGCATATAAGTGCAATTCATTAAGTCGATATTTACTCACTTAATTGGCATTTCGTTTTCAAGTTTGATTCTGGCGCTGCCGTTCTAAATGAACGAAACAAATTAATAGATTTTCTGTTCTCAAACGAAATGCGAAATGTAAGTAGGAGCCAAGAGAATTGCCTGCGGCAAGCAAAGCTTAGTGCTACATCGTTGGACGCTCAATTGGGTTTGTTATTTCTGTTCCTCTTTGCCTGGCTCCGCTCTTAATTTGGAGGAAAAAATGTGATTTTTTTGCGTTCTGTTTCAATGTGATTCGTTAGATAAAATGTTAATTAGGAAGTTAGAAACCGAATGCACACTGCGACTTGAATGATTTCGATTCAAACGAAAGAGAGGAAACTTTTTGCAGCAGCAGCTGCCGCCCACAGCATTGCGCGCACACCAGCAGAGACTTAACCGTACCTAGAGCATGTGTGAATCGATCATCTCTCTCGAATGCCATTTCTTTTGTACGGTTATTGTTGAATTCGAAAATTGCTTCTATCTTTTTGCGTTTTAAACATTTTTTCAACTCTCCTTTCTTCCGTTTTAAACTATATATATTCTCTTCGGAGAGGTAGAAAATGAAGGCGAAAAGAACCAAACGATTGTCGAATCCAGTCGACTGAAAAACTGTTTTGATTCCACATACCAAAAACGGACAACAACAACCAAAAAACACAATATTCACAATCGCTCAATTTTTTGTGTGTGTTTTGGCTTTTAACATGCAATTTTTTTTCACATGCACATTGCACAAACGGGAATTTAAGGCACAAAACGAACCATCGATAATACACATATCAATGGAATGCGTCGTTTATGAATTTAAATGTCGACAGGAGAGAGACCCTGATGAAGAGCACACACAAACACACGGAGATCAAGAATTGATTCACAATGATTTTATTGAATGAATTTTGCGGCGAACATGCATTCCGCAATGCTAGCCGAGAAATAGCGATACATTTTATCATCAGCACATACAAACATACACACAAAGAAACTTGATTCAGCTGAATTTAAATGAGCACATTGATGCCACTGGAGTTCATCTAGCTGGTTGATTCATTCAAAACACGCTCATTGTATGAATAAACTGAAGAAAATAAATATCATCATCAAAAACGAATGAAAATTGAAAACAATGATTCCAGTGCATGCTCACGATGGCGTATTGGGTGTTCGATCAAATGTGGGAACGCAACACGTTGCTTTTGAACAAAATCTTCGTGAAGTTGCTCGCCTTTTTTTAGCATACCTTTATTCGTTGGTTATTCAAAACCGAAATTTAGTGGGCTACTCATTTTTTTAAATTAAATTTGGAAAATAAATATTAGAACTCAATTATTTTTTGCATTTGCATGTGTCAAATATGCCATCGCTGTGATCAACGAAGCGTTGTGTTTACGCATTTCAGTTGCATTTGAAAGGTTGAATCAACTTTTTTTAGCATTAATTAAAATTTGTTTTTGTATACACACCTTAAATTGTATTCACTTGAATCGCCTTGCAATAATCCAACGTTTTTTTTTTTTTTTTTGACTTGTTTCTATGTTATTCTTTGCTGTGCAATCTCTTGATTTCCACCAGCCGTGTTTTGTTTTCAATTAATGCAATACGCAATGAATTTCACAGTTCTCACGCATTTTGTGATTATCTCCGCAAATCCAATTGCATTGTTAATCCAAATTCGTTCTAAATTGAGTTTTTTCACCACACAAAAACAAACAACACTTCCAGCTATTCTGCTTGGTTTTTTTTCTTAAATTTTTTGATTTTTATACAAAATTCATTTCTTATCTTCACATTAGTGCAGATTTTAATTCGTAGTCTCACTGATAATATGTTAATTCATGAATCTACAAAAATAAAATGAATTTGTTATCACTAAAACATATTCCGACACAAAATTGGTGAATAAAATTTCTTCGTGACACAAAATACCAAAACAATGACGATAAATAAAATCGAATAGGATTAATTTGGACTAAGAGTAACACACACGTCTTGTCGCTTCAAACCGCAATCTCTGAATGCTGGCCGCATTCGAAGCACTTCTTTGGAAAACTAACGCATTTCTCGGTGCTTCAGTGTCGGTTTACACCACTACACACGAAGGACAGTTGCTCTACACAGGTTGCGCCCATGCTTAAACGCTATGGTAAGCCAGTGGTTAGTGTTCACTCATGAAATGTAGCGTTGCTATTACTTTGGGTGTAGTGAGCGATGCGGCAGCCGAAACAACAACAAACCACACAACCATTTAATGTATTTCGTTTGTATGCATATCCACTTAGCAAAGCGAGCTGACAACCGAAATGGAATCAAAATCGTTGTATGAAGGAATTTTTTGGTTTATTTTAGGCTGGCATACTAACACACGTCCGTGAACGAACGCTTGCATTGTGTGTGTAATCGGCTCCATTGTTTTCGTTCTGAAGCATGTGCCGCATTGATACGAGTTCTTGTTTACTAACTCAATCGAGCCGATGCAAAAAGTATTTTCTTGTAAGTATAAACATGATCGCATCTACGAAATTCTGTACGCGCTCAACGCCTGCCAAACGTACTAGATTACTGGTGAACGTGTCGATCACGAAGCACTTGACCGACTCCATATATTTTTGAGATTTTTTATTTTTCGTCACTTCTATTTATCTATATTCAATTGCTGATACCTAATTTCTTATATTTCATTGTTTACATTTCAAACTGCGCAAAGAAAAATAATCCTTCAACTCTTCTCATAAACGCGATCTCTTGACGCCTTTATCACGACTGCTGAAGAATTCCAGTACTAAAATCGTAGAATGATTTGACAGAACGATTTTTATACCAAATCATTGGCAATAACAAAAATGTTGATGTAAACAAATTCCAGAGTGAATACCGCGGCAAATGCACAGGTCAATTATTATTTTTGGACGTTCATGAATGCACGGAATAGTGCATGAAAAAAGTCAAAGAAATCATCCTTAAATACTGAAAGAGCAGTGATTGTGCAAAATGTCGTTGCATTTCATATGTTTGACGGCAACAGGTGGTGTTCCGATATTTACTCGAAAGAAAGGCGACTGCGACACAGTGAGTCTCCCTAAATATATTTAATTATTGATTTCAATTTCTGACGTATTTTATGTCCCTTTCAGCTTCCATTCTCGACAGTGGGATCGTTGAACGGCGTTCACATGTTTTGCAAGTCTCAAGGCGCTCAATTGAACAGCACATATTTGGAGGATGACACGGTTGTTGTTTGGAAAGATTTCGAAAATTGTTTCACGATGATCGGCATCGGAAGGGGATACACTGAAAAAGTGCTACGTGACTTTCTGGACATTGTTTTCAATGCAACGATATTTTCCATTGGCCTGAATGAAGTGAAAAACAATAAAAATCCAGAGCAGTTGAAGCGAGAATTGAAGGTGATTAAAACAATTGAAATGTAGGACAAATTCATTTATGGGCGATAAAATATATTTGTATGCCACCAAACATTTCTTCTATATATTTGCTATTTTTCATTTTTCTTTAAATTTTTTTTAGCATAAATGCTATCCGATCGTAGACAAAATTCTCGAAAACATTGACTCTGATTTATTAAAACTAACGGATTGCATCATTCCAATGGGCGGAATAGAGATAATATCGCGACTGAATGAGTTCAGTGAGCAGGTTGGGTCTCCGTTCTGCTGTGTTGTGATGTCTCGTCAAAAAATAGTCGCTGGCACTGAGGGCTGGTGGGACTTGAATGTTATCGATCGCAAGCTACTCATTACAATTTTAAGTGTATCAAATTCCGTCCAAGTTGATGTACCGGTTTACTTGCCCAAAAAGAGCCCAAATATCGCCTATCGTTTTGTTTGCATTCCAATATTCCAGATGATAAGCGTTTGTGTGGTTTGTGGAGCCGAACCATCATTCTCCGACGCAATGAATCTTGTGCAACACATTTGGCGAAATGATTTGGAATTGTTGCGCAACGCAAAACTTTGCTACCCAAGAAATTTCTCCACCAACCTGCCGCAATTCGATCCAAGCATTTTGGGTATTTTATTAGTGAATCGAACACATTCCAAGTATGTGATGTCACGTAATCTCCAACCAGCTGTCGGAAATAAGCGAGTTATTAACACGGGCAGTCATCATCGCTTGGACATTTTGAGAGCATTCTTTCATCAAGCGATCGATGTTATTGATTCGTTTTTCGCCGATGAAAGTAGCTCAGTATTGATGCCACAAAGTAGTCCATGCAAGGCCATAGAATCATACTGGACACTAGAATATCACAAATGCCATTCGAGCATTTCTGGAGAGAATCTTATCTGCATTTTATATACTGCTTCGGTTCCGACTCACACAATGAGGTATATGTTTTATTCCAATCATTTGTACGTTTTTCATGTTGAATTTTCTTTGAATTTTTTATTCGGAAAAAGAAATGTGAATTATGCAACTTATCAATTGAAGGAACAAACATTTTGTTGCAATTGTCAAATTCTAAAATTTATTCATTGTTTTTTGGTTTTTTTTTAAAGGTTAATAACACATAGAACGTTGAACATTATTTTATCGGAAAAGGATATCGCATGGTAATTTGATTTGAACACTAAAAAATATGATAATGATTACATGTTGGGCAATTTCCAATTTAAACTTTCATATTTTCTATGTAGAAATACATAAAATACGTAATTTCGCTTTATACAAGTCTAATCAATCCATTCTAGATTTATTTTATAATTCGTATATGTTCATGTTTGCCAATCACAAATATATAGTTATGCGAAACTTTTTTTAATTGTCTTTTTTAACTTTTCCTAATAAATCTGATTACAGAAGCTATTTAGTTATTGTCCAATTCTTAAGCTATTTACATAATAATCAATTTAGTTTATTGTCATCTTTTTATAAATACTAAATATATATTGTAAATTACTTTATATTGTCTTTGTTCCATTAATATATTTAAAAGTGTTTTAAAAACGATTCTAAGAACTCACGCAAACAGAAATGGAATTGAACATTTACTTGAAATTCTTCATGAATTCAATTCATTTCAAATGTAACTTAAATGATCAATTATTTAGTTATAATGAACTGCAAGAAATATACTTTTTTTAATCGAATAAACATTGGCTTAAATTATAATTAAGAAAAATAGAGATAATACGAAAAAATTTATCAAACGTAACTTAGGCAGCTCACATTATGAATCACATGCAAAATGTGCAATGGACAAAAAAATACTCGTTGAATGTTTTATTTACATGAAAAATAATGAAAATAAAATACTAACAATTCGTAGAATAACCTAAGGATAAATAGCAAGCTCTATCACAATAAAATTTTGATTACATAAAATTTTGATTACAATAAATCGATAGGCGGAATTGAAATAAGGTTGAAATAACAGCAGTAAAAAGGAAAGTAAGTTTCGTTGATATTCTAGCATCTAAAAAGGATCCTCCACTTCTATCTACTTCAAATCGTAATCGTGTTCGGCTTGAAATGGATTCAGCCGCTTGACGGCAGTTGTTATCCATCGAATTCGTCAACTAAATGCAAAACTGGTGGATTGAACATAAAAAAATACAATTTCACAAAACTGTGTCACCAAGACTAAAAAACTTGGTCGGGTTAAGATAAATGTTATGCACGCAATGCATAGGCTCTGAGATCAAACGGAGGGTAGTTTTGACATTCATCAATGGAAAATTACTTGAAACTTATTCTCTCGCTCGTTTTCTTTCATCTATGGAAATTTTCATGCAGTTTTAAGTGCATTATGCAGAGATGGAATGGCTTGAGTGCCCTTTTGAAACGTTCATTGCTATCAATACATCCATTTCGGTACAAAAGGCCCTTGATCTCTTATCGCCTGTATCCAAAAACGTTCCATTGTGATTGTATGCCATAAAAAATATTCCACTAAGATCGGCAGAGGGTTTGACAAATATATCTTTGTCATGTTGCTTTCAGAGTTAAGGTGTTTTATGTTACGATTCTGGATGAGCGTCTAGTAAGGCCATTATGCTTGCATATGATCCAAAGAAGAAACCGAGAATGCCAAAGATCATGATGGCCACATTTTTGCACAATTTCCAATAATATCGACCCATTCCGTCCGCTCCAAACGTTACAATTTCAATTATTGGAGGAAATATCAACGCAAGCGTTGATGAGCTGAGTGCCCCCACGAGGGAAATGATTGGCCCGAGGTCTGGCACCAAAGCTGCTATTACAACTGCAAATTTAACATACATTTTTTTGAGTTAGTTAAAGCTGATGACATTAAAATTTGCAAAAAAAATGACTCACATGTAAATATAATCAAAGCGATGCGCAACGCATTATCACTAAGCTGGGCATAGTTGACCGAGAATAAATTACGGAACCATGGGCCCATGATGTTCATTGGAACATAAAATTGCAAGCCATATGATAAAAATATTGCTAGTGCCATCATCAGTCGCACCGATTGGGCCAATCTGAAATATGAGAATTAAGTTGATGCATTTGCAGATTTAGAAAAATCCATATTTTCATTATTTTGAACAAATTAAATTATCTGTGAGTATACTCACACACTGTTTGCAGGCAAATTCAATGTGATTGTTGCCTGAACCGCTTCGCCATATTTCAAATATCCAAAGAATCCGACACCAGTATATAACGAAGCAACGATCACCATGCCGGTATTCAGGACGCCGGTTAATCCGCCGAAATCTTGTGGTGTTTTCATGTTATTTTCTAATGGAAGTACAACACCAATTCCTTCGAACGCGTAGATTGCTGTACCGAAATACAAAGGCAATTGTTCCCACGATGAGAAACCCTTCCTTGCATTTGTGTTCGGTAAATTTTGTAGCATATAATGGAAAGCGATTGAAATTCCTGAAAAAGGAAACAGCGTGTACATTTATTATGCGTTTATTGGAAGCGCAGATTTGAAAAAGACTCTTTATGCTCACCAGTTACAGTTAAAATCGATGCAAAAAGTGATACCGGCGTCAGATATTTCAAATTTTTCAAAAAGTTTAACATTATCATTGGGAACAGCAACAATAGTAAATATACTCGTATAGATACTTTAATACCAATGTAAAATTCAATGACTTCCTTTAAATTGACAGCTACAAAAACAAAATACACACAACAAAAACCGAGCTGAGTTATGCACAGAAACAGATTGACGATTTGCCTGGAGATTGATGTAAAAAATTAGTTTCATAACTTCTAATATGAATTCGGTGCAATATTCAAAGTACCTCGCTAAATTCGAGAATTTCCGCAAACCTTGAGGTCCGGTTTCGAACGCGTTGTAACACACTTCAGCGAAGTTCAATGAAGGTACTTGCAGTCTGCGGCATAGTTCATGTGAACACCCGACTAACATATGCATACAGTGTGTACAGATCGCGCCTAGAATCATTGTGCTGAATAATCCAACGTACAGTCCAGCATTTTTGAATGCTTCTGGCATAGCCAGAATCCCAGTTCCAATGTTTCCTTTGAGCAGATGAATTAACGTATCGATATTGGACGTTGGATGCTCGAGCGTTCGATGTAAGGAAGGATCGTAGCTTCCTAATGAATCTTTTGATCCATATGATGAGCTTCCAGAGCCTGAAATAGATCAATATTGCATTCAATTCTCTGAATTTAGAAATTATGAATTTGAAAACTGTGTATGATAGAAACCTTCATCTTCGCTTTTAACATCGATCAATGTCGAATCGGGTGAGGATCGAATGTCGGGCCTTGGTCTTGCACTTCTGCCTTGCACTTCGGCATCCATGAGCAGTGGCCGTCGCTCTGGATTCATTTTGTTCAACTGAAAAATTCATATGTTTCAAGAAAGCGAATTACGAAAAAAAGAGCAATTTCAAAAGAAGCAAATTCAAAAAGTTAGCATTTATTTTTCGTGTGATTTGTTTGGAAATTCGCAAAATTCCAGGAAGAATCAATTGGATGGAGGTAGTGACTACAAAAAACACAGCAAAATTGGGCTGTGTCATGATGTTTATAGTTTTGAAATATCACAAAGGAATTCTACGATTAAAACGTGATTCAGGCGACTAAATCCCATCGAAGGTAAAATTAATATTAAATATGCAATTGGATATGTAACGACCTCTTCTCTTGCGATTTATGTTGTATCTCTTGCGATATGTTTTATCATGACATTTCATTTTGGTCATATTCGTACAATCGTTTGTATGCATTGAATGAACTGCAACACTGCAATGACCGAAAGACAGAGCTGAATGGAAAATTTTCGAGACATTTAGTCTATCGGCTTATATGTTTATCGCATTCAGGTCATTCAAGGAATGATGTGACAGAGCTTGCACTATTTGCGTTGATAAGAAAGCGGCACGAAAATGTTTGTGAACTTTTTATTGAACGATAATCATTTTGGAATGCATCAGACGAACGCGTGCGTATACGCATTCATTAAAATCATGTGAATCACATAATAAATATTTATATTGAAACGCTTCGGCATTTCAGAGTGTCGGCAGATATTTTATTGTTTTGCTCTTATGACACAACTTAAGTGCAGTCTTTTCGGCTCTTGGATATTTCTACCAAATGCTAGAAAGTTCGTATTCTTATTTTTTAATGAGATTTATGAGAAAGAGAACTTTTTCTGGAAACGCATAATTTAAAAAAAAACCTGTGTATAATATTTGGAGGACATTTTTCACTTTTTGGTTTACAAAATTCTATTCTACCGAAAATATTACCTTTGAAAATAATACTTTGAACATTTTGTAGATATTGTTTTACTTGATTCTCTAATGTTTGAAAATGTTTTAAAAGCAATTTTTGACTTGAATTACAAGTAAAATCTGACGACTATTAATTTTTGCTCTAGAAAAGCGTTGAGCAAATTTCTTCTTCTGTTGTTGAATTTTAACGTTGAATGGTTGAAATGTGACTGAACTGCAGTCTCAGCGAATGTATTCCTTAAAACCTCGATGAACTCATCTTCGCTTTATTTGCATGTATGTCTATTCGGCATAGAGATAATGTGTTTATTCTGTGTGCATTTTCTGTTTTGTTCAAGGAAGATTTTCGTTGTTTTGAGAAATTGGATGCAATCGTGTGCATGTATGTGTGATAAACACACCGATAAGGTCATTTGAACTGTTTTTCCTCAGAGGTGTGGCTTGGTGACAAATGATATTTCAAAATTTTCCATAACATGCCGGCGATTGATGGAACACACATTTCGTATAGCATCTGTTTAATTTTCCCAGAACACGATCCATTTTATCGCGACAATTTCGATTGATTTACATTTGATTATTGGTTTCCTATTGTTGTTGGAATTTTGTTTATCAAGTTTAGAAATATAGGAATGTTTCTGTTGTGAATAGGACAGAATAAGTGCATCAGGCGCAAGCTTTGCTAATTACAATTTTTTAAAGTTGAATTAATGCGTTCCTTAAAACGTAGAAACGCCGTTGTCACACTTCAATATAAACAAAATAAATTGTTTCTGTGCTTTGAAATAATCAAAACATGAATATGCATACGAATAGTGATAACGCGTTATCAAATTTTTGCTTTTTTCCGGCCAATGCGATACAAAAATACGCGATATTTTGGACACAAAAAAATACAACAAAATATAGAACATGTGTTTGGAATCAAGGACACCAGGCGTGTGATAGTGTACATTTTCTTAGTCGGTTATAGATTTTAAAATCATTTCATGAAAGAATGAAAGTATATGTGTTGATTCAATGCAATTCACGACCTTACTGCTCCAGTGCTTTTACTCAGAAAAAAAAGATATTGGATATTCACGATGAAATCAAGACGATTTTCGAATTTCAAGCTAAGTTTGTGATGCGATGTGATTTATTTTCTGGTTCATTAGAGATGGAGACGACGTGCACGTTTTTCATCATCCATTTTTTATGAAAAATAGAAATAATTAAGCTCTGACTGTTCTCATTTTCAAACAATAATTATACATACGGCATTCGTCAGAATTTAAGTTATCTTGATGAAACGCTAAGGGGAAATAACTATTGGGTATTAAATTCCATTTGCAAGTACTTGCAAGCATTTGTATAGCAATTCACAATGTTCTTGGTGTTGTTCTCGATTTGCTCCGTCTCATTCTTCAATCACAGTGGCAAATGCGTATAAAGCGTCTGGCGGCATTTGAACGAACATCCACGCATTTGCAGTCATTTCATTCAGTTATTGCCCCTGGATAAAATACATTCCAGATCATCGTTTCAAAAAAATTCACAAAAAAATGTGTGACTTCTGAATTAAGAACAAATCTATCGTTGAGATGGAGAGGCGATGTCTGTGTTATTTTAAATGTACATACCCTCCTCTACATCTCACCGATAGATTATGGATCTTGGTTTAGTTTACATGAGCATTATGTATGTGCTGAAATGGTGAAAACGGTGCTTTGCAATGTGTTTAAATAGATTAATGTGGAATTGTGCGCCCAGCAAACGGCTCGAATGGAAATAAAAAAAAATCGAGAAACTTTTATACAGAAAGAAATATAGATGTCCCATTGATACAGAAACATCAACATATTTTCATATTGTATACTTAATACTGATGAAGGAGCTATCAAATATTAAGTTCATTCGTGAGTGTTAGTATTAAGATCGATCATAATGCTGTGTATAAGGATGAGTCTGATACTTATCGACGTGAAATGGAATCGTATGACGTCACGATTCGAAATAGAAAATTAACATGACCAAACTGCATGCGGATTTTTCGGGCATTTCTGATAGTTTGATCGACTTTTTTGTTTAAGTTCAAGTCGTTTCTGTGGTATAGGCACTTCTGAACTGGTTGATTCTTGATCCAACGTGTTCGGAATAGAAGATTGAATACTGTTGGGGTTTAGGCAGATTTTTTTTTTCGATCAGACCATCAAAAATGACTGAAAACTCCGCAAGAAGATTGACCATGTTAAAGTTTCTATTGCCAATTAATAACGTCATGCGTATCCATTACTCTTATCAAATACGTATTAATAATACTTGATACTCCACCTAATTAATCGAATCGATCTTAATCAATACCCATCTTAATACGAGTATGAAGAATGAACTTAAATAAAGTATTTATTATAAGACACACAAATAACAAAAAATCTTGAGGCATCGGACTTGGGACATCTATAAAAGAAAAACGCAAAAAAAAAAATAGAAATAAAATTATACATACCTTTAATCGAACAGAATCAAATTAAAAACGTTAATGTGAAAATTAATTGGTTGCAAAAGTAGGATAGTGGTGACTTGGTAGAATCTTTGATTTAGGTGCGTGGCTCATCAGTTGACCAAATTATTTATTTGAATTTGATATTTATGTATGAAGGAGGCGTATAAACCAAATCGAAACTTGAACTCCTACTCTCTGACTCACTATCAAATTATTATGTCGATATGCTTACATCCAGAGCATTGTTCTTTATTAATTACTAGAATTGAACCAATAAAAAACAGAAAATAGATAACATAATGTAAAATCAAATAAATTATATGATATGTATACAAAGTCCAAGCTCCAACAGAATGAAATAACAATGAATCAAAGAAACTCGATAAAAGATCGCAGAAAATGAAATGATAAAAAACAGTTAAACAAAACATTGAATAAAGAGGAAAAGTGTAATATAAGTTGTTGAAAGATTGGTTGGCGTAGCATTGCAATTTTGAGCGGTGACTCATTTCTGACTCGCCATTTATTGAAAGAAATTGAATGGGTATGATATATAATATAATACAATAGGAAATGAGGAGAATTCTACCAGATATGATAACCGTATCTATACGAATATATTCGTAGGATGTGAAGAAATTAGTTTCAAAAAACACTTTGAATTCCTAATGTCTCAACTTGGAACCGTGAAACCGCGCCGAAAAAGAATTTCAAAATATGTTTTACTTTCACTTTTTAACCGCATACTATTTTCATCACAATAATTCTAGCCGAACAATGTCTATACAATCATCAATAAGGGAATACTTCCCAAAACCATACAAACTAATGCGACATATGTTAGCGGTCTGAATATTTATATGAGGGATTTTGAAAAAGACGCTTCGAATTTGTGCATTATTATACCATCACTTTAATGTTTTCATTGTTAAATATGAGATTATTTATTACTGCTTTTATTATGCTACATAAACCGAGTGTCCGCCACCATAAAAGTGATATTTGATACTTCACTTTCCACTAGTTTTGTTCTAATGTACTACACAAATGAATTGAGACTTACTGCTGCCGTTTCGCTGGTATTGCTGTTCAAAATGTTGAGTTCCGTCATCATTGGCCAAATTAAATCAGTGAAAGAATGAACAATTGCTTTAGATTCATTAAATTTGACACGTTCGCGGGTTCAAGCGTGAGTGCTAATTTCTACGACAACGCAATAGAAACTACAGTGTTTCGAGTGAAATCGAACTGGAGGTAACAAAGGAAGACGAAACTGTTGCGTATGTGCAATAAATATGGAGTGTAAAATTTATATTGAAACAATTTCGTTTGGATTTCATTCAAATTCATTTATAATTATAGTTTTTCTGAGATTCGAAGAAATCGAAAAAGGTGTTGCATTCCAATAATAATAAAAAAAGGAACAATTGATTGTTGTTATAATGTCATCTTCGTTGACAGTTCTCGTTTATGCTCACACACAAAATAGCTCAAGACAAACAGAAGTCTTTGTGCACACGAAAAAAAAAATAATTTTCTAAGTTGCAGCGATTTTGCGTGCCAAACTATAAAAATAATCAGTAACTTTAATGCTTTAACTCTCGATTTTAATTCACAAAATATACAAATTGTGCGAATCAATGTAAATTTACGTCATGCTTTATCGTCATTATTTATTGTGCAAAGTTTTGTGGTTATCAGAATGAGCATGAAAACAGCTGATTTTTCAATTAATAAAAACGAATAACTTGCATCAATGTGCACAGATAAAATTCGAGGCGTGCAGTTAAAAACTCAAATTCAACTTGATTATTCTTATTGATTCACACCAGAGACGCAACAAATTATTATGTGTGAATGTTGTATCACCATGTAAATACAACTAAATTCTAAACGTGTTGACTCAGACGAAATGTCTTCGTTTTGCCTCTTCAATTGATTCCTATACATATGCACATGGTTTTCGCTTAGCAAATGTAACATTACAGCTGTTGGCAGTGCCATCTGTATTCTCAACAGTTAATTTGCAATAACAACAACCGAAATGTCTATAAATATCCGAGATCTTTGACATTTGAACTCACTGTGGCTAGCTATTTAATATTCTCCAGTGGCTAGCTATTTAATATCAATTGTATGCGAAAGAAAAACATATTACTTTACTGGCTCTGACTCATTTTGGACAGGGAACTAACTAAAAAATTTAAGATTTCATTGAATATCACTACAGATATGGTACATTCACAATGCGAAATAAATGTTCGTTCATCACTCTCAGGGGCGTTTACCAAAAATTCTGGTGTAATCGAATATTTATTTCGTGTTATGAACGCGAAATGTTGAATATCTGATGAATATAAGAAAACTCCAATTTATATAAGAAAAAAATTTAGCCCACTCAATAGTAAATTAAAAATGATTATTTTTATATTCGTTTGCGATATTGTTGCTTTTGTTGGAACGGGTAGGCCGTTTATTTTAGAGACTAACTGATTGAAGTCAAATATAACTGGCAAACCGTAGTTGAATAAAATAATTGTATGACTTTCAACTACTAGCCAGTGGATTATTTTGGGTGGTTTTTTACTTTAGGTACCCTAAAGTCATCAATTTTATTCAGAGTAATCTTAACTAACAAGTTAAAAACGCCCCTAAACAGCCAAAAAATGTGCACTCGCAAAATGAGCTAAATTCGCTTGATAAAAACTGTTAAACTCGAAATAAATGATCTTATTATTTATAAGCGGCGGTCATTCAAGATCGAAAAATAGGATAAAAAAAAGATATTTTGGTTTGCCGAATCGAAAAAAAGAGAAAAAAAATCTTCAACTTTCTGACGAGCATTCTGAATACAGATAGTTGACTAAGGATGAAGCAGTATCGATACGCTCTATTGAAGCATTCAATGAACTGATCACTCGTTATAATGATATAATCAAAGAAAATCTTTTTTAATTACTATCCGTAATATTTTATTAGATTTTATTATTGAAGTCGCATATCAGTGTGGATATGAAAATCAAATAAATCGTAAAATCAAGTCGATTAGATATCATACATCAGGATAAATACCATGTGTATGGGTCCAACATTTACCGATCCAAAACACACTCGATTTTTCCTTTATTTTCCTTCTCCGAATATGCAATTTAACATCGCTTCTCATTGTGAATCTAACCGGTATAGATTTGACATAATTTTATAAAGAACTAACAATGTTCTGAAAATCCTTTATTTCTCCGCGTGATCTTAGTTAATAATAAATAATAAATGCTCTTTGAAGTATCGCATACTGTTAATATTGTGATGTTAAAGTGTGTCTTTGATAGTTTCTATTGGTGTCAGCAAGTCCAACATGCTTACATAGGTACCAAAAATCAGGCCGGTAACGCCAAGTATAAGGATAGCTAAATCTTTCCAAAACCTCCAATAAAATTGACCCATTCCATCCAGACCAAATAATAGAATTTCGATTATCGGAGGAAAAATTAAGCCAAGCGATGACGAGCCCAATGCTCCAATCAATGAAATTATGGGCCCCAATCTTGGAACTGCAAGAGCTAAAATGACTGCGACAAACCGGAGTATGTTATCAACTATTAGGTTCCATTTTTGAGAAATCCATTGCACTACTTACACGTGAAAGCAATTAAACCGATGCGTAAAATAGCATCATTCATGCACTGAGGTAAAGTTGAAAACGTCTTCCGGAACCACGGACCAATTATTTTGATTGGAATATAAAATTGGAGTGAATATGATAGAAATACTGCCAGTGCCAATATCACGCGCACTGATTGAGCTAAACTGTACCAATAAGCAAAAAAAATTAAACATTTGATATTAAACATCATGAATTTTATGAAAGTTTTGCTTGACTTGCAGATCATTTGCATTTAGATTCAGTGTGATGGAAGCGGCTACATCTTCTCCATATTTCAGATAACCAAAGAATCCGACGGATGCATACAAACAAGCAATAACTGCCATACCCGCATTCAGAACGCCTCTTATTCCGCCAAAATCTTGCGGATTTTTCATATTATTTTCTAGTGGAAGCACAATACCAATCCCTTCAAATGCATAAATGGCTGTGCCAAAGTACAATGGCAGACTTCTCCATGATGAAAACGCTTTCACCGTGCTCGTATGAGGTAAATCATGCAACATGTAACAAAAGATCATTGCAATGCCTTCGAATAAAACGAACATGAATAGATCAAGCAATTTCAAGAGATGAATTTCACAAAAAATTTACCAGTTGCTGTTAAAATTGATGCGAAGAATGAAACGGGTGCCAAATATTTGAGGTTCTTCAGAAAATTCAGCAAGATCATTGGAATAAATTGGATCAACAAAAAAATACGAATATCAGTTTTAGCAAAGAAATGTCCCATAACTTCTTGTAAATTAACTGCCACAAACACAAAATAGACACTGCAAAATCCGAGCTGAGTTACGCACAAAAAGAAATTGATGGTTTTTCTGTGGGAAAAATGAAATGATAAAATGTTTCTTTGGATTATTTTATATTCTTCGGCAGCAAAATGCATACTTGGCTAAATGTGCATATTTTCTCAACGAATATGGACCAGTTTGGAATGTGTAGTAGCAGACTTCAGAGTAATCCATTGAGGGTACTTTTACTCTGTAGCAGAGTTCGTGTGAACATCTTAACAATATATGCATGCAATGTGTACAGATAAATCCCAAAATCATTGTACTAACCAATCCGAAGTAGAGTCCAGCATTTTTGAATGCCTCCGGCATAGCGAGGATCCCAGTGCCTATATTTGCTTTAAGCAAATGGATCATCGTATCCGTGTTCGACGTTGGATGATCTAACTTTCGGTGCATAGGCTCATCACGTTTTCCAAATGAATCTTTCGAAGCATGCGGCAAATTTCCCAACACTGCGAGTATTTCCAATAAATAATGTTTGGAACTTACGAGCGATATAAAAAACATATTCACTTACTGTCTCCATTGTTATCATTTATTTCGAGCAAAGGCTGTTGTTCAGAATTTAAATACGAAATCATCTTTTCAATTCGTAGAAACTTTTTCGTTATTTTGAACCACAGCAAATGAAATTTGAACGGGTCACTGTATCTTTCAAAATATGTTTGAAATTATATCTTTTGAAAAATTCATAAAAATTTCAACAACTTCACAATTTTTCTTCATGCTCTTTTCAAGGCAGTAAAAACGAGACTGAAGTGTCTTATTTTCTTAAGTGCGCGGATTGTTAGCATGTTTTCAAAACGGCAAATTGGACTTATTTGTGTGGGTGGCTTCAAAACTCTTATAAACCTGTCCAAAATCTTGTCTATAATGAACAAATCCCGTGTGAAATGTGAAAATATAGTAAATATTATAACAGTCAACCAACTGCGATTGATTACGAACGATTATAACTGGCGGGCTGTTTTTCATTTTTCATGGAAAAACTCAGTATATGTCTATTTCAGAGGATTATTCTGGAACATTTTGACTAAAAATTCACCATATTTTGTCAGCCGGCATCTTGAGGCTGAAACATTCCAAATTAGTCGATTGGCTATTCAGTCAAAACATTTCCACACGGGACACATTTACTTTATACAACATTTATCATTCTTACATTCAAATCTGCAGCTTATCTTGTGCTTTAAACAAACAAAAAAATGGGCCAAACAAATAAAAATAAAGCTGTCGAGACAAATGAGTCGGAGTGTGCAAACTGGTGTGAATATGGAATGATAAGAAAACAAAGTTAATAAATAAATTGAGTGTGTAGACATTGTACTTAGTTTATTGTTAGATGAATGTTCAATAATATTTTTGGTTAAACCACATTCAAATATTACAAATATTTTATTCCAAATTATTAATTTCAATCAATAACATTTCGAACATATTCGATGCGCTTACAAAAGTTCAAATAATAATAAAAATAAACAACTAAAATGGCTGCATTTTTATGAACTATTTGGTCCATAACATCCAGTCTGAACGACACTATTTCAATCAAGGGAGAAAAAATAAGCAAAATAAAGTTCGTGGCAAAGATAGTTTTCCAAGTTTTGAGGTAAATATCATCAATGCAGTACGAATTCATCATTCGTTCATGAGCTGTCATTTTCTATGGTGCATATTGGTCCATATTCTTATGTCGCGTACAGAGTAAAGGATCTAAACGAATATTGAGTGTATTCACAGATTTGCTAAATACGCACTCGACATTTTGATGTAAAAAAAATAACATTGCTACGATTGAATGATAAAAAACCGTTGATTTCTAGTAATTGAAATGAACACATTTTAAGTGCCTCTAAATTTTTGAAACGATTAAGTACTTTCTCACTAACAGACTCAGCCAAGGGGACCATGCTTCTATTGGATTGGAGAGCTATTCGAGAGTGTGCCAATCGACCGCGCCATATTATTTTACATCGGTGAACTCAATTTAGATCCATTGTAATACGAACAAAATTTTTATTGATACAAAAAGAAAAACAAATAAGCTATTGAAACAATTGAAATATCACATCAATACTACTGCCCAATAGATGGCGCTGGAGAATAGATATGATTTAAATGTCTCAAATAGCACGGTACGGTTGGACTCAGCTCATTTTAGCATTCGGGATTATTGTGCCTGCCAAACATACATGAAAACCGGTATTCTTAAAAGCATACAACATGGTTAAGAAACTAATGCTAATGTTTGATATAATCAAGGGAACTAGAGCCACAGCACCTGAGATTGAATGAGCCGAACTCTGATGTGCAAGTGGATCGGCGCTTCCATTTGACTGCCTCGTTGTTACTTATAAAAATCTCTATCGAGGGGGAAATAAGAGCCGAAAGATCAAACGAAACGTCAAAATGATCGAAAGACACCAGTATATTGTAAAATACAAAAATATTTGAATAAACAAAAAAGACCTTTATTTAAGGAATAAACATAAGCCTAAACCCGTAGAATTTCGAGAAATGTGCGGAAAAGTTAGTTTTACGTGTGTTAGATTATTTATCTCACACAGTTTTCGGATTGGCAGATAATTTCTACTTGAAATAATGTTAAACCTCCTTCATTTCTACTATCAAGTTTGTTATGCTTGCATAAGTTCCAAAAATCATACTCAAAACACCCATGAACATGATGAATACATTTTTCCAAAATGCCAAAGACGATGGACCCAATTCAAATGTAAGCAATGCGATCAATGATGGGAAAATCAGTCCAAGAGACGACGCACCCACGGCTCCTACCAGCGAAATGATGGGGCCGATTTTAGGGAATATAATTGCTACTGCAACTATAAATGGAACGAAATTATTACGTTGAACTTTTTGTTTAAATTATCTTTCAAAACACGACTTACAGGTCAGAAGGATTAAAAATATGCTTGAAATGGAATCGCTCATATGTGGATGTGCTTTTTTTAATATTTTTACTGGAACGTATAATGCGAGAGGATACGTCAGAAATACTGCGCTTGCCAACACAATTCGAATCACGTACATCGCTGTGCCTAATCTAAAGTTTGAATAAATGTCCATTAGAAATAAGTTCAAATGCAAATGAGCTGCTTCATAATTGCCTGTCATCGTTTAAATTAGTGTCAATAGTAGTGCCAATTTGTTCTCCGTATTTTAGGTAACCGTAGAACCCGATTGCTGTGTTAAGCACAATAACGAATGTCATTCCGGTGTTCAACACACCGTTTAAACCACTGAAATCTTGTGTTAATAAAGTTATTGAATCTTATGTGTTTTTGACATTCAGAATCGCACGAGAATTTCATTTTAGGCGGATTTTTTACCTTGGGGAGTTTTCATATTGTTTTCTAATGGAAGCACAATACTAATTCCTTCTAATGCATAGATTGCAATACCAAAAAATATTGGATATTGTTGCCAATCGGCGTAATGTTCGGTCATAGAAAATGGCTTTTGTACAATGAAGAATAATATTATGCCAACACCTAAAACAAAATGGCAGGAAAGATTTTTGGTCATTCGGATTCAAAGTCATTTTAATATTCTTTTGTTTAATGAATCAAATGTCGTCAAATGAACTTACAGATGGCCATACAAAATGATGCAAATGATTCAACTGATGCCAATTTATTTAGGTTTTGGATTGAATTTAGCAAAATCGTGGGAACCAATATCACCAACATAAAAGGTTTAACATCCATAACTCCAAAGACCTCTTTCAAATTCTTCGACACAAACACAACATAAACAGTGCAAATTCCGAGTTGAGTAATGCACAAGAAGAAATTGACGATTTTCCTAGATGAACATTTAGATCAGTCATGATTCGTGACTCCGCCTGGGATTGAGCTCCACATACGCTGAGAGCTCATCTTTTATTAAGCTGACTCAGTCAATAAATAAACAAAACCCAATACGAATCATTCGTCATTCAGTCAAACGACAAAGTTGCTTTGATATTTAATTTACCTTGTGCCGTTTACGTTTGTATTCACTGAGCCAGCTCAATAAAAGATGAGCTCTCAGCTTAAGAGTCATGACTGATTTCAACTGCTTAATTGATTTTCGCGAGGAGTGCGTAAAAGATTCTTCAAATACCTAGCCAAATCCGAATGTTTCCGTAACGCACGAGGCCCAACTTCAAATGCGCTTTGAATCACTTCAGCGTAATCCATTGATGGCACTTGCTTTCTACAACAGAGTTCGTATGAACATTTTATCAATGAATGCATAGAGTGTGTACAAATCACGCCTAGAATCATTGTGCTGCATAAACCAAGATATAATCCAGAATTTTTGAATGCATATGGCATAGCAAGAATGCCACTGCCAATATTCGCTTTGAGCAAATGAATTAAAGTTTTCGTATTTGACGTCGGATTCTCGACGTACCTCTGCTTATATGGATCATACGTACAGATAATGTAGTCTAGCGATGAACTTGTCGAATCTAACAGAGTAAGCCTATTTATTAAATTAAAAAACCAAATTTAAAGTTCTAATGTGAAAACAGCCCCTTTACCAATTATTGTTCCATTCCTGCCATTTGGAGCTCTACATCCCTGGAGCAAAGGCTGACGCTCCGAATCCATCCTGCCATATGCAATATGAAAATGATTTTTAGCCGATTTATTAGCATTCATCAATTATAATATTCGCATTACTGATAAATGCTGTATGGCGGTGCGAATGTGTCACCAAAAACAGTCATTCACATGTATGAAATCACTAAACAAAGAAGAACAAAGTCTCATGATAAGAGTAAACGAACAACAATTTAAATTAAAATGTGAAAATTCGACGTCACACTACAACATAAAATGCATTTACGCTTTTTGTTCATTTATATATCGAGAGAATGTTATTCATTTATTTTGAATTTGCTTATAAAATTATTCATTCAAAATCCAATTGAACTTTTGCCAAAGCCGATGAACTAGTAAAAAACGTTTTGCACATCTCTATAATAGTTCTTCTATATTTCAGCTTTAATTCAATGCTTAAGCTTATTTCAATTTTAATTTCAACTTGTACCTCTCGTCAGTTAATTCAGTTGAATTCGCCACAGAACTTTCTGAATAATGAATTTAACGAAGTTAGTTCAGCGTATATATTGCAAAGATCCCCACCAATAATATTTTATTTAAAGATAAATTCCAAAAATATGCGATACCATTTGTTATGAGATATGCATCCAATCGTTGATATGAAAGTGAAATTCATCATGAGTTATGATGATTTACTCACGCCCAACTTTATCTGAAGTGAAACCAACAGTTTCCCATATTTTTGATTAACTCATATCAGCATAATATTTGAAGGTTTTTTTTGTGAACAGAAAGAGTAAGAATTATTATGACTATTAAATTGTCAAGATCAAAAAATAATAGAAAATGTTTGTGCTGAGGTTCGTGTTCGGATAAGTATTTAAAACGTTAAAACAGGCATGCGAAATAAAAATAATCGGAGATACTGTATTACGGATCTGTAATTTTCACTGGACAAAATAAGAAGTGACGAGAATAATCTGAGTGAATTTACCCCACGAAATTCAATAATTTTGGATAATAGAAAATTATTTCTTTTGAATCTCGTATCTCTCAAAAATATTTTCATTATAACTTTCAGCAGCGCCACCTGGATTTTCAATTTTATGGACTGACAACTGCAAACCCATGTGAATATATTCACATCATTTTATTGCACTTATTCAATTTAACAAGTAAACACGATGAGAAGAAGAGCTGCTGGATTTCTGATTTTCCGTCGATTAAATTCTCAAATAGAATTTTTGCTGCTTAAAGCATCATACGGAAGTAAACATTGGACACCACCAAAAGGTATCATTCTTTGAATTATCTGGTTTATTTTTGTGGTGAGCAGAATTTCACGGAATATGATCACACTTTAAGGGCATGTCGATCCGGGAGAAGATGATTTTACGACGGCATTGCGTGAAACCCAAGAGGAGGCTGGATACACAGTCGATGATTTAAAGATTTATGAAGACCAGCAAAAAATGCTGTCCTATAAAGTTAAGGGACAAGATAAAACCGTCGTCTATTGGCTTGCCGAACTCAAAGATGCTCAGAAAAATCCAACATTGTCTGAAGAACATACCGAATTCCGTTGGCTGCCCCGAGATGAAGCGATAGCGTTGAGTGGCTTTACAAACTTTGCTGAATTGATTCATCATTACTACGATAAATTACAGTAGTCCGCATTTAGATGTGATCAGCGACTAGTTACATCAAACAGTCATGAGATAGTTCCAACAATATTTTACAATCAAAATGTTATTTATTGTTTATTTCACTTTATTCATAAATCAAATTAGCTATTCGATCAATAAACAGATGTAATGTCTTTTTTTTTATTTGTGATAAACCTTTATTCTATTGCATACAAGTCGATTTGTTCAGTACATCACGATGTGTTTTGTGAAGAAAAGTAAATGAAGTGGTGGTGCGTTGAAAACACGTTTTGAATCACACTGCTCTTAGGAACAGTTGGAATACACAAGCAGCTTTAACCGATGAAATTGAAAACCACAAGATGCAGGATAACATGAGCCAAAATGAAATCGGCAAATCCGCGTTCCGGTGAAATTCCAGAGAACTGTAGTTTATTTTCTGGGTTGACTTGCAAACGAAGGCAGACTGGAAGTGACAAAATGTGTTGATTGAAACATTCGATTTGTGTATAGTTCCACAATCAAATTACCTCCAAGAACAAAGCAGCTGACAGTTGAAATGAATCCGGACAAAAACGAATTGAATGGGAATGTTCCAACCAAGCAGCAATAGATAAATTGAATGACACCGGTAAGCAAAATGTAAAATAGATAGGCGTCAATTAATTTCAGCTTTTTCGGTGTGTTGTTGACGTATTCGTTGTAGAATTTTTGAATAACTGAACCCAAATTCGTCATTGTGGCAAAATATTATATTTTTTTTCTGTTGAAAAGCGATGGAATAATGCTTGAATCGAGTGAATGAGACCACTGTATTCGGCTAAAATGACAAATCGAAAATAAATGGACACGTCAAAACATCTTATCCGATTTTAACTTCAAAAACGTTTCACATTTCACCGCTAGGCGGCCGTGAATGACGAAGGCAAATCAGATCAATTAAAATACTGCGTACTTCAAAGCCAATTTATTTCCCAATATATGAAACAAATTTCTTGTGTATGTATGATATTTATTTATTTGCAATTCAAAGTAGTGGATCTCTTTTTTTTATTTTGAACATAATTTTTTTACGCAATTTTTTGTATTTTACCAATAAAATCAACCGATTTTTGATATATATTTTTTGTTGAAATTCTACAATACTCTGTCAATGTTTCCAAATCAATTCTGGACTCCATATTTAAATCCCTTCACCTCTGAATACGATATTGTGATCGATTAACATATAGATAAAATAATTGTAATTTTCAATGAGACTTTGCAAAGTATTACATAAAACATTTTGTTTCACGAATTGAAGTGAATTTACAAAGATATTCGGGCAAGCTTGTCCACGTCTGTTATGATCAAGGTATTCAGCAGATGAACATATTTTATTTATGTGGTTGCAATAGGTCGAGAGCGTTTGAGATGCTTCCATCGACAGATTCCAAGAGTTGAGTCAACCAGCCTCCTTCGTTCGAGAATCCCATTGCAATCATTGCATTCAATGCTTCATTTATGCGAGTTTCTGCGATAGAAAAATTATAAAATTGAACATAATTTAGAATTTCAAGATTCATTTTCTGAAGAAGATGAAAAACGAATGAATGAATTTGAAAAGAAGCATGTCAAAATGAATTAGGAGTTGTACCCAATATTGCCGGACCTGGGTGCATTGGAGTTGGTGGTGGGGTCTTGGCTGATTTTTCAGAGCCATCAACAGCATCGACTTGATGCTTGTCATCAACTTTTGGTGAAGTGGTTGGTCCGTCAGTCGGTTTTTCAGAGGACTCAACTGAAGCAGTCGGTTTTAGTGCATTTTGGGCATCAATGTGATGACTCAACATACGCGATAGCTCAACGTAGTCGACTTTGTTGAAGTTTCCAGAATCGTTAGCTGTTGGTGAAGTGGATTTGTTTGAGATTGCTCCAGTGTTGCTACCACCAGCTGCACCAGCAGATTCGGCGATTTCATTTCGTTCGATGAACGTCCATTCACGTATTGGCGAACCTATGACGCAATGGAATGACAAGTTATGGAATGCATTAGAATATTACGTAAACCAATGAGAAACTATGGAATTCAGTCAATGAAATATTTAAATTACCTTTTCCGTTGTCAACCGAAGTGCTGCTCTCGTCTAGCTTGTTATTAGCTTCTTCATTAGCTTGGTTACGGTTGATTCCATTCAGAGATGTAACTAATTGACGAAGATCTTCGTCCTCTTCGTCACTGCAATCTTCGACAATCATTCCATCATTTCCTTTTTCAGAGGTTTTTTCCGATGGCTCTTCGCTCGAAACGACACCAGTCATTGGTTCAACGTTTTCGTTGATGTGCGAAGTAGCCTCTTGGGCTGTTTCAACCGATGATTCCATAACAATATCTTTTGATGCAGTGGCTGCTGCTGCAGCCGATGCCGCTGCAGATGCCGATGCACGGGCTGATGTAGCACATGCACTTGCACTTTGTTCCACAAAGGTGTTAAATGGGTCCATCATGGCAGCAAAATTTTGTGCCATATGAGACAACATATCGATGCTTTGTTTGAGTGGAACTGCACTTGGTTTTGGGTTCGCAATTGGAACAGCAAAACTATAAGATGGGGCACTTTTTGAAGTTGTTTTGGGCTCACTTGACGCCGATTTCTTCTGCTGATTTTTGCTGGCAGGCGATTGGCTTGATGCTTCAGCGCTTTCAGTGGGTTTTTCATTTTGTTCTGGTGCATTATTAGCAGTAACCGAATTTAAAAAATCAAAAACAAGGTCGCCAACGCGAATTGGACGATCTGTTGCACTAGATGCATGACGTTTGTGATGACGATGGCCTCTAAATTCTTTGTCTTCCGCATTTGAGCAGAGACTTTCGCTGCGACGATGGCGCAAAAAACGTTTACCCAACTTTGATTTATAGTACATATCTGCATCTTTTGGATCGGCGATGCGAATCATCAAGTGGTGATTATGCAATTTTGGCTCACATTCCATGCACAAATCAAAATCATGACATTCCAAACATTTATAACGGAAGCCCCATATATCATTATCGCATCCGTCGCAAACTACATGTGCATGGTGCACGCGTTGTGCTGCAGAAGTTGATGCTGCCGATGCGATGGTTGGTTTTTCATGGAATTGGACAGTTTTTGTTGGGGCATTTTTTACAACAAAAACCTTGTTAATCTTCTGTTCTTGAAAAATTCCAAAGTCCAATGCATTGAAAATGGAAATGTTGTCTCCTTCGGAATCTTCAAATATGCGAAAATAAATCGATTGATCATCAATAATATATTCCACAAAAAACAAATTGATTGAAAACGAAAAAATGGAATTCCATCATTTAACAGCTGAATTGTGAAATTCCAAAATGGTGATTCAAACAGAAAAGTGTATTGTTCATGGATAACGATTGGAAACGACGCAAAAACAATATGTTAAAAATGGCCGCACTTACCCTTATAATAGATTTTCATTGGTTGCTGATTGAGCTCTGGCATTCGAATATAAATCTCATCTTTAAAACTGTCGAAACTCTCCAAATACGGTTTAATTGCAAACACTTCGGTTGCACTTTCATTGACTTGTTTCACAATACAAATCTTGTAAATTCGCGACATCTTGAAAATGTTCTGTTTTGCTTGTTTTCTTTTATTTATCGTTCAACACTTGTTTTTGTTTGTATCAAAGGTCTTTTTGTTTGTTGGATGACGATGTTTCACTGCACACAGTTCGACAACAAATGAATACGTATTGCCTGTAGCGTGTGTTTTTATATGTACACTGCAACCGGGCTAATGACTATGATAAACTATTAAAGTGGTCGTGATTCACCTAAAATTCTGTCTTCTAGAATGTGCGAATGTATTTTGCACTGTGTTGTGAAATTCGGACACAATGATATGTTGTTTTTAAAAGAATACTTCTATTTACATCAAAACATATGATTAGAGCGTAGTAGTAGAATGTGTGAAGGTAAATACGACGCAAAAGGTATAGTTGCATCGGGTAATATTTACATTTGCATGGGAAATTTGTGAGAAAGTAATAAAGAAGTCATTAGGCGCGACCTTTAACACATTATTTATTTTGGAACACTAAAATTATTGGAAGGAGCATTGTTTGTTTGGAAAAACAGGTGGCATTAGAAATAAGTAAGCATTTTAAATCCAAAATATGATAATCTATGTACAAACGAAGGAATATCCTAGTTATTGTAGAAAGATTTTACTGCTGATTGCGATGGAAATTCTGAACAATTTGAAAAAAGGACCCTCGAATGAACAGTTAGAATTGTTAAAGAATATTAGAATGAAGATAATTACGAAAAAAAGTATGCATTAGATGTGCCTCATTTTAATTGAAAAAGCTACCTAATTTTTATGATAACAAATATAATGTTGCATTTCCCCAGGATTATTTCGAGATTATTTGAGAACCTATTGATATGATCAATATTTGTTTGGCGTGTTTAAAGAAATACATAAAAATGCAAATATTTTCGGATGAAATTTATATATTTTTTCTTTTCGCGTACTTTACATAAATATTCATGCTGTACCAAAATCTGTTAACCTTTTTTTAACTTATATTTTTAAGTCAACATTTTCCAGGAATAATGCGTGCTCTGATTGATTGATTCATCGGACCAAGATATGAGCAATGATTATAATACATGCTGCTCACAACGAACACCTTGTTAATATCTTGCGGCAGAAAGAATTCAAAATCATGGGAATTGTGTATGGTCATGATATCGCCTTCAGAATCTAATGTGAGGGAAAAACAATCGGATTTGAACATCAACACAAAAATAAATCTATCGTCCCTTCGAACCAATTCATAATAAATTGATATACATATTTCGATCGTGATTGGATTGATACAAACGTTGAAATGGTCGCTTACCCACGTACAAAAGGGTGAGATCGACATGACAAATTGCCGTTCTGTGTCTATTAATTTCTTCAACAAAACCCTGATAGGAATCATTACTTGGTTTCATCAAAAACGTATCGGTTGCATATTTGTCTCTTGCAAAACTTTGCGGATTTGTTATGGCAAACATTTTGAAAATTCGCGACATTTAGCCAATGTCGTAAAGTCACGCTTATTTCACACTTGAAATTTATTAATTTTCACTTTCGAACAGAAAAAGATCAACTATTGCGTTTCACAAAAGATGGAAAAATTTCATAGACGCGACAGTCACAGCACACATCAATATTTATATTCCGATTTATTTTACCTAGACGATTTTCTCAGAACATATCAAAAGGGGCTATTTTTAGATCGACAGACAGCGCGCCATTGGCTCAATTACTTATCCCAAAATAGGGTTTAAGATATTTCTCAAAAAGTAAAATAAAATTGAAAAACATCATTGATCACAATCATATCAGAATCCGCGTTATGCTTCCTGGCCTTACTCAAAATCGCAACAAATGTCAAGATACCTGATTGGTCAAATTGACGTTTCGGCTGTTTTGTTTATATGCACATAACCATACATTTGTCTTCCTTAATTTCATCATTCAGTATTTAAACGTTCCAGTTTGTATTTTTGGTGCCTTAAAAATGGAGCCCTGGTCAAAGCTGCAACTCGGCTCGAGTGTTTACATCATGAAATTCGATCGATGTAATGCAGAAAATCCGGAATTAGCATCACTCACATTATGGCTGAGTGATTTAAAAAAACTGTGGAGTGAGACGAGCACAAAACCAGATTTGTTGAAGCGAATTTGCGACGAGAATCCGGCATTGGTTGATGAAGAAGGGGAACGTCTAGTAAGCGCGCTTGGTGGCAACGAAAATACGACACAAGTGCAATCAAATATCAATATCGAAGGCGATAAAGTTAAATTGCACCTTAAATGCTCCTTGGATGACGGTATTCTGGTTCAATTTGAGTGGAACTTGAAATTATGTGAGCCACAAGTTTTTTTTGATCACATCACAAAGCCAATGCTCCATCAAATTGGTCAACTTCAACATATGAACAAACAGTTAATCGAAGTTGCAAAGAAAAAAGATGCCGAAATCAACCAGTACAAGTTGGAAGGTGCGAAACCGTTGTTGCGGAAAAGGTTCGTCACCGATGAGTTTCAAGAAGCGGAATTCACATCACAACCGCTGTTCGATTGTGAAATTAATGCATTTGAAAGCATCATTGGAACTATTTCAAGGAATGCGGACAAAGAAGCAACAAGTGAAATTAGAGTCAGTGCCATTAGTTCACCGAAGAAGCTGATAACAACGCCACCGAAGGGTCGGAATCGGGCGCGTCCATTGCGAGATCAGGAAATTATCCGGCCCGGTGTTTCATATGACAATTCCGATGATGACGATGACAACGACGAAGACCCAATTCCAATAGAGACACAGCAACAGCCAAAGACGAATAAAAACGCTCCAGCCTCAGAACCAAGTAAACCGAAACGTTTTCGACGAGGGCTCAATTTATAATCAAAAAAATGCTAAAAATAAATTCATTGTTTAGTATGATCAAAATCGAAGGAGTTTTATTTGCATTTTCAGGAAAATTGGGAAGTTTGTTGACATGAATTGATGAAATGTTCAATTGTTGCTATTATTTGGTGAGTAAATATTGTTTCAGCGATTTGCATTATCGTGTTATCATATGTATAATGTGCAACTCGAAATGATAGAACAAAATTGATGGTTGTTGTTGTTACATTCGTAAGCAGTGAATCATGTTTTCGTGCTCTTAATGTGAGATAGAAAGCGAGGATGAAATACGCTATTTGCTATAAGGCCTTGGGCACTGTCTGTTTGGACTAACGGTTTGATAACTATACAGCACACAATCGATGGAGCGACACAATTACATCGGTACATCAAATTGAAATTCACGTGGTTCAATCGATGGAATGAGAGAGATGAGTTTGATGCGTGAAACAAAGTTCATTTTGAGCAAATTTTTTACAATGAAAAGGTAGTACACGAATGATTTATACCGACACAAAATAATCAACGAACCAATGTGGTCATAGGCTAAGAAATTGACGCATTGATTACATCAATCACAGTTTGATTTCTTACAACAAATCGAATGCAGAGCCTTATCAGTGATATGAAATATCAGAAGGAAGACACAAAACAAAATATTAATTATTATTATTGATGAAAGTGAGAAAGAGGAAAATAAAGAGAAAAAAACAACTTCTAAAAACGGAATCGTTGTGTATTATTGTGTATGGTCCCGGCATACATGCAAACGGCGGTGCATTGAATTCGGTCGGGCTTTATCTTGAATCGACGACAAAGCATCCGATTCAGTTGTATGTGATCCGCGCAAAGAATAACATCATCTCTCGCACTAGCACTGCACAAAAGCAATCGATTTGTTTTGATACAAACCAAGTCACTCAAATGGTGACTGCATGAGATTTGTGCTATATTTATAATTGCTTGGAATTGTCCATAATTCAAGGAAGTGGTGATTGTTTTAAGTTAACATGGAGAAGTGAGTTTATGCATAATGTGCTTTCGATTGCAAGTGTTTGATTGAAATTTGGCTCTTGTTTTCAGTTCCATTGAGAGGCGCATTTATTCGGCTGGGAAAACATTCCTTTGCTTCGTCGTATTTCTAATTTGCATTCAGCCATTATTTCTGTGTTATTTGGGTGAGAGTTTTTTTGATGATAACTTTTTTTCTAAATACTAAATATAAACTCATCGATTTCATAGAAATATTTAATCAGTACGATTTGAGATAATTGTAGAAATTTCATAATTCCAAGTTTCTTTTTGTCATATTCAATTTCATAGTTGTGTCCGTTTCGCGATTATTGTGGCGAAACATTCTTATTGTCAAGAATCAGCACTTGACCTTTGTGAAAAAGGATAATCTACGAACATTTAGTTATACGGTGCGGAACCCAGGCATCGTTAATATTATTTTGCATTTGCAAGGCGAACCGAATGTCAATGTGATTCGAGATGGAATTTCTCGGACTGTTTTCCAAAAGAAAACTAAATCGGGCGATCTGATGTTCCCGAAGCTATCGGCCAAACTTGTTACGTGTTGGGGATTTTATGCATGGAAAATGTGCCTTGAGTAGGTCCAACGATGATTTTGTGATGAAATCGTACCGTTCATGAAGAGTGAAAATCGCCATCATGTTATTAAGATGAGAACGTCAATTCCAATTTCATATTTACTTGCAGATCTTTTGACGTAGACAATCACATAACCGTTTTCCCATCAAACTACCGCGGAAGGTCCGTAACTGAAGCCAACGTCCAGGATTACATAAGCAATATTGTATCGAAATATCTGCCAATTGGCATACCGCCATGGCAAATCTGTGTGATTCCAATAATCGGAACAGTATCGTCTGCCCGTTCAGAGGACACTGCATCCGTGCCAAGTACATCGATGGAGTCGGAAAGTGGAAATGATAGCACTGAGGAACAACACTCATTAAGTGATTCACCATCATCGGTAAGATATTACACACTCACACAAAACTCTTTTTATCATGCTAAATTACTTTGCGCATAGAAAAGGGCATGTTTCATTTGACACATTTACACGGTATCACAAGCTGTGCATGCACGCCTATTGATTATTTATTAATCGCATACTTTTTATTCCTGAACTTTAGTCTTTGAGTAAATACACCGATATAAATATCATATTCATTCCATGTATTCTCTCCTTTCTATTCGTGGCGATCGGTGTTTTCTACCTTGGATCACGTGATATTTAACCCTGTTTGTTACGAAACAGCGTTCGTCTGTGATAGAACATTATTACGTTGTGGTGAGAATGCATCATTTGCTGATATCAGAAGAGGCGAATTTGCGACTAAGCGATTTGCTTGCAATTGACTCAACGACAGCTGCATCACTTTTGAATGGGAATACGGGAAGTGAACTTGATTTGAATAGGCAAATACCCAAATCACCGTTAACGGACATTTTACAGTACCCAGTTTACATTCCCAAATTGTATATGCGCCTGCAAATCGGCCTCACGAATGCATGGAATGAATTTAAGAGTAAATATGATCCTTATGTTGGAAAGCCTTTGAATCGAATTGACGCGACAGCAACGATGCCGACAACGTCAGACGCATTCTCTGCACATGACGATCCTAAATTGCCTGCCATTGAAACTCTTCCCATCGAAACATTGCCCCAACTATTTGCTGCATTAGTGATTTCATATATCACAATGGCTAGTGATTTTTACAAGGGATTCTATGCAACCAAACACCATCCAATGATCAAAATCAAGTTTTTGAACAGCCTAATCAATCGCGAAATGAAAAAGCGTAATATTTCTTGGGAAGTTATTTTCAATGCAATGGTGACTACGTTAAATCCAATTAGAATGGCAAAAGTAAGACAAATTTCTATACAGTGCAAAAATTATCTGCTTTGATGCGATCGTATACTTTTTATTAATAGGCTTCATTCGAATGGATTTGCTGGGCCTGTGTGACGATTAGTATACTTTCACCACATTTGATGTATCGTGAGCTTCAAGCATTCCGATACTGTTTCTTTCAAGGACACATCGGTTATCCCGATACGTTGATTGGTTTTATGTTTGCCTATATTCCATTATTCTACAACGTATTGAAGGAATGGATTCGATTGATTGGCATTTTCGTACAAGCACCTCGCTTCATCTATGAAGAACTCATCGAAATACACCGCAGTGATGAGCATGTTTTGCAGAATATTTCACTTTGTGGCCGAAAAGTGTTGTCCTGGTCGAAGAAGATCAGTGTGAATGCTGTGAGAAATGCGTGCCTGAAGCATGGTGTTAGTCCAACTGAACTGTACATGTCCGCCAATAGTGCGACACTGATGGAACTGCTGAATGAATTCGATTCGATGCCTGTGCCAAAGCAAATCAGAGTCTTTGCTACGCTCCACCATCACGATTACCTGCAAGGGCGACTAAATAATGAAGATTACGAATCGGGCCATTTAAGTTTGATATTGCCAATGGAACGCATTTCACGAAAACAGCTAAAACAAATTCGCCAAAATTTCCGCACTGCCCGCGAAAATCAAGTGGGCATCTATTTTCTGTTCATTTTGCATAAGCGCTTCAACGTTCTAACGAAATTTCTTCCTGCAATGTGGACGGTGATCATATTCAATTATTTGTCTCGCCGATTTTCTATAACTATTACAGAAATTACGAGGAATAAATATGCATTCCAGCAGACGTCGAATATTACGTGTTGGGGCGACAATGTGCTCGATGTGCTGTTCTTCAGTCCACCACAAAGCAATGGAAGTGAGAAAATCATTTGCTTTCAATGTTTTTGAGATCATAAAATTCCGAACAAAAATTTCGAAAATCGTTAATATTGAAATGTGTTCATTTTCTAATTCAAGGTGTTTCGCTTTCCATCCAACAATTCGGGGATCACATTCAATTGGGTGTCATAACCGATGCACAAATTCAACCACTGCACCTGAAATTATCCGAAGGATGGACCAAAAATTTAGAAAAACTCTTCTAAGCCGTTATTAGCTTATAATTTACACAAATTGTTATTCAATTGTTTTTGGCAAAAAAAAAGAAAAAAAAAATGTTATTTTTTTATATCTTAAAAAAATGGATTTTTATTGATTCAGCATGAGACAAAATATTGAGAGAAAACTTAATTTAATCATGGAATTATTCGAGGTTGTAGATGTCTGGGCAATTATTCCAGAATGTGACCATTTGATTGTATGAATTCGGGTTGTATGGCTCGTTGACTTGGTCCTCGGGGAAAATGATAATCTGTGGCGAAGAAGGCAGAACAATCAACACAACAATTTCATAATCAGAATGATTTCACAACAGTGAGCCAATTTAATGCAAATATACCTCTTTATTGCGAATGGAATTTGGGCCGGTCGGAACACCGATGACTTCGATCCATCCTTTGACTGGAGCATTAAGAGGTTCCATAAGGCTGATGGTGATATCGAGATCATCGGTTGTTTTGGCTTTGATGACCATTGCATTGCGTTCAGCCTCTTCCTGAACATTCACATGAATGCTCACATGCTGATCGCTGAAATTACGCAGCATTGAACCGTTCACAAGGGTGCGTGGAGTAAATGAAATCATTTTCACTTTTTGCAATGATAGAAAACAACTTTGAAGTAAATAAAATGGTTTGAACGATGAAAACTGTAAGAAATCTTATTTTAGCAATGTTTTTCGTTTGATTTGTACAGACTTTAACACTCAAAGTTGTGTTTTCCGCTCAGCACAATCTGTCAAACGCAGGAAAAAAGCGCGAACTACAGAAACGACGTAAAAGATTGTGGCACTTGTTAATTGAACGTTTATGTTTAAAACTGAGTTTTGAAACGATCATACTGCTTCTCTTTAAAAAATCCAATTAAAATTGAAAAATAATTTTTACATTTTGATGGGGACATTTTGATTCGAAGACTTTTCAGGCTTTATAATGATGCTGATTAGCAATTTTCGGAAGAAAAAAAATGTGAAAAGCAATTGTAACGTTCGAATACCAAATTGACATTAGAGAAGGCGCGAATTGAACGTTTGTCTGCGTGTATTACTGCCGCTCGCTAACGTGCATCAATTCCCCAGCTTTGTGCTGTGCAAAACGTCAAAAAAACCACCATGCGAACGACAGCAAAGAGAAATCGCACTCAGCTAACCGAAAAAATCAATTTTTTCATCAAAACATGCAATGTGTGAAGTAGCAACCGAAAAACGAATTGTCGTGCGTGCAAAAAATAATTTTTTATACATTTTCCATGGCTATGAATCGATTAAAGTGCAATAGTTAGACCAAAGTGGTTATTCCAAATGATAAAATATTAAATGAAAATATATAATTGGTTTGCAGAATTTGTTTACGGGATAATTTAAAACGTCAAAATCAAAAAATTGTTTACAATTGTTTGGCTGGTAGAAAATAGAGAGCATAAACAGAGTGTGAATATAGTGGTTAGTGCAATCGATACAAAGCATTACATCGCATATTTTAATAAATCGCACATACGAAACTAAGGATATTGTGTAGCTTTAAGGCATTTTTTACAATGGGTAATTATTACATAAATAAACTTATTTTTTTTTTGGGCTAGTCACAATCAAATTGGCTTTGAAAAAGTGATTATTTTGCGTGAATATCGAATACGATTGAGAATTGTAATTTTGTCATTAAAGATCATAGCTATATGTTGGACTTGAATACTCCGACGGAGCCAAGTGCAGAGAAGCTGGTTGAGGACCAGAAGAGCGCGACAGTGTTGGATTTATCGAAGAAGGACTTGAAAAAAGTTCCTAAGCCCGAAGATGCACAGCATGTCAAAGAGCTCATTCTCGACGAGAATTCGCTGCAGAAAATTGATAACATTGACTCATTTTTGAGGATTGAAAAGGTTTGGAGGTCATTCACACAATTAACGTTGAATTAGCATTAAATGTGTGTGTATCTATCATTCTGTTCGTAGCTTTCAATATGTAAAAATAACATACTGCGAATGTACGGGCTGAGTCGACTGCAAATGCTTCAGGAGTTGAATTTGGCGAACAATGGCATTTTGACAATTGAAGGTTTAAAGGATTTAGTTTACTTGCGGCATTTGAATTTACAAGGCAACAATATTAAAACAGTGGAACATTTGAATTCAAATGTGCAACTGGAATATCTAAATTTATCGGAGAATTGCATTGGCAACATTACCGACATATCGATGCTTAAAAACTTAAAGGTATGAATCATTTGTATGCTTCAATTTTCCACATAAATATTTTTTAATGCGCTACGACGACTATGAACTTGTACGAATGTTACACCCATTCACTTAGGAAAATTGAACGCACTCATGCAATCAAACCACGTAATTGCTGTGCAATGCACATGGACATGGCTACGACCATTTGCCTTGGCACGAGCGTGAAATATTCATGCTTTTGCGTCCATTAAACATGTCTGATTCTATATTCTTATTTTCAATAGGAACTGTATTTGCATGGAAATCGATTGAGTCATTTGCGACAATACGATCGCTATCTACCGACATCGATTCAAACACTAACATTGGACCACAATAATATCGCCGATTTGAATGAAATTTGTACACTTAGCGGCTTAAATTCGCTCAACAGCATTTCAATTCAGGAGAATCCATGTGTTCAAATGACGAATTCAGTGTAAGTACACAATTAAATCGCAATAACGGTTTCATTTGACACACTATTCTTATGAAATTAGCTCCTTAAAATCACATCTTCGCAATGAATCAGCGAAAAGGATTTAATCGTTCACAAATTGTGCAATTTCTATTGCTATCGTTCTAATTTGCTCCATTTTCTTGTTCTCTATTCACTTTTTCTCTTTGTTTCACACTTGCCGCATTAGTTTTATATACAAGAGTACTGGTTTTGACTATCGGCCATTTGTGTTGAATTGGTGCATGACTGTTAAAGTTATCGATGGTTTTGCTGTGAATCCAATTGAAAGTCTGAAAGCGGAATGGTTGTACAGTCAAGGTCGTGGCAGACAGTTTCGTGTTGGTGAACAAGTTGAATTGGCGAAATATTTGAGCTCAGTGTGCCCGTTGACTGGCGAGGCCCTGGAAAATGAAGAAGATCGAAAATTGCGATTAATTTTAAGCAAAGCACAACAACATCAACGACAACTCAAAGAAGAGATTTCTGGTAATATTCAATCATTATTTTATTTTTTTTATCCTCGCAATTATTTTGAATTTTTTGACATTGATTATTGATAATTTCCATTTAGATAATTCACATTCATCGGTCAATAATTCACCATCAACGAATAGGCGACGCGGAACTTCGAATCGAATACAATCGCCACGTGGTAAGTTGATCGAATGCAGAACTGTGCAGCGTAAGGACTACGAGTACCACTGAATTACTAAACGTAGTGGTACGCGTAGTCGTCACGCTGCACACCTTTGATCCTTTGATCGAATGGAAAGCGTTATTCGAAATAAGTGAGTACTTTAATATGGGTTCTGCTTTAAGTGTCTCGCTTGGGGGGAAGAGCCAATTCTGGATCACCCGACTCGATGTCGAGCAGCTACCATGGGAATACTTCGTCGTCTTCGAACAACGACGCAAATAATCTCATTCAAATGTCATCGTCGTTGATTGAGAATGTGAACAATGGGAAAGGCAATATCATGGTTCAAAGTCTTGATCCAACCATTTTGACTTCAACCACATCGAAATTATCTCCGGAATCCTCAAGTTGCGTCCGGTCGGTAGTGCCTCCATTGAATGGTGCGTAAAATCCGCTGTTATCTGCTAATACAAATTTCACCATAATCCAATTTCTGCGAATACTTTTAGATTATCAAACTCGACAATGTCCATTGGTTGCAACGTCGAAGATTGTGCCGGTGCCGGAAACTCTGATGAGTCCAGACTGTCCTCCAGCTAATGTTGTCCATCAAACTGCTATTCACTCAACGCCAACTCTACCCAAATCCGAAGCATCCTTGATAAACCAAAAAGCCTCATCGATTAAATCAACCAAAGGTTTGTTTGCTTGCCTATTCAATTGTTTTTCTCTTTTCTCTGAAATTGGCTGGTGGTAAACGTAATCCTTCTAACGTTAACTTTTTCAATAACCCGATCAGAATCGAAATTAATTACACCAAGAAGTCGCACATTGACTAAAAAAACGGAAAAATCCCCGGTGTTGAATGTTCGTAAAAATAATACAATTAATACGGCACTAAAAGCAAACCAGACAACTAACCAACAACATTGTGAATCACACATTCAAAAGGGAACGCTGTCTTACAAAACACAATCACCACCTACAAAGCAGCAGCATGCTAGTTACACTGTCACTCCTGACAACATGAGTAATGTTAGCTCAGATGATGACAGCGATCATTTTAGTGCTGACAAACTCAAAACGATCAGAAATAAAGCCGCACAAAGGTAAATGAATGAACGAATAACCAAATTAATCGTTGATTATTGAGCTGATTACATTATTTTGTATGATTACCATCCGGACAAAAAAAACGGCCATTTAAAATGTTGAATTGTATTTGCAGGTCTCAGAAACATAGCCAATCAAAAGATAACACTGATGCAAGTTCATCGAAAAAGAAAGTTATCAATCAAAATTCAACTGAAGAGTCGGCAATTGTGATTCAGAAGATTTGGCGCGGCTACAGCACGCGAAAGATGAACAAACATATTGCAGAGAATCTTCAGAAGAATCGCACTCAACAGCACATCGAGTAAAAGAACTTTTTCATATTAAATTGTTCATATTTCCATTCAATTCAATATTATAATTTTTAAGTATACTTAATTCTCTCGAAAACTTATTTCTTCAGAAAACTATCGCAAGACATGGAAACAACAAAAGTGGCACTTGAGAACGAACGAAAGATTCAGCAACTGCAAATGCAAGCTATAAACGCTCTCTGGAAGAAGGTTTCTACATTACAGCCGCCTGCTGTTAATGCAAACGCAAACGCAATTGAATCGACTGCATCGGGCGCGAATTCATCTGGTACAGAGACCAATTCAACTGCCGTTGTTCAGGATTTGGCTAAAACTTGTTCAGTTTTAACGAATCAGGTATGCCTACGATCAACAATGACACGACAGAGCAGATGCCTAACAGCTAACAATTACCAATTCACAAATAAAAATATAATTTTATAGGTGCAACAATTGCAAGGATCAATGCGGGACATAATTCAATGCATGAGTGCTCTCTACAAAATACCGGCCAATCAAAATGATGCGGCAAGCAGCATTCCGAATGAGAAAAAAACGGAAGTAAAAGATAGCTCAGCAACGCAAACCGAAATAATCGCCGTGCACACACCGCAGGTAGAAAATCTACCGTTTCCGTTTGCCAATAAATTGCCGCGACCATCCACTCTTTCGCTGACCGATTCGAATGGCTCGTCCACCTCGATTCGTAAAATATCCGAAAGAGAAAGCGACGAGACTGCGGACAGTGAGAAGCGAATGGACACTGCCGAGTCTACGAGCACCGATAATAAAGATGAAACGCCTGAAATATCAGTAAAAAGTGTTGATGATGAGAAACCGCCCGAAGTCGCTGTTCAAAATGAATAAAAGTGTTCAAAAGTAATCGCAAAGCGAATTTGAATAAATACTCGTGATTTCAGTCGACGAAAATTAAAAAAAATTAACTACTGTACAAAAAAAAACTACTCTTGCCGTTCGAAAAAAAAACTATAAATGTTACAATGGTCCTGCATGGAAAAAAATCTATGATATTTATTTGAGAAAACAGATATGAAGATCTCAAAAATACTTATAAATCTTTTGCGCAATCGCAATCGTATGAATTGACCCAGCAGTTTTTAATTTAAAATATTTTAATTAAATTAACACTTGCTAATTTATTGAACATCCCTCCGGTAAATTAGGCATATTTTATGATTGATTTTTTATATTCATTTCAAGCAAATAGCTTTCGACAAACCAAATAATCCAGAGAAAACGAAAATTACCTTTAAAAAACTGTTAACGCACCCTTTGTGTATTAACTTCGAGTGTGGAACAAAGCCAAAGCAACAGTTAAAATATGACAAAGAGTTTGTTATTGCACGATATTTAAGATAAATGAGCTAAACTATTTGAATTTAATCTGTACAACATATTTTTAACAGCGTAACGTGGCTTTCAAATATGTTTCCTCTTGATGCCGTTTCTTCTTAATTTTATTTTTAAGTAACCAAAACAACACAAATTTTATAAAACAACTCCTTTTGTAATGCAACAATGATTGAATGTGAATTTCGTAAAAAAACCAAAAGACGCGTTTAATTCAAATTGATTTTAAGTTAACAGATTTAATTGATACAATTCCGTCAAAATATGAACCAACGGTGAATTTTCGTGAAGAATATGCTTTTTTCTATCTTAGCAAGCATCTCACAGAACTTGTAATCAGTGTTCAAGTATTATTTCCCATGAATTCGTTAATTGTGATTTAAAATTAGACACCAATGAAATTACATGAAAAATAGAACGTATATGCAAAGCGCTTCTTTTAAAAAATAAATCTCATAGAATAAACACACACACATACTCTAGCCAATAATGAAGCTGTTCCGTAGTTTTTCAGTTAGATTTAGCGATGATAACGATATTATCAGATAATTTACATAATTTTTATACATCTTCTTATTTTTAAGAAGGCAATTTACCTGATTTTACCAATTTCATTTTTAAGCACATAGAAACACGTAGACGCTTTTGTTTGTAGATTTAATCTTAAATAATATTTTTTGTTGTTGATTTCAAGTTATTTATTTATTTATTTATTCATTTATGACAAAAACAGTAAATTTTCAGATTCCCGTTTTAGTGTTCTAATAAAATAAATTCACTTTAAGAATCAATTCGATCATAATTTGTATTGTCTTTTTCTCGTAGCGCATATAGTTTACTTAGTTTTTGTTTCGACAATTCCGTACATTCCAGCCATCAGATAGCCCCAATTCATGCAGTTTGCAGCGGTTATGTCGAGTGGTGGCATAATCGGGCCATCATTTCCTTCGTAAATGTACGGCAACCGCAGTACCCAGTACGCACTTTGGCTTAGTTTTGGTGGTTCAGCCAGGCCAGTAGTAAATGTGTAGCAATTTTTATCGCCAGTGCGAACCTTTTGAAATTAGATTTTATTAGATCGGTAATGCTTAAACCATTGCTTAAATCCTTGAAAATAATTTTGACCTACCTTCGGTTCCAAGATAATATTCACAGGTGCCTTTGGCGTGACGACATGAACTCGCATCAGTTGTGCCACATTTGGCTTGGTAGTTCGACACGGACACGGGAAATACAATGGCATATCGTTGAAAACAATTTTACTGCCACCGTCTTTGACGATACCTGCGAAGAAATATGAAATGACTTTTTCCCATTGTGTTTGAATCAAACATCATTTATTTTACCTGAACCGCCTCTTAAAATTGTATCCGGACTGCTCATGAAAAATCGATGACCTCTCGCGCACTCATATTCGCAACCCGCAAAAATTTTCAGCATAAAAACCTGGCCATCTGATTCATCTTTTGGAATGGGTTGTGGTTTTCGACGGTGTCTCGCTTTATCGAGCGTTCGAGCCCAAGATGCGGCATTTTCTAAACGAACTTGAACATCCCAAGGCAACAGGAAATTGGCGCCAGATAAAAATCCACTTTGTGCATGCTCCGGAATGCCTGAATTATGCGAGTAAACCGAACTATGTCCAACACAAACTAGAGACCAACTCGAAAATTGAGGCAACAGACCTGACGGGCTGAAAGTGTGCACCATTCCTGATAGGTATTCAGTCGTTGATGGTTGACGGAAAACGCATTTTTCAATGCTTTCCTCTTTTTCTTCACCACCAACTTGAATAACAATTTCATTGATTGACTCGTCATCACTCGGCGCAGCAATGACCTCGTCGTGGTCAGACGAATTGCTGCCGTTTGACGGATTCTCACTGATTGGATTGTTTGATTCTTCGTTCGATTCATCGCTGAATGTTAATCCTGATCCGATACTTAATGGATTAGCTAGTTGTGATGGCATAGTCAGCACTTGATATTCATCATCGTCCTCTTCTGCCGCGATATCTTTTTTCTCGCAAACTGTGCGTTCCAGCTCTGCAGCTCTGTAGCAAACGAATTTTTATAATGGGAACATTATTATTCATATTGAAGGCATTTTGCTTGGCAACTAACTTATTAAATTGATACCCACCGATAGTCGTTGATGGATGGTTCAAATATAGCAAATGGTATGCTTTCTAATTTTGGACACATTGTGCAACTGTTCATCATCATTTGGTAGAACTCGTAGTTCGCTTGACGCAATGTGTATGGATCATTGCGTCTACCTTGCGTACGTCCACAATTGCAAGTCGATATAATTGTCTCTGCACTATTGTGACCACCGTCAACGGCAACAATGTCATGTTTTGGCATTGCGCATGGATTACCGCGTAAACTCAAAACTTCACATTGCTGTCTGCCACTCAACCAATATTCATGACACACTTCCGTTAACTTCGTTTCACACGTCGCCAAATGCGAACCCCTGCCAAATTTCTTTAGCATCGCAATACTTTGTAAAATTTTCTGCTCGTGATAGTTTTTGCTGTAAAATGATGGCAGCATTTCTTTGTAGTGCTCTTTTGCACGTTCAAGCCCATACTCGCAACATTCCGAGTAAAATCTGTCAATTGATATTAATTTTAATTCAATAATTTAATTTTGTTAATATTTTTATTACCTGTCATCAATGTCAATGATCCTTGTGAAATTCTCCAAATAAGATTTCTGCAAAATAACATCATGTTTGACAATAATGATAATTTATCGTTATTTATCAATAAATGAGCAAGCAATGAGATGGATTGTCTGATTGCAACAAGTGCGAAACTTACGTAGTCTGCGTCATTTGGTTCAAAATGTAAATTGTCTGGATTTTCGACGAAAATTTTGTGTAGAATTTTGAACATTTCGAACCAAGATTTACCTGAGGGAATCTGCAAATAAATACAATCAAATTTTTTGATGTGTTCTTCAGTTGATTTTGATCATGATTCAAAACGATATTCTACCAAAAAATGGCTTTTCCCTTTATATTTGGCGATGCTATCATCGAATCCAATTTGAATAGCTTCTTCCACATGTTCGCTTATCAACTGTAGTAAACGGTTGGTTCGATCCGGCCAAATATTTTTAATATTGTTTGATTTGTAGTTGCACAGTGGCTTTGCGAATCCTTTAAATGGTCTGATTTCATCGTCGCTGTCGTTGTCTTCACCATCACTACGCATCGTATGCTTTTCCTTATTGAAAATGTAGGACGCCAACTGATTAACCGAATCTGTGATTGGATTGATACGTAAATTTGGATTTGTATTCATACAAACGAAGCGCTTGTTCCGTGGAATCGAAAACAACGAGTTTAAACTGAAAGATAATGCTTATTGCATAAGTATTGCACACATGCTCATTCCATTTGAGGTAACAATATACCTGTTATTGGTGATAACAAACTCATTCCTCAGCATTTTGTAAATGCAGTCTTCAATTTCAAACTCATATTTCTGAAGCGCTTCCGGATTACGGTATTCCGGAAGCGTTTTCTCGAAGTAAAATATGAAACGTGGTGAACATAAACGTCCCTCTTTCCCAATTTGTGAGCCGTAACTGGAGTTTTTCAGGAATTTCGGGAGAAACTTCAAGACGTGCTGCTCTCTGAAATAATCACGTTTAGAAAGTACTGGCAGTGAATTTAATATCGATGTTTTTTTCTACCTAATAACTTTGAGCGCCTTAAATATGCTCAAATAGGATGTATCAAATACGTTATTTGGTTCCACCAAAACAATAATGTGACAGATTTGAATAGCAAATAGCAACATTTGCGCAAATTTCGTTCGAATATTCGTGTGAAATGAATGAGCAGTGCTGTTGCGATGCTTTTCATTCCGCTTTTCTGTTGTTGGCTGTTCTTCTTTTGTGTCAACAAATGCCTTTGTTAGTCGCTCCAATAAAAGCTGTTCCATGACCATTTGGTCGAACGTTGTTTGAAAGTGGATGTACAGAGTTTTTCCCTCAGATTCATTAAAATAAAATCGTATTTGACCATTTTGTACGGTGGCATTGGGATCTGGCGCAAATTTTATCATATCGAAGCCCGCCATTTTATTACATTCCGAATCCATTGACTTTCCAATCACTCCAATGACTATAAGATCCTGTTCATCACGAAATAGCCGGGAGCTGGGATAGAAAATAAACACTCATTAGCAAAAGTATGTGTTTGATTGTTGAAAAAATGTTTCTAACCTCAATTCCGGTGGAATATCCGGAAAAACGCCACTCAATATTTGACTCATGGCTCCGAACCAATAGAAGTACTTTTATCCTTAAAAAAATAAACAAATCGAATTGCTTCTCATTACATTGTTTGATGAGAATACGTGACCGTAGTTTGGAGGCACCGGATTGTGTAAACTTGTCATTCTATCACTTGACGTACGGGGTATGGCCCACATGTCAAAGTCAATATTGTCGCAAACATACGAATTGTCAAAGTTGTTTCACTGCAATACCAACATCAATATTGAATATGCCTTTGAAATAACAATCGCACGTTACATGATTTATTCAATTTTATGCATTTTGCTTCAAGATTAAAATCTAGATTCTCGCGATATGTTGTAATACGATTAGATCTAATTTTATTCCATGAAGATATAATTGTGTAATATTGCGTTTTTACGCAAAATTTCAACAGATGATTTCGAAATTTACTATTCGGTAGTTGCAGACCAAACAATGCTGTTAAGCCTTCAACATATAACACTTCGACATTGTGCACCTCTTGCATACACTTCCAAATCAAAAAAGTGTACTCTGTACAGTTATATGAGCCATTTTATTATTTTATCTATATTGTTCATTTGCGACGTAAGACGCAACAGTTGACCGTCTTTGAAAAAATGCTCTGTTAAATCTAGTTATATTTCCGTTATAATTCAATTGTATCATTATTATTGTTTGAAGTATAAGTTAAAAATAATGTTAAAATAAGGGAGAATTACCAAATTCAAAAACAAAAATTATTCTATTTTATGGAAATAAATTCGGAGCAAAATTCACAAAAGGAAACATCACCGAAATTCTTATCAGTTAAATATTTGTGTGCCAATTTGATTTCTGTCTTTGATTTGATTTCAAACGCCTACATTGACTAAGGTATTGAGTTGTTGAAAATTTCATTAAATATGTTACCGTAATATAAAACACATTATATTAACTCAAATGATTTGTTACAGCAAAATGCCAGGCGTTCTCCAAGCAAGGACATCCAAATATAATTTGCGGCCAAGGGTAGGTGTGTTTGATTTGCGAATCAACAAAAACCGATATGGACTACAACGTCATACCATCAGTCGAAACCCTGTAAAGGTCATCCACAAGAGATTCAAATGGAAGCTCGCCATTGAAACAGTTCTTAATAATAATGCAGAGAAGTGTCGACAAGATGATGAGAGCGACTTCGAATTGGAATTCGATACTGAGCTTAAATTGGTTCCAGAGTCAGAATCAAATTACAAACCACTTTTGTTTCCAGACATTTTTCCGATTGACAGACGAACGATTCCAAAGCCATTATACAGAACGAGTTTTCCGGAGCTCTGTTGGTCTTATGAATCGCGTCAGTCGAAATGTCCAAGAATGAGAGACATATCGAAAACAGCTTATTTCATGAATCTCCACGAAGATTGTCTGTTCGAAGTCTTCAACCATTTGTCATTAAATGAATTATGCACCATCGCCGAAGTCTGTGATCAGCTGAAACTCGCTGCACAGAAATACTTTGAAGTGATGTATACAGCTACAAAGCTGTCTTGGTTGATCGAAGATGATGCCACTTATTTCACTTTGCTCCAAGCCCAACGCTTGCTGCGCAATTTCGGTCATTCAATTTCGACGCTTACCGTGGACACGAGTCAGTTGGACAGCACAGCAACTCCAGAAATGCTTCTAGAACTGATCGAAAAATATTGTACTGGCTTCCTATTCTGGAACAACTTCTTATAACCTGATCAAAACGAACTGTGGTCTTGAGCTCTCAAGTATTTTGCTTAAGATGCGAAAGTCAATATTAACGAACTGTGTATGTCATCGATGTTCTATGTAACAGCTTATCTTTTTCGTTTTCATTGTATTTTTTTTTTTTAGTAATTATTTGCTGGTGTATATTCCTGAAAGCGAAATCATAAAATTGATATCTGTATCATTCAAATGTTACATATAAAGCAAAATGGACAACAAATAGTGATTGAATAATGATTAAAACGTTTATCAAAAGATCTGAAACAAATGATTATATTGCTGGAATTGACTACGACAAATTGAAATTGTGTTGAAGCGCATTGTATTTTTCTATCAAAAAATAAATATTAAATATTAAATTTGAGCAAAAAAAATCATTTGGTTGAAATAAAATTAGATTTGAATGTGTGCAACATTATAAAAAATCTGTAGAAGAAAAAAGACTCCGAACAAATTAGCATAAGATGGCACGAAACACTCAATCAAACGGACGAGGCAAATATTGACAAATTGACCACTGCTTTACATTCACGCTCTGTTTAACACAGGCTGTGTTAGTGTCTATGTAAGTTGGTGAATACAGCATCAAACGTCGACCGCGTGCTGTTTGTAGTCATTACAGCGTAGGCATAATATCAACAGCCGAAAGAAATACTGTTTATTTGGTCACGACCGACATAGCGGTTTTGTGTTCATCAATAGTTGTCAAGGCTTAAAAATAACTTATTAATTTTTTGTCAATATTCTCATAATTATATCCAAATAATTTCGAAGGAAATTGAATCTAAATATTTCATTCATTTTTGAAATCATCGATTTTTGGATGCAAATGTTATCGCGGTGTTGGCAAAAACATAACCAAAAAAACCATAATATCGAAGCATTTGTTTGATTTGACTCAGAATTTCCGACCAAGTAAAGAATTATTGCACTTTGAGACCGATCGAATTCATTCGTAAGTTAATCAAATCAACGATTTTATAGAAAAAAATCCGTAACACATTATTTGTTCCAGGACACACGCGTTTTTGAAGACTTTCAACGTATGTTCTTTAAGGAACGCTAATAATTGTACATCATGTCAGACGAAGCAGCACCAGCTAAACGGACCAGGTCAAATGCTGGAGCCGGTACGTCAGCATCACCAAAGGAATCGACCTCGCGGTCAAATGATCGTAAACGGAAAATTCCAACGATTCGCGAAAGTGAAACTAAACTGTTGGACGTTAACGAGCAATGCCTTCTGGAGTTATTCCAGTATTTGTCCCTCGCCGATCTCTGTGCAATGGCTGAAGTTTCTGTTGATCTGAAATATGTTGCCCAGAAGCTCTTCAGCGTTAAGCATCGAACTCTGAATTTATCATCATTGTGCAATGCGCAAGGTAAATTCACACTTCTTCAGGCACGCCGTTTGTTCTATAATTTTGGTCATTTAATTTCAACGTTGATTATAAATCTGGAAATGCTGAATAATCGCGAGCATATATCAAAATTACTCGCAATCGTGGGTAGATACTGCATTGAAACACTAGATCGGTTGGAATTCGTTAAACAGCCAAATGAACGGATCGGTGAATTCATCGCAATTTCAATGCTTGGAACCAAGCTAATGATTCGTGATGTGGCACCGGGCTTATACCGCACACACAACAAAATGATTTTCCGACCAGGACAATCCAAGCAGAAGCAAAAAATGAAACACGATCAAGGGCCCCAATAAAGTGCCGCACAGCTCGGAATCGCCATCAGCAATCTGAAAGAAACAAATTGACCACATTTAAGCGCGCTGCTTAAATGACACCAAGTCATTTGAAATAACATTATCGATTTGCATGGAAGAAAAATAACATGTCTTTTGCACGGACACAAAAGAATCACTTTTGTTGACTCATTTTCTCTCATTTGTCAAATAATCATCGAAATGCAGGCATACATATTTCAGTTGTTGAAATCATAAAAATAGAAAATATTTTGAAAGAACTTGAAATTATTATTTGGTTTAATATTATCAGTGCTGTACATTGCACGTGGCCGAAGCACACGAATTGTTCAGTGTACAATTGTTGTACATTTCCAAGCACGAGCTCCTTGAATTATAATTGAGCAAACTTCTGAAAATCAGGAAAAACATGTTCGAATGAAAAATTGTATCAAAATGAAAAGAACAAAATGAATATGAAAATTTTGCTATGAAGTATTGAATAAAGAATGTGAAACAAAATGCATAGTTCTTGCCTTTCATGAAATGCTATGAATTTTTCCAGCAATCCTGTTATTTTTCAATGCTTTCAGGGTGGGCAAAATAATGTCGGCATCGCTCATACCGAAGATATTTGATTCGGTTAAATTCCGTTATAGAGATAAAATTCCAAGAGTTTGAGTTTCGTCAATGCGTATCATATTTTGGTTTACAAATTCCGCTGGTGTGTATCTCTAAGTACGACATTTTCACCGTTACACCTGTACAAACGTAGGCCAATGCAGGCGGTCATTAGTATCTGTCAAATTGCTTCTCTTCAAATGAACTTTTATTTCCTAAACGTATTGACGAGAACGACATTTTTAGTTATTGTGGTGATTTTGTTTGTGATTTAATTTATATATTTTCGTCAAATTATTGTTAAGAAAGATTAATGAACGTCAAACAACAGCAATTTCTTTGGTTAGTATTATCTGCTTGTTTTGGTGTTGGTTTTTGATCTAATTTTTTGAAAACCTATTTCATTTTAGCCTTTCGAATCGAACATATTTTCGTATAACACACAGAGATTGCCTGTTTGAATATTCCTGCAAATAATTTTCTAATAACGAAAAACATCAACCGAATAAAAGTGAAAAACGCTTTCGGATCATTTCGAATCATAGCATTTGGCAAATAAAAAATAAAATTGACTAGATTTTTTTGGTAATTCTGTCTCTTTGCTTTATTCCACGCAATTTTGAGGTTAATGTTCCTTTCTCTTCTAGATTAATCATTTTCACAGTTGATTGAACTCAATATGTTTGAACACTATCCGCCACCAACCAAGCGATTGAAGCTTCATTTGGAACCGAAGCCGTATTCAGAAGACAACAAAGAAAATATCGATCCACTTAATGAAGCAGCGTGTTCAAAACAAGAGGTTCGCAAACGCAAAATTCCGGTCCGGCGACAATTTGTGTCACCGATCTGCAATCTACCTGATCATATTCTACTGGATGTGTGCCAATATCTTTCACTTGAAGGTACACTTTTTTACAAGGGTCTTTTAATATTGATTCTCTCTTGTGTTTTACATATAAGCAAATTGCGAATAATTCCGTAATATTTTGAATTGCCTATAGATCTATGCAATTTGGTCGATACAAGTGTTCGGATGCGAAGAATTGCCACTCATTCTTTTTACCTGAGATGCTTAAGTGGAAAGCAGTTCATTTTTCGCGGTCATGGAATCAATCAGCCGGCTGATTTTGCGTTTATGTGCCATTTGTTCACCAAATTTGGTCATTTATTCCGTTCGGTCACAATTTCAACTGGCAACTAAGACATCGTTTGTACCTTCCAATTTCTTTAAGTTGTAAAAGCAACGAATATTGAGAACAGCTACAGCGATGTTGAATCATCGATTTTCAGAGACAATAATATTTAGATATCGTTTAAATGTTCAATTGTCCAAAGTGAATAGAATTGTTTTATAAGAATTGTTTTTTTTATCCTTAGAAGGTAATCTGAATTATTTGTCTGAATCAAGTAGCGAACCGTTTTCAATTGAACCCAAAAAAAATGTGAAAATGCAATACAGAAATGAAATATTGAAATCATTTAATTGGCTAACATAATCGATATTGTAGTGATCATGAATTGTACTTTATTATTGGAGAAAAGAGAGTTAATATATTAAATATAGCATTGATCGAATGTTTTCTGTGTATTTTCTTGCGAGCTGTCATTAATCAAGCTATTTCCCTAAAATATTCTAATAAACGCATCTCTTACATATTAACTGCTTCAGGTTAAATGATTGTCGACCTTAGATGCAGCAATAGCACAAGAAACCTGTAAAGATATGGTTAGATAATGTTCGACACTCATAAAATATGGCTTAAGAATCTTTATTTTTCAAAGCGCTCCATTTTGTCTATTGGAAAGAATCTCTCGGCATTGTAACTTATAGTGTGGCATCTTTTCACACTACACATTGAAATTAATTTAGATCACAAAGGGTTGATCAGAATGCGATTAAGAGATTTTCAAGCGCAAAGTTAATGGTATCCTCATTGCATGTGTGTTTGCGGAACGGAGCTCTGTAATTCAATCATGAGTTGTATCTACTTTGGAAATAAAAGAAAGCACAATGTTCGCTTATTTGACAAAGGCTCCATATTGAATACGAATGAAGACTATGAGACTAGCAGAGATTTTATACAAATTTACAGCAAATGTCATTCTTGGCTCCTTAATTTATAATTAAATAACTAAGTAAGATTCAGATTTGCAAAAGTTCAGAGCAATTCGTCAGTGTGCAAAGATTTATTAACACGAAAACTCAAAACTTAATTATCACTTCAATTAAAAGTGATCGATAATTTAAATTATCCTTGAATTATATTATGAAACTGCATATATAAAAAGTTCACAATTTCTACTGAAAGATGAGTTGAAAACATTCGAACTAATATTTTTCGATGAACTGAATAAATGTGGTCATATACACAGCAATCGCCCCTGCAAGCTTAACGAAAATGGAGTAGCATAAGTACTTTTTAATTGCACAGCGATACAAATTCGTTCAATGAAAGTAATGAATTTTTACTTTCAGACAAGTTCCATTATCAATTAGGAAGAATCCTTTGGCATGAAATGGCATTGAATTGTGTATGAGCTGCAACTCTGTTGTTTCCACCTAAAATTAGACTACTTATATGCAAAGAGGATCTTTTGAATGAAGGTCTTTCGCCATAAATTGGTAACATGTGACGTATTGTTACCTGTGTTGCTATTTCGAAGCTCGGAAAGCAATAGTTCACTTCAAACAAATAAGAATTTATTTCCTCTATCTGGAAAAAGATAATATATTGTATATAAATATAAATCTTTTAGACTGTTCGCATTTAATTCAAAGATCGAGAGATCAAACCACAAGTGAACAGTTGTTCGTGCTGCGAAACAAATAATATATTCCCAACTGGTAGTGTGCTAGCCAAACTGTTATTGCTGAAATGATATATTGTGTATGTGCCATGAATTTGTATATTTCAACCAACTTCGGAAGCACTCCAGAAATGCAATATACTTCCAAATGATTTCTTTCGGCTTTAATATGATGGAACTACTTACCAGCAGCTTGAATGAATGAAATACTGCCAAAATTTACATATAACCAGTTTAAATTGGTTAAACAACTGTAAAAATAATTCAGAATCACAGCTACATGTGAAAGCCCAAATGTCTCATTTAAAAAAGTCACCATTTCATATATACACAGATAATAGCCTCGAACCCATTTTAACCGTTTCAATTCAAACGAATAAATAGAAGATATATCAGGAGCCACGGGATGAAGTGCGTTTTTTATTGATTTCATTTCATTCTCAATAACTTTTAAGTGGAAATGCACCATTTCTACATAAAATATGTAATGAAATACTCGGATTTGACAAATAATTATTAAGATAAGGCACACAAAAACACTTTTGGTTTTTGGAAATCCATCTGGTACAAAGAAAAGCACAAACAAGATGGTCGTTACTGAAATATACTCAGAGAATTTGATTAAAAAGCCTTTTAGAGATTCTGATTGGCTATTGTAACAATCGTCTATTCGCTGGTAAACTTCCCAGAAATGTTTATGTTCGGGATGATGTAGAATTGAATCTAAGATTATGGTCCAATATGTCCATATCGCAACATTATATTGCACCAATTCATTTATCACTTCAAGTAGACTCATTTCTGAGCTGAGTTCCAAAAATAATTCGAAATCGTAAAGTGTAAATAGCAGAGCTAACGAAATGTGAACCAAATAAATTAGGATAATAATTTTACTGAAATCAGTCAAACGAGATGATCCGGAATTCAATCCCCAAACATCGAAAAAATTCAAAATGTACACTAGTTTTCGAGACAACATCTTGCCACCTGGTATTGGTATGTTTATAGAATGGTGACCCATTGGACGTTCAGAAGCGAATGAAATGCAATTTTCCTCGTTCGCTCAGCTATTATTTTGAATGCTCATTTTAATTTTCTGTTTCCGATTAGATTAAATTACGTACGTAATAAATGTATTACGTCAAATAGATGAAAATTAAAAATACACTGACAATGGAATTTCCTATTGATTGTCTCCGGCAGTTTCACCCAAATGTTTCACTGTGTTATATCACTCATGTTACTCGATTATTTTCCATGTATGTTGGGCTATTTTGATCGTGGGTCAGGTATCGAAATTGTAAATTCACTTGTTTCCCTAACATCACATCGTAAATACCCAGTTCTAACGGATTGTTTTCAGTTAAGAGGAAGGAAAACATTTTCTGCAAAATGGACGAAGGAAATTCAAATACAAAAATTCAATGCGAGAGACACTTAAGAAAAATTGATGAGAGTAAAAACCTAATAAACAAACACCAAGGACGTAAGTCAAACAAGTCGAGTTTGGTTTTCACTCATGGTGTTTGAGTATTGCCGAACATAGGAAATCTCGCAATGAATAGTGTAATAGCTTTTTCTTCGTCTATTTTATAGAGAACGTTTTATCTTCCGATGCTGTCAAATGTAACATATTTTTGTCTGCTCGCAACAATGAAACTATTATTTGTATTATTCATAAATTTATTGGATTTCCCAGTTTAAATAAAATACACATTTCTCAAATTTGCAGGACCACAAATTAACACCAGATTTTCTGGCTATATAGAATGGATTGGAGCAACTGTGTCCATTGGATTTCATTCCGATGTTGATAGCAAATACAAATTGGGAAATAATCATCCATCAGAAATAACTTTTAGTTCTTTCATTTCAATTTAATAGAAAAACAAATGATACACTTCTTGTAGTAGTTTTTCCTTATCTGGCTGAACAATAACGATATATGAATAACCGAAAAAAAAAAAACAGATTTTGAATGAAGCTTCGATCAGCAAGTTCTTGACATTGAAATGAATAGATATGAAAATATAGGTATGTACGGAATTAATTGGATATGAAGTCAATATACCACGTCTATTGTTAGTCATTAATTAAATTGCTTGAATAATTGAAATGTTCGATTTTACCTGTGATCTTTTTTACGTGTTTCTATTCGAAAGTATTTTTTATTTCCTCTCGATATTCTAAATCCTCTCGATTTTGTGCATGTCTTACATTTTTGTGGGTAATTCAAGTTACCTTTATATTCAATCGACCTGTTAATGCATTTCGATGAATTGAATAAATATCACCATACAAGCGATAGATGCGCCAGTGAACTAAAATGGCATGGTCGAGAAACAAATATGTATAACAATATCTATTTAAAAAATACAAGAAAATCAACGTTGAAACCTGTACTTTGAGAAGTGTTTCATTGTTAATTACGAAAAATCCTTTAGCGTAGAGCAAGTTCGGGTGGTGCATGAAATATAATTGTGTGGTTTCAACCTGATAATCGGAAGTAAGTCAAATCTATACTCTTGAGTTTTCATGAATGTATTTCATTTTTATTGTTAATAACAGAAATATAACCTGCAATGAAAGGTTCATTTGTGGGCAACAACATTTAGTATCACTCAAATGGAAAAATATCTTCTCTGTCTGAAAGCGGCACAAAAATTATATGATTCAATCAAAGCTATTAAAAACGAATTCAAAATAATACCGTAGCAAAGAAGCAAGTTGCAGCGTGAAAAAGGTAAATTATTATCAAAATGTGTTGTACTATCCAAAGCATCAAAGCTGAAATGATCATTAATTAAAACGAAACCTGCAAAACAACTATTGGACGAAAATTTTGCACACGTACTGATAATTTGCATTAAATTTTGTTCAAACAATTGGATGTAGCACCAATTGAGAATAGTCAGAAGGAAATAAAAACAGAATATAATTACTGAAACGTGTGAATAGCCAAAGACGGTATTCAACAGTTCCGTCATTTTGTGAACAGCGCAATAATATTCACGCATCCACTTAAAATGTTTCGATTCAATTCGATAATGTGGGGCAATTTCAGATGTTCGCGCGAAAACATAATCACTGTTCGCTGTATTAAGCGTATTCTCGATCATTTTCATTTGATCGTGTACTGCTTCTACGCATAATAAATAGTAAAATATTCTGAATTCACAAATGATGAACAGTGTGAGATAATCGAGAAAAAATGAGGAAAATATCAATCCATTTTGAACGAACATTGATAAAAAAAGGAAAATAGTTACTGAAAAATATTGTACAAATTTCAGTGTATATTTCCGGGAAAATGCTATTTGATGACTTGATTGTCTTTGAATGCGCTGAAAAATCTCCCAGAATTGTTGATGTTCTCGTCGATAAAGAAATGAATCCAAAATAATCAGGCAATAAGCACACAATGCAGTAGAATACTGCAGCACTGCATTTACAACTTCCACAAATCGAAGCACAAACATAAGATTAATGACGAAATATATTTTGTACAATATTTGAAGCACAATTATGAAAATATGCACGAATAGAATTAACCACTTGGTATATTTGTCATTCGATAGCTTGGATGAACCAGAATTAAAACCGCAAAGGTCGAAAAAGTTAAGAAATCGCACAATCTGTGCCGGCAGCATGTTTGTCGAGAATGCAGGAAGTCTGATATATTGAAAAATTTATGCACTGTTAAAGTTATGTTCTGAGGTATTTTGTGGAATTCTCGAAGCCATTTCAATTTATATTTCATTTTGAATTTTTCATTATATAATTCCGTTATTTGCAATTTACCATTACTTGATTACAAAATGACCGATACGAAAATTATAATTGCTGAGTCACAACGACATTATCCGTTATCTTATTTCAATCAAAAATAATTATATTGCTTAAACTCGCGCACACCGAACTAAACAAATGATCCATATAAGGTCCATCAAAAATAGCGAAAGAAACTCCATTGTCCTATCCATTTCCTTTCTCTACTGCTTCATACTCTATTCGTTAACATTCACCGAAAGAAGCGCCAAAATGACGTTCCCAGAATATTTCGTCAAAGTTAACAAACGTAAATAAGTGCACTGTACAAAACACAGTGCATCTTTCGATAGTAGTGAATTGCTCATTGGACAACTATCAGTACAATAATAATGACACAAAAATCCCTTCATAAATTTTAGCAATAAAATTGATTTGTAGAATAGATAGAGAGTCACACAACTGGTCGGTGATGCATTTATCGACCAAGCTGGAATATTTACACTTGCGTTCACATTTTGATAGTCGCACACACTTCAATGTCTGCTGCTGCATAATGTTGACGTGAATGTTCAAGCTCTGTTTATCGATTCAAATTAATAATTTGTAAATTGGTGTAAACAGTGTTCCTGTTGCGCATATAATGCATTCCTAGATGCATTCGATACATGGGTTCAGTCATACTTTGCATTGAAATGCTAGATTTTATGATTTGGATTTGTTGGAATTCCGAAGAAATATTTTGGTAGTGATTGCTGCTGCTTTGACTATTGGAGCTAATTAATGGGATCTTCTAACAAAGATTTAAGAATAAAAAGGCGTTTCTTTTTCTCGTTCTAATCTTTATTTGGACTATTAAGATTTTTAAAAGTACATATATTAGAATATTCATGAATATTATGATGAAAACTTTTAATGTATATAGTATTTTCATTTTTTTTTTGTTCTTTGTTGTTTATATTGGCCTGGACGCTCTTTGTCTTCCACATCAAAATCACCACTTTTGAACTGCGCAAACCACTCCTGGCACGTTCTAATCGACGGAGCATATTCTGGATATGCTTCGCATAACAAACGATGACTCTCGGAAGCATTTTTCTTCAGATTAAACCAATAAAGTGAAACTTCCCGCAAATGCTGTTTTGTAGGCACGTAGCTCGACATTTTCAACGCAATAATAAACTTGTGTATTCAACTGAATGATAAGTTTGACAGATCGTTTTCAATGTATTTTTTTATCCTCTTTAAGATACAATAGCTGTCAAAGTCAAAATAATGACATCTATGATAGATATGAAGCTAGTAACGAATGCGCGGTTTTCAATTTGTACATATAATCGTGTACATATAATTTCCAAAGATAATAAATAAATCGTGTACATATAATTTCCATTTTGTTTAAATTTCAAATGCATTTCATTAATTCTTCTGTTTATTTAGTGGTTTTGCTCGATTCAAGAGCATTGATCGCGATTTATGTGTGCCATGTTCAAATGTTAATGAGTTTGAATTATCGCATGACATCATTGGTTATTTGATTCAAATTATTGGTAGAAAAAGAGATTCGTGTTGCATTTTCTGAGACAAACAAGAAGCCAAATGCGTTGCGCCCAATAGCCGTACATTGTATGTTTTTGTTCTGGTTTTCCCCATCAATTTATAAATCATCTAATATATTCCAAGTAGTACATTTCCGTACATGTTAGAATGAAATGATCGTGTTTGCTGCGTTGAAAGGTTATAATCATCACCGTCATGAAATCTTGGCGAAATGTGCGTCAATCTATCAAATGTATTTGTTTTCGAAAAAGATGTATTGTTTGCAATTCGATCGAAATGACAATTCGCGGTCTCTGTGTAAACCTATTGTTTTTGTTTGTCTACTTGTTTCGTTAAACGCAATGCATGTTTGTTGACTGTGATTTTGTGTGTGTATGAATGATTTCTTTCCGCACGTAAATTATATTGTATTCCTTTCAATTTACCTAAATTGTCTCTATTCTTAATCGTTTAGTACAAATTTGTCGATATCTTTATAAATGCATGAATTTATTCATATTTTCTGGTTTTTCTCTTTTCGACTCGTACGGGTGCCATGCATTTGACCTTGCAACAATTCATTTTTAAGCTATTGTATATGAAAATGTTCTGTGTTATAAATTTTTTTCTCGATATAAACCTTCGCAAATGCAGCGGTAGTGGTCTCTCAGTGGGAACGTTCTTTAATTTAATTAAATGTTATTCATATTTCTTTTTTTGATGTGGTGCGATTTGCAATACATGCAAACATTTTTTGTATATCTCTCGTCTAGATTCATCCTCTGAAAGTAGGAGCTATGCCTGACCGGCCGTTGAGCAGAGTAGCCGAATGAGCGTTTGTATGAAGTCGCATACACTCATGTATAGCTCCTATTTTCGGACGCTGCTGCTTAACGAAAGATCTATTCACAATTTTTGCATGCACTGGCATGTAATTTTCTGTATGCGTGTGTATACTTATGAGTGAGAGATAAACAGTTTTAGAGGTGATAGACAGTTTCGATTTTAGGTACATTTTACTCTGCGTGAGTGAGTGTGTGTATGAGAGCAAAATCAATATATTTTCGTTTGTTTTTATGATACGCAACATTCAAATGGACCAATGGTTTAGGTGGAAAGTGTTTTCATTTTCTCCCAATTATATAGAAGAACCCGAGTTGATGTTGGACAAACTGTTTTCAACAAACAGAAAATGTCGATAGAAAAATAATTCAGGTTTATCGGTGCTGGTTCAGCTGATATATCATTTCTGCAAAATGTTTTTCAGCTTGAGTTTCCTTCAAAAAGTTTCATAATCATTCATTTTATTGTGTGATTTATTTATTGTTGTGTAAGTCGATGACATTCCATTTGCTCGTTTCGATTGGTGAAAAGGATGCAATGTATTTTGGAAATTACTACTTGTTAGAGCGGTCAATGAATGAATTAATACTTGGATAACTGAAGAAAAACTCACGAAAGATAAGTTTGGAATACAATTTGTTGTCTATTTTCTAGTTCGGTCACATAATTCGTCACACGAAACTCAATTCTCGATTCGAAACAATTTACTGGAGATTTTTTCTCTTCACGTAATCATTTCGAATATCATGTGCACCAAAACACAAACAAATATCAAATATTCGTATATATGTGTCTTTTTCTTCTTTCTCTACGGTTGAACGGCTGACTATTTCATATTATTTCAATCAAATCGAAATGGTGAGTCATTACGTTCAGGCTTAAAAATGACATACGTGATAACATCTATAGCAATATATAATATTGCTTTTAATTTTTTTAAATTTTTTACATCTCCATTTTTTTCACTTTAATATTTTCCTGGGTATTAAATTTTGGAACCTTTTGCTTTTGCATCACCAGATCATCTGCTTAATAAATTTAATTTTTCAATTCTTCATTGACCCAGGCGACCGCATCAAATGCACATCGATGGGATTTAGAGCAACCAATTCAGTGTCTCAGTTTTTTTTTCTTTATTTTATTCAAAAGTGTCTAAAATCTAAACTTGTTTGCTTCCAGCTATCAAATAATGTAGGTATATACTTCTTTTCTGTTGGAAGATAGAATTTCATTTTGTTCATAACATAATATAAATTTCAATTAATAATATGTAATCATTTATATTGCAATAAATTCTATGAAATGTGACAAACTTGAAAAAAACTGTTAATTTAAAAGTTTATTTTCTCTCTCTTTGTGTGTGTATGTGATTCGCATGTATTTAAATATATTTGGGAGTCGAATTGCTCGCACCGTGGGTCGTTTTCGTGAATTTAGAATTTCATTGACATATATTTATTATGTAGGAGAGAGAATATTCTTGCGGAATGAAATGATATTTGTTGTAGACATGGTCATATTTTTGACATATGGTCTGACTTTGGAGCATAAAAATTTAGACTATTGTAAAGATTGGTTCTGCGAAGTCATACAAAAAATATTATATTTGGGAGTCATTGTAGAAAAATATTTCAAGTAAAGGGTGATTTTTTAGCTGGTTTCTTTTTGACGTTTAATTTTTTGACAGATGTCAAATTCCAACTGACGTCTGTCACAGTCAAAAATGCTCAGTATGCTTTGCAATTTCAAGATAAAATGACTTACAAACGAGCAACGCTTGCGCCTCCAGCCACACAGCGGTTCCATCCATGGACGAACTGCGCCGTAAGTTCGGCGAACAGTTCATCTCTCGTTTCGGCCCCGTTCATTGGCCGGCCAGATCGTGCGATTTAACGCCCCTGGATTATTTTTTGTGGGGCATGAAATTATTTTCAAAAAGTAAATGGCAAGAACCAATTTATCGATTTCAATAAAGATTTGATTCACTTTTCGAAATTTTTTGCGTTTTTTTCGATTTTCAAAAAGAAACCACTTAAAAAATCATCCTTTAGAGAATGAATTCAGCAGATCACACAGGTCGACTACAGAGTAGATCGCTTTCGTTGAATGCCTCATATAACAGCCATTGTCAACCCATGAACTGATCGGCAAAGTCAACCAAATGTATTCCCTGATTTCATGTGTGCTATTTCTTAACTGTGCACTCTCGTTCGTCAAAAGGTGTCACTTTTAAATAACTGGATCTGGATTGTATGAACTGATTGTTTGTGCTCGATTAATCATTTCTTTATCCGATGCAATGAAAAAGATGTGTATACATAAAAGATTTATCCATTTTTAAAGTTGCTTTTTTTCAGTTTCGTTTATGTTTTAGTTTATGTGGATTTTGGTTTTGGTTTTGGTTTTATTTGTTCCTTTGCTTATTAAATTATGATTTTCCTCATTCGTTTTATCGTGAGCATGAACTTCGTATTCATTATTGTATAAAGTTGAAGACCAAAGAGACCACACGGCGCAATCAGATTTGAACGCATCGAGACATAGTTCGTCCAATTTCCGATGGGCCGCTCAGTGCGTTCACGTTCGAAAAGAAATTAACGATTGAGGAACTAAAATTTTATTCTCAAAAAATTATAATAAGATTTCATTTAGCTAAATTTCTATAGAATGTCTCACTCAAAATTGTTTATCATTGTTTTTTTTTCTGTTCCACGCTAATGACGCATACGTTATAGATTTAATTTAAAGAATTACCTTATTTCTTATGAAAAAATGTTGGGAACAAAATCCATAGAATTTATAACATTTACTTGTTTTCGATGGAGGTTTTTCTCTCTCATTTTTGTTTTTAAATTGTTTCGTTTAGAAATTGGCTTTACTTCATTTCTCATTTTAAATTTTTTCACAAAAAGTCTAATTTGTTTTAATTCAATATTTTTTTTTTTTTTGTTTTTTTTTTGGGGTCGATGATGGTTTTTAGTTTATTTCAACGAACGATCGTCGATGATGGTCTGGGTAATGAAAAAAATATCCGTTGTGTTGTTTGTCCACTTTGCAATCGATGCAAATTGTGTTGCGGCACACGCTTTCGCCCAAAGTTTGGTTCATATTATTTTGTGTAATTTGTTTGCTTTTTTAGTTTATCATATTTAGTGTTCAATCAACATGGCTTCAGTTTTTGTTGAATATTATTATCATCTAGCGTTGTGTTGTTTTTTAACTTAGTACTTATGGGTATAAATTGCGTCTATTCTCCATTTCTTTATAGTCAAAATTGAATACTGGTAATGTATTAGTTGCTATGAATTATGCATAAACTATTTTTTTTTTTGTGGAAAAAATTTACATTTATTTCTGTGATTTCAATTATTCCATGATGAACACTTATTGTTTTTATTCAATTGGTTCGACGATGGTTGCAATTTCTTTTTGGAGATGCTTCAAAATTTGGTATAATCACAACGAATGCTTATAACATGCCAATTGGAAAAGAACAATCTAATATAAAAAACACTGAATTGCTTTTTTTGAGAAGAGTATTAGTGTTTTCAACATCGAGAAAGTGAATGAAGAAGGGAAAAATTAGCAAGATTAGAAAGATAGAAATGATTGGTTTCGCTTCGAGAGAGGCAATCATAAAAAACATTCAGTCCTTGAAAGTTGAAACTGTGGCATTGCAAAACCAATCGGCAAACACTTAGTGATACACAAAGAAGCAACCGCTGAAACAGCTGATTATGATTTAAAAAGCTCAAAACGGTTGTCACAAATGTACATGAGAGGCAGAGGATCGCTTTATTGAATGCTATGCTCTGTTATCGTATCTAATGTTGAAAAGGTCAAATTCCAATGTTAATTGGTGGAGACACGCCCATGTTGCCAGACATGCTATTCCACTGGATTTCATTCTTCTGGATTTCATTTCAGTAATCAAAAAATGTACACAAGAAAATATGCCGCTTAATAACGTTTGGCCATCAAATTGTGATTTCTGTTGAAGTTTCGGGTATAAAATTCTACGTTTAATTGCAAATAGTTAGATGAATGCACACCGGCGACACGAGTCAGTCGAATCATCTCATTTGTAAAATGAGATTTCAGCCAGACAACGGAGCAAAATGATGTGTCGTCCGCACGCGGCCGCATACACTTTGGCATTACTATGCGATCGCCCGGCTCCCATGATTCATGGGTACAATAAATTTGTTTGTTATCTCATAAACGTTGTGAAAACACATACATCAATATTTTGTTTGTTAGCTATAAATTCATTTAATTACTATGTTGTTTTCATTTATTATTTGTGCGAACCAAATGATGAGTATTACCCTCAATAAAAAGAGCATTTATATCGGCCATGTATGAATGAGTTGTTTAGGTTTTTCTTTGTTCTGTGAGATTTACTATTCAATTATTCTATATCGCGTTATTAGTCGAGCTAGCCATCGATCAATCATCGAAATATCGTTCGTTCACACCCAATTACATCAAAACTCTGCCAAACTTAGCAAAGACTTGCCCTTCTTTTCTTCTTCTTCTTAGATTTTATTCCATTTTTTGTTCTCAATTTATTTAACTTTAATTTAATCATTATAATGTATAATATATACTACTGCGATAAGTAGTAAAACGTTATAAAATAATTTTTAACTAACTTTACGATATTTTCCATTTATTCTGTCTTGTAATTTGCTCTCAGTGTGAGTATACTTCTTCTTCTTCTTCATCATCATCATCATCTTATTCTCTTATTTATTTCATATATTTGTTGTATTATCTTCTGTTTCATCTGAATTTCACTCATTTCGTTAATATAACTAAATGTAAATGTGTGTGTGTGTTTCCATGAAGTTTCCCATTTGTCAATGAATGCGGGAGGAATTTTTTCTAAATGCGTATGAGTCACTTTAAATGAATAATGCTTATATTCTTTTGCTATTTTACGGTTCTACATTGTAATATTCTTCTGTCTCTTAATGTTTGGTTTCTTTAATTGTAGTAGGAAGTCTTTTCTTTGGATGGGGAAGTGTTTAAGAAATTATGCTCAACATTTTGACATTGCATTAAACATGGAAAATATGCGTACGAAAATGGATTGATTATTCGATTCGAGTTGTGCGATTTGTTTATCAAGGGAAGGCCTTTTTAATCATATTTTCAAAACAAAAATGATATGGAACTAAAATGTACGGAACAAAATCGACACAAATCGCTTTCAAACGAAATCATCCATTGAACTGATTTGCTTCATTATCATTTTTTTTTCTTTTCCTCTTTCTACGTTTTCATTCCATTCCCATTTTTTTAGTAAGAAAAAACTGACTAAAAATATATTCTTTTTTCACTTAATTTGTCTCTTTTTTATGTGGTTATCTTTGCGTTGTTTCAAATGTAGATAACGAATCCAATGCAATACTTGATGTGCATTTTTTGTTGGATTTCACTGTTTCCGTCGTCAGTTTCGAAATTGGAATTTTTTTTCTCGAAAATTAAAAGAAAAACCTTTTGCACATATTTCACAAATCATTCAACAAAAATTCTTGGAATTAAACACATATTTTTTTACTTCGTCTATTACATATTGTTCTTTTTTGCTTATGGATCATTCGATAATATAATAAATTTTTTTTTCGTCGATATTGCTCCAATTAGATAAACAAATGCCTTTGTTAATTTTTTTTTAATACATTCACTATCAACATATCCCCGAGTGCGGCCGTTCGACCATTCGTAGGACCTTTTGAATCAATATTCATTTTTTCCTTAATTTTTTTTTTTTTGTTATATTTTAAATTTTTCCGTGCTTTTTTTTGTTTCAATTCGTGTTTTGCTCGGTTCTTTTGAAAGAGCATCAATGTTCAATGAACATTTCGATGTTCATTCCTAACACTTATCTGCTATCTGCTCGTTGCAATCAAACGTAATTGATATTGCTATATAATTCGGTTTGATGTATTTTATAAAAATTGAGTGCTAATTCAAATGTTTGTAAATACAAAAGAAACATGGCGGAAATGAAAATGATGCGTTTAATAGCCAGAAATTGCAAATTGCACAACAACTATGGATGTTCGGTGTGCGTGTATTTCTGAATGCATTTCGGTTTTAAACAGCAGATAAGTGTTGAACTGAGTTTTTCACCGGCATTTGTAAATTGATTTTCATTTTTTTTTAGCTTTTCTTTAGTTTAATGTATGGTGGTGGTGGTGGAGGATCCTAGTCGTGGGTGATTCCTGTTGAAGTGGCTGTTTTGGGGGATTTGCGAAATGTTTCTCTTTGACAATTTGTCTCATATTCTTTTTTTGTCTTTATGTGTTTTTGCATTTTAAAAATTTTCCGTTAGTTCATCAATTAGTAACAAATTGATTTTATGTAAAAACCAATAACAATGATTCCATCGAAACAGCTACGACACGATGATATGGGGAGCGCTCAGTAAAACGCAAACAGTCGCGATGATGGTGAATAGGGTGAAAATAATAAGGCACAGTCTATCAACGACCATTGCTGCAAATTTCCAATCACGTGCTACGTCATGATCTTCGTCTTCTTTCCGTAACTGGTGCGCGAACATGACAGACGGAAATGGCCATAAATAAAAATTAATAATGCATAGAATTGACGAATAAGCTTGAGATTGATGAATAAAATAGTGGCAAAAATCCTACCTGATCGGTAATGAAACGAATTTCCTTCAATATTAGCGACAATTCGTAGTCTGCTGATGACTTAATGCATGTATGTATCGGTGGAATTCCATCCCCAATCGCGTTTTCATCTTCACTAGAACTGAAATAGTCACAAACGAGGGGATTTTAAAAATGAGCCAATCCATTTCATGGCAATTTCCAACAATGTGATATAACTTCAATCTCAATACATTGCAAAAAGGGACGAAATGCGGTACTTTCGCGTATGCTTACCTAAAAACAGTGCGGAAATAAGTTGAATTCGGTGGTAAAGTGCTACTGCTGCCAACACCGCCGCCGGGAAGTAGCGGTCGGCAATTACTGTGCCGGAAGTCGTCGTTGATATCAAGCACATTAGCTAAAAGCGATTTCGAGCATCGCTGCTTCAATTCGACATCGGTTAGAATATTTAAATGGTTATTTTGTGGAAGATGGTGATGGGACTTTGGTTGTTCGGAACTATTTGAGCACGGCGTTGGCGGGTAATCCATTGACATTTGTGAGCCTCGTCCTGGTGGCCGATTCATTCGTAATATAAAAGGCAGCCAGTATAAAAACACTAACCGCACCTACAAATTTCCGTTAAACAGGAGACGGTCAATAAACATCAATTTTATATTGATTCTAATGAAAAGATCTAATAATTCTTCTGAAAAAATGAATGAACATTTCCGATTTCTTTGATGAATTTTAACGAACTTACCCATTCTGACATTTCATGTGTGTCTGCACTCCTATGATGGTAATTAAGAATGAGAATGGTCGACACAACCGATGAGGCAACCATAAACATAATACTATTGAAATATGTTCCTAATAACGGTACAGCCTATAAAAAAAATCGGAAAATTGTCCAGGAAATTGAAAGTATGACATTTTATGTGGAAATTACAAAAAAATTGAAAATATGCATAAAAAATCGTGAAAATCGAACATAAAATGTTATCGACTTACATCACTTGTCGCCGGCATCGTCTCTGCTACCATGTTCAAAAACACGGTCAACGACAACAGGATTGTAACACCTACCGACAAACACGGGTCAGAATATGATTTTGTTAATGCACCAAATACATAATTCGAAATTGTTTGCCTGAACTTACCGAGTGATAATTTTTCTCCCGAATCAGGAGGTAAAGCAAAACCTAACAGGGCCATCGAAGCAATTAACACACATGGAACAATCAAATTGAAGAAATAATAAAGTGTACGACGACGAATTATAATTGAAAACGTAATATCAATATACGGTTCCGGGCAGCAATTGTAATAAATTTCGTTACGTTTTCCAGGCACACCTGTAAATCATGACGGTTATTTCAAAATCAGTTCCAATTCAATCTTAAGTTCCAAATGATTTATTATAATGATTAATATTAGTCTTCCATCTACCTAATAGTTCCCATTCACCATTTGTGACAAAACTACTCAAATCCCCGCCCATTTCATCTTGAAGTTGCAAATCCAGCTAAGAGATTTAAAGCGAAAATGTTTTCATTGAATATGTATTATGCGAACGTGTTTCGCTCAACAATTCATTTTACTTCGAATATGTTGAAGCTATGTAAAAAAGCTGACAGAGAAATGCAAAAACTTACTTGAAAACCATCGTAAGTCCAACTGCCGAATTTCATTTCGCATCGTTGATCATCGAACGGAAACCATGTGATATCGATTTTACACGTCGATTTAAATATTCCTGTTGAATACATACTTGATTAAGTCCGTTTTATAAGACACACTTTTTCTATAAATACTCCTTCAACCAAATTTGCATGTGAATAAATTCTAAACATTGCAAATGCATCGGTTCGATTAGGCGATAGAGAATAGAATGGGAGCATCGTATTGAAATCTGTTCGTATTGATCTTATGAATGAAAACGTGTTTAAAACGTGACGAGATGATTTTTTTGTCATCATCGTCGACTAGATTGTGCCACGAATATCGTGCATGCTATTTTCCATTCAATCAAACAGAAACGTGAAAAATTGGAAAGACAGAGAGAGAAAGCGAGCGAATTGGCAGCACAAAATGTGAAAAACATCATGTGGTTTTTACTAACCGGGTGGTATATACACGCAACTTCCATTACTTCGAACGACAACATTGGTTGGGTACGTGCCATCAAAGCCCTCGTCCGCTGAATTGTACATCAGTACGTCTGGCTTCCATATTCGATGCGGGGGTCTGGCATTTTGGCAACAGCGACCGATATAAAGAGAACATTGACGATATAAAATGGCAAAATTGTAGTCACGTGAAAAGCCTTGAACGCGGTCTAACAATTGGGCCTTTAAAATACTTACATTCGCAAGCCTTTGACACCGCCGTACTGTGATGAATTCCATCTTAAATTCATATCATTCCATTCCTGCAAAGGTAAATAGCAAAGTTAATTCGTGCATGAGTGCGGAGGTCTAATTCGATTCGGGCGAGTGTCAATTTGCGGTTGACAACGGCTGGTTTACTTACTAGTTTCAACCAAATATTGGTTACGAGCATTTGATTCTTTTCGTCTACATCGATGATTTGCATCAATGTTAAACCGAAACTAATTTGCAATGGATCCGATTCATTAACGACCGGCCGTTCAAGTGTGTTGTACGTGTCCAACAAATCGTGCAGCAATTTCTTTTCATTGGCTCCGCCAAAACAAACTGCAGCCAACCACATGCAAATAGAATACAAACAGAAATACGCAATTTTCAATTGAGACAGATGTCAAACGGGACAAATCCGAGTGAAGATGAGCAATCCGATATTGTGCACTTACATTTTGGTAAACAAAAACTAAGGATCAAATATATCCACAGGCAGTGTTGAATACATGGTAATTTTTTGTATGTACATTGTTTTGAAGACGACGACGACGACGATGGCAACGGCATCGACGGCGACAGCGATGACCATATAAATGGCAATGCAATGTTCGATGCGGGTGGTTCTTTTGTCGGTCGATTTTCATAAGTCGCATTCGCAAATTGAATGTGACTTTCTGAAACATTAGCAGCAGCGGCATCAACACCATGGCTTCCCGTTCGTGTATTATCTGTTGCTAATTTTCGTTTGGATTTTGGTTTTGGTTTTGTTTTTGTGATTGTTAAATGGTCTAAATCCAGCATTATTTTTCCAGTTTGTGTGTCTCGATTTTATGGAAATTGGAAAAAAATTGTTGTTTATGATAACTGGTTATGTTTGTGATGCCGTTTTTTTATCGACGCCCAGTCATTCGATTCTGTGCATTAAACGATCGATACGCGCTCAGTTTATGGAATCTTTTCCTCGCTCAATCTCTCGTTGTCGATTGATTTATTTTCAATTACAATTTGATTGTTTGTATGTGTATTCGTCGTGAATGAAACAATTGTGCGCGTCACAGTATCGCAGAAATAATGTGAATTTCTCAACGTTGATATCGATTGCTTATTCTCTGTGTTCCACTTTCCAATCACTATCACACAATATTCTTTAACTTCTTCTTCTTTTTTTTAAATGCTGCTATTGAAAATTCGTTCGAATTATTATTTCTCTTGTTCATTCGTTAAATCTCTTTTGTAATGCTCCGTAAGAGTTGAGTTGATTAACCGTATGAGTGTCTTATTAAAGCAAATTTCCTTATAATTGCACTAATTATTACAGGTTATTATGAAATTAGGGAAATTATTTATTCATGAGGTTGTTTCTCTATCCGTTTTATGAATGAGCTTTTTTATTCTTTTCTTTTTTAAATTTATTGCTAAATGAAATAGTGTTTTTTAGTCTACTGAACAAAGAAAGAAAACGACGAGAGAAATAATGTGATGAAAATGAAGTAACAAGTCTCTATCAAACTTATATCCTTTGGGAAATGTGTGTATGGCGTATGCTATGCGGATTCTCTAGTAGTTTATTATTTATTTATTTCTTTTTTTTTGGGATTAAATACGTTTTCAATGACCGAGAGAGAAAATATAACACGCAGAAGAAAAATGTCAATTTAATTTTTATATATTCGTTTGGTTATCTAAATCTATCGTGATTTCTTGTGCTCTATGCAAATACCATTTTGGGTTTAGTTCACTTTTGTTTTATTACAATTCAATTTAGGAAAAAGGGGTTATTTTTGTCTTCAAAATACGGTCTCTAATCACACAATTTATTATTTTTAACTAGAAAACAACTTTTATTCATTCTTTTATTTGAGGGTGTGTGTCGTTTTTTTCCAAATTGAAATCAACAAACAGAATTCTTTCGCATGTTTTTTTTTTTCTTATTTTGTGCAATCAGTTGTGTGTTTTAAATCTATAAACTGACTTGAATGTGTTATTCTCGGTATTTTTTGATCTAAGTCTTTGCCGCTCTCAGCGAACAAGAATTCAATTGTCGTCGTGTATCTTGTAATTAATTTAATATAAATTAACTATTATTGTTGTTGAGTTTTCAAGCCAAACAATCAATTAACGATGAATACGACAGAACGCATTTTTCAAACACGATTTAAATCCAAACGAACATCGGTACGATTTCATTTTGATCCAGTGTATTTTTCTCTGTGTTTATTTACCTAATTCAGCCTTTGTTTGTTTTTGTTGTCCATTTTTCGATGGAATTTGTATGTGTGTGTGTGTGCACCGAAACAAAACCGAACAAGTAACTAAGGAATTTAATTTGATGGGCTTGCGAAATCCCACGATTTGTCAATCGATAAATAGCCTCCTCTCTCCACGGTGATAAATGTGTGTATAGTCAACAATTCGTCTTCTATATATATTGTCTGTAATGTGTTCCTTTTGATGAATAGTTCATTTCGAAATCACATCCGATAGGTAGGGAAAGCGAGAAAACTTTTACAATTAGTCCAAATGGTGGTGTCTTGGTTCGTTGATGTATTTATCAGGCGAATCGCAGAAATATTTTTGTAACATAAACGATAGCAACTGTAGCAATTTTTATATGGCAATTTCCTTTTGTTATTAGCAATTCGATTATTATTATTATTATTATTGTTGCTGTTGTTTCGGTTGTTGTTATTCAATGTTCTATTATAATTGGTGCTGTTTTTACGATTTATTTTAAATTGATTGTTTATGTGGCTTTTGAAGCTAATACATTCAGCGAACATGGTGAAAATGTCGTCGTTAATCTTGGAAATCAATTGAATTGATGATTTGTGACTGCCTTATTAAAGCTTTTAATGCTGGACAATTGATTTCAACAGTGTAACAGTGATTTGGATGCAACATTTTTTTCACATTCCTTTCTTCGTTTTTACTACTCTGCTTTAGCGGTCGGTAGGTAGGTGTGCTTGTTACCGCACGCGCGGCTCCACTTTCACACCCGCTTACTTTCGTCCGTTCAATATCTGCACGATCCAATTATTTCGGAATTGTTTTAGTTTTAATGTTTTAATAAATTGCAGTTCGGATATTAATTTATGCTTCTAATTTTTTTTATGAGTTGTTCATTCGTTTATAAATTTTGCTATGATTCAGCCTACAGCTTAATATTTCATGCTAATTTATTATTATTTTAATTAATTTGTTTATTGTTACTGTTAGTTCCTTTTTTGCTGTGAATTATATAAATTAGAACGTGCTTTTTGAAACTGTTTAGTTTTTTGTGCATTTTATTTTCGTTTCCTTTATGTTTGAGTGCGTGATTTGTATCGATTTGTTATTTATTTGATCGGATGTAAATAGATAGCTCCGTTTTCTTCTTTACGATTTATTAATCCAAATTTAAATGTATCTGTGAAAAGAGAGAGAAAAAAGACTGTTTATTAGCAAATGGCGAGTAGAAAATTATACAACAGTGAAATCGATTTTTGTATCTTTTTCAATGCGGCAGTTCAGGAAAATCTGACAAGATGATTGAAAGCATTGCATTTCAACATAAATGCCGTAAATCAAAGTGAACGACCATGTATTTAGCACATAATATGCAGCCCATGATAGAGGCTCTTGCCATCCTGTTTTCCACCAATTTTCAATTTTTGCAGTCGTCGTCGTCGTTGTTATAATCATTGTCTACCTTACAACACGGTGTGCTTTGCTTCGCTGCATCAACACCGTGCAAGCAAAAATTTCCATAATGTGCGCTAATGATAATAATAAGGTTAAGACAGAGAGCACGCAAAACGAGAGAACAAACGCAAAGCGGCCACCGTATTAAACCGCCTACCGAGCGCGAGAGAGTATTGATTAAACGTCATTCAATTAATTCACAGCGTCTTTTATTAATGAAATTTTATGTTCTGACAGGTTGAAGTTTTGAAATAAAGTAGTTTTCTCTCGTGATCGTTCGTAGCGTTGACTTGCGCTCATTTACATCGCCTAGCATTGCTTTTCAGGTCGTTATTTGCAAAATGGACGAGTAGGCGACCGAACCGCTTAAAAGCCAACGCATAGTGCATTGTAATAATGAAATAACTCATTGCAATAACTTTCGGCATGAAAAATTTCAATTAAATTTTGAAAATCGGTGGTTTGTTGTTTCATTCAACTGTTTCATCCATATCAACTGTACATAATTTCCTCACTCGGCTGCGCAATTCCCACGGGAGTGGCTAGTTGAACTCGTTTCCAATTGCTCTCTATTTCTCTCACTCTCTTTTCCATTTTTTTATCTGCTTTAAATTGTTAAACGATGCGAAAAATGTTTTGAGAAATCAATAACTAAATGAACTGAATGGTTTGTCGAAAGCAAGCGCTCTGCCACATAGACATACAGCCAAACATAACGCCATTTTAATTCTCATTTGGAATATTCACAAGCCAAATAAAATATTTTCGATATTTCGGCGCACCGTTCAATGTTTGATTAAAATTCCATTAAATGTTTTTCACTTTTAGAGCGTTTTTGTTTGTGTGTGAATTTGTTTATGAGCGATTCCAAAATGAAGAATACTGCCTTTCTATGCTTTTCATCGAGTGTACAAAGAGAGAGAGAGAAAGAGAGAGAGAGAGAGAGAGAGAGAGAGAGAGAGAGAGTGAGAGTGAAAGATGGTTGAAATAAATGAAACTGTTTTCCGCACTATGTAAGCGCGGTAATTGTATTGCTCAACAACCATAGAACATTTTAAGCGCTTTTAATTTCAATGTGACATTTTCATTTTAAACATTAATATCTTTCCTCCCAACGTTTTCCCAATCTTCTTTTGCTGTTTTGCTTTCGTCCATTTTATTGCATTTTGATAAAATCAATTTTTTAAACAAAACAAAACAGAAAATAACCTTTGATTTATATTGAGAGAGCGAGAGAGAGAGAGAGAGAGAGAGCGAGAGAGAGTGGAAATGACGAAACCAACAAAAACTAACTTAATATTGAATGAGCCAACAATTTGAAGAGTGCATTTGCGATGCACTCAATCCCAATGCATTACATATTTATCCGAAAATGTTAGAGCGATCGGAGAGAACTATAATTTTGAAGAAAGTTTACACCTAGGGGCTTGGAAGAACTTACACAACAAATTCCATTCGTCGTATTCACCATTTATTTGACGTTGATCATATTTATAATTTTTTTAAAATTATTGGCCAAATATTCGACGTTTTTGTTACATTTGTAATTGCGAATAAACGTGGCAAATACGGCGAATATTTGATGAAAATGAAAAACACCAACACAAGTGTGATTTACATTCATTATAATGACGTATATGAATGTGCGATTCATTCGCCAATCTCACAGATATTTGTACATTTATGGAGAGACGTCATACACGTAAAAAAATCATTCAATTTGTATAATTTTCTGTTATTTCGAACCCCTAGGGTTACTCGGTTCAAAAGTGACATTAATATCAAAAGTGAAAATTATGGGAAGAAATAGAGCGTGAGATGGAGAACAAGGGATAAAGAGAGAGAGAGAGAGAGAGAGAGAGAGAAAGAAAACAAGTGCTATTCGCATATGTCAGAAGTATGACCATAAATAAATCTAACTTTAATGGGTTTACATAGCAAAAGTGCGATAAATTTCATTTACGTTGGTTTACTCGCAAAACTTTGGCATTCAAAAGAAAACAAGGGATAGCGCTTTTTGTGTTCGATGTTGCCCGACACACACTCAGCTTTCGATCATTCCCGTCGACGGCGAACAGATTGCTGTTCGGTGGAAAAGCACACTCCGACGTGACATGCTATTAGTACGCTTTCGAAAAAATCATCTATGCATGCATCAAAACATGAACATTCCGTGTGTCAAAGCCATGGAACATCATCAGCTAAGGCGTATAGTCGCTTCGGCATGACAGCGACAAAACTTGAAATTGGAATAATGTACAAAGTTTTTATGTTGAGTCCCACACAACGTTTTGCAAAGCACATAATCCATTTTTATTCGGGCGCAAGAGTGTTCGCGTGTGTGTTTTTGTATATTCTGAATAATGCCGATCAGAATATTTCGAATTTGTATATTTTGAGAGAAAGTTTCTGCCGTGCCAAAAAAAAAAAAAAAACAAAACTTCAATCAATTTTTCACACATAGAATTATTTCGATGAACTGCTAAAGGGAATTCCTGTAGTATTGTTGCTCGTTAACTAAGTTTATTTAACCGTGTGTATCTTAGTATTTTCATGTTGAAAACAAATTTTACAACTGTCAAAATTGCTTTCAATGATAATTTTTACTTTCATTTTTATATAAAGCTCAATTACTGCACACGTGAAAATGTCAAGTTCGATTTACCGAATAATATTCGGTATAAAAGGCTTCATATTATCTGTAGTCCAGATACTCCATCCATAAATCGAATAGGGCAACACCAGACATTTTTATGTGTGTACTTCAAAATCCTGTAGAAATCTTCACTACTCCACGATTAACTACACCAGCGCCCAAACTACAGAAATTCCCGTAGCAATTCGCCAAAATAAATTCTCTCTGCATATATTGCAATACTTTTTGTTGCCATACGCTCGGTATCTCGCTCTTCTACACGCCGTGCAATATTGCTGATGTAGATTATCATTTCATCCATATTTTCATTTCTTTTTCCAATTTGGTCGAAAAAGTGCATCACTTATGGTTTTCATATCAATATGTTTCGGATCTTCCCTTCAATCAACTCGCGCTCCGTTTTCACCACGAAATGAAGAAATGGAGAAAATAGAAAACATCGTGCAACTGTAAATAAAAGTTATAAAAGATACAAGTTAAAACGCCGCAAACAATTTCAAGAGGATTAAAAAAAGGCACCATGCAAACGCATCGAAAACTAGTCAAAAGAATTGAAAATATATGATCATGTATTTCATCGGTTTCTTTCGCTGAAGCACACAAACTAGGTCATTTTCAACATTCTAGATGTTTCTCTAATAAATTTTTATTTATTCCTTAATGCAGTCGCAATGCGTTCTGCTTGGAACTCTTCATGGATGTATTTTGTTGTTATATATTCCTCCGATTACTCGGCGCTTGATTCGGTTCAATTCAGTTCAGTACGGTTTTGTGTGTTGTTCGGGGTGGAAATGAGAGTTTCAATGCTGTAGAGTTTGTTTTCTGTCATTGTATCTGGTGCCTTAGCTCGGAATAAATCAATATTGTTGGAAGAATTCCGAGCTTTTTTCGCCGCTTCTCTCACTAACACATTTACCCGCTCCATCCATCTCGTACATTCGTTCGCAATTGTCTTGCACATCCCAAAAGATGGATGGATGGAACAGATTACAGATCCTATAGCTGTACCAAACGAATGGCAAAATTCAAAACGAAAAATTATTTGCACACAGGCAATGTGAAAATGAAGTGAATAAAGAAGAAGAAAAAGAAGAAGAAGAAAAGAACGGGAGGACGGGAATGTTTGGGAAAATCTCGAAATGCCAGCATGTGTTGAGTGGCATTCACATGTATCATTGTATACAAATTAGAGGTCCGTTCGTTGGGTTGATTCGATGTTCGATGTTGGTTGTAGCGGTGTGTTCCATTCATCTGTCGGAGAGTTGATAATGATTTCTCGGAAAATTTATTGATTCGGCATTCCGAATAGAGGAATGGATTGTGAAAATGATGAAGTTGAATTGTTGAAAGTGTGTGAGCGCCTCATTGCGTGTCAAGACAGTATTGAATGCAAGTAAGTAAGTAAAACAACGAGAATAAAATGTCACAATGGAAAAACAAGCTTTTTGTGTTTTTAAGCTTGCAAAACTTTGTTCGGTACGTTTTTTGCTTCTCTTCTTCTTTCCATTTTTTCTCGCTTTGTATTCGGTCTCGTTGATGTGGTGTCAAAGAAAAAAAAGAAGACTAAAGAAAAATAGCAAATTGAAGAAAAAATATGAAAACGAAAAAAAGTATCGAAACGAAATGAGCTGGTCTAGAGAATAGGGAACACGCAAACCATCAGGCTTTACGTGAAATTTATTACGTCTGCATTATATTCACACTAGAGTGATGGCAACAGTAGCAGCAACAGCAGCATCAGCATCAGGTGTGCTAGTGAGTGCGTGCTTCTGCCAAAAACTTTCTATCGGGCTCCTTGGATATATGTGTGAGGTACGGCGTGAATATAGCTACTGTTATGTGGTTGTTAGCGATTGATATTATCATCTTTCGATGTACGTCAATGGAGTTTAGTGTGTCTTTTGCTTTCTATTGCCACTTCGCATCCCACTGCTTGTAAGCATGTCAATGGTATAAAAATTAACAAAATGGCAAACACCTACACAAATCGGGCGGATAACTGTTCTTCGAATTGGTTAAACGATGCTGAATTTATGCCTTTTTGTTTGTGCCATTGTGTGTGAACTTTTGATCGACTTCTCACTCCTTCTTTATCTCTTTCTCTCAATCATTCCATCTCCATTTCTCTCGATCCCATTTTCAATATTCATATGCATATCGATGCAGAGGATTCATTTGTGTGTCTAATTTAATTTGCGTTTTCATTTCTCTTACTCATCAACATTTTCATTTCAATTTTCGTTAATTATCATTGTTATCACTTTTTATGTTTTGTGTCGATTTGTGTTTGTATTTGTGCTGCCATCCTCGTCATACAGATGAATTGTGAATTCACATCAGCGGCAGCAGCAGCAGCAGCAGCAGCAGCATTGCGCGCACAAACAACAAGAGGAAAAAAGAACGGATGCCAAAAGCTTTTTGCGTTTATATGGATTGCTGCCTCGCACGAAAACACCCCACTAGCGCTAGAAGCAGTAGAACAGCACACATCCAAAGCAACGAGAAAAACGAGAGCTTTGTGTGCACCATTAGAATCACCATGTAAATATTTCTCTGTATTCAACACTGTATCTTTCCATCTATCTTTGCCAGCGCACAAATATCCATTGTGTGTGGATGTACTGTTCACATGAAGCAACATTTTATATTTATACCCCCTGGCCCCGTTGTATGTGTGCCTTTTTCTGTTTCTCTTCTTTCTTTGTGCTTTTTCTCTGTGTATTTTTCTGTATGTCGCTGTTATTTTGTTGTTGTTGTCGAATGAGCATCGTCGATTTTATTGATTTAACGTGCAATATGTGTGTCGAAAGTCGAGATCTTCTATGAATTAAACGGAACTTTAAAAATTTCAATATCGTCGCGGGCGAGTGGGAGAATGAATGCGAGGCACAAGAAAGACTCAGCCAAAGTGAGTCACACGATTACGGAACCAAATGAGGCTATCCGCCTACAGTTCATATTATATGATAAGAGTTTATTTATTATTATTGCTTAACTGTCATTAAATCTTTGACTAATCGATTATTTATTAGACAAATCTATGAATTGATTGGCGAAATAAAATCGACATGAATGTACGAAGTGGTTGGGGGTAATAAGATGTTTTTCCCTCCGATGTTTTTCCACCAAAAAAACATAGACTGTGGGGGAAGGGATTCGCAATCCATGACTTTATTACATGTATTTTTATTAGCCTGTTTCTCTTACATGAGCGCACGCTCGCACACACAATTGTCATATTTTGCTAGTCGAACGATAAAACATTCAAAAAATTCAATAAAAGCGATAAATTGTTTTGTCTTCACCATACAAATTATTCAGACCAATTGTTGGAAATTGCTCTTATCCTGGAAAGCATGTGAGCCGTAATCAAATATGTGGATATGCATTCATCAATCCTGTGACAGTTTTAATCAAATTTTTTTCACTTTCATTCGGTGTGAATATGGAATTTTTGTTTTGCATTCGCAAAATCTTTTTTTTTTGTCCTTTCCAATCGGTTATTCATGAAGAGTGATGAAAATTGTTGGTTTTTGCCCGCAGGTGATATTCAGACCCAACTCATCAGCGAATTGAATTGGTGCAATCTCGATTGTTATGTTTTTTTGTCCCTCTTTTCCATAGTCTCTTTCACTCTTTTGCTCTGATCTGTTCTCAGTCGGCAAACAATGCAATTACGCGCTGTGTTTCCTTACCATTCGAATCGAATTATAAACATCACAGGCAATGCAGAACATAATACACACTCACAACAACAACAAACCTGAAGAATATCTAATTTTCGCAGCAAAAATAAATGGCAATGTTCGGGCATAATCATCGTTATCCCATACATGCACAAACGTATATAGATGTGATCACGTTCTGCTCAGTCATTGAACAATGCCTTCCTGCACAAAGCCATGGGAAACAATCCTATCAAAATTCATTTATCAATTATGCAGTTTTTACAATTGAATGAGCGAATGTTGTTTGGATGCGCGAGTGCGCTTGTCTCCACGAGCGTGAAAGGCTCCGTGTATGTGTGTGTGTGTGTGTGTGTGTGTGTGTGTGTGTGTGTGTGTGTGTGTATGGGTGTGATGTAAAAGCTTGAAAAATTTTCATAGCTTTAGGCTCTTTTAAAATATTCTCATCGAAAAATTGTTTCCTCTCATTCGCTTCCATTCGATTGTGATACATGGGTAAAGTCTCAACACACATTGTTTAATTTACATGCAATAGATATACAATGCCTTGTTATGCAAATAGCAAATATGTGTGTATTATGTATCCCATAAACAAAATCGCTTCAACTACTGAAGAAGAATATGACGCGCACCGTATGATAGCGGACTCGCGGAGTCAGTAATTGTTCGCGTGGATAAAAGATCATCAAGTATACAATAGTGTGTTCGAATTATGCGTATCACACGGGATTTGTAGGCTTAGATATGAAATACACACGCACACACACCGATTATGTGCTAGTACTAAATTAAATAAGCGATTTTAATGATGAGAACCCAGAAGAGCAGGCCGGAGATGAGGAGAAAGAGGTGTGTGCGCCTGAAACGGCGAAAAATAACGAATAGAGTTGTTTCCATAGTTGTATTTACTGTGTTACGAGGTGAATTGCATTGGCAATCGTTAAACATTGAATACTGAAAGCAATGAACATCAAGGGGATTTTTAATCCCATAATTCACTTTAATTTCTGTTTGTGAGCTGTTTGAATGTGATGAAAGATATCTCTGCCATTTTGCATCACCACTCTCGCACAAAAATCCATTCATATTCGTTGCGTATAGAATACCTGTAGTCGTACACACAAAATACACCGAGACTTAGTTTTTTTCCAACTGAAATGAGCTGTATATACACATTTTGAAAGTATTCCAAATAAACAGCTCCAATTCTTACATTTGCATTCATTCTTACGTTTTTATAAACAATATTCGAAATCCGTATAAAGATCAGTTGAGGCGAAAATCAAATGTTATTTGAACAGTTGATACGAAATGCTTTCAAAATTTGTAGAATCCGTCGTTTATGTCACTTTTCATGCAAGAGTTTCCATTCGTTCTCCTTGACGAGCCCGCATTACACCATGATGGAAGTTGCATGGATTTGTTCACATATATGGAGAAAGATGTTTTATTAATATAGATTTGCAGAACGGCTGCCGCGATGTCATATATGAGCCGATTTGCTCTACAGTGTACAAATTTACAGTGTTGAGCCCAGACTCATAGCACTCACTCACATCTACCCGGAGAAGCCTCGTACGAGCATATGGAGTGAAGCAATGATATGTATGTGGCTGCGATATCCTATAATACCATTAATTATACATGTAGAACATTTAACGATTACATGAAATAAACGGCAACAATACGAGCGACCATTCGCTTGTTCGTTTGCTCGCTTTCAATCTCTCACTTGCTCTCTCGCCATGATAACAGGTATGGAAAAATTCAAACTGAACGTAGCTTGTGATCATTATTCACATACTCTTAAACGGCACACCAATTTTAAAGTCAACGAGACTCAGTATGCGAACTGGAGAATATTGTCAAAGGAAGGAGCATAGCACACGCGACTGTGGAGGTAGCGGCAACGGCGATAACAAACGACGATGACGAAGACGACGACGACGACAGGTGCAAAAAAGCCTTAATAAAGTGTGTTGTTCTATTGCTGGATGTGTATGCAATTGTGAAAAGAGAGAGAGAGAGAGAAAAGAGCTGAAAAAGCAATGTGGAAGCAGAAAGGAAGGAGGCGACCAGAAGCTGAAAACTAGAACAATTAAAATGGCACACAATGGAGTTTAATTCATTTATGCATTGAATAAATTACCAACTGATTATTATTATATGACACGGCCTCTTTTTACCTATTTTCATGCAACGTTTGGCGCTATTGTTGTTGCTTCCTCTTTTCCTCTTTTTTCTTGTGAATATATGGATGTGTGTGTGTTCATTTGCAATCCAGTGCAAAATTCAAAATCAAAGTCACATGAACTGAACTAATTTTTCAATAGATTCACGTTCATTACAAGCGCATGGGTTTTAATAAAAAATCAGCATGAAAAAGTTAAACTTTTGGTTGGATCCAATTCATTTGAGCAATCAATCACAATGGATTCATCGTCATTAAGAGTTGGTGAGCACGCGAACGAGATGCTACAGTTGAAATGTACGGAATAAGCGGATTTTCTCTCGTATTCGCATCTGTGATACAATCAAAAAGAGAGAATTCAACGCAAATGATAATGAAGTAGAAAATAAGTTTTGTAGCCATTGAAATGACGACAATAACAAAAATCGTGGAAGCGAGAAAAGCGAAAATGCCACAGACATATTCATTTTGTGCGACAATGGTGAGGCCGATGTAACAATGAATTATGCGTGTGCTGTGTTTTGTGCGTGGTGCGTGGTGCGTGGTGCGTGGTGCATGGTGCGTGGGCGCGCACACGATTTCAGGCGAGACAGCGAAAGGACTTTTGTTAATTCGCAAATTCGGCTGGTTAAGTAATAATGATAAAACGGATGAATGTGTGCGTGTGTATTGGATTATGAATGGGGTTTGATTCAATATCAATTTTTCTCCTACCCCACCATATCGACGACCATCATACCAGCTGCACACAGCTTAGTCACAATTCATTTTCACATTTATTAGTCTTAACTTTCTATCGCAAGCATCGATCCCATTCGAAAATTATTCAGATAAAAGCAAGATCAATTTATTTGAGTTCGCTTGTTGTTTTTTGGTTTCGGTGCAAAAGATGGAAGGAGCCGAAAATTGTCCACGAGACACGAATCCAACGAACTCGTTGACTCTTTTATCCATAAAAAAACTAGCAACAACCTTGAAAATGCTATGAAGCTCACATTTCGTTTGCGTGCGATTCAGATTAAGTGGCGGCGAACGCTCATATCGAGAGTGTTATCCCAGTCACCGTATTTAGGACACGGACTCATTTAAAAGCCAAAACCAATGCTCGATTAGTGGCTGATTCATTGGTCAGTTAATGGAAATTTGATGCATATATATTTTGACACAGATATAGAGTGAGATCTGTTTATGCACCATATTTTTGTATACATGTGAAGCTTAAATACGAAAACTTGAACTTTTCAGTAATTTGATTGAATATATTTACATATTTCAAGCATTTTTGCTAAAGCACAAGGCACACGCAGCATCAAACTCTCACCCTTCCTTTTGCTTCGCCATTATCAAAATGTGAAAAGTTTTATTTCATCGTTCGATTGAAGTTTGAAGCCTTCGACGAACTCCTTCGTCAGAAAAATGGGCCTTAAATCCATAACCGGGCAAAATTGAAAGAAGGCAATAAAATAGTTTTCGACAATGTTTAGTATTGTGTTTGCATAACGTCTCTTGGATTCTTAACAGCTCTCATTTATGTGACTTTGTTTTTGTGACATCTTGAGGTTTTTGTGTGCCATTCGTTCGTTCTGCGTGTATTATGGGGTGGTTTTGTATACATATGTACAACGGGGGTCGTACGTGAGGAAATCGCTCGATGAAAATTCGAATAAATAACCAAAATCATGCAATTTTTTGAAGTGTTTTGAGCCATTCTTTTGCGCTTTAAGATGTTGAAAATCTAAAAAAAAATTGCAAAGAAAGGGAACGACTGCGACAACATCGCCATCACGATATCGACCTTATCGTTTTTACTTCATTTCATTTTTGTGTGAGTGTGTGTGCCCTCGCACTTCTTGTGCCGTATTGTTTTTTCAGTCCGTGCACTGAGAATACGTCAACTTTTGAGACATACGAATACACGAAATACAACCGCACGAACACACATACTCAAGTTCATCCCCGTAATAAATGGAGTAGAACAAACAAGAAACAGAGAGCATACGCAAGAAAAGCATCGATAGACTCATTTTCATCCTAGCTGCTGCTGCTGCTGCTGCTGCGAGCAAGAACCCGAAATGGACAGAAAAAAAGCGTGGCATCTAAAAAGAAAAAAAGCTGATACCATCAAAATATAAACGGGGCAGCAGCGGAGCTAAGTGAAATATCGCAAAATATGCACGATCATCGGTATAATGAATCGCAGAACGAAATTTCGCCCGAAACATTTGGAAGCGTACGAAAAGTGCGCGACTATGCTGCTTGAATATATAAACTATGTATTTGGTAGCAGTAAAACGGCAAAAGCACAAATCGACCGTTCTAGACGAACGAGAAGCTTCCGACGAGTCACACCATACACACATCACATAGCAAGCAAAAGCATATACAGTCACTACGCAATTACGATTCATGGATACTTGCGTATGCGTATCTGTGTTTCACTCTTCATTTCGGTTCAGTTCGTTTCAGTTTAGTTCAGTTGAATTCAGTTCAGTTTTACTAAGTGAAGAATTTGAATGAGGTGAGATATTCAGCTGCTGTTGCTATATCCTTTTCCAAATGGTGTTTGTGGATGCGATGCGTTTTATATATAAATGTAGAGCTTGTATCTCTCTGCTACTTTTCTCCCACTCAAACAATTGAATCTGTTGCATGAGTAGAGCATTCCCAAACACACTCAATGTATGAGATCGAAAAAAGAAGAGAAGCGAAAGAAAAAAGACGATAAAATTTACAAACACGCTCATCCAATCAGATGTAACAAGAGCACCAGCACCATCGTCATTAGGCCAAGCAGTTGTATGTGCTTTTTTCCATTTTCATTCGAGCTAGAACAAAAGTTTTCTTCACAGCTTTTAGATTTTTCTCTAACTTTTTATTATTCTTTAGCTATTTTTTCTTGTTATCTCGGAATACTCTTTAAGTTTTCCTTCATTAGACTGTTTTTCATATTGTCGTTGCTTTTTTCTGTTGAGCATTTGAGGATGGGTTATCCCATTCCCATTGTTTGTTCGACGAATAAAGAATATGCTTTTAGTTGCATTTCACCCATTGCTAATTGCTCGTGCTGCAAATATAAATAAACTATTAACCCTTCCCGCCCAATTCGCTTAGCAATTTCATTTTTCGCTCATTCTTGAAATTTCTTCATTGGACACAGCCATACATTTTCGGAAACAAGCCAGCGGATTTCACTTTCAAAACACGGGGCAGACGACGAAGAATGTTTGGCTCGTTCCCAAACAAAGCGAAACAAAGTGAAAAATGAGGAGCATCGGGAACCCCATTCATAAACGTAGTAAAAACTTTGATGGATTCTTGCGAAAGAATGTGGTGGCCTATCACCGAGAGGCAAAGCGAACAGAAAGTGTATAACCGTCTCTTGTGTTTTTCCTCTTCATTTATCTTTCACACAGAGAAATAATTTCGATGAATTGCTACAGAAATTGCTGTTCAATAGATTAGTTAATCGTGTATTACATTCAATTTCTACTGTGTTTCAAATATAAACTTTCCTAGTGAAAACCAAACTTAACAGCTGCCAATGCAATTGCGATCAATACAACTGTTTATACCGTCAATATAATATGTTTACCGCCATTTTTATATGAAGCTCATTTACTACATGAAAATCCAGTATAAATCTGAGCTGCTACACAGTCAACAGCACGAGTGCCTATTCTAGAAGAATTCCTGAAGTAATTCACCAGAATAAATTCTTTCGTTCGTTCATTCGTTTGCTCCTCTTTTCTTTTGTTTTCCCAACGTTAATTTTTGTATCGCTTGATTTTGCTCTCGGGGACTTCGCATGTTCTATTTCACACTTTCGTTTTCAGCATCCAATCTCTCGTGTCGTCGTGTGTGCTCTTCGCTTCACCTCACACTGGCTTTGGCTGTGTTTTCTGTACTGTATTCATGGGTTTTTTGCAAGTGAATGCCCGTCAAGCATTGAAACCATCGACGATGTGATATGTACGTCCTTTCCTAAGAAATTATTAAATTTTCGACACGCACACACTCTTCAAAAAGCTTCGTCACGAACACACACATGCACACACTCCCCCTTGAAAACTCACTCTCGCTCACTCGCTTTATGTGCGATGCATGCGTAAGCAAACGGCGAACAAATCTTGCAACATCCCCACAAACGCACTACAATATTCATCTCATTTGCACCAATCGTTTCGTTTTGCCAATTCACCAATTCCAACATTTGATATATCCACTTTTCGTTCGCACTTCGACTCAAACCATTCGGTACGTTGACGAAAAGGACACAAGATACTTGGTTCAGATTATATTCTGTTTTTTTCTGCAATGATATATATATTTTTCTTGTATATTTTTTGTCGTTTGACTTGAGCTTTTGAGTGACGAACAAACACATTTATGTTGAGACATGAAAATTTGTTCGCGAGACAACGACTACAGCAACGACGACGACAAGCGAATGGTAAATTTCAAAAACTATTGGAGGACGGGGGAAAAAAATGACAACTTAAACTAAAAATTATGTATACCATTGAAATTTATTAAAGCTTTTCTTGTGTGTATTGTTGTTGTTTGATGATAATGTTGGTAGTGGTTGTGCTCTGGTGAGTATGAAATCTACATGTTCACTGCATGGATTTCGAGAACAAAAATCACAATAAATGACCCCTCTTTAAATCTATTCGCTGGTATTCTTTATGTCTGTAACTTTTTCTCTTTTTCGCACTGTCTGTTTCGTCGATTGCATTTTTTCAGCTCTTTCTTCATTCTATATTTTGTAAATGTTTAAAAAAACCATTTGAATTTGGAAAAAACGGAATCTTGCGATTGTTTGTTTATTGCTGCTGCTGATCATCGTTCGTTCTCTCGTCTATCCAAATTCATATTTTTATTTATCACTTTTTTCTAACGAAAAAAAGATGCTCTCCAGTTTTTATTTATCTCAATATTTTTCTATTCCATTCGCGTGAGAAATGAACACAGTTTCAAGCACTTTTGCACGATGCGGAACCACGATAAGCCGATGCAACGGTCTTATTTCTTATTTTCAACGAAAGAAGATGACACGATACAAACGAAAGCGAACAAATGAAAAATGAAAAAAGAAAAACTGAACAAAAATTGTATGATACAAAGCTCGAATGGATCCTATGTGCAGCTTTTACGTTCAAACACATCTGCACGATCCGAAACCGGAACACCAACTAAAAACAGCCACATACACCCGGAACGGTATGCTCCTTGAAAGGGACTGCATGTGTCTGTATGTGTGTGTGTGTGGATGAATGGAAAAATGTGCGAATATGTGTGTTTGTGTGCAATTTCGATGAGAGAGAGAGAGAGTGAAAAAGCGCGCGCAAGAACCAGGAGACAATACGAATGTACGATTTACATGCCACCATCACCATCCATTTTGCGAACTCGCTTTATCCAGCTCTGCTATTTGCGAATCACACGCAGCAATAACAGCATCAGCAGAGAACATCAAATCTGACTTTCAGTTTTACAATTTAACACTAAAGCAGACATATTTTGGGCGAGTTTCATCGTTGTTGTCGTCATTCAGCAAAGAATTGAGGAAAAAATAAGTAAAATAAGAAAAGGCAATAGAACACCAAGAAGTCTCCACGCCAGAATCGAGTATGAAAATGAAAAGTTTTACATGAAATTTGCATGAGAAGACGATTCGGCCATTTTCTCTTTTACCATTATTTATGTGTGACCATCTTCGGTTTTATCGTTGCTGTGCGCGCTCTCCGCATACATATTATACACACATAGCTGATTTCGCACAATATAATACATCACATAGATTTGTACTTGTTTCACGTTCGGATGCTCTGGCAGAGTCAAAAGTGTAGCAAAGCACCTTGTAGGAGAGCATTAATTTACGACTGAAAAAACTTTTCACGACTTTTCATTGGCATTCTGAGCTTGACATTAGAACTGATCGCAATGTTCTATGGTTTTTCATCGGTGTTCTTCATATTCGAACATTGTCAATGCAATAAAAAGCACTTACAGCTATGGCACGTTGGAGTTGTGCTTATTCAATGGACATTGGATTCGATTTGAAGCGTTCGACTATGCAATCAATGGAGCCAATTAAAGTCAAACCATGCACAAATATTTTGCGATATACGAGTAGAAAGTCATCAGGTAAAATTAGCGTGTCCCATTGAAAAGCCAGCCGTGAGATTGTTATATAATTAGCGCAATTCAAATCATACTTACATAATGATTTTGTAAGAATTCGAGCCAATTGGAATGAAACGATTAGCCGCATACAATTTTCGGTTTGTCTGCATTTGCATGCATACTGTAAATGTATATTCCGAGGTATATTCTGTTGAGTTTCTAAATATAGACGATTTGGCACATTTGAGACTGCCTTAATTAACACTGCATCGATATGAAACATAGAAAAACTGTTTGGAAATAGCTTTGCGCTTATTCATTGCAAACGAGTCTACGCTACAACAGCAACTTACCTCACAACCATAAAAAATGATCAAAATCACCTGCAATGCAGCGCGCATTGAATCCAAATTCGATTTATTTGCATGACGAAATCGACTCCGGTGCAAAAATGAGCGAGTCAAATGGATCAAAATGAGGCAACATTCATTTTATTTATTAAATTAAAATAATTTTATTATTGTGTCAATTGGTAATTTGTTGCTATTTCATTTTTATTTCAATCGGTTTATTAAATTGTTCGGTTGTCGTTTTCATTCTCGTCAATTTACTTTTACATCTGCCTCTCAATTGCTTATGCCACTGTTATTTTGTTTGTTGGTTTTTTGCTTATTCCATTCTTTGAATATAATTTAAACATTTTCTAATTTTTTATTTTATTTCAAAGTTTCCTATAAAATGACTTATTCAATGTCATTCTCTCATAATGTTCTGGTAAGAGTTTTGTTCATTTCATGCAGAAAAATAATCTAACAACTGATGTCTTTGAGATTGATAGGAGGGTTTATTTCATGTGTGTTTGTTTGTTTGGTTGGTTGGTTGGTTTGTCATTTTCTTTGTCGAATCTGAAATGAAGAGGCTAATGGTTCGAATAATCGGATGTTTGGGAAAATTTGTTTTATCTTTTCATTTAATGAATCGCATTTCTAATCGTTTATAGTATTTCAATAATTAACAATCTAGTAGATAATTAGTTTTTTGCATATTTTTTTTCTCATTATTCTCTTATTTTATTTAAAAATTACACATATAATTTGTGTATGTGGGTTTTAGTTATTTAACTACAAAACTGAAATAAGTTGAGGACTATTCAAAATGGATAAAATCTAGAATAAAAAAGCGCTAGTGTTTTTCTAAGTTTGTTTGTTGCTTTATTCAGTTGCATTTCGTAGGTGTTCGAGATTTTGTGTAATGGCAAAATGTCTGTCTCAGTGACTACCATTTTGGAAGTGCTATATTTATATTTGCACGGAAAACAGCTAGTCGACATTATGCTCGTAAAACTTAAGCAAATCCGAAATGAATTTGCCCGAATTCAATTTAAGAGGAGGGTAATCATGAAAATTTGAAAAAAAAAACATGAAGTATAATAAGCGGAAAAGAAGATGCCATTTAGCGTTGAGGTGCAATATCACGATGGATGTAACCGACACACAAATGCTGAACTGCGTGTCTTTCAGTGTTCAATGCGCTGGACCGATGTTCGGCGCAGTGCCACACAGCTCGAATTTTATCCATATATTTTGTGTGTGTTAGAATGTTTTTAGTCACTGTCCGTATGAGTTTCGAACAATGGACCAAATTTTTCTCGAATGCTTACAGGAAAACCATACAGAACATAGATTTATATGAGCGTTCGTTTCATCATTTTATTAAATAAAATGATTTGATGACTTTCCTTTGAATGCTGTATTGAAGAATAGCTCAAGCATTTTGGCCAGCTTGACCTAATCAAAATTATCAATTTGAATCACGAATAACATGCGATTAATGTACTCTTGAAATGGTTTCAATGTTTCTTCTTGTCTATTTGCCATTGCCATTATCATATTCCATCAACCAAGTCCTCTTCAAACACATAACATTTGGTATTTTATGCTAGAAAAAATCGATTCGCTTTTCATAAAAAGAGAGCAAAAGTGAAAATTGCCGCACTAAAATGCGCGTGTGAATATCATTAAATTTCCTTTAAAACACTATTATATTCTATTGGAGTTGATGTTGTTTGTATTTCAACTGGAAAATCCGTTGTGAAATCAATAGAATTGAGAGAGGGGACGATTCAAAAATGGATGGAAAGTAAAATGAAAAAACCAGCTTATGTTTGTTGTTTCTTCTGTTAAATAAGCAAAACGTCTGTGATTTTATTTTATTTCACTTTTTCACTTTCTCAAATTTTTATTCAATATTGTAATTTTCTTTTTTAACTACGTACTATTATTTTGTTAAATTACTTGTTTTTTTTTAAATGTTTTTCGGTGTTGTTTTTGTGAGACTTTTTATAAACTTTAATTTATCCTTCATATTTAAAGTAAAAGATTCGTTTGACTAGAAATTAGAATTGTCGTTGCATAATCGGACTGCGGCGCAAACATTCAACTTGAAAAGTCGATGTTCATTGGATGTTCTGATCGAATTGAAGCAGTGAATGAGTGTCTTTGTGAAAAGCGAACAGTTCAATCAGGCTTTCAAACAGATTACATGCGTTCGGAGTGCCGATTGTGCGAATGACATTTTTAATCCAGAAAAACTTCTCTTTGGTTTCCAGTTGAGCTCTAATAATATTGTTTTCATCATTTTCTTAAAATGGTTTCCATTTATCGTTACTTATTATTTTTTGTTGGTTGTTGTTTGTATGTATTGTAGTTTTTTGTTGAGTGTTTTTATTCTCCTCTTTTTGTTTGAAGTTTATGAACTGTGTGGGTTCAGATGTTTTATTTCGTTTATTTCCTTATTGTGTTTAAGTGTGCGCACACGCAAGCTGCTCTAAGTAGCTTCGATTTAAATTTGCTTTTATTCACGTGATAGAATGCAGCTGTGTGTGAGTGTGTGTGTTGCAAGTTTTCACTTTCAGGTCAATGCTCGTTCACCTTTCCAATCCTATTTGTGTGTTTCCAATACTTTTTAGCAACTTAAGAATAAAACACTTGAAAAATCCTCAAAATAAGAACCGATTCAGCAAATGAAATAGTTCGGAAATTCGTCAAAAACCTAATCTAAACAAAGATTCAATTATTGGCAATTTTTTTTTTCTTGTTCTTCTATCATCTCGATCGCAAAATGCACTGGAAGCTGGAACGCTTCTTATGGCCAAATAACAATTCAAGAGAATGAAAACAAGTTCATTTCTTTCATACATATACATATATATATATATATATATATATAAAATACAAACGGAGAGGCATTTCATAAACATGCATGCACGTAATGAACACACAGACACGTACATACATACATTGTGTTTGGGTTTCCTTCGGCAGCGGCCACCGTGCCGCGTCTTCGTTCTTTCACACAAATCAAATAAAACCGATTCGAAAATCGGGTATTGTTTTTTCCCTCATTTTACTGAATTGAATAATAATAAATTTAAAGCAAAACCGACAAACTTAAAATGTACAAACTAATGGTGAACTTCGTATATTTTTTTTTTTTTCATTTGGCAAATAACTACTAACAGTGAATTAAAGGCTCTACACATACACGTAGCGTTATAAATTCCGAATCTATTCCTAAAATTGGAGCTGAGAAGCGTTGCAGAAACAAGCCGTAACACACTTCGATCGCCGCTGGCGGGAGTTGGCCGGTTATGGTATTGCGCTGAATATTCAGTTAATTGCGCACAACAAATGCGTTATTTTTTTTATTTTTTTTTATTTTTTTGTTTGAACCCGGTTCGTCAAAGTGAGCAATTTCATTGTTTTCTTAACAAATCTTGGAATCTTAACATGCGTCAACGATCTTAGCTGATCTTCTCACATTCGAAACACTTTTTTTGTGTGTGTAGTAATTCATTTAATTCAATTCACATTTATTGACTTTCTGTCCGCTTCAAATTTTCTTCATTCGTAATCAAGTAATAGTAATTAAATTGTTTCTTACGGCCGGAAAAATAATGCTTAAATACTTTTCGTCAACATTAAATTAATTTGAACACATACGTAGCCGCTTGAGAAGCGTTTTCTGTGTGTGGATTTGTTATGAGAATGAGTTTTTTTTTCTTTTTTTGTTCATTTGTTCATTTTTAATGATTGAATCGAGAGTGAAAACGACGACGCTACATGTAATAAATACATTAATAATATTATAAATAAGGTTTCTTGTGATCTAATTCTTTCTCACCTTTTTTTATTAGAATTTATTCTTATTCGAATTTAAATCGATGACTAAAACATGGTTTAGTTATTTTATTTGTTTGGTTTATCTGGTAAGTACCGGCAATAATTAAATATAATTAATAATAATAATTTGTTGTTATTTGGTTGCTTTAATATGCAAATGTTTTTGCGGTTGTTGTTTGTCTTGTTCACTCATTCTAAATGACTACTTTACAGATGTTACAAGGTTTGTTTGCATTTACTCTTGTTCTCAGGGCAATTTGTATGTTTCAAATGTGTTTTTACTTTTGGAAATGTTTCGAATTTTATGAAGGAATGTCTAATGAACGAAACTCTCATCTCTCACTTGATTCGTCAAATTAAATGAGATAAGCAAATAAAGACAATAAATGATCGCTTCCTCTAAGTAAGCAAACTGTTTAACGTTTTACATTGTTATTTAGCTAAACATTAATTTGTGACGATTTTGTGAGTTGTGTGTGTTAGTAACAATTATGCAGTTTGTTTGTTTTTTAATAGAATTTTTATTCATTTTTATTCGCTTTTCAAACTTCTGGTATTTAGACTCCTTTTTTTTAAATCGTTAAATAATAAATTTGTTAGATAAATAATATTCGTCATAATCACCTATGTAATAAGACCCTAGAAATTATGTAATATCAATTTTCAACACATTTATATAATAAATTATATGTACTCACTAAACCTCATTCAATCATGTTCGCTGCTGCGTACAGTTTTTCTGCGGTGTCCTTGCTATATATCTAGAGATTCATAGATGAAGAACGTTTTTTGGATTTGTTTGTTTCTACTGATCACGCGCGCAGAACTATCAGCTGTATTTGTGTTCAAAACAAAAGCCTGACTTATTCATTCTATGAACTGTGTGTGACAACGCTGAATGAAATTAAAAAATTGGTAGAATTCAATGGGTTTATTCGAACGTTATATAACTTGAAGTATTCTCAACCGATGGCCTTAATATTTGGTTTAGCTCTTATTATAACATTTCTATAACAGCATCTGATGAATTATTTTTTTTTGTTTTTTTTTTTTTTTTTGAGTTTTTGTCCCTCATTTAGGTATCTGTAAGTTTTACTATGTTTGCATTGGTTTTCCATTTAAATACATAACACATTAATTGGTAGTGCTTTTTGACATTGACGATTTTTTTCTTGTAAATTTGCTTTGAAGCGCCTTTGAGACGATACGCACGCATTTTACCTGGGTTCTTTTTTGTGACACAATAACGAACAAAATATTTCATCATCATCGTGTTTTTTCCCTCTTGTTCTTGTTCAAACGAAAACAAATTAACTCTAAATAGATTCCAAAATAAATCGAATCGAACACAAATGTAAAATAAAATATGGGAAATTACAAATACCACATTCTTGTTTGATGCCGCAACTTTTGATGCCGGCTAGTTATTTTTCCACTTCCAAATAAGTTGTTGATGTTGCAGTTTTTTTTTAGCTTGGAATTATGATTTCTATTTCATTTTTTTAAAAACTAATAAATTTAATCTATCATCAATTCGAAGTGGACTGATCCTCTTCGTTCGGTGCGATCGTACTGAATATTTTTGGCCCAGGCTTTACATTCGATGTTGATGAGTACACCAGCTGCTCGAAAAAAAGAAAATAGGCAAATAAACGAAATTGGTTTTATATTCTGACTTCCATCGATTCGATTTCATTTCTTCAAGTTTCTTTTCTACAATTGAACAAATGTTCAACGTTTTGATTCTTAGATGAGAATCTACAAAAATAGGAAAATTTTTGATTAATTTTGGGTTTGACACTTACGTTTTGGTTGTTCAAATTGCACAGCAACAATTGGTGGTTGATATCCCTTCACATTTTTGAATGGGAAATAGTATGCTGGGAAACCGCGTCTCGGCGAATAGTTCACTGCTCCAAGATTCTCAACGTCAGCTGGACTTTCCCCTTCACACGATACCCAAATCAAGTTTCGCTGTTTTTTTATATAAAGAACGATATACGAATGGTTTATTTCAATGGAATTTCAAAGGAAATGCTTCAGTTGTTGCGTTAAAAAAGTGCAAAGTACGTACTTCTTTTGGATCTCTGGTGTTAGCAATGGCCTCTTTGAGGGAATCTGGCATTTTTTGATATTTACTCTTTTCATCAATGTCAGTTAACTGATTTACATCAGTTTCGTTGAAGACTCGTGGAGTCCAATTGTAAATCTGTGTATAAAATCAATAAAATTAAATCATTTAGTAATGAGAAAAAATGGTGAATATGGATAAAATATATATTAATTTAATTGATTGACTGAGAATGAATACGAGACTTCATATTGAGCCTCTTGCTCTTTCTTATGATATTTTCTGTTAGCAAGAGCAAGAAGTGAGTTGTGAAGTCTCACTCTCATTCTCACTCATTCAATTCAAAGATAATAAATAAATTCGATTGCATGGATGGCACTTACCTTATTTAATTTTAAGAAAACGCATGGTTTCTTCTGTTTGAAACCGAATTTTCTGTCTGTCTTCTGAGGTGAACAGCTATCCAACGATTCCACTTTGAATGGACAAAACTTTCCATCCGCAGCGGGACGATCAAAACTGCATTGTTCATCGATATTTTCCTCTCCCTTTGGATCGATATATTCTACGTTGCGAAACGAGAAAAAAAAAATAATTTTATTCATATAGAATTTTCTTGTCGCTGTGATAATCAACACAGAGAGTGTTCGATTCAAATTAGGATTTACCGTTAAGGAATTTGTTGATTGTATCTTGCCAGTAGATCATGTTATTGTCGCGATCGGATTTATACCAAATCAGTGTGCTGCCGAGATGCGCTTCTGGTGGCATTGGACGGAATCCAAGTCCTGGATTTGTACCAATGATGCTCTCATGTAACTGCCATTTTGGTCTTTCCATATCCAGTGTTTGCCAAAAGACAGTCAACAGACCAGCGAAGAAACCAGCAAGACCAGCGTAGAATATTATATAGAAAACGAGAATACGCCCTGAAAATAGCAAAATAGCGTTTAAGTTATGGTTCCGGTAGTGCAACTACACAGCTGTGATTATGATATTTTTCGTATCATGTTTTCGGCGTACAGTCGCGAAAAGTGTTGATTAAAATATTTATATTCGTACGTAAAAATGAAATATTTCGTTGCTTCTTCAGCTTTATGACCGTGAAATTTTTATTGTTATCGTTGTTGCTATCCACTTTTACTTTATGTCAATTGAAAGCTTTATCACTCCCAACTTTTTTTTTAGAACGGGATTAATTATTGTTTATGTTGTCAACAAATTAAAGACGAAGCGAAAAAAAAAGAATTATTACGCAGAATTCGTTTGAAGTATTGCATGAGCCAAAAGTATGAAAGAGCATGTTAAGCGGGTATGCACCCAAGCAAAATGTATAATAAAATGTTCGTGAACACTACATTACGTCACACGTTTTGTAAACGCGCTCTTTCGCGCTCACTATTTTGGTTGTTTGCCTGAGTGCCGATTCATTTTTGTCTTTTTCCCGTCGTTGCTCACCACTTCAATTAATAATTCGGTGTGTAAGAGCTCCTGCAATGTGCCAGTAGGACAAAAACGCAGCAAATTATATCGAAACTATAACCCTTTATAAAGAATCGATTTTCCCTATTTAAACGATTCATCCAGTTGCATATGTGTGTGTACGCGAGCGTTCATGTTGAGTGTATCAAAATGTATGCGAATCGGTTGTACAGCACATATCGTACGCTGACTGTCTGTGTGTCCAACCTTCTGTGTGTTTGTATGTCTATGGGTCGAAAAATTGCAACTCATAAACTATAGTTTTGCTGTAAGCACTACGGCCACATGATGTACAACAAAAACCAAAAGAAGTTCGTGGAGTAAAAGGGGGAAAATTCAAGAAATAAAAAACCGTCTTTGAAATCAAATTCGACAATAATGTTAAATGAATTGAAAAATGTAATTGATGTTGTGAAGGATAAAACACGACGATTGCGACAGCAGCCAGCAACCAGCAACAACAATAATAAAACTTCCAATCAACATATACGTCAGCATTTCTATGTGTATTCATTATGCATTCCGCTCCAACACTGAACACAGTGTGTGCGGCAACACAAACGTGTATAAGAATTGCATATCGGTCGGAACATAAGCGTGAATGCTTGGAATTGATTATGTAACACATAAAATCGAAAAATCGCAGCCCATTCTAGAATGTCGCTTACAATTTTCGTCGCCACACTTCTGTTGCGTAATAATCATAAAAGATATCGAATGTTATATTCGCCTGCAGAGGGCAGACTCACAATTTTATCTATTTTTAGTTTGAAATCTCCGTTAGATTGAGAGTGGAACCACGCTCATCAAAAAAAAAAAAATTGTTTGATTGTCAAAGATTCTGAAAATGATGGTGATGGTGACGAACGATAAGATGCGAATTGGATATAGAAAATGGTATTTAAAATCAACTCACCCCAACTGCCAGCTGTGCGGCCAAGGAATTCACTTGTTTCGCCATTCCACAGGAATATCTTAAAACTCTCCCAGCCGGATAGCTTCGGTGGTGGTGTATAATATTGTTCCATCGTTACTTGTTTTTTATCGGCCATTATGAAACAATCAACTTCCTCCTTATTTCCGCTTCACAAGATTTCGCGTACTCGTTTTACTATCTTCGTTCCTTCTTCTTCTTCGTCTTCTGCTGATTTTATTCAATTAATTTTCCCTTTTCTAATCGCCCGTTGGTTTCTTCGTTTGGCTGTTTGTACTTGTTTAATTGCTGCACCTAACCCGAATGAAGAAGAAAATGTGTAGTTTGTGACCAAAAATAAATGTTCCATCAGGAAGAACTTCAACATATAAGACAGGAGTGGATGAGTTACAGTGAGATTGTGTGTGAGAGTGGGAAAAGGCAACATATTGAGGGGATTAAAATGTGCATCAGGAAAAAAAGGTCGAATGATTCAAAAAATTAAATTTAATTGCAATTCAGAAAAGCGTAAAATTTTCGTTGAATCAATTTATTTTCGCACGCACGCACACTGAAAAGCTCAAAATTTTCACTTGAATTTCCTCGATATAGAGCAAAACGAGAATGATGAGGAAAAAGAAATCAAAGATGGCCGCTCATGGATATGTTACACCGATTTCGAGGTCTTTTCATCCGTTTTCCTTATTTTCCATCGAACGAAAAAAATTTAACGCGCTCAATTTATAGGCAACCGTTTAACAATTATTCAATTGACAAAATTCGTTTGCAATTAAATAAAATCAACAAATTTTTTACACAATTTTTATGTATAGAAATGGCTATGAAAATTTACCAAAACCAAGCAAAACGAGAGATGCTATACTCGATGTATGTGAAATGATTTAACCAGCTTCACAGCAACTTAACAAGTGCCATAAGGCGGCTCTGGTAGCAAAAAAAATCGACAATCCAATATCACTCGCTGTGACTCTCTTCCATTAGAATCGTTCTCTCAAGCTGACGCTCTCGTTGTCGCGCGAGCTCTCTCTCTCTCTCACTCTCTTTGTACGTTTGCGATATGCTGTGTGCCACAAAGTCTAAGAGAATCTACACATGTAGTAAATGTTTGAATTCAATGCTTTTTGCCAATTCTCTTATACACTCTTCTTGACTGTGTTGTTCGCGGAACAGATGGAATGAGCTCGTTATCGCAAGCGTGTATTCATTTACTCACTGTGACTCTCACTCTCTTCCTGATGAGTGCTCTCTTCTTTTTTTTTTCTCTCTCTTTATCGTTCACTCGCAAGCACTATCTCTCTCTCTCTTACCCAGTGGCTCCGTTGAAAAGCTATCTTCGGAAAATGATGACGACATCCATGGTCGAATGATATGTGTGACCCTCTGAAAAAGTTTTGTCAGTAGTGCTTTTGCGCACTAAACGGCTATGCGCATACTGAATATTCAGAGCGAAATTAAATCATAGCTTCTCATACAGTGAGCGACAATCTGGCTCCAATACACTGTTACACCATAAATTTGATATAATTTTCTTCAATACATCAACAATTCGCAAGCACACATATTCTTGCATTCCGAGACATCCACGGCGTGAACTGTTTCTCAGTAGCGTCTCACTTTGCAACCCCAATTCAATGGAATTTTCATTTCGTATTGAGTAAGGATTTTCGGTGATATCTTGTCTCTTGCTCCAATGCTCTGTATATGTGTCACACACATTTAGCTCTTGTGTTTCGGGTGCGGATTGTACGTTTTTGCTTCAAAAATATAAATGGAAAATTTGTGAGTGTGATGCCTATTGCCTCCTTGAACAATAAATGTGCTCTTTTGCTTTGTTTGTGTGTGTGAGTGTGGCTGTATGTTGTTATTGAGTGCGAGCGATTGCATTTGATTCTTGCTAAAGCACACCGTTTGTCAAAGCATTTTGAAAATCGAATTAATTGTGCTTGGAGAGCGTATTTACTTTGCAGTCGTATATATTTTCTGCAGAATGCTCAGTGAAAGGCGCGTGCTCTTCTATTTCGATCGACTGCGTCAAACAGTCATTGAGTGTACATCGAACGGCGCACGTACTCATTAGTGGTTGCTTTTCATAATGCCCATGTATTTTCCAACGTCGTTTATGTGTTTGTTTGGCTCATTTTGTATATCTCCATGGACTATCGCACGCTCTACCTAACGGCGATGGGGGAACTGACTGGCTGGCTGTTTCCCTCTTTTCATACCATTTCTCACTTTTTTATTCTTCTTCTGCAATTGTTCCGTGAATATATCGTATCTTACGCTTATTAAGTGTTATGGAATTTCGGGGTCGGAACAACAGAGAATGATTCCTTTCAATGCTGAGAAATATATGCGACGAGACGAAAACCTCGAGCACATTCTCATGATTCCATTATATTTATCAGCACCGATGTGTACTGCACAAATGAATTGCCATCAATATAAACGATAATGCCATTCTGCTGGAGGCAATTTATTCCGTTTCACAAATCAATGGAATTTCAATGCACTCTCCTCCAATATGCTGTGCTCATGACGCTTTTTAATCGTGTGATTTTCGATATGAGAACAATCGATTGACGGAGAATATATATTTTGATTGAATAACATCGATTAAATCATAAATCGCGACTGTTGAACTTTGCTAGTAAGGGATTCATGTCTCAAAAGTGGATGTATTTGCAAAATATTGTGGGAAATAGCCTGAATCTATTAGATGCGAATTGATTTGCTTACGCAATGGCACGACTGTTTATTCGATGGAAGCATTCACACATAAAGAAAATAGGAATACAAATCTCACTTAATTAAGAGCATCGCCGTACAATATAGAACAATGAATTGAAATTGATGCTAGAATCGAGCGAAATCAAACTGAACAAAATAAAACTGAACTAAAAATAACATAACGAACTTAAATTAATGGTTTTCGTATTGGTTGGAACAATTGCGTGTCGAAGAATTTAAGAAAGAACATAGGAAAGCGCTGGCAAATAAAAATAACATTCGTTTATTTGCATTCAAATGAAAGGAATATGAGTAGAATGAAAAGGAACAAAAACGGAATCTGATGGGAATAAAAGATATTCTCTGCAGTGCCTCTCAAATTGCAATAGAAATGAAACATATATCGATGCCAGCAATGATGATGACGGCGACGGCGACGCTCGATGGAGGGGTTTTGAAATTCGAGAATGCAAGAAAAAATGCGAGGACAAAGCGAATGAGCGAGTTGGAACATGAAAAACCCAATTGAAGGTCTTCCAGTCTAAATGCTAACGGCTTTGCATTTTGTATGCTATATGCAAATTTAATTGGATTTAGTTGGATTTCCTTTTGCTTGGTTGTCTTTTAGTTTTTCGGTATGTCATTACGAGTTAGATATGGATAGAGAGTATTACACAGAAGCTTATGAAATTGCGATTTTATTGCGTTGTGGTAAGATCAAACTTATTTAGAAAATCCGAGAATGACGGAGATACATAAAAAGGGCGAATACATTCGAAAAATGAAATGGCCGGCAGTGGATATAGATTAGATAGCCGGCATGAATCAGAAAAGAGCATGCAACTTCATCTATAATTCATCGATATGACACACAAGGATGGTTAAAAGGATTCATTTATTTGCGAATTACAAGGGCCATAGTTTCTAAGCGAATCAATTTTCTGGTTGTGAGCTGTTGCTTTATATGCGATGTCTCGATGTCCGCTTCTGCCTTTGTGGCATTGTGTGTCCTATTTGGCATCTTAAATGGTTTACTTACACTAAAGATAATAAGCACCACTTTTTGAGCACATAAAAACGTTGTCTAGTGCACACTAAATTCTACCGCAATATTGTTCATTATAATATCCGAATGGGAAGGCAAAAAAAGCTCAGCATGTAGATCGAATGCGCATTTGTGTGAGCAACATTTAATGAGAATCGACTCATTTAAACAACGTGTGATTCAATTTATACACTTAGAAAAATATATTTTTATCGGCGATCGATGGTTGCGAAACCGTGTGTTCAACTGAGACTGAATCAGAGGAGTAGGAACAAACAGAGGAGAGATCGTCATCGTCAAAGAGGAGGAAATATAAAAGATAAGTTGGTATTTTATTTTCACGCGAAATGTCACTCATTTTAAGTGATATATGATAGCACAGCTTGTACATTTCAATGAATTCAGTAAATATCAATATGTAAGTTTTATTATTAAATTATGTTTATTAGCAAAAAATATGGACCCGCATTTTTAGTACTATACTGATACAAATCATCGATTGGAAAGGCAAAAATAAAAAATGCTCAGATAGAAAAATGTCTGATGATTTGCAAGAAATTTAAATGTTACTTATTAGTTGAACCATTAATAACTTAATATTTAAACGTGTTTGAGTAGTAGTATACGGAAAAATCTGATGATAATATTTCGTGAATTCTTCAATAATCAGAAAACGTATAAAGGGACAGCACCCAACTGCGAAAATAAACCTTATATCACATATAAATGAGGCATTAGGTCATAATTAGACACGTTAAAAGATATCATTGAAGAGTTCACCCTTACTTAATGATAATAGACAAGATAACGCAAAATAAAAAAACTTGCGGTAATAAAAATGAAATAGCCGTAACAGTTATTGCTGCCGCAAACATGTCAAAGAAACTAGAGGTCTGATTTTTTAATTGCGAAGCTTCCTAAAGAATAATGCACGCGAGACTTCATCTTTTGAATTACAAATCCTCAGTCTTAATTTGTTCATCGTTCTTTATCAATAACTTAAATTGTCGTAAAGCTCTGGATAGACAATATTGATAGACAAACGATTGCTTACCAAAAACAAAACATGCAACATAAATGCACAAATGAAAACATCTGAAATTTAGATAAACGCTGCATTCATTCGCTTGATTTTTTATACTACAATTTAACTTCAACGTAGTTTTAGTTTGTTTTATTCTTTTATTTGACTCTTCTTGATAATTGTTAACGTAAATTAACTAAAAAAATCATATTATTGTAAATTTATATTTATTTCCCCTGATTCCCCTGAATCAGGCCGGTTTTACCATGGTTTTCCGGACCCAATTCTAATATGCAAGCTTCCCTTTCATTTTATTCCTCCCCTGACTGTATTCTCTTTGCAAAAGACGCACCATGGGCGGAATTTATGCCGTATTGGGACTTTGTCTAGCATGCATGTTCTCAGCTGTGAACACATATTGGCATAAATGTAGGCTCGGTAACAAATAAATAAACAGCACAAAAATGGAATGGCAAGCAATGTCCGAAATTGTTGAAGGTTGAAACAAATCGCGTTCAGCAATCTCCAATAATATTAGAAAGAATATTCGATGTTATGGCATTCCATTGATTTGTCTAACGAACTTTTTCTCTGTGGGTCTCTATTGTTGGATGACAATCCACACTATATATACTATTGTACATTGATTTCATAATCAATTATTATTAAAGTTAAAATCTAACTTCCATTGTTTTTAAAGTAAATTTGTAAAAGATATAAAAGACGAAGAATAACTTGATTAAATGTTCAGTCGTATTAAAACTCTTATTGAAGAAACACTTGACCAAAATCACCATCTTTCTTAATTCATCATATTTGGGGTTCGCTTCAATTTCATGACACAATCTCATGAATTGATGAATGGCAAAGAGCCGAAAGAAAGCCAAAACGCGAACGCCAGCTCCCATACAAATGATATATGATCATTTCAATTAAAAGAAATTTCTCGTTCTGGGAAATAAATTACATAATGCTGCTGTATATCGACGTTGTCGAGCGTAGACACAGCGCACAGCGGAAAACGAGGCGAAAAGGAAAAAATGACAAATTCCATGCGTTCAACTCAATTGAATATCAAGAAGTGGTCGATTATAAGCACGCAAAGTCAATCAAAACGAAATTCTGAACTATAAAACATTGGCAAACAGAGAAATCACATGCTATTATGTGATTGTGATTTGCATTCGATTCGCAACACAATGTGAATTATTTAGACTTATTTGTTGAACAGCTATATTATTGCCTACTATTCGCTAATTGATTTGTTGTTTTCAGTAGTCAACTGAAATGTTGTTGCATTTCATTCAATACATCGACTGGTTCGATCGATTGCAACGCAATGCTTAGTTTACTACTAATAAACTTGAACATTGAACATTTTAAGCACTAATGATATGATTTCATTGCCAACGAAATGACAATGTGGTTGAGGCAATGCATTTTAAAACCGACAATTGAACTGCTGGGAATAAAAAGCCGACTTCATTGTGTCGCACTTTTCATTAGCGTTAAAAGAACCTATCTTTATATGGAGAAGTATCGTTTTAAAGTGCGACGAAATAAAGTCGATCTTTTATTCTCAGCGGTTCAATTGTCTTAAATAATTAGTAAATGTAGAAATTAAACGATTGGTATCAGGATTGGCCGTTTGGGAAACAAATAAATAAAATAGCCAATACATTTCTCTGCGTGATGGCAAATTAATCGTCGCAGTAAAAAACCTAATTCAAATGTTATTTGCAAGTGGGTAAAAATGGTTTTGGGTGATAAGTCTAATTGAAAGAACGTGATGACCTGAACCGGTAATAGATAGAACATGCAAAGATTCTCAAAAGACCTATAAAATTGTCAGGATAAATGTAGTAAAATTGCTGAAAATTTCTCGGCACTTTCAGGAAACCTGCAGAGATATGTAAAGGCTTGGCGAACAGTACATAGACAAAGAGCGAGAAATGGATGGGCAATTATTAGTCTTACATACAAAAAACTAACTTTTCCACACATTTTCAGAAAGTCTACACAGAAAATAAAGTATCTGTAAAAAGTACAGACATCGGTTGTAAAATCGCATTTTCCAACCATTTTTGTATGAAGGTTGTGAACTTCGCAACATTTTCTGTAAATTGAACTGTTCACAACCTTCATACAAAAATGGTTTGAAAATGCGATTTTACAACCGCTGTCTGTACTTTTTACAGATACTTTATTTTCTGTGTACGGATTTATTTCTTATCTTAACATCTTGTAACTTTGAGAATCCCGTGCCATGTTTGCGAATGTATTAGTATTTAGTTCTTACTCACCAATAGTAAGACGGAAACTACATTGGGAGAAATAAGGTGGTCGACACTTGACGTTTTGTTAGGAGTAAATAATTTTGCTCGCATTTTTGACACTTGTTGTGATAGAATTTACCGTTACGCACCTTTTCGAGACATTTTGTGCAATTTCACAATAGCTATGTCGCAGTTGTCATATTAAATTCAATCGATTAACAATGGGACACGGAAAACCATTAACTGAGGCGGTAAAAGCCAAAATTTCCACGATCAAAGATTACTTGAGCTTGTCAAACCGTCAGATAATACAGGAAATAAACCGTGGTAGAGACGTTGTTGTGGCCTTCAACTGTATTGGAGGTGTAAAAACGACGTTTAGTCTGAAGTGCATCGAAGAAGGTCGAAAATACAACAACAAAGAAGAATTGATAGATGCCATCGAGGTGGCCTGGCGAAACATCCCACAGGGCAAAATTTAATCGTTGTAAGACAGTCTCCTGTGTCGAATTATCGCTTTACATGATGTCAAAGGAAAAAAAGACCAAATACTGGTACACGTTTTAGGAATATTTGAGATTTCTAAATTAAATAAATGGTTTTAATACAGGACCCAGCTGTAGAGTAGTGGTTAGCGTGCCGGCTTTGCAAGCATGGGGACGTGGGTTCGAATCTCCTAGTGGCCGTTTGATTTTCTATCAATTTCATCATTACTAATAACAGTGATATATTGATGGGAGACAAACTAACACATTAAAAACAGTGATTTTCGTCTCACGGAGTGTTTCGGAGGACACTTTAAGCCGTCGGTCCCGTGTGTGTGCACAAAGAGGATTTTGAGTTAGCACAGACACACGTAAATTGACTACCTTAACGCTAAGGTTGTGTTATTGGGTATTTCAATATTCAATACACCACCGCAAAAAAGGTAGTAGTCATTCATGGGCTCGAGCATTCGAATGCGGTGCAGTCGTGCCCTGCAAGCCCCTCACCAATGTATTCGAATAATAGTTCTCATGCTGGTGGTATTCATGGAATACGAAAAAGACTGAATACACCTAACGGTACACAATTCGGTCTATAAATACTGAATGATGATGATGATGATTTAATACATACGTAAAACTATCTTTTCCGCACATTTCCCGACAGTGTACGGTTTCACAGGTCATGTTTATTTCTTTTCGTATCATCATGTTATTATGAGAATATATCACACCAAATTTTAAGTCATTACGATCAGATTGAGGATTAATTAATACAACGAATCAGCCGTGCCATGTTTGACGCACAGTTGTGAAATATTGCAATTCATTACTTTTCGGAATCATTACCATTATATAATGGAAAAATTATTTAGAATTTTTCTCCAATACCATTATAATGGGTAATTTTAATGAAAAGGGTTGCAAATCCAGTAAGTAATGGGAATTATGGAATGGAAAAATTCATTACTTTTTGTATGCCGAAATTAGTAGCGCCATCTCACGCTTCGAATGCTTCAACACACCATTTTGACAGCGAATGTGTGTTGCGAATGTGTGTTGCGAATGTGTGTTGCGAATGTGTGTTGCGAATGTGTGTTGCGGCATTAAAACGCTAGATGGCGTATATGACAAACGAAATGAAAAGTAATGAAAAATTCCAAGTACACAATTCCATTACATTAATGGAAAGGACCATTTTAAATTACAATTCCCATTACTAATGGTAATGTGTAATGAAAGTCGCCATTACATCTGTCATGCGTAATGGAAAAATATATACTTAATTGCGAGATGTAATGATTCCTTTACAACTCTGGTTTGACGTCTACGTTGAACCTTGAACTTTACATTATTTCGAAGCTGCCATATAAACATTTCCCAAATCTCATCGGAATGACTTGAAATGTTGTATGACTTATCCTCAAATTTTAAATTCGATACAATGTGAACTTAATATAGTCGCCACACAAATTCTCCGTTTTGACCCCGGAAAGACCCCGAAAATCGAAAATTTTGCAGAGGATGTAACCCTAAATCTCATCGAAATGACTTGAAATTTTGTACGAAATATTTTTTTCATAAAAGTAGTATTATGAAAGTTTCATTATGATAAAGTTTTTTTTGATATGAATATTGGAGGCAAAAAAACTCATATATCAAATATCTATCGATTCTGTTTCATTATTAATAACTCAACTCGCACTATCCTTTTGATCAAGGTAAAAAGCTACCCACGGAAAAATTGGCGCTTCATTTACATGGATTCTACTTGTAGTGCTCTGCGCGCTACATCTACGATGACTGTACATGTATGTGCGCCACATCTACATATAGATGCGCTACGCGCTACATTTACATTTAATTCAAATGGAATGTACATATATGCGCGCCAAGTTAGGTTTTATTGTGGCGCACATACATGTACAGTCATCATAGATGTAGCGTGCAGAGCACTACATGTAGGATCCATGTAAATGAAGCGCCAACTTTTACGTGGGTAGTGCCATTTTCACAATGATTATACAAACGCGGTAGGGCGCCTAGTCTCGTCATTGAGCTCCTTGCTTTCTCATTTCAATTTTTATTAAACCCATTTTCTATCGGTACACACAGCAAAATCGTTTTTTAGCATAGTACGTTGGTTAACCTGTCTGACAGTTAAACATCTGTACAAAATCCGATAAACCGAATATTCGTGTGTTAGTGCGTACTGAATGCACAAGTGACAGCGCAAAATCATTGTGTTTACATTCATTGGCGTCGAAATGTCGCGCAAAAAATCTGACGAAATCGTGATTCGAACACGATTCAATAACAAACAAGAATATATTTTATTGGAAACATTGTCGGTTGATAATTTTCGTTTGAAAGACAAACATCGACGGGACAAGTTTTTGAATGAGTATTTAGCTCTGAAAGTATAGAAATAGCGCTTGCAATCATTATTTTTAACACAGTAAATTGGATCTTTTTTTTCTTTGACAAAGTGCTTTTTCTTCAAATGTGTATTGATTTCCTTTTGTTCAGAAAATAATTCTGAACATACAAAGCACTTGAAATCCATTGTTTGTTTGTTTGTTTACACTTTGGTTAAACCGCTGTACTATGCTGAAAACCGATAGAAGGTAGTACTAGATTTCTATGTGTGTACCAGATAAAAGTATATTTTTATTTTCATAGGAAATTTTTTATTGGACAAATATTATAAAACCTGTTTTGTTGAAAGAGTCATTAAAATTTCCAACAGCAAAAAAATTTGTGAAACATTTGAATTGATCTTTTGTTGTTGATTTATTATTTTCAACTTTTTCATTTCTTCATTTTTACATATTTTGAATTGCAAAATAGCACATCTCAATGTTAATTGTTGAATACGCAATATGCAGTAAAATTCGACTTGTTCACAAAAATATTTGCTCAGGTGCATTTGAGCACACGCCACGCATCCTCTTTTCGAACACCGAATAAGTATATAACTAGCAAACACGTCAGCTTGAACACGTACTCCGTTTTGATCATCGAGCAGAAATGCAGACCTCAATTCGAATTATTCTTTTGGCTCTAATTATACCGATCACCGGAAGCAGTAGACTTCTCCAAAGGATTCCATACCCGAATTATAGATGCATAGAGGGTGATGAAAATCCCATTGCTGATTTGAAAAAATTGAATAAAGTCGCAGACCGATTTCTGGCTATGCCTATATTGAAAAAATTCACTCTCGTAGCCCGAATTCGAGAGCTGAAAGTTGGCGAATTCAAAGACAATCAAAAAAAGAACGAATTTATTGAACGTTTCAAGATGTTTGTAAATTCCAATTATGGCAAGATACGTTCATCATTGAATGCCCTTGAGATATTTAACGCTGAAAATAAATATCTTACATCGACAAATGAAGCATTTTTGGCCGAATATGACGAATGTATTGGACGAAATGAACGGTTTCGAACCGGGCGTAAGAATCAGCGCAAAAGAATTCTAGGGCGCAGATATTATATTGATGAAGCAAGCGATAGACTTCAATACGAAATTAAATTATTAAATGACTTCGTCGACGAGTTTTGGAAAACGTTGGAATCCTCCAGCAAAGATGCTCGAAAAGTGTCCAAAATGTACGAAGACGGCACAAAGTTATTTTTATCTCAACATGCACTGGTTCTGTACGAAGACTTTGACTTCGAGTATGCATTGTCATTTAAAAATGTACGTAATAAGATTTTGGAATGGCAAGATATTGTTAGATCCGAATGCTAAAGCCAAAAATTGACATTGAATGATGACATCAAACAAAAACTAATTTTTTGAGTCAAACTCAGTCTAAACATAATTGTTTTTTTCAAGAAAAATTCAGTTTTGTAACAATGATTATTGTCATTCTTTTTAACCTTGTTTATGTACATCCAAATCTTGGCGATGAAATAAATAAATAACTTCAAAATACGATCATAAATGCTTTTTATTTTGGAAAGAGTATCTAAATACTATTGTGTACAAAAAATAAGGTGACATTGGCATTTAAACTGCCCGCGCAAAAGAATTTCGACATCCATGCCAATTTTTACGTCAAAATATTCATTAGTGTCTGAGTTACACTTCGTTTTGTGAGCAGCTGAAAGTGAATTTTTCGTTTTTTTCGATGTCGAAATTTATTGAGCAAAGAATTTGCATCAAATTTTGTTTGCGGAATCAATTTTCTGCTGCAGATTCGTTGAGGATGGTGCAAAAAGCCTTTGGTGATGAGGCTATGTCGAAAAAAAATGTTTACAAGTGGTACAGTGACTTCCAAGTCGGCCGTGAACGAGTCGAAGACGAAGAGCGTCCTAGGCGACCATCAACCTCAACCGACGTGGCTCACGTCCAAAAAATTCAAGATCTGGTGTCGGAAAACCGTCGGCAGACTATTAGAGACCTTGCTGACGATGTTGGAATATCAGTTGGCTCAGTGAACACGATTTTGAAGGATTTGTTGCACCTCAAACGCGTCAAATCGCGCATCACGATAATGCGCCATCTCACACTGCGTTGATTATTCGTTATTTTTTCGCCAAAAACTCGACCCATATCGTTCCGCAACCACCGTATTCACCTGATTGTTACCATTTCTGACAGGGACCGAAATCGGTTCGACGTTTTTCATACAGACCGATTTTGGAACGGTTTCACTGCTTTGCTAAGTGTTCATCCGAGCACACCGTATCAAGCGGAACGTTCCGAGAATGGTTTGTATTTTGAATTGAAATTTTGCGAAAAAGCAATACTGTGCCGTTCAGTTCCGATGTATTAGTGATGTACACGTAAGAATAAATGTTTCTGTATTCCATACAAACCACCTCTCGAAACGTTCCAAACGGTTCAGTTTGTGTACAGACTCAAACCAAATATTCGGTTCGGTTTGGTTTGGCTCCCTGTTTCTGGAGTGATTTGTTGTCCGTTTTACGCAAAAATGTGTAAAAACGATAACTCAAAAAGTTTAAAATCAAAATTGATCGTAAAAAGGACTTCACTCGGGAAAGAAAATTGGGTCACACAAAAATATAGGTCGTTGATATGAGATTTCCGACCAACTCACATGCTCATTTCTCGATTTTCCGAGTCAAAATAAACATTTTTGTACGGAACGTAGAGAGATAAGTGATATCTACGAATAAATAGGACTTATTAAGATCTACATATTTGGTTAATAAGCCTATCACTTATCTCTTTTCAGTAACGCTTAAATCGAATATGAAAAGTTGGGACACTTTTACTGAAACAATTTTCGGGAACACTTACAATATATTTTACACATTTTTAGGGACACTTCATTTGAAAACAAGAATACATTACAATCCATTCAATTCTTATCAGAATGTCTTAAAATTGTGTGCAATTGATTTTTCTAATAAAAAAGATCCTGGATAAAAAATATAAATGAATAAACACTTTTATGTGAATTTTTGTTTTGATAAACGTGAAATTTTCAATAGCTGTTCTTTCACGAGTTTTTGTGGTGTTTTTCAATATTAAAATATATATCTTGAAAGTCTCACTTTTGGTAAGTTGGAACCAAATACTATCCTTAATCACAAGAATTGAAATTGAGTGTGACTCAATTTCAAAATAATGTGATAATAGGATAAGAAATAAACATAGCTCCAATAAAAAAAATTAGCAATCAATGGAAGTGCCTTTAAATCCGTAGGCTTTCGGGAAGTGTGCAAAAAAGTAAGTTTCATCTATGTAAGACCATTTATTTTAGGATTGAAAAACACAAAAAAAAACTTGTTAAAATATTAAATAGTTATGTGCAGTAAAAAAAAATCCGCAAACATTTTTTTCTCACATTTCTACAAACTTTTTTTCAAAATATCGTGTGTGAGAGAGAGAGAGAGAATTTGAAGATTTGATTGAAGATGGTGCCGTTTCTTTCTAAAATGAACCCTATTTCATGGAGCAATAAGATTCAAATTCACTTGATATTTATGTTGAACCTTAAACTTTACACTGTTTTGTTCTAAGAACATAGCTGCCATATAAATATTTATCAAATCCCATAGGATTTACTTGAAATTGTCTGCGAACGAATGTTTCAATAAAAAGCAGAGACTATATGCAGCTTCTCCTTCTCAAACCGCTTATGAGAAGCGGCTTCTCAGGACATGCTTCTCTATGGAAGCACCTCCTTCTGAGTGTATTCGGCTTTAAAGTACATGAGAGTGACAGAGAAAGAAAGAATAGTCCACATAAAACTTAAATACCACGTAATTTCTCTTTCACCCTCATGCATTTCAAAGCCAAACGCACTCGGAAGGAGATGCTTCCATAGAGAAGCATGCTTCTGAGAAGCCACTTCTCATAAGCGGTTTGAGAAGGAGAAGCTGCATATAGTCTCTGATAAAAAGATGTATTATAGAATTTTCAAAGCATTGAAATAGCGTCCCCATACACATTTTTCGTTTCAACGCCGAGTTTGGGGACTATGTTTATTTTACATCGTGTCATTAGAACATTTCCAGGATCTCTTTTATGAGTAAATTTCACGTTTTAAATTGTACACCATTTCAAGACATTCCAATCATAATTGCGACAACTTCCCGTGCGAATTTTAAATTTGATACATTTTGAGTCATTTTGATCAGTTATTACCCCCTGGGTTTCTATTTCTAATGAAGACCTATTTGCGTGTACTTGTAGGAATATTTTAATCTTAAATTTTTCTATTGGGAGTACACATTGAAAACCGCGCATTCGTTACTAACTTCATTTCTATCATAGATGTCATTATTTTGACTTTGACAGCTATTGTATCTTAAAGAGGATAAAAAAATACATTGAAAACGATCTGTCAAACTTATCATTCAGTTGAATACACAAGTTTATTATTGCGTTGAAAATGTCGAGCTACGTGCCTACAAAACAGTATTTGCGGGAAGTTTTACTTTATTGGTTTAATCTGAAGAAAAATGCTTCCGAGAGTCATCGTTTGTTATGCGAAGCATATCCAGAATATGCTCCGTCGATTAGAACGTGCCAGGAGTGGTTTGCGCGGTTCAAAAGTGGTGATTTTGATGTGGAAGACAAAGAGCGTCCAGGCCAAGTGAAAAAGTTTGAAGACGAGGAGTTGGAAGCATTACTCGATGAAGACTCGTGTCAAACGCAAGAAAAACTTGCAAAATCATTGGGAGTGACACAACAATCCATCTCCTATCGTTTAAAAGCCATGGGAATGGTTCAAAAGCAAGGAAATTGGGTGCCATACGAATTGAAGCCGAGAGACATCGAACGCCGTTTTTTCACTTGTGAACAGCTGCTTCAAAGGCAAAAACGGAAGGGTTTTTTGCATCGTATTGTGACTGGTGATGAAAAGTGGATTCATTACGATAATCCGAAGCGAAAAAAATCGTATGGTTACCCCGGCCACGCATCAACATCGACGCCAAAGCCGAACATTCATGGCTCGAAGGTAATGCTGTGTATTTGGTGGGATCAGCTCGGCGTGATCTATTATGAGTTGTTGAAACCAAACGAAACCATCACAGGAGCATTGTACCGAACTCAATTGATGCGTTTGAGCCGAGCACTGAAGGAAAAACGGTCGGAAACGGTCGCAAGACACGATAAAGTTATTTTGCAACATGACAACGCTCGGCCACATGTTGCTCAGGTCGTTAAAACCTACTTGGAAACGCTTCGATGGGAAGTCCTACCCCACCCGCCGTATAGCCCAGACATTGCCCCTTCCGATTACCACCTCTTCCGATCAATGACACATGGCCTGGCTGAACAGCATTTCCATTCTTACGAGGAATGCAAAAAATGGGTCGATTCATGGATAGCCGAAAAAAGCACAGATTTCTTTCGACGCGGAATCCGTAATTTGCCAGAAAGATGGGAAAAAGTTATGGCTAGCGATGGACAATACTTTGAATAATCAATTTGTAACCATTTTACCATAATAAAGATCGAAATTTTGAAAAAAATGCGCGGTTTTCAATTTGTACTCCCAATAGTTTTCGTGTTAATAAATTTTTGTACACTGACGAATTGTTCTGCATAGAAAACTCATTCCGAGGGTATTGCATTTTTTTGACCGATCGCAATACATAGAGAAAAGTGTGCGGAAAAGTAAAAAGGATAAAACTATAGGCTTTAGTGTTTACTGATTAGTAATGCATGGCAGTTTGAAACACACACATTCGCACACTACGCACGGTCTTTAACCAAACGTAAAGCCTCATTACGATAAACGACCGTCATGCGAACCTCAAGTAAACAATTCCAATTTTCCACATTGCAAAAGCGATTGATGCTGCACATATATAATTTGTCGCTATGTGATTAGCGTGATTACGGTAATGAAACGTAATGTACATAAAGTGTTCATGAAATATTGAGTGAAATAAAATAAACACATTTGAGGCACAGGTTCGTTGGCTCTCTCAGTGAAAAGTTCAATTTCGGATGTTGAAGGTAAAAGCTATCGCTTCTCTTTACATTGGATTTTGATTATTTTAGTCAATTGATTTATTGTTAAAAAAATTGGTCAAATTGACATTGAGTAATGATAATAATTGATTGCTAAACCGAATCAATTCACTGTAATTGGGAATGTCACACAGCAAATTGTGCGTTGCGTTGAGAGTAAATGCGAAATATAAAAAACACACAATTTCCTCAGCTTTAAACATGTTTTTTCAGGTATGTATTGATCTGATAATTATTCGTGTCGCATTCTTTCCGGCCATCAGAAAAATTTCACCACCTCAATAAGTAACATTTAATACAATTTTAAGCTATTCTATTGTGAAATGATTGATGATTAACACAGTTGACATAATTTTCATGGACATTCCATACGTATTACATCGCCTATATTTCAGTGTATAAGTAGATTTTCTCTTTGATTGAATGGTGAAATGCCTCTAATTTTTGGGCGATGAAAGATTTGGTCGCCAAAAATAACAAAACAATTACATGCCATAATGGCATCAATCTCTATTTTTTCTCCGCATCGATATTTTAATCGCTTTGGGATATCGATGTAATCAACAGTAACTGTCAGCGCAACCCCATTCGAGGGTGAGGGGTGGGCAAGACTTATATTACTATAAAGACTTATATTACTATAAAAACAAATAAAAATAGACTCAAGTGAAGATATTTTCTTTGTCTAGCGTCTACAAGCAACATAATCAATATGAAATCGAAGACCAAGAAAGCATACCGTTATTCAACCGACCTGCCTTACCGCAACAAATACGAAACACACAGATACCTTAATTTTGATATGGTTTCGATATTATTTTTGGTCCTTAAATAGCATTCAATTTCAAAACAATCCCCACTAGATGCTCTCTTTGAAGAAGGACTATTTGCAATTCTGTTGATGCAATAGACATGTCGTTCTTGTGCTTTTTTATAAAGACCGTAACACAAGTTTCATTTATTTCAATAGGGGCAACGATTACAATTGACGTTTTAGAATGTGTGCCACGACCCAGTTTTCCTGACCCGCATACAACCAACTGAAAAATGAACAGTGCTTACGCAGTATTTCGGTGCTTCCTTCATTCGTCATTCACTCAACTTCTCTCTCTCTCTCTCTCTCTCTCTCTCTCTCTCGATGCATTATTTATTAAATATCGGCTTAAAGAAGTGCAATTAAAGGATTGATTTTCTATTCCTTCTATTTCCCACAGGGGAATAAATTATATTTTTAGATGCAACTGCTCAGTGAGTTGAATTGTAGTTGCGTAAGAGCGATGAGAGCAAAATGAAACAAAATTCATTACAATGAAAAATCGTTAGGTTTCATGAGTCAATCAATGCCGAGGTGTCAAATTAAATTTTAATAAAGCGTTTAATATCTGCACGATGCAATGAAAAATTAAGCGAAAAGTTGCGGTTATTAAATATGTATATAGCCATAAGATTATCCTCAAAGCTTTAATAAAAAAAATTGGAGCCACACCTTATAAGTTGTCGCACGGCAAACAAAACAATGCGTTCCGTCTTCTGACTGCGATTCGGTGGAGAATTGCGATCTCTATGGATGGTTTGCAGTGAGAGACGACGAATAAATATTTAAACATGTCTATATTACATAGACGTGATCTCAAATATTGCGTCGCCTTTCGCTGAATATTCTCAAGCGCGTTTAATGAAAATATAATCTGTTTTTATGCTTCAATAATGCAAATAAGGGTAAACTCTATATTTACGTCCTACAAATACAATGGTGTCTAATTAAGACCTCATGCCTTAATTATATGCGGAATAAGGTCCATTTTCGCAATTGGGTTATAGTTCGACAATCTCGAATACAAAACACGTGTCAGGTCGAAATAGTGTAGAATGAGTTTTCGATCTAATTGAGCACATACTTTTGTTTTTTTCAGAGCAGTAGATCATAATATGGTCACTATACCCTAAAAATTCATGAATAAATTTCGGAATGAGTTTTCGGAGCGTTAAAAATTCTTTGTTAGTTTTGAAGGTCACTGTCTGTCAAATAGATTATGGAAAATAGCATGGTCTTTTACTTGCAGGGAACGCTGTGCGCAGCACTCGATATTCTAAATAATTTCACTGAGACAATTTAGAAAATAAAAGAGTGAAAGAGAAAGAATTTGGCGTTGGTTTTTCATTTCTCTATCTCTCTCTTGCAACTCAATAGGATTTATTTGGTAGATAAATACAGTAAAATCATATAAAATATTGAGTTCACCGTACATTATGCTCTGTTAAAATGTTATGCAAAAGTCAATGTTCTATATGCTTATGATGTAGACCTATGGCCAGTCGACCGGAGTTCTCAATAATTACACAAATAAAATTATTCTACGAATTTCAACAAAATCGAGTCAATTTGTGTGTTAATAAAAATCCCCCAAAAACTTTGAAATTCTATCAATTCGAAGAATTCGAAAAAAATCGTATTCGATTTGAGCTTGAATGAATGTTGCTTAATAATTACAAACAACTTTCGATGAATATGTCAAACGACCGCCCAATTATACAATCCGGTCCAACTCGGACCGCTGTTGCTTCTTGACATTTTGATTGCATGTCAAAAATCGGTAAAATGGAAGCGCGGAAAAATTGTCATCAAAGAATCCCGACGGAAAATACAGAGAAAAAAACATCGAATCGAATTAAAACCGAACAAGACAGTAATCGAGCAGACAAATTGTCGCGTATATGCTATGACTATATCGTGCTTTAATGTATATGCATGGAAAATAAACGAGTGATGGCATCAAATTGAGTTTACCACAATCATTTCAAGGAAATATATGATATCAAAAGGGGAAAATTGACTAAAAAAGAGATGGTTCGAGATATACACACGTAAACCGTGCACATTTGTATCGTTAACTCAGCAGCGATTATCCATAGTTTCGTAAAAACAATCAGCATTTTAAATATGAATGATATACGCTCTCGCTGGCACAAAACCACATTAGAAAGCCTTATCCAAAAACACGTCCATATAAATTGTTGACATGAATATTTTTCCCACTCTTGTTCGACTAAAATAAAAGTAAATCTGGAAAATAAAACATGTTTCAATGTATTTCATTAAACTTTCTTCAACTTGATCACCAGCCAAACAAAATAAACGAATTTTCTGTCGAAGTTTTTGGTGTGTGTATTTGCGTGTGCTTTGAATTTTCGTCGTCACTTTGTATGCGGCCTGCCTGAAATAAATAATAGATGAACAATGGTTCCGCACACGTAGAAAAATGTAGCAACTCTCACATGTTTGAAGTATACAAAATCGTTCAATTCCGATGGCAAATCGTTTGACCAATGTATTCGCCATTGTATTCTAGCTTGTGCATTGTTTTTGATGTTTGTCTGGAATTACTTGAACATTCGTCGAGTTAAACATTAACATGAGCTCATGATGTTTGTTCCGTCGGTTTTCTGTGTGTTTGAGCACAAAGTTACATTGAATTAATGTACATTGGTTTCGTCTAAGCGAGTATTGGCACAAAGTATTGACGTGGTCCGAATTTCAATTCGATTTGAGTTTCTCTCCTTTTGCCTCGTCCGCTCTATTAGATTGTTTGACTTTGCTGCAAACTGAATGAAAGATAATTTTTGTCTAGCAGGCAAAAAATATCCTGAAATTTAAATCCGAGCTGAAATACTTGCGGAATGCACAACGATATGAGAAAAAAAAAAATACTGTTCTTCATTGCGAACTTCATTGTTCATTGGAAGCTAGACATTTAATTCGTATTTCATTGTACTTCCGCTGGATGGCTCAACATGATTGCATTTATGTTATTCTACTCCGTTTGGTACGTTGGTATCATCTTAATTCGTCTGCCATCGAACAAGAAACCCAAGCGCTGGTTCCACACGCATAATTTTCATGATTCCATTAAGCTCATCGCACACTAATTTATGCATTACGGTGTTATGAACACATTTATTTACCGTTTTAGTATCCTTTGAATTATAACGCATAACAAAATGTAATATATACAATACGTTGGCAAGGTGTGTGTCATGACCATGCACACACAACTCGATGATAATGTGGACATATGAGCTGTTGTTTGCTGTTAATATTACTGAAATGTTTCGTTGTTGTTTCTTTTTTTTCCGTTTTATGTTTTTTACTGGCAATGTTGTTGCGCCTTCTTTTTTCCTCGTCTGTTTTATGTTTATCATTATTACTAGTTGTTTGTTGGTGGCATGCTTTGTTGTTGTTGACGATTGTCGTGATTGTTGTTGCTGCTGCTTCGTTTGCTGGTTGAACGGAATATGCAGAGTGCAATAAAGCCAACCACATTTTACGGGGGCTGCGTATGTGGCACATGAAAATCATCACATCACCACCACCAATGATTAATCGACAGGCAACGGAATAAATCGAATGACGAGACCCATACTTACGCCACCATTGACCACTTGAATATATGACACATTCATTCTCCGAATGACGAATGGGAATCAGTCGAAAATGGCTTTGGCTTTAGCGCGCTCTGTGCATGTAACAGTATACACACAATTCAAATGCTGCGTGATATGTGTATTGTTTGTCGTGAGCTACCGACCATATGTGTAGGTTGAAGTAGGATTTTGTTCCACACTGCTTTTGTATAATATTTGTAACAAATTAATTATTGAACGGGAAAATCCACGAGCCAGTAGCCAATTGAAACCAACATAACGAAAGAGAAATTGTGTGTGCTTTTTTCAATGATCGCGCAATAGAGAAGACCAGGTGAAAGTTGATGTTAAGTTGTATTGTTTAAGTCGACATTGACAGTGAGGGAAAGAGAATGACGGTTCGGGCGTTCAATATTATTTTATCATAGCAATTTCAATAGTTCGGGTCGTGTCTAGGTGAAACCGTTAACTTAATCAGATTGGAAGAATAATTTAATTTTATTTTGATTGTAACCATAACCAGCAACACAAACAAGCGACGACGACAACAAGACCAAGTGACATTTTATACGCAATATAATATTATGTGAATTGGATTTTTGTGTGAATTTTAAAAATAATCAACACAGAAAAACGGGCAAATCTTACAATAATTCGATTTTAAAATAAACTCGTAACTTTGATTCAACGTGTTCAATGAAGACGATGTGAGTATGCGGCCAAATTTCTGGATCGATAAGGCTCATTAGGAAAATTGATTTTGTTTAAAGTAAAGCATTTAAAATTGCATCGAAAATGTAATTATTCAATAGTGAGAGCGAGAATGGAATCGAACCCGAATTTCTGATGAAGGTAAGTAATTGCGGTTCGAAGTGACGAAGAAAACGCATCGAGTGTCCTCAGTTTGTTTGAGAAATCACTTGCGACCAAATTCAACGAATGAACAAAAAAAAACTTGATATGGGTCTTTGATGTCAAAAAATTTCGGTTAGGTTGAGCCACGTGGCAAATAAATCTCATACGTATTTAAAAATAAACCCCGTTTTTTCTGCCAAGATTTTGAGGACGAGTTTTTTTCGTTAATTACGATCCATTCATCGTGTTTTATACGATGAAATGAATGGAATGTTCGCATCCAGTAAAAGGTGTATATGCTTGATAGATGAACATTTTTGTGTTCTTGTTTCTTTTGCAGTTTGGCATTTCAATCAGAGGCGAATAGAATTCGTTTATTTCCTCATTGTTGTTTGTGTTATAGTGTTATAAGGTGAAGAAATCACGAATCGCTGAATACAAAAAAGCGCATACCACAATTCCCGTGAATCGGCGTTGAGCTGGTGGATCAAGTGAACTGCGTGTGGATTTGTGCGGAAAATAACACCAAATGTAAATGGATAATGGGGATTTGCTTGGATACAGGTAATCTTTCTATTACGTTGTCATTGCACAAGATTTTTCTCTTTCTCGTCTGGAACGTTCTCGAGCCGAAGGAATTTGAGCCTAATAAAGTGATTTGTAATTCAATGAAAAAGCTGTGAATGGGATGCGGAATGATCATGTGGACTCTTAACACAATTGGGTCATATATTTCGTGTAATTATTGTTACCACATAAGCGACTAGCTTGGCTACGAAGCAATTGCCGCTTCCCTCGCACTCTCTTCGGTGTGATAGTCCGAAAATTGCTAGCGACAATTACCATCCACATAAAAATCACCAGCTCTAAATTGGATTGAATTTCTGAATCAAAGAATAAAGGACTTTGAAATAATTTTCAAATGTCATAATACAACCCTCAATAGCTGATATCGCTGACCGACATTTATTATTTATAAATATTGTGCGTTTGATTATGGATGTGGATGTGCTCTGAAGCGTGGATTTCGTGTGGCTGAATAAATCTCACCATCACCAGCACAAGCACAATAAAATAAAAACAAATAATATATTGCGAGTGAGAGAAAAAAAGTGAGCTCTCGATATATATAATTCGTAGCAACCCACAAAATAGCCCATAAAAACATAGATGTGTGCTTTCGGTTGGTTGGCACGTAACGCACATTTAAATATACCTAACACAACGCATACCTTGAACTCATTTCGTGTACACGTTCGTTTGACATTATCTGTTGCGCTCGGTCGCACCGTTCAACCACATCATATTCCATCCATGCATATTCTCTCAATAAACATTCACCAAATCAATCGAAAATTAATTAAAAATTAATTCGAAATTGATATCAAACATAAATTCGATAATTTTATTCAAAATGACGTGTCTTCAATTGTATCGGTTAGATGAAGTGCACGCGTGTCAATTCAAAAGATTGCCTGAATAATTAAGAAAGAATTTTTAAGCATGGAAGTGAATTCAAATTAAAAACCAAATGCTTTACGTAGATTGCATATAATTGATCAAAAAATAGTATCAACAATTCAAATTTACTTTCATGGGAGAGAAAACGAATGCTACCGACCATATTCAATGCCCAATTTTCCAATTTTTCTATATTGAAACCGCGAATAATATTGTAACTTATTCATCGCCATCTTTCTTGCTCCTTTTGATATATTCCGCTATTGAACACATATCGAAAAATTCACATCGAACATCCATTTGCTGGCGGCGAATGAACTCAGCGAATGGCCTTAGCTTTAGTTCAACCATGCCCGCACCAACCGCACACACAAACACTTCAATGGACGATGGCTTCATGCTATTGTGTGTAGGCAAAGGTCGTGTACTAACCATACTCGAATGCGTACGAAATATCGAACGAGCAAGGACTCAGCTGTCAATAACTCAATCCAAATTTACAATCACACATCGTATGATGGAGATTAATGCTTCGTTTGTGTTTTCCACTTTACTGTTCCTTCTTCTCATTTCTAGCCACTTATTCTTCTCCGCCGTTGTCCTCGTCTTCATTCTAATCACCTATTCAGTGAGCGTGTAATAAGAAAAATGAAATGATTTCAACATAAAAATCTGTCCAAATGTCGGAATGAAACAATTGCAAATCCTTCATCGTCAAAATATGCATGGCAATCGACATCTGATATAGTGAGTGAGGCGGCACATAAAGTAAAAGCATCACATGAATACCCAATTTCGATTTCTATTGAGAGGTATGTTCTAGCTGTCGGGACAAAAACACTGGAAAAAAACAAAGTAGTCACGTTGTGGGATATGTGTGCTCTTTTGCTATATTTACTTCAATCATTCATGTGTAAAGGCCTCATAGAAATTAAATGCTATGCCTTAAATGAATAATCAAATAAAACGATCGCCTTGGCTGGAGCACTAAAAGATTCAAACATTACGAGCTCACGTAGTAGAATATTGCATTGGCCATAGTAAAAATCCGATACAAAATCTCAGCGTATGAATAAGTCAGACACACATTATTTTGCTGGAAAATATATGAAAAATTGACGCGAGTCAGGCTGCTGGTGTGAGTGTTTGGAGCTGGGTGACTTTCATAAAACTCATCGTACTTAACTTGATGAAACGCAACGCGTTCAATAAAGCGAAAATATCATAAAAACAAATAGGACTCTTTTGACATGTTTAAGGCCGAAAAGAGACCGAAAACAAAACTATGAGTGGAACGAGCTTGAATGAAAGCGCTCTCTCCCAAACAAAGTATAAACAAAACGTGTGAAAAAGTGTGATCGGAAACTGATTCGACAGAACGAATGAATCCGAATTTTCCAGGCATTTATTTGCTTTCAGAACTTTTGTCTTTGTCGTTGTCGTTGCCACTAGTGTCACGTAGTCATCGGCTTTTTTTTCTACGCCGACACACGATAATTCATGCTTCTTTGAAGTTTCATTGTGATTGGTAACTTTTGGCCGTTTTCTACTTAGTGCTGCGCCGTTTCAAAGCATTTTCAATGAATTATTGAATGAAATGAAATGGATGCTCTAAATATTGAATAATCCAAAATTCAATAAATTGTGACCGTGAGCAATTCATCTGGTGGCTGTCGATTTTTTTGTTGTTGTCTCGTCGCACTGGATAGAAGACAAAAAAAAAGAGCGCACGATATACGAAAAAAAAACATAAGTGAGGGGAAGTCAAGAGATTGTTGATGGTCACATATAGTGTTTTATTCATTGAACATGTGAAGTCTCTAAATAGGCAACAATTTCTTGCACTCAAACAAGCAATACATTGACGTTTCAGCTCGTTAATTTCGTTCTGTATGCGTTGCAGGGTGTTTTTGTTGAATGAATCCAATACAAGGCCAACAGTAACACGTGTATCGTGCGTGCTCAATCTATGAATTTCGCTACTATTTTTTCGTTCTCTTTGTCTCTTTTTTTAGTCGCGGCGAATTTATCATGCATTCAAAATTGGTTTTTCATCGATTTTTAAATTATTGTCTATGATTGTCAAAGCATTTTCCGTATCTTTACTGTGTTCGTTGGTGAGCATTATAAGGACAACTTGCAAAGTGCTAATTAAGTTATAAAAAAAGGAAAAGTTTACGGAATGGGCGAACAGTATGTGGAAAAATTCCAATTAGACACCCATTTGCATCGTCAAATTGCCAATTTAAATGGAAATTGTTCGCTGAGCTTTTGAATGAACGAAAATTCGACAAACAGGGACCAAAATTCTTCATATTTGGAGACACACATCCCGACGCTAGCACATAGATGGAATTGGCTAATAAAAAAACCCTTCACTCGTAACAGCTTATGAATTTTCGGATAAAAAACTAATTTTCTTGAACATTGATGAAGAACACATAATAATGCCATTAATGGGTCTCGTAATTTTCACATCAATATATTAGCATAAATTTTTGGAACATCGATATGGAGTTTAAAATACACATTTGACCCACAATGAACGGAGCAGTACTTGTTGACTTTGTCCACACTCCACATCGACGAGAAATTGAGCATGCAAGCAATCGAGCAACCGAAAACGTTTACAACCGTTTCAAATATTCCATTCAATGCCAATCCTGTTGACATTCAGAAATATGAACTAATTCAACCGCCCAATTGGTGTGCTGCTTACTTTCGATATGTATGCTGTCTGATGTTTGGAACAACTGAAATTGCTGCGGCTACAGTGTAGCATTCTCAATGTTTCTCTCTCATAAAATATAAACGAATCACTTTGCTGCTGCCGAAGTTTAGCTAGGAGAATGTGCTGTGTTGCAGGCAATGGGCATGAACTTTATTAATTTATCAGACCACACAATTGTTCATGTAATTATTGTATTAGTTGTTTCCTCTTTGATGAAAAATAAGCCAATTTAAAAAAGCGAGATGGACAATAGTCATTAATGCAGGTCGAATAACAATACACTATCAAAACACCAAATGAATGAAGAATGAAATTTTCGAAAGCTCTCGAAAAATATAAAAGACGAGCACACATCGTGATCGCAAGTCATTATTCTAAACACCCTCGGAGCTGAAAAAAGGATACAACAAATTCGATATTATAATTCCGTCGTAGTACGTCCTGCTATGCTAACGAACTGCTTTTGATTGGCACAAATGCTTTCACTTGGTCGCTTTCTATATTGTTGCTTTGTGGTCTGTTTTATACGGGTTTATTCAAATTCAAAGTCGTGCAAGTCATCCATTGTATTTTTGGCATTCATTCGCAGAAGCAAATTCAACAGCACCTGATTCTGAAGAGGCTGAGTGGAAAAGAAGGGGCGGAGAGAGTAGATCGGGCACATCGAAACAGTCGACGGCCATGGCAGTGGCTAACACAGGAAAAGTTAAATTCGATCCACCATCGGTGCCAGTTATATTCGTATTAGGTAAAAAGGCTATTACCCTTGAGGCATTTTCTCACATCATCTACAACATCATCATCATGGACATCATCTAATATCTATCCATTTCCATCGGTTATTATTCATTCCATTTTCTATGTGCTTCGATACACGTTGCGTTCAAAATAGGCGGTCCGGGCAGTGGGAAAGTAACACATTGTGATACATTGATGGAAGAGAAACGTGGCGTAACACATATCAATATGATGGACTTGCTTCATCAGCACGTTATTAGCAATGGTAACGATTTAAATTAATTTATCACAAAAATGACATGCAACAAATCCGGAGTTTGTGTGTGCAAAATCGATAAACAGCAATTTCATTCGATAATGCAGACATGCAGGATTTCTCTCGGCTATCATCGAAAATGGTAACGGAAGTGCTGATGCTGGAAATTAAAATGGCACCAGCCGCAAAAGCGTACCTCATATCGGGTTTTCCGCGATCGATGCGAGACGTCGTCGAATACTCTGACAAGGTAGAATGTCATGTGCCAAATTTTCCATTCTCCCAATCAATTATAAACACGATTTACTTTTTGTTTATTCTTAGATTCAAGTTATAAGTGGCGTTATATTAATATCGTGGCGACAGCAAATTCTGCAAAAGCAAATCGATTACGGTGTTAAGCTCGGCCAAGTGGTGTTGTCCTTGGCCAAAATGGAACTAGAGAATTTCTATAAAAATGTTATACCAGTTAGCGAGTATTTCGATCAAAGTGGACTTTTGAGTGTTGTGAATGGTGAACGAAATCCGGCCGAAGTGTACAAAGATTTTCGAAGCGCTGTTTTTGAAATTCTCGGCACCCAAGATAATCGGAATTCATTTCTCAATGGAGTGGTTGGGATGGGACGCGGTATGAATGAAATACCTGGAACTATTGTAAGTGTTGAAACGGCTCCAGCAGGAAATACCGACACCGAAGCCGAAGCTGAACAATCCGAAACCATCGAACAAGGCACAATATTAGTTGCACCTGCACCACCACCACCATCACCATCAGCCATTTCAACTCCCCGACCATTAACACCGTCTATTCAAGTGACAAACATTTTAGATCAACCAAAAACAACAAATAATAATATCGATTTCACAAACTTACCTCCCGTAATATGGGTAAGTACTAGTAGAGTATATGTATGTTTATCAAGGGGTTGATTGCTACTGAAATAGTCTGAAGGGATTGAAATGACTGAAAATGTTAAGTCTCGGTCAAGAAAAGGAAAATAAGCGGAAAAGTCATATTCCGTCTTTTCATTTTATTGATATAGCCAAATGCACGGAAGAGGCCGAATTAAACGTACTGAAAATCGATTTTCAGTTGTGAATTGGCCTACCCCCAGATAAATATACAGTGAACTTAGTAACATGGAACACTGCGCACTTAAGACAATAATGTAAGCGAGCTCACTTGGTGAATTTATTTGAGTAAATTTCATGCGATGTGACGCGTTTCGTATAAAAATGCATGATTCATTGATAATATCATTGGGTTATTATATTTCACTTTCACTCTCATGCAATTCAATACAAAATGCGTCGTATCCCATGAAATTTACTCTAATAAATTCCCCCAGTGAGCTCACCTAGTAATAGTAACTCAACCAGCAAGCTACTATACCGACTTTAAGGCGCAATGTTCCCTGATTGTTAATGTATTTATTGTAAACATATTGAACTATATTACCGTTTAGGTGATTGGAGGTCCGGGGAGCAATAAAAGCACTTTATGCTTAAAAGCAGTCGCACTCAATGCAGGATGGAGTCATTTTAGGTAATGCTCATTAAGATTATGTTTAAACGAAACATTTTCAACGGTAAATGTTTTTTCATTTTCTATTCGCACAGCATTGGTCGCATTGTTCGTGCCATTGCCGAGTCGGATCCTAAAGCAAATACCGAAAACCACAAAATCAAAAATGCAATTGCCGCTGGAGAGATGATCAATAAGCTATCGATTCAGAAAATTCTTGAAACACACCTGGTCAATTTGTATGACAAAAAGGGCATTATTATTGATGGATATCCGCGCGACATCAAACAAATCACCGACTTTGAAGAAAAGGTTCACTATCATTCCTTTGATGATGTTCAATGATATTTCAAGTTAAATGTATTCTACATTGATTTGTTTCCCGTCCGTTTTTGATTTAGTATCAACAAAAGCCGCCAATTATTTTGTTGGATTGCTCGAAACTGCAATTGGGCCGTGGGCGTTTAGATGATACTGTATCGTCGTTTCGTCGACGATTAGAGCAATTTCGTGAGCTGACATTGCCAATGCTAAAAGTGTTGGACGCTGAAGGGCGATTAACGATTGTCGATGGCGACACCGACAGCTCATCCGTTCAGCGAGAATTCGAGCGTGCGATTCGTCAACATACGTCTCGTTTAAATCATGAAGTAGCATACAAACGGACATCGATGTCGCGCCAAATTAGCCAACCAAAAATGCAAGAACCAAACCACGATGCAATAGTTGAAGACTTGGACAATATGCCGGGTACTGTGCCAACAATTAGCAATCACATTAGTCTTATTCACAACAATAACAAGGGGTCAATGGAAAACGACAATTTAAACAATAATTCGAATCATGTGCCCAATCATGTTGATATTCACGTCAACGAATCAAAAGCAACGAATCCAACGAAAACGTTCCGGTCGATGCTGGAGGAGGCCGAAAGCGATCCAATCGATGGAGCGTAACAGCGGAATCGCAACAAATCAATATTGTTTTAATGGTTTCAATGATTAATGAAGTTCGAAGACAATTCGTTAACACAGTCAATTTTGATAATTCCGATAATGATTTAAATTCTAATTGATTTATTGATTTAGTAATTTTCAAGAGAAACTTTGGAAGTAATGCTTAGAGTTAAATGGATTATCACATAATTTAGGCAGCCAACACCGAGTCTAACGCAAACGTGTTTATATTGAATGGAACAACGAATGAGAAAAAAACAAATTGAGTTTCTTTTGTAAAATGAGCGCTCGCTACGTTGTGTCCCTTCTTTCTCTTAGAAAATCTTAGATAAGCCTGATTTAGTCGTTTTCTTTCATGATTTATGTCGATCGAATGAATCGCAATCGCATAGTTAAGATAGTTTTTGTTGTTGTTGAGTAGAACAATCCCTTGTTACCACTCCCTTAAAATAGATAAAATTGTTACTTTGATCATTCAATTGAAAATTTTAGTTGTTCGTTTTGAGAGATTGAACTCTTAGAATTTTGTTACAACTCAATTTGCAAACAGATATATAATAACAAGAGGGACAAAGCTTTAAAATCCTACCGTGGTACAAATTATAGCAAAAACAATAAAATCCGTGTTTTTTCACTAGACTATGTCCCTTTGGATACAAATGGGTTGGTCATTCTGACAGAATAGTTTATCGTTTCGAAGTGGTCGAATCGATATTATCAATCGTCAATTTTACAGTTACTGTGCCAATTTATTAGAGACAAAACCAATTAACGAGATAAACATGTGGAGCAAATAGACGATTTGATAGTTTTGAAAAATTTAATAAAGAATGATATTTTCTTTCAAGAATTTTGAAAACCGGTTCAGTGGTTTCATTTGTTTATCGCTTCATATTTCCAGCTTTTGAATAAATAAAAAAAGTGTAATTTTCAGTTTTAAACTAATATTCGATCGTATTTATTTGTAAACAAACAAACTCCGGCTTTCTAGGCAATTTTTGTTTTGTTTAACGGAAATATTATATGCAACAAATATTCTTGCAATCTTTAATTGCTGAATTATCTAGAAATAATTCTGTTATTGTTCTGCGTTTGTTTAGTTCAAGGCTGGTAGATTAAGCAAAGTGCTTTGGTTTCCTGGCAAATAGACGACTTGTCGTGATCTCGACAATTGGTATGCGATATCCTCGGCTGCTTCGATACGACGGAGCTCAACTAAACCATCACCAGCTTCGGCGAATGCTTTGGCCAGAAGTTCAGCAGCTGAGGCATCACCCTCAGCTGAGATAACTGCTGATTTTTTCATCTGTTCGGCTTTTTCGACGAGGAAACGAGCCTTTTCCGCATCCTGTTGAGCGACTTGTTTCATTTCGACAGCTTGAGTGAACTCTCTGCCGAATGTCAAATGCGTAATTGAAATGTCATCAAGAATGAATCCGAATTGAGAAGCACGTTCCGTTAGGTCGTCAGACACTTTTTGTGAGACCATCTGAAAGTGACGATTGTTTCTATGATTGAGTGATTTATTTTTTACACAATTTCTATGTTCAACATTACCTCACGCTGTGTAATCATTTCACTGGCATCAAATTGAGCGACAACAGCTTTTAAAACTTCGGTTGTGATGGATGGCAACACACGTTCAGCGTAATCAACACCTAAAATTGTGTAAATCCTTGGGAGTTGATCTGGTTTTGGGCGGAACAGAATACGCAATGTGATGTTAACGTTCTGTAAATCTTTGCTACCGGTGACGACCGGCACGTTTCGCGGTTGCGAACGAATGTCGAAAATTATTGGTCTCTGAACCCATGGAATAAAGAAGTGTGTGCCTTCGCCAACAACAGCCTCCTTAATACCTTGGAATCGATCGAAAATTACTGCTCGATGACCGCCATCGACTGTAACACAGTAATTAGTAAATTTAATACGAAATAAAGGATATTGGGAAGGGGATTCTCCGATGCATACCATTATATAATGCTGAATTGACAACTCCACCAGCTAAAGCAAGACCCAAGCCCAATTGACCGATTCTGTTGAAAATTTGTGCCATATTTTACGAAAGTCACCTGAAGTTATAGAATTTTTAAGAATAAGATTAGCATTATGTATTTCACAATAAGTGTCGTTGGTTGCATGAAGGTTATGTTCATATTCATTTGAGTCTTTTCTCTTTTTGTTCAGAAATTTAGAAGAAATCTTCATTCTGCTTACACCTGATTGCATTAAAACTTACCTAAATGCAAATATGTGAGGAAGAAAATCACTTAAAATTGATTCTGAGAAGCAGATGAACTAAATAAGCGCAATCTTTCTTTACGCCCGGTCTATCAGAAAACGTGATATTTATATGTATTTCTTCTTCTTTATTTGACAGTTCGGCATGAAGTTGGCCACACTTCCGCATGACGTTTCTCTCGCGCGATAAGGTGAAGAAGAAGAATGAATTGATTTTGCAATTGCGATTCTAATCAATTTTGTAGCTTCCAATCATGTTTTTCTTATATCAGATTTTTTTTCCGATAATTCAAATCAGAATTGAACCTTTCCTGAAAACTGCATCAAATAAAACAACACAAATGTAGATTTCCTAAATATGTTTATTTCACGTTTTGGTTAGATTGGGTCTCACTTTAATTATGTGAATACTATGAATAATTGAAGGAAAAAGAAGAAATTTGTCTGTTGTTTGTTGAACTTAATCGTTAAAGAGAAAAAAAAAAGGATTTGAACGTTTCACCAATTCAAATGTTCGTGATTGGCCAAAATCCGAATTCAAATTTAGAGTGTCAATTGCTCAAAAAGCATTTCGCCATTTCCAAAATGGGAAATATTAAACACAAATTTTACAATAAAATCAAACCAATAAATCCCTCGACGAGCTATCATTTTTCATGTTCACTGCTACGGTTTTATTTTGGTTTCTTTATTCTCTTTTTTTGTCTTTAAATGACTCAAAAATGTTGCAACACACGAGTTAAATGTGAACGTAAAATATGCGAAAATTTCTTCTTAACGCATTAATAAATTTTAAATTTTACAACTGTATTGTCAGGGAAATCGTTGGGTGAATAAATAAAAATCGAAACGGTATGTTTTGTTTTGAGCGAATGTGACGAGATCCGCTCATATCAATTGAATTTTCTATTCTATTCTCATCCATATGAAAACTAAGGAAAGAAATACGAGGTGAAGGCTACATTATAGTTTTCTGTTATTGCAATTCCGAAAGGAGTAATTTCAAAGTTGACCGATCAACTTCGAAATGAGAATTCAATTCTGACGGTCACTTTGCATACACGACGGAGGAACGAATGTATGAAAAAAGGAGCTGTTATTAGTAACGTCGGAAATTACGATTTTTACCTGGACCGTTTCGCTGACGGAAACCATTTCCATTACCGTTCCGATTATTATTTCTGTTTGAATAATTTGATACCTTACCCGAGAATTTACCAGACGGCGTTTTATACAAACGCTGTTCTGACGACGATGTTGGCGAAGTAGTGCTCTTTGCACCGAGCCTCTTTCGCTTTGCATCGTTATTTGCATCTGATTGGAAAGTGATTGGCGCATGCCGTTTGTTAGAATCCTGAAAGTAAATAAATATATGAATTATATTTCAGTTAACTGTTATGCTATTGTTGTTTGTTGAGAATTGTGAGTTTTGGCTTGAGCAAATCAATATTGCAACTGATCAATTTGCTTTGATAAAAAACACAGATTTTCTTTTCCTGAATTATTACTGATCAACATAGTATCAACTATCAACTATGTTGATGGATGAAATCAGGATATAGTTCAATAATTTACAGGAAATACTCACATTGTTCTTCTTTGTGATCCACGACAACTGTACAGCTGAGCGGAAAATGGGTGGATTGTGAAATAAGTCACGAATCAACGTGCTGATATTTGATGTGGTTTTTAGTGCGATTATCTTGATTTGATATTCATTCGTGGTGGCATCATCATCGCCCTTTTTCGGTGCTTTACCTTTGACAGCCTCTTGCAACTTTTTAATGTATCTGCGGAAAATTCAATCATGAGATGCTTTGTTTGTATAATGCTAAACATAAAAATGTGGATGATTAAATTACCCCTGAGTGCCTCGTGCCAAATACTGAAGACGTGAACGGAATTCTTTCAACTTGTTTGGATCATCCTTGAACTGGAAGTAGTTGATATCTTGCTTGCCCAATTTATGTAATGCGTACAATAAACATTCAGCATGAGAAAATTTGAACGATGGATTCTCTTCGATGGCTCCGTCTCCCTCGGTGATTGGTGGAAGTGGCATGTATTCCTGATTAAACACAACAATATTGAGAATGTTTTAAGAAAATTCATGACATCTTAATGTTGCCGAAAAAGTGTGGTTATGGCTGAACAATTATTGAATGAACAAGCAAAACTCAAGCCTGGTTGTATGTGATTTACCTGAAGTACATTGAAGATGGCATCGATTTTGAGATTTGGTGCATCAAGTTTTCCGCAGAAGGCTGTCATTTCGGCGAATACTTTGAGAACACGCAAATGTTGTTGATCTCGGTCACTGTCGTTTGCTCCAATCAGCTTCCATGTATGCAATGGGAATAGTTTCTCACAAGCGTATTTTATGAATGGCGTGGATTCAATTGTAGCCTACAATTAACACAGATTCAACATGTTTGATTAGGTGTTCAATTCAGAATGTATTTCGAATAAATCGATCAAAATCAGTGGATGTATTCAGATCGGACCTAAATCTGAACATTTAATATTCAGATACGAATACACAAGCTTCGCCGTCGCAAGATACACTTGACATTGCGTGCGTCATTGGCGGAATAGTGACTAATCGAACGCTAAATTTCGACATGTCACTATTCCTCCAGTAACGAACGCAACTACTTAGTTTAAGCATGTGCATTCACATCTGGATATAAAATCCACAGATTCAGATTCAATCTTAATACATTCACAAATTAAATTTGATTGAAACTTATCGTCCAAATAGAATGATTGAGTTCTTACCGAAAAGTATGGGAGTGCCTGAGTAGCGCACAAAATGTAGCGTTCAACATGTTCGTCCTCGATAATGACAGGATCCTCTTCCGTGTTGAGTTCGGCTTGTTCCACAGCCAAGGCAACCATTTCATTGTGTCCTTTTGGGGTATTCCCAAATTTGGTTGATGCCAAAATGTTCATACAAATTTGGAATTCATCCGCCGTCACGTCCTAATGACAAAATCCATATGCTATTAATGACTTTTCCACTTAATGAGGATGACTTAATGAGGATGAAAGACCGAAATCCTTACCTGAAGAATTTTTTTGAGTTCTTCAACGATGAATGTCTCTATATCTTCGGTTATAATCTCTTTGTCCAGCTGCTTAAGTTTTACACCAATGAATTTGAAGCATCGATCACGGGTGATTTCGTCTCCGGTTACAATTTGGCTGAACTAAAATATCAAAGTCAAATGTAATCACCCATTGTTCTCATTTCTGAAGTATTAACACAGCTTTTTCTCGGAAGAAAATAATGATTAAGAGATCAAAGTAGGCACTTACAAGTCCTGCCAATGCTGCTTTTGCGTCGAATTTGAGAATCTGTTCCAATGACATATGCACTTGCTGTAATTCCGATTGGTCGTCAACGACTAGCAATTGAGCCAAAATGTCGCCAATTTTCGGAATGTGTTCCTTTATGTCTTTGCATAAAAGTGGCAAATCACGGATTGCCTGACGACGGATTTGAATGTTTTCGTCTTCGCATAAATCGAGCGCTGCATCAATTGCGGCCTCAGCCAAATTCGGAAAATGTTTGAAAAATTTCCCAATGAACTGCGATGCCAAGCGTTTCTCCTTCTCCGAACCTTTCACCGCCTCAATGATCTCACGATACTCTTTTTCGTGCTGCAGATAAAAGAAATAAACAAACAAATGATTGTGAAATAAATAAACATAAAAATGCGTTTGAATAAATATATTTTGTCTCGCTTTGGTTGCATCCAGCTCGAAAAGAAAACACACGTACACTTCGACACGATAAAATACTAACCTCAGAAATTTTTTCTTTAGCGTCGCTCAGAATGTCATAATTTTTGTAAAGTTTATCGATATTATCGGCTTCCGCTGAACTCATTTTGAATTTCTTTTGGATAAACAGCGATGATAAATGATCACAACTCGTTTTTTGTTGATTTAAATGCGAAACAATATAATAACTTAGTCACTTTCTGTTTTGTGTTTGCACGTTTAATTCACAAGTGTATCTCCGGCCACAGCAGTCGTCGTAATGATCCTACTTCGCAATACCAAATGCAGCCATGATTTCACTTCGCAATACCAAATGCAGCGCACTCTGGCGGACAATTGTTATTTCGAAATTTCGTAAAGCTGAGGGATTGAGTGGCAGCTTTGAATTTCGAAAATAGAATTAATGATTTCGAAGAGTTTTTCAGAACAATTGCGATTACTCTTCAAATATATTTAAAAAAAAAAAAAAACATTTGAAAATAAATAAAAGCATTATTTTCAGTTGACTTTGAGTCAATTTGTTTTCATTAGAATAACAAATAACATTTTACATGCGAAATTATTTCATATCAAAATGTATTTTGTATATAGTCAAGTAAGTGTAGTCATTGAAGACAAATGAAAATCGATTTCGAAATATTATCGATCGTTATATTGAATTATTTAAAGCGTTAAGAGCAAAAAACATTGAAAGTTAAATCAAAAGCCATAATTACTTTGATTGAATGTTTGCAGGGCTTTGGACAGAATTTTAGAAGTTCTGCATTTCTTCGACGAGTTCCAATGTTTGTTACAAATCGTAGCTATTTAAGTCTTATGCAAAAGAATACCGACGATTTGTCATGCAAACAAATAAAACCAGTATATATACAGTAAATGTTGCTTATTGCGATTCATTATTTTGAAAGAGTTGAAATTTGTATGCTGTCAATGGTGTCGAATCAATAGAAATTCCATTTCCTGAAGAAAGTTTGTGCCAAATATTGTAGGTCTTTTCCTCTCAATATCTTTCTATCGAGAGAAAAGTACTTTCAGATGTCATAACATAATGCTAAATAAAGACGCAAATCTAATTTGTTGTTTAATTATTCTTTTATTTATTTTCTATGAATGTGTTGCTGAATAGTTTACAATTATTTTTTTTTTATGGTAAATGTACAATCCAATCCGGTGAAACAGAAGATATGTGCCATAACCTTATTTCTAAATTGAATGATATTTGAAAGAAATTGACATCAAATATTGTAATTCTACTGAAAAATATTGTGTTGAATGAAATTGTGTTCGAATATCGTTAAGATGTGTGTCCAATAATGTGCCCTAAAAAGTTGAAAAAAAACAAAGCAAAGCCAAAATGTGTATGGAGTTTTTGTATTCAAGGTGTTGAACGTGTGGTACAGCTTTTGTCAATTTTCACACATCGGCACATTTTGTGTTAAAATTGCGTATTGTTTTCTCATCGCCTTTATATTCCAAATTAGTCAGATTAACAAATACATTTTGTTTTTTTTTTTAAGTTTGAAATGCCCAGTGTGTCTTATAAAATACGAATACTTAATATAATTTCATTTCTAGATGCAATTTATAGGATAGAATTCCGTCTATTTTTGATCCAAGTAAATCTTTTCTTCTGGATTTTGAACATTCTCAGAATATTTGTTTTTGTATTTTTTTGCTGTCGCACACTTCACTGCTTTTACATAATTGCACTTAAGTTGTATGTTTATTTTTTTTAATTTTCAATACTTTTATTCAATGAAACACTCCTTTTTTATAAGAAGATGAAATTCTGCGGTTCACAGTTTATACTTAAAATATGATGTGGTGATTCCACGCCTCAAAAATCCTGACTTTTATTTTTTTTTTTGCATTTAATTTTTTTTCTTTTCAAACAAGAAATCGCTAATGTTTACCAACAACAATGTGGTAAGTCGTTTCATGCAGTGACACAGAATTGAGGTTCAACTCTTTTTAATATTCATAATGCACTTGATTTGGGAATAAAACTTTAACTGTCAAAAAAAAAATAATTAGATAAAAAACTAAAACTTAATAGAAAAACACTGACAATTAGTCAATAGGTTTTTAGATATTAAAACTGAGAAAATTCGATTAAATGACATTTCATTTTGTCTCCCATTTTGTGCGGTAGCATCTAAACTAAAGGACTATGGAACGGATATCATTTTTTTCTTCTCTAAATTATGATTTTTAAAAATAACATTTTTTTTCTCATTTTTTATCAATTACCTCACTTTACCGAACGAACCATAAAATAACAATCACGATTCACAAACGAATGCTATTTACGTTTGCTAGCTGTTATTTGAGAATCAAATTTAAGTGGATAGATGTGCCTGAGATTGGATACTGGCTGGTGATGGTGGCGCTAAAGCTGATGCTGCGGAATGATGCATGTGAGATGGGTGCAGCAGATTCATGCCCATTGAGCTAAGGTGATGCATGTGATGGTGTGAGGCTTGGTGTAAGTGACCGTAGTTGTGTGGATGGTGGCCGGATTGCAGAAGACCAGGTTCCAATTTTGGCTTAATATCGAGGCCATACATTGAGCTGCTCAGGCTTGTCGGCACATTGCCCATATTGTGATGTTGCAAAGAGAGACCGACGTTTCCACAGCTATTCGATAAAATGGAACCATTTCCGACGGGTCCGTCACGCTTCTTCGTTTGCTTGCGATCCTTTGCACGGCGATTTTGGAACCAGATTTTTACTTGACGCTCAGACAATTGCAATGATTGCGCCAATTCTGATTTCCTGCGAATCGTGATGTAGTGCGACATGTGATATTCTTTTTCGAGCTCCAAACGCTGATAGTCAGTGTAGACCACACGATACTTGTCCTTTGTACGGGTTTTTCCTGATAATAGAAGAGAAAATAAATGAAAAGACAATTAATTTTATGTTAGTTTTAGGAAAATATATATTAATGAATTGGAAAATAAAGATTAAAACATGATCACGAATAATCAGCCAGAGTAAAAGACATACGGAACAAAAATACATCAATAAAAATTGCTCAAATTTGGAATGACGACTTTTTTAGGTTTGATTCATTTGACGCATTTATCAACAACGATTTATGACAAATATCTGAAATCTGTAACAAAATCTTCCAAACTATAATACGGAAATGAAGAAGACAAATGTACGGATCATGCTAAAACTTTAAAATTTTTGAAGGTATTTTCATGCAATCAACAATAAGTGAGATGAATATAAGAAAAATGTCGGATGCCAAATCATAATCTCATCAAATCAAAGAATTTTAAGGTGAAACCAAGCGAAGAGGATGAAATTTTAATTCAAATTTACACAAAATATTTATCACACGCAGCCATTTACAGTGTACACACAAATATTAAAGTACCTGCCTGATAAAGTCGTCAATGTCATAAAATTCATAAAATTTGTATGTGAATGGAAAACAGATAAAAAAATGTCATAAATAGACAAAAAGAAGCGTTCACAGCGCACGGAATTCGATGTTTATTCATTGTCGGGCGTAAAAACGTTTTCAGATTTCAGCATCACACAGATTAGATGATTAAGGCGAATAAAAAGCCGATCGGTTAGCCCTTTGAATGTGTCATAAATGAAATATTCCAAATGGTAGAAAATAATATATAAAAAAGTGCATGCGATGAAACCCAAAGGTATATTTCGAAATAGAGACAAATGTATCGATGAAAACGTCTGCGCGCTTCACGAAATTATCTCAAAAAGAGGCTTGGAATAATAAAAAAAAAATTGTGAGAAAATCATGATGATTGGTCGCCCTTTTGTCCTCGACTTTCGTAATAAATTCGAAGTTTGGTTGGAAAGCAGATGCGATAATTAATCAATGGAAACTAAGTTGTGTGTAAGTTGCGCCAGCCCGCAGCGCGTTCATTGGTCAATGGGCTAGCGTTCGCATTTGTTTTCGTGATTCCATTTTGACCGTGGGCGCGGATAATTTATAGCTGTGTTAATTGCTTGCTATGGACAGACACACATTTCCCAACATTTTCGGCTTTTGCTTTGTCAGTATCTTCTTTAAGCTCAATTGCCACTCCTATGCGAACCAAAGCAAAAATCCAAACGACGCTCGAAATTCTTGTAAATGGAATCCATTAACGTGAAGAGAAAAAAACATGGTGAGTGACACGAAATTTTTGTGCAAATGGTTGCTTCGTCGCTATTTTGCTTATATCAAATATCAAACAATGATCAAAAACATGACAAACTCGCACGCACGCGGATAGAAAAATAAACCTGGCAAAAAATAGACGGATAATATTTTGTGCTGAATCTTTTCACGTCTTCATCAAATGAATTTGAGCAAACATTGTGATAAAATTCCCGGTAAACCACTGAGCGATAGAATTTGAATCTAAGACAGTATTGGCGCAATCGAAATTGTAATAATTTTTATTTCTTCGCAATTTGTAATTAAACGTCGATGATTACGATTGACGTTGAAATAAAAGATGTTAAGTAAACTAGATAACATGCACGAAATGACTTTGACAAGCAAGTCAATCGTGCGGTTGCCGACAAAGCGCCAGAAAAATAGCACTCGCCGCAATGGAGAAATACCATAAAACACCGAAATTTAACGAAGACTCTGCATACCCCCGAACAACCGAATTTTGCATCAAATGAAAACTTGAAAGATGAAGAATGATAATCGACGAGCATTTCAACAAATGACAAAATTCATAATCTTTTCCACTTTTGCATAAAAAATATAAGGGTAAAGTGGTCGAGCTAGGACTTAGTCTGAAATAGATACACAAAAAGCTAATTTGTCAAGTTACCCTTACTGGAAATAGTAATATCTTGGCGATAGAAAAATACACTTCAGATATTTTTTTGGTGAGTCAATAAACGATTTTCAAGCGTATTGCACTGAATTGATCCATGTCATCTGGATAAAGAATGACACACAATTAAAGCCAACGGTTAAATTGATTAAATAGTATTTCGTGTTCGCGTTGTAACTTTCATGTGTTATGTTTCTGGTTTCCATGTTTCTATTCAATATCAAAAGTTTACAGAAGGTGTTTTCCACACATTCAAAATCTTATCGCAGTCACTCTTTATCGCGAACGTTCGTTATCAATCACATTCTTCCATATTTTTCCCCGTTTTGTGTATTTGTGTGTGCTCGCATTGTTCGTGTACTCTTTTTGCGTTGAAGTTCCTCGCCTTCCCTCTTCTTCCAAAGATGGGACCAGATGTGTGTTGTCGAAAGAACTTATTTTTAAAAATGACTTGAATGTGTCTCCTACTCGAAATCTTTAGTCAAATAACTAAATAAAACTAGATGAAAAACACAACAAGTCCACAATGAGACGTAGATTAATTACTTGCTCTATTTGATATTTATGAACGTGAAATATCACGAATTACAAGATAGAACTGATGTCGGTTTGATTTGCGTAACAATAATGAATTCGCTTGAACGCTGATTTTCGTCTTCTATATCTCTTTCATTGAAATCGACACATTGCTGAATTTCATTGCATCAATTTTATTTGTATGCAATTCATCATTCAACTCCGCTCATTTTTCAATGAACAACAAATTGTTTTGAACAATAGATTACAGTGACCGCATCCTGTCAAATGCGAGGCTTCCGTTCATTATATTCATTGGCTTTTTCACAGCATGCATATAGTTTTCGGTTGCTTTGTTCAATCAAAGTCAAAAACCGAACAAAAATGGCGAAATCCGAACAAAACTGAAGGAAAGGCACAACAAATGAAAAGATGTTAGTAATTTTTTAAAACATTCGAACCACAGCCAAACTATACTATTTACAAAACACCAAAATACTCAAGATAATAATGTAAATAAAGATTCTAGGTTGGAGTAAAAGCGGAAGAAAATACCTAAGCCACAATTGGATTTGAGCTTCAAAAACAATTAATTGTTATTTTACATTTGCAACAAAAATATATACATAGCCAATTGTGTCCTTGTTGTAAAATGATGCAGATATCTCAATTTGTTTAGACTATGGATTTGTTATGATCGTGTTGGAGATGGACTATGTGCGTTGGCAAAGTGTCGGCAAGAAAGCCTGCAGAAGCCATAAAACCATTTTCGATTCTTTTCTATTTGCCTTCCTTCAATTGTGCTCTTTTGATCATTTTTCTTTTCCAATTTTTATGACATACACACGGCATTTGTTCATGCACAGGCCATAAATACACAAGCACATTTAATTTTTGCCGCAATCTATCCGAAGGATTGTTGTTGAAAGATGCAAAACAAAACACAAATTTTCAAAAGACAGCCGGCAAAATGGCAAACAATTGAGTCTAATTTCAGGTAATGTTCGAGCACAGGGAAATTTTGGAGTCAGAAGACAAAATGGGATTATGCATATTTAAAAATTTTATGGTTTTATTCTTCATTTGCATGATTTTCTCGCAGGTAACTTTAGTGTTTGCTGCCGACAAATTTGTTGAACATATTTTTTTAGGGGAATCAATAGCAATGATCCATGCTTAAAACAAGGCGTAAACAAATTTATCATCTGCTCAACAATGCAGACACGAAATTCAAGCGAGAATGACGTGATGTTTGCTTTCAAATAAAAAAAAAAACAACGGCTGATGCGTAGCGCAGTAGTTAAACAAACAGAACTGTCTAACATTTTAATTAACACTAGATGGTTAGAAGAGGAAATAAAGGTTGAGTTATATTAAATAGATGATGAAATGCACTACATTGTTTGATTTTCTACTTAGACGTTGAAGTTGTAATCATTATTCTATCATCCGCTTTTTGAATCTTACTTTAAATTGTATCACTGCATTGCATTGAATTAATGTTAAGCGCATCTGTTGCAAATTCAATCAAATTAATCGAGGGTTGCGATTGCCTTAAATCGACACATATTTTGCCATTTGCAGTCACTTGCCTTCGATCAACGCGCACTGCCACTGCGCATAAATTAATTGCAGTTTACCCTTGTTAATAACAATAACAATTATAATAATTGTGTGTTTGAACAGAAGAATGTGATGCGTCGACAAAAAAATGTTGGTCGGAATTGTTGTATCGCCCGATACTCTCCGAAGATTTAGCAACCAAAGAAAATTTGTCTCTGGAGTGAAATTATCTGAAATTAAGCAATTTTCATATTTCATGCAGCACCATTACTCTTTGCACGCCTTTTTGCTTGATGTTAAAAATGGGAGAGCAAGCAGCCACAGCAGAATACAAATAGGAAGAATGTTGAAAGTGGCTGGCAGTCAATTGTTTACGCAGAGCACATTTTCATGAGTCAAAACACACATTTCGAGCGGTGCAATTTAATTGGCTCAATGTTTTGCGCGTATTTATTCATCGAAACAAAACCACTTGAATTCATCGACATAAACCATAAAATGTGTTAAATCAGAAAAAACGTTTCATTCCAAACGAATTTCGACGGCATTCGTTAGTTTTTGGTGAAAAATAATCGGAATTTGTTCGATCCACTTTGATCAAACTTTTTGTTCTTCGTTAAAACGGAAACTTTATTTTGAATGTCCACAGGAAGATGTCTTTTTTCGTATGCAGATCGTACAATTTGGTATTCATGAAAATTCGCTTTCGTAAAGAGACAAAAATCAAAAGGGCAAAAAGGCCCGAAGTGCGGAGAATTCGCCAACATATTTGTAGCCAGAAAAAAAAAATTGAGCGACCGCACAAAAGACGTGCACATGTATAAATCTTGTAGTGAAAATGGCTCTCTGGAGAGTTGTGATTTTCTGTCGGCACGCATTTTCATCTCACACCAAACGCCCAACAACCAACACTTAACTCAACATAAACATTTTTCGAATAGAAGACAAGTGGCAGTTTGTTATTATTCTGGTGCGTACTCACTTCTCTATTCACATTCAATTCCACCCCATTGTTTATTTTGTTAGCCATTTAATGCACATTACACACCACATTGAATGGCGATACATCCAAATTGTCATTTCAAATGCGTGTGCTTTGTAAAATCTCTGCCTTTTGTTGCATCTTCCAAACAAATTTGTCATGTATTCAACTGACAGAAATTGAGCAAAAATATGAAAGTAATTTGAAAGGTTGTTCCTTTTGTGATGCTATGTATAATTTTGAATAATCTTTAGTTGATTTCTGATGTCTTCCATAAAAAGAGAGTGATGAAAGTGAAAGCATCGATCAAAAAGCCATTTTGTAAATGGTTTTGAACACCACAAAATAATGTGCAAATTAAGTCAGTTTGGCAGCCAAAAAGTGTGAGTGTGTGTGTAGCGGAGACGTCAGCTAGGGACGCGACGCGTAAATGCCGTTTTGCACATATCAAACTATAAAATTAATTGCATGTGGATGAACTGAATAAATTCAACTTTAAAATTGTTCGCCGATACTAAATACCTTGAGGTATCCAATTGCGAAATGGTTTTCAGGTGGAAATGTGCTGTTTGGTGATTTGCAGCTCAAAAACCACTAGTAAGAAGCAATATATTTAGCGCGTTCGCAGAATACACGCATCACGAACAAAAAATATCTTTAATTCGAGCACATTTTCTCGTGCTGTTTTCTTCTGTGCTCGTTCTTTTATTGCACCACAATAAAAGACATCCAATTATTTATTATTATTATGTTTAAGCCGTATATATTCCGTGTGCATGCTGTTTCTCTGGTTTTCACGGCTCGAGACAGCGGGCGCGGTGAGGAATGGGAGAGCCAAATAATTTCGAGAAATTATGTTCAGTTCTTGTGTATGTATATGCGCGTTTTTAACAAACTTTTGTTTTATACGCTATTATGTTCTTGTTTCGTTTGCGTGTTGTGTCAATGCAAACCGTGTTCCATTTCATATGGAAATTAAGAATCAGAAGAAATTCCACATAAATAATAATATGAAATTAGCTTTTGCTTGTGTTTCGTGCGATGGCCGTATGGCATATCTTTCGGCGATCATTCAATAAAATGAAATACAGAAATAGAGGCAACTCCTACTGCCAGGCGTGCTATTCGCTGTTTTTTTTTTAATGATGGAAGCAAGAGAGGAAGAACAACTCTAGACACGAAACGCTGCAACGAATAAACTGATTCCATTACACACCGTTGATAATGCTACGTATAAAGAAAAACACATATAGAAATGAATTTGATGAATATCTGCTCCATATGCCGTGTAATTGGTATGTGCATGAGCCCATCTGGATGTCTTTTAATATTTTCTACAGGCAACGAAATCACGCGATTTCCCGAAAATATCGTTTTTTTCCACATTTCATGGAAATGTTGAAAATAATTTAGACGTTTTATTGTTCAACCCGTAGATTTTTCCAGTTTTTTTTTTTTTTAATTCAGTCACGAAAGGCGGCCTGAATAAATTGAGCTAAAATGAATTATTAGCTTTGGATAGAAAAAAAACTAACTCTAATTACTATAGCGGCCATTTTTAGTGCGCGCATTTAGTCTATATCCAATTCGATGCATCAATTTCAATCTACCTGAATCGATTTTTCGATGGCGATTACATGTAATACCTGCCCACATTTTCTGTATGTTCGAAAAAAAGCAGGAGTATCATTTTTGAAAACTCGAAAGTAATTTGGTTGAAGAATAGAAGATTTTTTTCAGATTTACAAAGACAAAAACAAATAAAAACTCTGCTCTATCTTGGGAAATCTCAAAATAGATGAAAACAGACGAAAGAACTCTGACACCAAATCGGAAACAAATCAATATCTATGCTACAAAGAAAAACGACATGCAAGCAATGGAAACCATCAAAATGTCAACAAACAATCAAGTTTCAAGCATAAAAAATTTCGTAAAATTGTTCATTTGATTCATTCGCATACCAGTCGATTCCATCGGAGATGCATAATCGTCTAGATGAGATGAGGTGCACTGATCAATTCCTAACAATGTCAATGCGAGGGCAAGCGATAAAAGAGAATCAAAAAATTAAGTTTTCAGAAAATCTTTGGGCAGAAAAATAAAAAAAATAAAATGGTGAGAATACTAAAGGTGGTCATAAAATAGCGCGCACATTGTTATTTGTTGGGATTTGAATGCTTAAGCGAAGCAAAAATATAATCAAATCAACAGGTCAACTGTCAATCAAATGGCATCGTAAAAGTGGTTGTCTGGCTGTGTTTTGTCACTCACACGGTCGATTGGGAAGTTCACATCAGCTGCATTGAGAGACAACACGATGATTTATTGCAAAACCATCAAAATGAACTACACACTAATGTGTAAGTGTCTCTTTTTTTCATTATGCCGTTCATTGATTCAATGGAGTGTTTGTAGAATTTTATTACCAAAAAGTAAACATTGAAATTGTAACAGCTTATCAAGTACCGATATCCGTCAAAAGAACTTCGAAATACCGAAACGATAACAAAGAGACGTTAGAGAGCGAGAGAGAGAGAGAGAGAGAGAGAGAGAGAGAAATAAAGAGAGGCCATCATAGAAGTATAACAATTTAGACTCCCAGTGCTCAGAACAATCTAGATAAATGTGATGTTATGTCTAAATCCCTGCGACTTGAGACTTCATAAAAAAATGTTCCTTTGATTTTGTGCTATAGCGTTTATTCATTGCCAAGAACAATTGCCTAATTCTTCTTATCTTTTGGCTTATAATTGAATTCATCTGCGTGAAGATTTCCGATGCGTTATTCTTCTCACTCGGCTCTAGACAATTTGTGATTTTATTACGGAACGGAATCAACAATAGGAAGGAAGACAAAACGGGAGAGAGAGAAGCACACACAGACGAATCATAAATCTTTGAGATGCTGGGAATGTATGCCTCATTTAATTGAGACTGTAAATTTGACGATAGAGAAAACTAATTATAATTAGTTTTTACTTCTTTAAAAGTGTAAAAATGTGAACACACATCGAGCGGCGGTAATTGCGATTTTGCACATTGTTTTGGCATTAATTTGATGGTTTGTTAGCAAATAATTATCATGTTTTTTGTTTTGTTTCAAAAGCAAATATACGAAATATAATTGCACGGATTGACATAACGTACCTGTGCTGGGTTGACTTTGATACGACGGTTTCTTCATCCATTCGTACGGTGATTTTGGCCGTGATAAATTGTTGGTGTTCGAATTTAAATTCGGTGAAGCGTCGCCGTTGCCGATAACACCACTATTGCCATTCGATCCGATGCCGGGACTTGACATTTCACTGCATGCCGAATTGACGGTGATCGGCGGCGACGGCGGAATATTTTGCAAGCCATTTTGCAAATTATCGCTGCTTGCATTTGCACTGCTCGAACTGTGATGGCTGTTCATCGTTGGGCTCAAATGCAACGATGTCGGCGGTGTCATTCCATTAGCGAAAAACTGTGAATTCGGCGTCGATAAATTGTAATTATCATGGGCCCAGTCCGGACTGGAAGAATGCAGCATGTGATGATGGGCATTGTAAAACGATGCAGCTGCTGAGTCCGAATCTAAAAGGCCATTTGGCCCACCGCCGATCGGTGTCGGGGCCGCATTCAAAAATTGATTATTCGGATGATGCGATCCATGATGTGATGTATAATTTGGATACCAAGCCGATGCTGTGGTCGGATACGCTAAATTCGATCCATGTTTTTGAGAATACATCAACGGATACGGCAATGACACCATTTTTATCGTTCTTTTTTATTTGTCTTTGCTAACACTTAACTTTGTCACTATCTTTTGTAATAATAATAATTTTATGTGTTCACAAGGTTTATCAAGTTCTCGCTCTCTATGAGTTTATTTCTTTACTGTTTTGCACTGAAGTCATTCACTTTCATATTTTCAATTAAAAGAAAATCTAAAATTCAACACTTAATAAATCAACGCCAAAATAATAACTGAAAAATCTATTGAAAATTTCGTGAAAACAGAAGTGATATTCGGTCCGACTTTCCAAGTAATCTGCTCGTTGTTTGATAATCGATTGTCTTGGTTTAAAACAACAGTCGACTGTTTGCTCTTTTTTGTTGTATTTTTCGGTTGGAGATTGTGTGATCAACAAGCACAATGTGTTGTGACTGACTCGACGTTTACGACTTAACTAAACTCAATTCGCAGAACGATGATACCGTTTTGCTGCATCAGGTAAAATTCAAATAAGCATCAATTCCGAGCAAAGCCTATTTACCGCAACTCGAACAAAAGTGTCTTGGTGTGAGAGCACCACACAACCAGTCAGCCACACAGACACACACACCAACGCATGCTTCAATGTTCATTTTGACATCGCACTGTGGCCGATGTTCCAGTGTATTTCGGTGTATTGCCAGTGTGACTCCTTCTTTCGTACACTCGCACTCACACTCGCAGCCGATCGTATGGCTTTCGACTCTTTCGTATTTCTTCAGTTGTCTTCGAGAACGTGAGTTTCATGCACGCGACGCTGTTCGACACATGTGCATAATCGTTGGCGGTGGGCGGAGCTTCGTCATATTCGTTTCGTGTGTACTATTCAAACGAGCATTTGTTAATATGGAAGCATTCTATGCATTAGCCAATCCCAATAGCCAACAAAATGAGCGTACGCGCGATTTTGATCGCTGAAACGAATGATTGAATTGAAAATGCCAGCGAACGGCATGTCGTTGATGATAGCATACCAAATTAGATAATAATGACATCCGAATCGGGTTATATACATATAATACCTCGTTGACGCGTTTTTCCTTTGCTTTTCGGCATTTGTGCCGCTATCGATCGAAACGACAGCGTCATCGAAAATCAATTTGAAATGAGCCAACAAAAATAAAAACATGGAAAGCAACATAGTAATTGCGGCACAGCTTTTAGATGAATTTTCAAAGAGTTTCGGCTGATTCAAGCGTTTCTTCTAGTTTAGCTTCGATTTTTGAATCGTTTATCACTCTTCGTTTGCCGTACGATTCTTTTGAAATGAAACGCTCGATAATTCTATTTGATTAAAACTGTACGATAAATCAAACGCAAATAAAATGCGTCATTTAATATCAGATTTTCTATCATAAATCAGGCGGCAAGCGTGTGGGTGAAAAGAGTATTTGTGAATAACCAACGAAATGCGCTTTCTGTATCACAAAACTACCGGGCGCGCCAACAACTGGCAAATGAATATGACCTTATGCTACAATACTTTTATGGAAATTACTCTGTATCTAATTGAACCCGGTGCTATCCTTCACCGACATTCTGACGTTTCAAAATGTCTGCTTTCATCAACACATGGATTAAGAATTTGTAATGTGTGCGTTTTTTCTCAGGCACGCCAAATGAAGCAAATCACAAACTCAATTTATTGCCTCACGCCAATTTTTTTTTTCATTTCACATGTCTGTATGAGCGCGGCACTTTTCTCATCCGACGCCTAGCGATGGTATGTTGTCGGTGATGTGATACCCTTTTGATGTGGTTTTAATTTATCATTTGAGGCAAAGTTGATCTCTGAATTAAACTGATTCTTAAAACCGATTTTTTATATTCGGCCGTTTTATTGATTCATCAATCTATCAAATAGCTGCTCCGAATGGTTTTCTTTATGTTTATCCATGATTTTTATGCGTATGTGTGTTTTTCTCTCGTGTGGGCATCCGTTTTTAGAAAAAAAAATTCCATCATCCAGATAACGATGACCATCTTTCGATCAGAAAAACTGAGCTCAAGGCTGCGATAGGTCGAAATTTTTGAATGGCACAGCGTCGGAATGTGATACCTACGAATGAAATGATGAGTGTGAGAAAAAAACAACACCCGACAATAAAATGGCTGTTTGATCATCACACGACTTTCAACAATTTTCCTTAACAATATTATCAAGATTAGCCTAGCTAAGGAGTATGTGGGATTTTACACATCACTATCTTCAAGTATATCCTCGTGTAAATACGAATAATAAATAAAATTCTTCAATCTTTTTAATCCTTTTACAACACCATCTCTTCCATTAATACCATTTCATATTGACAACAATTGCAGCACTAAATCAGCTTTCATTCCAATTAATTGCTTATAATATAGCTTGGAATTTTCGCCTTAATGCTCACTTGCTTCCATTGCTTGAAGAGAAAAAAAACGTGGCTTGAAATATTGAACAATAAATTTTAATTTGATTAGTTTTTCGACAAAAAAGCCAACCGTTAGCAATGATTACTTATCAAATCGGATCAGTGATGAAAATTCCAATCTCTTCTTAGACTGTTAGTTGTGTATGAGGGCGGCTTGAAGTACAAAGCAAGTGTCTTGAATTATGGTTTATGACACTTGAGTACAAAAACAAAGCTAAACAAAAAGTGTGGATTTTGACGATATCGAATCAGTTGAGCGATTAAGATTATTTCGGCGGATAAAAAACTGAGGTTTGTTCAATGCAGATATCACATTCATCAATCGAACACTCAATTTGCATCACAATCATAAATAAAAATATTCATGATAATGGGCACACAATTTTTGGAATTGAATTTTTTTTGCAGTATTTCTATTTTAATTACATTCATTCGACTGGCTGCTCTTGAATTTCTCTAGAGAAAAAGAAGATTTATGTGCGCGTAATTACAATTAAAGAGATTTTCATGTTTATTTTCGCAATGGTCGGCTTTAAATCTAAAACTAAATGACTTTAATGAAGTCGGGCATGAAGAGCAAATAGGGCTTATTAATGGAAGTTCATAAAATGAATAAATTTACTTGGTTGTGCTCGCGTACAATATTGATTCAAAGGCACAAAGAGCATTTGTACCGCATGAAAACGGCACACTGATAGGCGTAGTTAAATTTATATTCAGCTCTTTTTGCCCAGCTACGGAGATATTAACGGAAAATAGTAAATATGTTTTTTCTTTAAATCGTTTGCTTCATTCGAAGTTTCATTTGACAATTTGATAGCCCCAATAAACACAACAGGCGCATGAGTGCAGAATTCAAAATAGATTGAATCAAGGTGGATTTGACAGAAAAATAAATTCGAGTAAATGAAAACAATATTTGTCTATTGTTTTTGCTGTTGTTGAAGCAGAATTTTAAAAAATACATTCCAGACTTTTTGTTTGAAAAATACGAGTACTCGTACAATTGATCTTTTCAATTTGTTTCCAGTTATTTCAAGAAATTTGCGGCCGTGTTGAAATGAATTGCTCAGATTTCCTATATTCATTTTGAAAACGTTAAATTTTGATGTAATCTGCAATTAACAGCTCTATTCATATTCAAATTTTTAAAATTCAAATCTCACACGTTCAGCTTTTCGCACCCGTTTCTTTCAACTTCGAGTTTTATTGTTTTGAATCAGATGGTGTTAATCATTCAAAATTTGCTTTCAATGAATTCATACCCAAAGTTGAATTCACTAAATTAAAATCTGGTTCGAAGAATGAAAAAAATGAGCTGATATGAAACATCGATTTAAAACAAATTGAGGAGTTAAAGAATCATTAGTCAAAAAATATCAGCATCTATATTAATTTTGGGGTTAGGATTTTGAATAAGAAGCGTAGAACTCACTTTTTTCCAAGAATATCTGATATTGTGAGCTATTTCCGAGACGCGTTCGAATATTATTAAATTGTTGGTTAAATGTTTTCTCCATTCTTTGAAAAATCAACAAAATAGATTGAAAAATGAAATCACAAGGAAATTCGAAACTTCTAGTAATGTTATTTTAAAACAACGACGAAAACGATATCAAAACAACAACGAAATTTGGACTCTCAAAATTGATATATTTTTTGGGAAGATTCTCACGCCATTTTTGGAATAATTGCAATACAATTCGATTTCGTGAATGGAAGCTTAAAATTCTTTTCAAGTTCACCGAAGCTACTCGAAATCATTCTTCGAAAAACTCTTTGAATTGGTAGCGCTCATTTTTATAGAACTGTGCGGAAATGTTAATAAATTTGTTATTTGTACGCTTACGTCCTTTTCTCGGTCTCACAGCTCAAACAAATCGACGTGAGCGAGCCTAATAAAAATATGTTTGTTATGAAATAATTCCGATTACAATATATCATACTGTTTTTTTTGATCTTCCTGTTTCTCTTTTTCTCAATTCCTCAATCATTGACTCAACTCTTGAAGTGCAAAAATTCCGTAGAATCAAACCAAACAAAGATCATTGAGGCTGCGGAAAACAAGCAACGAAATGAAAATTGTTCAATGGAACATAAATGGAAGGCAAGGTCTTTTTTCGCGTGTCGTCGGCGAAACATCACAGGCTTTTCTACACACACCGAGGGTTTTTTTCCATATAGAGATCTCCATAGAGCTCGTTTATTTTATTTCTTTATTATCGTGCATTGAATCTTTGTTGTGCGCTAAATGAGCGCAGAATCATTTAGGGAGATAAGAATGAGAGAGAGAGAAAGAGCAAGAGCAGAGGAAAGGAAAAGCTTGCACGTTCATACGCAAATCTTTATGATGGGTTGCCTTTTTCCGTTTGCTGTGCTGCCATTCGAGTGGAACATGCTGCAGAATGCAATGCCTGAAAGGAACATCAAAGGCATTGCAATAACAAACCGTTATCAGATGTGAGAAAAATGGCGATGTTTGCGTGTTATTTTGCATTTTGTGAGCGAGTGTGCCCAAAGTGGTTGTATGCTTCGTAAGACGTCACAACAGAACATATCGACGAAGATAAATATGAGAGCGTCCTAATATTTGGATTTCGAAAAGAAAACAACTCTCAATGGCTTTGGGTGCTGCCGGTCAAATTGTTATTGTTCGAGTCAGCATCAACTTTTGCTTCGGTTGAACCTCATCACTCATCAAAGAATTTACCTTCTTGTTCGTTCTATTCCTAATTCTAACACCGAAACATAGAAAGAATTGGCAAAAGAACGATCGAAAACAAATAAAAAAAAATGTGCTCAACAAAAAAACACACATATATATATATAGATCTGAGTTTATATTTATATATATATTTTATGGTGGGGGCAATAAAACTAAATTGAAATATTACAGAAAATAATGGTCCGCAAAAAAAGGTTTCTCTCTCAGTTCATCCGCATTCTCTTTCATTTCGCTTTGCTCTCTCGGTTCAGCTTTTGTCTTTCCATTCCTAAAGTGTGTTCGAAAATGGGCCTCATCAATGCTCAACACACAATGGCCGAAGCAACAGCATCAATCAGCAACATCTATGTGCTTTTTTCCGCACCAGCCTCTCTTTCTCTTTCTCTTGTCCATCTTCATCAGGCCCAAAGGTGCACAAATCATTAAGACGACATTTAAAAATATTTCAGTAAATCATAAAACAATAAAAAATTTGCATAAATCGCCTTTTGTTTGTTGCCGACCCAAATATTTACATGTGATGAGTGAACAAGTACCGAAAAACCCATACCGAAACATATTAGATATACTGGAAATCTATGACGAATATTGGGAATCAACACGAACCATTCGATCCTTCGGAATGTTTGTGTTGAAAATTTCCCCCATGCTTCATAAAATATAGTGCCGATTATTTTAACACTAAACAATGAGATCGTTGAGAGACATTTGACAAGATTATGTTTATGTGCTTTTCTTTCATTATTTTACCTTCATTAATTCCCTCTTATTCTTTGCCTCACTGCTCAATACTTCAAATGCAACACTCGATATAGCGTACAGCTCATTGCTCGTATGAAGAAATTTGCAATGTTGAAAATAACATGATTGGATTCATTCGTTAATCAGCTTACGATTTTAATCTCCGAGCAATTTTCAGCTGAATTGTAATCACATTCGCCTGAGATTTTATCCCATTATTTTAAAACAAAGGCCGAATCATTTGGTCGTATTCAGAGCAGACATTCGTCAAATATTGAGCTAAAAATGTACGATTGTTGCTGGCAACGTCGAAAAAAACAGCTCTAACATGTAGAATTTGCGAAAATCATGCGCGAGGCAATAAATCAATGACATCGTTTTGGAGCAAAGCGAAATCTTCGATTCTCATTTTAGACAGTTAAAATCCATTGCATTGCTTTTTTAATGAGATGAGCATTATGAAGCTCAAAATAAAAGATAATCCAAACACTAAAATTGCTTTCCACGACCAAATGAGAATTTCCACATTTGAATGAGCGGCTTGAGGCAACAATCGAGCAACTCTTGCATTTATTAAGTGATCAACGAGTGCGACGACTGGTTAATTTTAATGTGTTGAAATAAAATGCGATGCAAAGAAAACGATAAAACCCAACAGGTTTCAAAAGAATGGCTCCAGATGGATTTTTTGTTGTCTTTTTCTTCATTTCAAAATGGCAGCAACAACTTGCCCATCGATACGCTTTTTATATTCGTATAATTTTTTTCCTACATGAATTAAGTGTAAAGTAGAGAGGAATTTTAGTGTATAATATATATATCGAATGAGCAGCAGGCGCAGATCGACGGCCGACAATGTCTTGAAGGAAGATAAGGCTCTGTCTTGATCGTCTGATGCGATCGCTAATTAGCATTAACCCTCTTTAACGATTCCAAACATGACTTTGAGGAAAAATTCGATCTAAAAAATACATGTTGCTCTTGAATTCGAAAGCAGCCATTTTGAGAGCAATAAAACTCATATAATCGACAAAATGACGGGGGAAAAGTAGGGAAAATAAAATTCGAATTGAATAATTGAGAATGAATGATAAAATTCGATGAAAAATCGACAAACAATAAATTGATCGACAAACAAAATCTAGGGGATAATAACGAAAAAAATGTGTGCTCCTATCTTAAACATTTGCCTTAAATATTTGCTACATTTGAACACATTTGAAAGCATTTACGCACATTTGCCAACTTTGGTGATGCATTTCTTCAATTTTTGCAATTTTTTGTGCCAAAGGATTTATAAGGATTGTTGTTCCGCATAAATATGACATGCATTGGTTTACATTTGTGCTATAATATACAAAAATTTGCAAGATATGTCGAACATTTTGGCAAAAATCGTTTCATCGCTTAAAAATTACGTGGAATTGCATTATATCTTGAGAACTTGCTTTACATTTCATTGCGTTATTTCCCCCTAGAACAAAATCCGCCGCAGATCAAAATTCATTGCAAATCGATTTCTCATGAACAAATTCACGAAAAATACCAATTCATCTCGATAATTTGCGAAATAGAAACAGAGGGGATTTAGATTGAATTGTTTTATGAACGTTAAGTTGATAAAATTTACTATTATGAAGTTGAACGGCAATTAAAATTCGTATTGTGGCGGCAGTTTATTAATTTAATTTGCGTCTTATTTATGAAAACACCATGTAATTTAGCTATTGTAGCTATGATATATGATTTCAAATGCTAGTTGTTACCGAAACAGACAATCGGCACACAAATACTGTGTTATTCGTAATTTATATTCATTTATTTACTCTGAAAATTATTATTATTGTATGCGATTTGGTTTGGTTACATCAACGATCGTATCTCTCTCTCTATCACTTCTTTTGATGTGTATTTAAATTTATAGACTGCATTTTCTGCCATCCACCCAAAAAAATCGGTCCAAACGCAAAAAAATACATTTACTACGAACCATATAAAAATTATGTATTATTGTTATTGTTATTGTTATGACGATGTTGATGATCATGACGATTCCTTGGCACAGCTCATTGAATGCACTTCGGACCAATTCAAATCATTGCCGTAAATGTAGCAAAAATCACTGACAATATGCAAGTTGAGTGTTTATAGTTTCGCAGAGTCTAATTTTCATGCATTGCTGATGAGTGTCGGTGCGTATCAACGATGGAGTTGAATTTTTCATTCACACAATCGAGAGTTATAAAAACAAAAGCAGAATAAAAATGAAGCCAACAAAAATTATTGTGTGTTTATGTTGTGTGTGAGAGCTTGAAACGCAGAGAGAGAGAGAGAGAGAAAGATAGAGAGAAAGAGAGAGCGAGAGAGAAAGAGTAAGTGTGAATATTATGGCACAAAATTGAAATTTATTGTTATTATGCCCCAAACAATACTAATTTAACAAGTTCAAAGCAAATATCGTGGCGAACAAGAAGAACAATATATCCAAATAAGTTGCTGTGCAATGCGCCAAAGCGGTAGCAGCCAAAGAAGTATCAAGTTAGTTTAGTGGATGTCTCACCGCTACCATCTATATAACAATAAAAGCAATTACATTTATTTGGCTAACGAAAATGATTCCAGTCGAATTGGAATCAACTGGTCAATCATTCCATTTCCATCTTCATTTTGGGCAATTGGCGATTTTCACAGCAAATTCAACGGCCAGACCCGTTTACGAGGAGGAGACGGGCATCTTCTGTTTGTCACCGCCAGCCGCCTGACTAAATCAACAGACACGCACCCGTAATTCCAATCCACCCGCTTATTCTTTTTGACAAAGGCGCGCTCGTCTATTTTATTGAAACCAAATAAAATAGCTATCAAATTGGTCACCGACTCAATCCGAGGCACTCGTTTGCACGTTCTGAGCATCGCAATAAAACTTATGGCTCTCACTTGTAGCTGGTGAGTTTCTTTTATGATATTTCGGCAGCGCGTAAATATTCCACATTAATTAATGAACAATATAATTTATATTATTTGTTTATTTTACATCTATTTATGCTTGGTAAATATGTTTAAGTGCAATAAACAATGGCAAGCAGGCGATCGAGCAACGGGAAAAAAATTTACACCGAAAACGGAAGAATGAGCGCGAAGAAAATAAAAAAAGTGTTTTATAAATTGTTCTATTAGTGGAGGAGACAGAAAGAAACAAACAAAAATGCACATTTCGTGAACAGGAAAGGAAAATACTGAATGCTTTTGGGAGTGAAACATTTTTCTCATAGCAAATTTGGCCATTCAACCCACAGAATTACTTTAATTGTCATTGTGTAATGAACTTTTCAATTTGCAACGTACAATGAACTCGAAAATGACTCTTTCAAGTTCGACATTTGTATTCACATCGAATCTCAATGATTTGAACATGGAATTTAAACCTTTTAATCATTTGTCGAATATTAGTCATAATGGAAAATGTCGTGTTCAATAAAATGTGTCATGCAATAATGATTCAATGGCATCGACTTGATTGAAATTCAACCAAATGATGGATTTCTTCAAAAAAATCTACCGACTTGAATTTATGACATGGGAACTTCATTCTAACCCAATTTATCAAAAAATGACAAACAATTTGCCGTTAATCATGCCCAATTTCTATCGCCAAAACTGTGTATTGATTATGAAAAATGTGTCTGGCCGCAACAAAATTATTCACATTGATGGTTTTACATTTTTTTTCCACTGTTGTCCAGTTTTTATTTGCGGTCAATAACAATAAAACGATGCGATGAGATCTTAATGAGCATTATTTGTACAAGTGGAGCCAAATATATGACCAAATAGATAAGGATCCGTGGCGATCAAATTCTTTCGATTCAAATTAAATCAATTCATTTGTGGCTCTAGTATTTGTCGGCTTATGGTATGTACAAACATTTTTGTTTCATCTGGGCGATTGCGGATCTGCTCTCTGGGAAGATTCTAGACCACAAATAAATATTTTTTCTTCTCTCTCTCTCTCTCTCTCTCTCTCTCTTTTCCTGTATCACTGACAAACATCATTATATATTTTTTGTCATATTTTCATCATTTTCTTTGTTCGTATCTGACAGTACAGGCATTCTTAGCCTCGTGCAGATGATAATAAAAACCAGCCAATTTGATATGAGTTTGGATATACATGTGGCTTTGCGTATTTTGTAATCTTCTGTATCTTTCTAAATACGAAATGATAAAAATAACACAAAAATCATTTTATTGCTCTTGAATCAAATAAAAATTAACTGCATATCAACTGAATTATCAAAATATATATAATATACGTTTTTCGTACGTGCGGATCATCGTAATTGCCCATGATGCTTATCGTGCGCACTCTTTTTCGGGAAATATATCAAATAGAACAACATAATAAACTGTTTCAACGATACAAGAAATGATTTTCGTGACACAGACAAACTGATCCACGTCTGTCATTTTTTTGTCTGACAATGTTGATTCACGGACTTTTTCGAGGTGGGCTAATAATAATACTGTGTGATATTCGACGAACAATTGAGATTGAGAGATGGAATGGCATATTCTAAAAAAGGTTCACAAGGCCAAATCCCGTGATAACATTCTTCCCAGCGAGATTACAGGTGTTGATTCACGAAAACCATTTTTCGAAATGATTTTGCAATAATAAACAATTTTGTTATCGTTCAACTGTCGTATTTTATTTTTGAGAAAGATCAGTGATGATACATTCATTGAATATCACCTGAAATTGCATTATCGGTTCATAAATCAATCACTTGGTTTTTTTTTCTGATTATATTTCATAAATCAATATATTTTGCCATGTCAATAACTTGACTTGTAGAGCACCGTTCGCGCCATCTATTGAAAGTGTTGCGAATATGCTCGAATGTGCTTTTAAGGCTGATTCATACAGAACCGTTTGCAATTAATGTTGAGACTTGAGAAAATAGGTAGAATTTGTTTGATTGAATGTGCAAAGAAACTTCCGTCTTTTTCATATTTGCCACTTTTTCCTGTAAACAAAACATTTTTATCAAATCGTATGGAAGATTTTTCCCGAAAATATCCGTATTTGTTTTGAATTAAAACGAGTAATTTTATTGACATTAATGTTGCTATGGCAATTGCTGTCGACATCAAACCAAAACAGTTTATTTCATAAATACGGAGATTTGTTCATTTTGTTACTTTTCTATAGAAAGATTTGATTGTTATTTCACCAAATGAATATTCTCTAAAAATAAAGTAAAAATTATAAATTATTCGCGTAAAGTGTCAATTGAACCAATTTGTCAAAATGCAGCGGCCAAACTTCCAAATGATTGAGGATTTATCCGAAAAGAATTACATGCGATATGTTTCACAGTACAAATTGGATGATATGGTATGGACTCATTTCTTTTTGTTTTTAAGCTATTTTGTTTATCTTTTTTCTACTTCAAATTTTTTAAATTAATCTTGTACGTATTTTTGGAATATTCTTATAGTTGTTTCAATTCTTTCAATTCGATTATACATCTTCTCATTCATTTTTCTAATTTCCAGATGGAAAAGTTAAAATTGCTGAATTACGACGGAACGCTTTTGAAGGAAATGAAAATGAAGCCATTGAGCCGGTACTACTTTCTAAATTCGACCAATCCGGGCGAGCAATTCTTCATGTTCACATCATTGTGTGCGTTTTGCGCACGCAAATTGGGCAAAGACTTTGAGCAACCCGAAGAATTTATGGATCCAACGTTATTGGTATCGAAAATAATGCAACTTTTACAAGAATTGGTAATCCTCCTACTTTCAAATCCTTGAACTAACCATACATCAATCCAACAACTCATTTTTCGTATTTCAGGACATCTCCACAGATTTCCCGGCAAATAAATTGATGCAAGGAGCCGGATTCGTGTGTCACTACATTTTGGATTGTTTGGCTACACAAGCACTGAAAGTGACTCGACCGAATCTGGGACGACCAGAAATAAAAACAGACGATGACATAAAAGCAGAAGTTGTGGAAAATAACAACGAAATCATTTTAGAGAAAGTTGACGAAGAGCAATATGGAATGTTCAATTCGGACGACGATTTGGATGACGACGAAGATGAAGAGATTGATATAGCTGCTCGATTGAATCTACGTGAAAATATGAAAATTCGAGATTTATCGGCTACAAACAAGGAGGAGAATACCGAAAATGCCAGTTTATTAACCGGTGAAATGTGGAAAATGGAAATGGAACGAGCATTGCCACGATTGAAAATTGTTGTTAAATCGGATTTGAAAGATTGGCGCGCTCGATGGGACCAAATGAAATTGTGCCGTGAAAATATCAATTCGGTATGTTACAACTTCTAATCGATTTTTCCGGAATTTTAATGTTAATTACTATAACTGTATTAATAGGTACAAAGATATTTGTTTAAAGAAACGATTTGAATTTTTAGCTTTCAGACAACACTCAATCTCAACTGAAAAAAATTCAACACGATGTAACATTTGCAATGGACAAAATTGAAAGTCGTGAAAAGCATTTGAATAACGATTTGAGGCAAATGGTCGAACAATATAAGAGCATCTCCACCGAACAAGGTCAACAGTTGTCTCAATTGAAACAAGCGCAAGCAGAAGTAGCCGAATTTGAGAAGCTTTTCGATAGACTGAATCATGAATATGAATCCACGAAAATACAAATGGAACAACGAGGACAAACTATGTCGGACGGCAGTCCATTTATCAATTTAAAGAAAGCAATTGCACGGGTTAAAGAAGAAATCGTTCAAATGAATTTAGAAATTAGTGTAATTCAACATTCGATTGACCGTGATATTATCAAGGAGAATGCACTGTTTTCTCTTATAAAAAATTAATAAAATTGAAATGACTTTTTAGCACGACAGCAAAACTATTATCTTTCAATGTCTACCAGTTACAAATTTTGGTTGTGTTTGATCTATGTTTCCTAAAAAATGATTTGAAATTATAAAAATTTATTTCAAAAACAATAAAAGCAAAGCAATAAAATATTCGATTTTGATTCGAAATGTTCGGATCAAAATCTTTAACGTCCAGCTCCATCTGCGGTGTATTTGACTTTCGAAATACATCACATGCTTGGTCTGTTGAATGGCAGATGGCATGAATGTCCATAATTTTAGCGCGAAAACTTTGACAGTTTAGTCAATCATACACAACAATAAGCAAAACATTGTGTTCAAGTGAAATCACGTAAATATATAAAATAATCTGTAGAGTTTTGGATTTTTTGTCATATTGTGTGTAGTAAACACATTTTATAACGATGGATATACCGACGGAGGAAGAAATGGCTGAATTCTGTGAGTTAAAAATTGTGTTTTTTCATTAAAAAATTTGTACAGTGTGTAAAGTAACCTATATGAAGTGCTCATCATCAATATTATTTCATTTAAGATGAATTCGCTGCAGCGCAGCCACAATCGCTGCCACAATCGCTGCCACAATCGCAGCCACAATCGCAACCGTTTTCATCTCAGCCATTCTCATCTCAGCCATTTCCAACGGACAAGAATACACCGACATCAAATCGTGGTGAACACAGTTTCTTCCAAAATAATTCGCAACTTTCACAAATTCCACCAAACGATACGGCTGTGAATCGTCGTTTATTCGGCACACCATTGGGTAATAATCTTTCCAATCGAGTGGCATCGACTCCGTTCCCTGCTGGTGGTGATACACCGAATCCATATCGATTCCGTTTTGATGACGAGGAATTTGAAAATAATCTGCCGTCGACCGAATTAAATCCACGTAAACGTCGCCTTGATGATTTGTTCGGTGACATTGACGACATCGTGCGAGAAGAAAATCGAGCAATGACGGGCCGAGCCCAAGTATTCTATTCGGTCGATATGGAAGAAAATGCGAAGAAAAAGGCCCGATCAGAAGAAGAACAGGATCTAGTGTTGATTGAACGAATTTTAGCCGCAAGGGCCGCTTTTCAAGCTCGAAATAACCATTTTACAAAACAATCGAAATTGCAACAACTCGAAGAGTTGCACAAATTCAAAGCAAGGAATCTGTCTGAAACGTATCCTCAGTGGCCATGCATTCCGATCGTGAGCGACGATCGCAATAGAATCTATGTGCGAATGCATTCGGAAGAATTTGAAACAAATCAACTGAATGAAGTGACACTTCGGAAAACCTACAATAAATTGCTGGGCGATTCAAGTGAAGATATTTGGAATGAAGCGCAAAGAATTGTTGAAAAAAGAATGACCGAAGCGCAATCACAAACAACAAATCGATTAAACGCAATTGAAGATGTTGTCCTCATAAATGAACCGAACCCAAGTGCAGGCAAACTTTGGGTTGAAAAATATAAACCAAAAGGATATTTCGATCTCCTATCAGACGAATCAACCAATCGTAGCCTCTTGACGTGGCTGAAGATGTGGGATAAAATTGTTTTCAACAAGTGAGTTTTATTTAAATATGAGAATGGAATTAAAGTTAAAGTTAAGATATGTCGTAGTTTGTGATTGAATTGCAAACGATTAGAAGTGAAATAATTTAATATTTACTTCGATTCTTAGAGAGTTTCAACAAGATAAAAATCTAACTAATGTGCAAAAGAATGCTGCGAGTAATTTCAACAAAAAGACGGGAAGATTTGAAATTGGAAGTGTTCGATTCCGCAAACATCGTCCGAATGATTTGAAAACTGAGACTGACTCCCATGGAAGACCTGTGCAGAAAGTTGCAGTTCTATGTGGCCCACCAGGTAGCAGCTGCGCTCCAAACATTCATTTATCGTCTTTTAGGCCTTTTTGAGCGCCTTCAAAAATAATTCCAAATGTCCCTTCTGTGAATTTTTATTGATGAAACCAATTGAATTGAATTAACAAAAAAAAAAATACGATTTCTACTGATATCGCACAGGTTTGGGTAAGACAACTCTGGCGCACACAATAGCCCGTCATGCTGGATATACAGTGCGAGAAATAAATGCTTCTGATGACCGCAGTCCGGAGTGTTTCCGATTGGCTTTACAGAATGGAACTGAAATGCAAACGACATTGTTGGATCAGGAAAATCGACCTAATTGCATAATATTAGGTAACTTTTTTTGGGGATAAATTTGATCAAACATGTTGATTACCTCTATCTTAAGTTTATTAAAATCTGGAACTAATTTATTGCATTTACATAATTTAGATGAAATCGACGGAGCTCCGACTGCATCAATTGAATTTCTACTTCGATTCATAAACGACCAAACCAATGAATCGAAACGTTCAAAAGACAAAACAGGAAATAAGAAACCGAAAGCGATCGGTATTTTGCGTCGTCCAATCATTTGTATTTGTAATGATATCTATGCACCGTCGCTGCGTTCACTTCGTCAAGTAGCGTTCATTGTGACATTTCCGCCTCTCGATAGTTCGCGTCTTGGTGAGCGTTTGCAGACAATCGCATTCAAGGAGAAATTGAAAACTGATATGACAACATTGCTAGCGTTGGCGGAAAAATCCGGCAACGATGTTCGTTCTTGCATTTCGGTACTGCAATTTTATGCCAACAGCAATAAACCGCTTGAATTGGCTGATATTTTGAGATCCAATATTGGGCAAAAAGACAAACAAAAGGGTCTGTTTGAGATTTGGTCATCTGTTTTTCACATTCAGCGTTTTAAAGATGGCGTAGATCCAGTTCAAGCCAAAGCGATCGGAGCCAATCTTGATACGACCGTCCAAGTGCCACGAACAGTTGACACATCAATGCGATCAAGAGTCGAACATGTACTGAATGCAGTACACATGGGTGGCGATAGCGAAAGGTAACACCTTTTCTGCCCAAGCACAATCAAATCGAATCAATTGAATCGCATTGTTTTGTTCTATTTTAAGACTTGTGAATGGTGTGTTCGAGAATTATTTGTTGCAAAAAGCTGATGGAAACTTTTTGAAAATAGCCGAGGCCGGCGAATGGTTTTGCTTCACTGATTTGTTACATACGCAAATTCAAACGATACAAAATTACAGCGTTTATCCATATTTAGCGTACGGTTTTGCTGCATGGCATCTTCTGTTTGCTGGCATTTCATGGCCTAAAATCACTTTTCCCACGCAAGGATTCGAGGTAAATATGTAGATTTGGCGAAGCCAAATAAAGGAAACTTACACACACACTATTTTCCACTTTCCAATGGTAGCGTATTCACTGTACAAATCAATTTTATGTCCCTTGAACATTTATCTGGCGTTTCAGTGTATAACTGAAATTATATAGTGAACATATTCTACATGTCATTAAAATTCTTTAGTCCAAGTTGATATGCTTGGTCGGGATTTCAATAGAAAATGGTCTTAAAACAGGTTTATCTCACTCTTGACTAATGAATTTTGCATAAAAAACTCCATTTTGCAACATCAGCAGTGAAAGTGTTTTGAAACATGAAACGCTATTAATATGAAATCAGCCACGACGATGTAATTTTTCTTTTCATGTGGAACTCAATTGTGTTTTCTTTTAGTACTATCAAAAGTCGAGCACACAAAAAACGATTCGCGCATCATTCATCAAGAATATGTCAGTTTCGGTTCGAAGCTTGGGAAACAGTTCAACTATAATATCCGATGCGATCGCAAACATCAGACAAATCATTTGTCCTTCACTACGATCGGTGTCACTTCAACTGCTCACACCAAAGTACGTTCGAATAAATCGATTCATTAATCAAACATATAATTAACGAGCTTTTGCTGTTTTCTCTTCCGGAGTGTGTTTTCCCAATGTGTTTCTATATAAATTTTTACTATTTTGAAACAGAGAACGAGCTGATTTGGCACATACAGTTAATGTAATGGTCGATCTAGGTTTGACCTATGCACAGACGAAAAACCCAGACGGAACATATCAATATCAAATTGAACCTGACATCAATTTCCTTTGTAATTTCAATGGTAATTCAACTGATGATCGAAAAACGGCGGAATTTTTGTTTTAACGGGCCCGAATAAATCCCCGTGTCTCCTTGAAATGGTTCATTTTGGTTTTTGTATTTATATTTGCAGTTAATCAACGAACAAACGAACTGACCTATTCTAACATGCAGATTATAGCACGAGAAGTGGAATTGCAAACGATGCGACGCTCTGCACCGACCAACGATGGCAATGCGCCGAAGGCAAAGGGTGCAGCATCGAAGCCAAAGCCACAAAATCACTTACAAAAGTTATATCCCATCAGCTCGGGAGCAAAAACAAAAGATCTGGTACGTTTTTTTCGCAATTTTTTTTTTTAATTGCAAAAAATAGCAAAACTTATACTTACAATGAGCTAGCTGTGCATTTGCAGCAGTGAACTTTAACATTCAACTGATAAGGAGTTTCACGTCAGTCTTAGAAAAAAAATTTCAAAATAATGTTTCTTCCTCGCAAATTATGCTTCTCAATGGCTTCCAATTCAAACACAAAAATTCTCTTTATTACTGGAAATCGATGGTTTTTTACACATATTCTTATAAAATTTAAGTGACACACTATCAAATTAGGTTTGAAGTCGTTGAACTTCAATTTGCCAAATAAACTCCTTTACACTTTGACGCCATCAAGGCAATCGCACATAAACTGTGAAAAAAGAAGAAAAGAATGGTATAAAAACCGTTGATATAGCAGCAGTTACAAGTGTTTTGAATTTTGATCTTCGATTATCTTGCCATTGAAAAAATGTTTGAAAATGCGACAAGGAAAATTGATAGAAAAATTAAAAAAAAAAATGAATATTCAAGTTCAACATACCCAGACCATCATGTAATGCATACAAAGTAAACCAGCGGCAATGAAACAGAGGAACTTCATTTTGACTGCATACCAGTCTCGAATTAATGTCCAAAAATCAATAACAAGTTAGGTTTTCGGTGTGTCTTTCTAAATGTTGATGTGTTTTGGTTGCGATTCGTTTGCACGATGCATTCGTTTATGTTGGGAAAACAAATATCAATGCTCTTTGCTCCAGCGAAAAATTGTTTCGTTACTTCCGAAGCATCGACAGTTTCCATTTGCGTTTTAAAACGTATTTGCTGATAGTTGAGGCTTATCACAAAACACGAGCATTCGCAAATGTGATTCGCGGCCTTTTGATAATCCATCCCAAAAAAAATCATCACATGCAATTATATGACAGCAGTCACGGCAAGGTATTACTTTTCAGCATGCATGCTGATGACGCAACGGCTGATTTTGAGACAAACTCAATTATTTTCACGGGCAATGAGCAAAAAACTGAAAGAAAGTATGAAAATTTTCCACAGTCAAAAGTGGCACAATTCTGATACGTGTTTTGATTAGCGTTCATTTCTGTTGTTACTGACTGTATGAGTTGCTGCAACATTCCAGCAACACTATCATACATCTCGTGACCTTTTTATATATGTTATGACTTAATCAGTTCGAGCTTTATCTATTGTTTTTGAGTCGAATTGATCAGCTTGGACGTTGTGCAAACGATTCTAGCAGCTAAAAGCGATCTGTTATTTTAAAATGTTTCATTTTAGCTTAGACAAACAAACGATTTTGTTGCATTGACGGTTTTTTATTGATTTTATAACCTGCAGGTGACGAAGGATTTCTTTGGCCGCATAATTGAAAAGCGAATTGCATTGCCGGTGCAAGAGGGTGGACGTGATCAGATAGTGAAAAGTCCGATTTGGTATCGCTATAAGGAAGGATTCAACAATGCCGTGCGCAAGGATTTGACATTGCAAAGTTTACTTTAAATTCCATTCTTTATCGTGTGCTCGTTCGTGGTGTCTTTGTGTGTATATCAGCAACTCCCCAGACCAATTAAAGTTTTCCATATATTTATTATCATTCGTTTAGGTGTGTAGTGAATTTCAGGCTACGGAACAGAAATCAAAAGACCTTGTGAACATTTAAATTATATTTAATAAAAGAAAATTGAGTACATTTGTGTAAATGGAATCATTCATTTGTGCGAATCTGCTTGAGCTTAAATGAATAGATGGTTATTTTCCAAAAAATTCGATCACACAAGAAGTGGCCTCTTCTCATTACGTGTTATTTTTCGCTAAATAGAGCATATTTAATAACAATTCGTACAATCGAAACACACGCCATCATATAATTTGCGATGTGAAGTTATAAAAAGTAGTTCGATGAAAAGCGTAATCACGGGGGAAATTGAAACGAAATATCCAATTTACTCATTTGCCAGCGTAAACGATATGATACGAGTTGTTTATCCGGGACTGCAATATTATTCTCATTTCGTTTTGTTCGGAAAAATAAATGCACGAAAACACACAAGCACAAGCATGAGAAAGTGACTTTACTCGCATTGTGTGGGGTGCTGTGCAGAGCTTGTGCGCTTCGATTCGTATTGCCATTGGCTTTGCCAACAAATAAAAACGAACATGAGAAGCATCAATTTCAATTCCAACCGTTAAAAAGTTCTTCTTGTTTGTATTCAATTCGTTATTCGCTTGGTGTGTTACAGGACGAGTTTTCAACATTCTGTTCTCATTGTTTGGCCAATATAAATATCCCGTGCCACATGTGAAGAGCATGTGATAGCATGCCATATCTTTGGCTCTCCCCATTTCCCCTTTTGTTTCGCACCATGATTCCCATGCAACATAGCAAACTGTTTCGTATTCAATTACCGCAAAAATGGAAAAAGTTAAACAGCAAATTCCATTTAAGAAACAACAAATACACATTCTATTCTTTCGACGATCTGCTCCACCATCAATCCCACTCCCTCGCCACCATCAGCACCTATCCGTTATATACTCTATGATTTGCACTTTGGAAATGAATGTGAAACTGTTTTCCGCCTCTTGCACTTCTTTTTCGGTCCGCTCAAAGTTTTCAATTTGATTCCAAAACTCTTTTACTCTATCTTAATTGCGCGCGCGCTTTCATTCTACGATTTCTTTTCTTCTCTTGAGAATTCATTTAAATTCCATTCTTGGCGATGTAGAGAGTTGAGAGCTGAGAGTCCAACCCATCACTTCAATTCAACTGCATAATTCCGACCTGAATGATGATGACTTGATTAAATATGCAAGGTTTATGGCGAGGCCCCGAATGAGTGGCGCGCATTCACATCGGCTAACCATCATTAAATTTTCATCGACAATTTCGCACACTACCATATGGCATCAATATGGTTATCTAATCATGAAACTGGAATTGACAAAGTGCTTAACGATCAACAGAATCACATTCGTAGCTAAATGAATGTTTAAAGATGTACGTAATGAGAAAAACGATAAAATAACAGATTTAAATGTTTCCGAATCCAAATGAATCAATTTAGCAACACACTCCATAGCAAAATCGCATTCCATTCAACGTATATCAACGACCAAATTGAATACTACAGCTAATATACGAATGCGGAAAAGCAGTGCGAAATCTAATGGAAATAAGTGGAAATACGAAATTGGAAGAGAACGTTAATAAAAAATATCGACCGAGACACCGGAGATCGAGTATCGTCTTCATTCGCGCACAGTCACATCAATTGATGAAGCAAACACGCAACACACGACACAACGATGATATTAGAAGCTGCGGTGTTGATATAGCAGAGAAGTGAATTAGGCAGAGGCGAATTTGAGCGCATAAACAACAACCCGAGAACGGTGTATGTGTGCATGAGATGGACAAAGAGATGCTGAGTCAAGCCAACGGGGGCCACGTACAATAAAATCTTTTCTTCTATGTTTTGGTGGTACTAATCGTTTTGTATTTCGGTAAATGGCCTCCGGAAGGATATTCCGAATGCTTAGTTTTGTTATTTCAATGTGTTATAACATTACCATTTTTCGAATATTGAGTTACTTGAGAGCGTTTTGCGCGTACACTAGTCAGTTTAAGCGATAATAATTTTCGTCTTTTCCGGTGACTCAGTGTGCTGCTTGACGGTGTACGTGTGTCTGCGTGCATTCTCCACTCAAATGGTAATGTAAACGAAGACCGAAAGTTAAGTGGCAATAATTCAGAGAGCCAATGTAAAAAAATTGCGAAGAATGTAGAGACCGCAAACGCGATTGCCTGGCAAAAGTCAAAGGAAATGAGGAGTCAAGCCAGGCAGATTGTCGAAGCGATAAAATATATATTCCACATCCTCTAATTCACCAACTACTTTTGGTGCATCGTTTCGCCAAGCAATTATTATCCAAATCTCGTGAAAAGACCGTGTTACTTTAGCATAACATTTGCAAATTGCTAGTTTACCTCAGCGCAAAAGAGCTTATTTGCAGCCCACATCAAAAATTACATTAAAAGGTTACTGGGCGCACTGTGCAATTTTGGTGGAGCGATCGACAAAAATGAAGAGTGTGCGCGGGTGAGGGCGCGCACTAGCTGAACTACAAAGTCCAAATTTATTACATTTCATTTACTTAGCGACTGCAAAATGACGGTGAATAGCACAATAAACAAAAACGACACAGCGTTTCGCATCTCTTCTCCTATATCCACTTTGTTGAATTTCCATTTTGTCAAAGTGTGTAATGGCGTTCGCCACCTTTACTGTATAATAAATACATGTACTGCATCAAAATAGAGCTCAACACACAAGGGCATATTCTAATTTGAATAGGAGGCCCCTTTCGAAAACAGCATGAAAATGCATTATACTTTTACTTCAATATTGTGGCTTTTATTGTAGTTGTGAGTTTAAAGTTAAGTGGGGGCCATTTTCGCGACTAAATAAATTTAACGTTCACTTTGCTTTTTGGTGGATTCCATCGAAAACCAACAAAAGTTCCATAATCATACATTTGATATGGAAAAATGACTATTTATTGATTCACGGTGCATTTGGTCTTTGGTCCGCGTCAACCTGTGCAAGTTCTTTCACTTAATTATACGGCTAGCTTTGAGCTGAGTACCGGAAACAATGGCACACACTCCGACCCGGTGATATGTGCTGTGGTTTTTGGCGAGACACTTGAAACGTAGAATACAAGTAGCAGCAGCAGGAGCAAATTAATCAGCTCCGATCAAATGTTATCAATGACAAAATAAATGACCTGCCTGTTCCATTCACGAAAAACGTTGAAAATGTGCGGCTGCCACCGCTGCCGCTGTCCGTTAGTCAAAGATTAAAGTTGATGTAAGGCACAAGTGCGCTTAAACATCATGTAACAATTGAGTAATGTGCTAGTCCACACTTGATCATAAATAATCATACATTATGGCTCATGAATAAAGCTAATATTGCCTACATACAGTTGCAGCGAAACCACGTTGGACAGCGGCTGGTGGTCAAGTTGCTTATCTATTTCGATTATTTCCATAAAAACTCCGGCAACGAGCCGAAGAGAGAAGAGGGAAAAAACACCCAAATGAATTAATAAGTTTTCAAAGGAAGACCTTGAACCTCTAGAAAAGAAACAAATATTGTCTTGGTATGAGTAGGTAATTGTTATTCACTTTTTGTGTGCCATTGGAAAAACGAGCCATCGAATTCATATATTCACAGTCACCACAGTTCGCTCACACGCGCGCTTAAAAAGATCAAACACTTTATGACAAGTCGAGGTAAAGAAATACGGCAAGTATCCGCGATTTTCCTGTGAATAGTAAAAGTAGCTCTGTCAATTGTCGTTCTTTTTGACCCGCACGCGCTCGACCCCACTGCAAAAATTACTTGAATTTAATAGTGACTTCTGTATTGATTCTTTTGTGATAAGGCACACTCTCATATAGCTTGGACCGAGTCCAATGCCACATGAAGCGTGTTTAACGCTATTAACATATTTGAATTTTCCCTTTTTGTTTCTTTTCATTTTCTCATTTCGTCGTTCATTCTGAGCTTTCGTTTTCTTTGTTTCATGCTGAAATCCAGCTAACAACAAAAACATACATCAGAACCGAGGGGGGAAAATACGTTCAATTGACTATGTTTTGATTTTTTATATTTTATCTTTGTTTATGTATAGATTGTATGTACATGTTGTTTCTTTTTGTCTCGAATCGATTGTAAGTCTGACGAAACGAACGAAACTGACCCAGGCGAAAATTGCAAGCCGAATTGGCGTTTGGGGCGAAATTGTGCTGTGTTGTTATGGATTCCGTCACATGGTTGTGTTTTGTTATTGTAAACCCTTTATGGCCGGGATCAACAATCAGTTTACTAATCAACTTTGAGCACGTTATATGCGTTTCCCAGCTTGGCCAACATGTAAATGTGCTTTGCTGTTAGCTACTCAATGAAGCCACTTGAACTCGCGCGCTTAACGTTATATAAAGCCGAGTGTTCTTTCTATACTTTGTACATCGATTTCATTTGAATGAAGCAATTGAATGCGACAACGCACTATTTCGCGTAGCATAAGGGAAATGTATGAAAAAGAGAATGAGGGAACTATATGTGGAAAAACATTGTAATTCTTATTGTTTCGTTTTGTTTATGTCATGGAAATGAAAACACTTTTCTTCGCACTGCTATGTGTTTGTGTGTGCGTGTCTGTGTGTGTACTCGTGGCATTTTTCGGACGAAATATGCATACAAACATACATTAAGAAGCAATAAGTTAACGATTTCTTACGATTATGCTTCATAAATTTATAAATACTGGGAAATGAACGTGCGAAATACTTTCTTCGAAATCCACTTTTCATGTTTGTATATGTGTGTTTGTCGACACCACTTCGATTCATTCGCAACAAGAGGGATGGAATGAAACAGCAAATGACTGGACATTGAGAACTATTCGCCTATGTAGCACCATCAGCTACAGAAAGCGCGCGCGAAGAAAAAACGAGCAAAAATCCAATTAGTATCGGGTGATTTAAAATGGATTTGTTTCACTCGCTTGACCGTCAGTTTGAAATGAGTATGCCTCCGATGTGGTCGCAAAGCATTTTTAAACTCTCGTTTTCTCGTTCTTCGATTGTTGTCGCGCTAATGCAAATTTTTCAAACACATGAAAAACGCAAATCAATCAAATATTGTAATCCAAGCATGATTTTCATTTTGTGAAGCGAAAAAAAGTAGTGAAGAAAATTGAATTATTGATATTTTTTCTTGAAAAACTAAAAAAAATGTTGAAAGAATAAAGAAACAAATGGCACGAATGCTTCCAATGTGAGAACAAGTACTTTAAGTGAGGAACAAAAACACGAACTTCGGTAATGTTATGAAAAAAATAATTGTTCCATGCAGTTATTATTGCAAAGTGACTCGCATTATAAGAAGTGAATAAAAGAATTAATTCACTTGTATTTTGTAAACGAACCATAATAACAACATTAAGATTTCGATTCGAAGGTGCGATAGCAACATTTTCTTCATTTTGAATGAATAAATAAAGTTGGCACGGACCAATTTCAATTTCCGCTGTTGATTATCCTATCTCTATTTAGATTTGATTTTAATAAATTAAGGTAAATTTCGTTTCACCGAAAAAGATTCCAATTTGTTCGAGACACGCACATTCGCAATGTGGTACAACAATGCATCGCATCAAGGCTGGGGCAGCAAAGCTGTTGGCCGAAACACATCAATTGTTGATGCTGATATAACCCCATCTTCGCCGATTAAACCAAGCGCTGGCCGCATCATACGCATCGTTAATAATATGGATCAAAGTGTACAGGTACATACATATTCATAGTGTATGTTCTATGCATGCAATGGCGTAGTTTATAATTCTGAATAAGATTTTTTACGTGATTTCATTTGCTTTGTATTTTTTGAGTTCATTGTTGTAATTTCGAATCGAATGCGATTTATATCATGATTTGTGCTCATTTTATGGTGTCGCTGTCGTAGTGCCGAGTATTGCTCAATCTGCGAACATCACAGCCGTTTGAAGAAGTGCTAGAGGACCTAGGACAGGTGCTTAAAATGACTGGAACAAAACGCATGTACACATCAGATGGCGAAGAAGTTTACAGTTTTTCACAGTTGCGAAATGAATATGCGGATGTGGAGACATTTTATTTGGATTCGGCTTCGAGAGCCATATCGCCAATATCTATGATTCCAGCTGCCTCTCCGTTGCGACGGTCTCGATCGAGCAATGGCATTATGAATACAGTTGTCCAAAATGATGCACCAATTATTCGACAACGTGCACGAAGCAAAAGCCGCCCTCGCACACTTTACGCAGCCGACAGTGAAGCTAATCGATCAAACGGAGGTAAACAAAAACACAATTTTTCTTAACTCGTCATATTTCGTCGTCACAATTTGTTTATTCGTAAAATTAACCGAAAATTACTCATTGCATAGTGAGTGAATGCATTCCACGAACTCGTCAAAATTGCACATTTTATGGCAAAATTAAGACATTTCGCATTGTATTTAGTGATTGATGGGCACCACTTTAATAATGATTACCTTTTAATTGCGTTCAAACAACGATGTTTTTCACCGTCACCTATTTCTAACCCATTTACTCGATTCTTCACTCGCCCCTCATTATTTACATTTCATTTTCCAATTTGCTATCGTTTAAATCAGTAGACTATTCATCATCAGATTATGTTAAGGAGGAACCAATCAAACTAAGTATTCGCGGGCTTCGGCGAACCTTTTACCCGCCCAATCAGCATGTAGCGATTGATAATTCGCCTCCAGACAAAAAGGTAAAATTGCAATGGGTTCATGGTTATCGAGGGCGCGATACTCACAAAAATCTCTGGGTACTTCCATCTGGTGAAATGCTTTATTATGTGGCCGCCGTTGCAATTTTATACGAGCGCGATGAAGGAACGCAACGCCATTACACTGGTCACACCGAAGACATAATGACGTGAGTAGCTTTTGCGATACCTGATTTAATCAAATATTTGCAACGGAAACATTACAAATTTGCAGCTCATTTGTATATTTTCTGCACTAAAACCACAGAATGGACGTCCATCCATCGCGGGAATTAGTTGCATCAGGTCAACGAGCTGGGGCCGATCGAAAGTCTCAAGCGCACGTCCGAATTTGGAGCACGGATTCGCTGCAGACGCTTTACGTCTTCGGTATGGGCGAATTAATTGGTGGCGTGACTTCGGTTGCATTCTCTCAACTCGTAAGCAATTAATTTAATGGAATCAACATGAATTTCAACTGCATTTTTTGAATTTCACTTTTAATTATTTCTTTGTTTCTTTTATTGTGTGTGCGCGTCTGCAACAGAATGGCGGTAGTTTTATTTTAGCCACGGATGCAAGTGCCGATTCGATTTTATCTGTATGGCAATGGCAATGGGGTCATCTTTTAGGAAAAGTCGCTGTAAGTTGTGCCCTTTGTTATCGTTATTTTCGTTTGTTTTCTCTGCCTTTTTATGGAATTTTGATTTATGATTCGAAAGGCGTCCAGATAAATAATAATCCGACCAAAAATTAACGTGAAATCACCGTGGCTATTTTAAGACCAATGCCGCAATTTAATTGTGACCGAGCAAGTTATAAAAAAACTAACAAAATATATCCACAAAAAAACAAAAACATTAAAACCATTAAGTGGCCATCACACAAGACGAAAATAAAGTTTTTCCAGTCAAAAGCTGTAAAGCATTTCTTTCACGGGGCAATAACGAAACCACACCGTTAACCATATTCTCTCCTGACCCATAGATCCGACGCGAGTGTACCCGTATACAGCGCGTTTAAATACATTCACTACGTCATTTTCAATATAAATCATTCACATAAAATGCCATAAAAAAGCCCTTTCCTTGCCACTTATTTTCCATTTCGTCTAATAATCATAATAATCATTTCAGTAGCCATGCAAAAAACCGTTCGTTTATACGTATAATTTAAAATTTTCTCGAAACTCACGGGAGCTGGTCGAAGTTGACGATGGTGGTGGTGGTGGTGAGAGTGTGTGCTTAGGACCTTAGGTGTGTGTCGTTCCCTCTCATTCTCGTACGACCGAAACAATCGGTACAAGCAATGGCAGGTTTATGATATGCTTTTGAATACAAACGAACCGATTGGACGTTTGAAAATTGCACGCGATATTTTTCGGAATTCCTAAGATGTTTTTTCGCTGCTGTTCTGCTTTCCATTTCGAAAATCCGCACTGAATTCCATTTCACTTGTTCTTTCCCATTCCATAGGAATGAGTGTTTCCGCGAGTACAGACATTGCGATGTGTGTACTGAAGCAATGCATAAACTATGCTTAAACCGATTAGGGTACTTTGTCGATCGAGTTTGTACTTAATTTGCTAAGGAGTCGAATGTATGCTGTGTTGATTTACTCATTATTCTGTACACAAACATAACATTCAATTCATTACGAATGTTGCAGCAAGTGAGCAACGACAGCAGCGACAATGACGACGACGTCGATTCAGGCTGTCGTAGAAAGTAAATACAAAACATAAGAAAAATAAAACGACCGTGAACATAAGCGTCAAGTAGGAAGGCATGGTTTCAATTTCAAACCCGTTTTCGCTTTTTTAGCAGTGCAAATGTGCGGTTCTGTTGTTGTTGTTGGCGCCGCTGCCGTTTCCAAAATTAGCATATTGCGATTTAGTCTTCAGTCCACTTTCGATTTCAATCATTTTTATGTTTTGATAACATGCTATCTACATGATATGTTGTAAATGGCCGAAAATCACCGCGGCAATGAATGTATGCCCACCAATCGAATCAATGACTCATGACCATTATGAATCTACTTGAAAATTGAGTTATTTGAATTATTGAACTTTATTTAGCAATTAAAGTGCATATCGACCTTTAAGCGCCTCACCATCACCCAAAACCGATTTGTAGTTACAAAATGCAGTAATTGTTGCTCAGCCAACAGATATTGTAAATGTTGAAATGGCATTGGTGTTCAGCGTCTCGTTGGCCATCAAATTTGTAACATCAGGAATGTGTATTAATTGAAATCATATAGGAAATAGAATCCACGCCTCAATTTCAATGAGCAATCGAGTCGATTGTTATTCTGTTTATAGAGTCGCTCTCTCAATGGCAAATGCCACATAAAAAAATTACACAGTTTAAAATAATTACTTAGTCATGTGAGGCCTATTTTTACTTCTTCATTGCGCCGAATGTGGTGAATGTTGATTCAGAATGTAGATTTCAGGATCAACCGAACTCAGCCTTGATGTTGCCCAAATATTTTTTCCGGTGTTACGCACTATGGTCATAAAATTCGTCAAATTCGGTGAATTAAATTTGATTTGCGAGGGAATGTATTTCACAAAACAGCCTTGGATGGATCGTAGCTCACGCAACACAAGCAGAAAACACTATTTTGTCATAAAGTATAACTTGCTCGTGTTTTAAAGCGTTGCCATTTCTCACACTTCCGAACTAATCGAAATCAGAAAAAAATGTGTTCAAATCTGAAGAGAAGGACATCTCAAACAAAGCAAAAGTACCCTATTGCGCCGCTACACATCAAACGCACGCAAAACAATTGGACTAACAGAAAACAGAAATGTTCTGTTTTGCATTTTCGTCACAATTGAACATTATTTTTCCTTGATAACTTTTTGCTTGTTTGTTTTTGAAGAAACGCAAACTCAAACATTTGTCATGTGTCGTGAAAAATCATTAATCACATGACCAAGTCGTGTGTAAATTTCTTTGTCGGCGATATCGGAATTCAGAGCGGATGTGGTAAAGTGGGTGAGAATATGAATTGGAAAATTCGTACAGGCCTTTCATCATTTCACACAGCAAAAAACATATTTCGTTCGATTTAATACAATTAATTTATACTATTGTTTGTTGCCGCTGTAGACGCTGCAAGAAGAGCTAACGGGAGCTGTATTTCATCCACTCGACGATAATCTGATCATCACGTATGGTCGAGGTCATTTGGCGTTTTGGCATCGGCGAAAAGATGGATGTTTTGAACGCACTGATATGATCAAACAGCCGAATCGAACATGCATAACAAGCATCCAGTTTGAGAGTGAGGGCGATGTTATAACTGCCGATAGCGATGGTTTTATTTCGATTTACAGCGTTGACGCTGAAGGAATGTACTTTATTCGAATGGAATTTGAAGCGCACATGAAGGATATCGGTTGTTTGTACATGTTACCCGACGGAACGCTTTTGAGTGGCGGTGAAAAAGATCGAAAAATTGCCGTTTGGGATTCAATGCAAAACTATAAACATGTGGCTGATACGAAATTACCTGAAGCGGCAGGTGGTATAAGAACGATTTATCCACAGCGGCCAGGACGAGATGATGGCAATATTTATGTGGGAACAACGAAAAATAACATCGTCGAAGGTTCACTGCAACGCCGTTTTAACGAGGTTATTTTTGGTCATGGACGACAATTATGGGGTTTGGCCGTGCATCCCGAAGACGAAATTTTTGCAACCGCTGGAATGGACAAAACGATTGCCATGTGGCGAAAACATAAACTTCTTTGGACGATTGGTGTCGATTTTGAATGCATTTCACTCGCCTTCCATCCATTTGGTGGCGCTTTGGCTGTTGGCACTACGGCAGGCCATTTGCTGGTGCTGAGCGTTGAAAGTGGCGAATTGAGCGCAACGGTTCGAGTTTGTGCCGCTCCTTTGAATTGCATCGCATTCAATCAAGGTAATGCTATATCCAAAAATGTTGCGGCTTTAAATAAAGCTTGCGAATCGATTTTACAACCTTTTTTCTTTCAGTCGGAGATGTCATTGCAATGGGATCTGAAAATGGGTGCATTTACTTGTTTCGCGTGACAAGAGACGGCTTCAATTACAAGAGACAAAGCAAAATTCGAGGAACACAACCATTGCAGCATTTGGATTGGAGCATCGATGGTTTTTTCTTGCAAACCGTTACTGTTGATTTTGATTTGCTTTTCTGTGAGTTTCTTCGAATTATTTGCAGTTCATTTGATATGAATGGAATTTAAATTATTCAGTGATGGATTCATTTATTTTTCATTATAAATTGAAAAGATCAAAAATTATCTACTCCCAATTTTCCAGGGGATACACGTTCGCTATCACCTGAACGAAGTCCGATTTTGATGCGAGATGTAAAATGGTTAACGCATAATTGTACAGTTGGATTTTTGGTGGCGGGCATGTGGAACAATCGCTTCTATTCCTCGCAAAACGCTAAAATCACAACATGTAATCGCTCGGCCGGAATGGATATGCTGGCGTCTGGTGATTCTGAAGGCCATGTGCGATTATTCAAATATCCCTGCATTAGCCCACGAAGCGAATACTACGAAACAAAAGTTTATTCCGGTGTTATTGGCTCGGTGCGATTCTTGTATGGCGATAATTCGTTGGTAACTGTCGGTGGCACAGATGCATCTCTTATGATTTGGGACCTTGTCGATGAATAAATCGGACATCACTGAAGAACACAAACAAGCACAATTTATTGGTGGAAAAAAAATATTTGGAAAATTTGGTCAGAGATTTCAATTGAATTGTGGACGACCGAATGACAAAAACAGGCCTGGGCCATGATTCCGAGACTCTCGACAGAAATTCAATTCAGCACAAATCATAACATTTAAGATCGACAAAAAGGGAAAAAATCAATTCTTTTTTATATTGACTTACACTGATTTGGTACAATGTCAACGAAACATAGGAATGGAATTGATATCGATTCCAAGTTTCATTAAACGTTTTTAGGCGCATTTCCATTTCATTTCCAAATTCGGCAAATCTTAACACGAGTATTTTAGTCGCACTCACGTTCTTTTTACTGAACCAATTCTCAAATGGCAAAACACTTGTTTCTATCGAGCTCAAGATAAATTTATGGATATTTTTATGAGAATTTCAATTCACCTATTGAGTGTTTGAAGTTGATCAATCAATTTTATTTGTACAGTTTTGAAATTGATTATTGCGGTTGAAGAAAATGTTTGCCTTTTCATAAAAGGCCTCTAACGAAAATTGTTGTTTCTTTGAAAATTTTGATTTTAATGCTTGATGGATTTTTATTTTCCCTCCTTAAAACGGTGGCACGCAAAGCGCTCATTTGTCATATAATTATATAACCATTGTCGCTAAATTTTCTCATCAATTTTTTTTTAAAAAACACGCAAAATTGTTTTAAATGCTAAATTTCTAGCACACACAAAAATCAAACATAATTTGTCATCACACGTTCATTTCATCATTTACATTTCAAAAATGGTTGTTGCGCTTGTTGCGTACATTGAAATCTGTATAAACGAATACAAATTGACTCAAAAGCAAATTTACGACAGAAATGTTGATTTAAGAGATAAAATTGGTTTGCTAATTCGATTCCCAGCCATTTATGCAAGCGATCTGACTTAATTCAGTTTTCAGAATTATTTGATATTCATACACAAATTCCAGTTAAATGGACTGAAAATCCTAGAAAAGCGAAAAGAATCAAATGGATTTGTGTACACACACGCACACACACCATGAAAACACTTTGAAGTAGAAACACATTTATTAATTTCAATCAAATTTTCGAAGCTTAATAATTCCTCATTTACTTATTTAATTGAATTCATAGATGTTTTTTCCATGTTTGAAGCTCTCCGTTGATGTTGAGATAAATTTGTGAGTTTCAGTTATTGCATGTGTATGAAAATGTTTGAGTTTAAGTTTGAAATAGTCTTTTTTTTTTTTAAATTTGGGTTCAGAGCAGATGTGGGTCAATAGCGAGTAAATGAACCATTTGCTTTATTTTCTTTTTGGTGCGCATTAAATCAAACAAGAATTTTGTTTTTGTTGATTCGTTCTATTTTATTACGATATTCTTAGTCAAATAAATCCATTACAATAGTTTTTCATTATCATTTACATTCTGGAATTGGCACAAGTATTCATCTGATCGCGAGACACAACTCGACGACGATATTTGAATTTTACTTAGATTGGGAAATTACAATTAAAATTCTTATTGAGTAGAGCGATTATCATCTTGGTTAGAGAATATCAATTAATATCTTTAGTTTGTAAAATTATTGCTATGAAATATCATTAAAACAAATGCTGTTCGAATAAAAGCAGATAATTTTTTTGGTCAATCTAAACTGAAATGGGCGTTTTTAACTCCTTCCTTGTCTATTTTGTATTTCTCTTTTAACTTTTTTTTATTAAATGACTTTTTTTAAGACAATTTCAAATGTTTCAATCCAAAATATTGATGTTTTTTTAAGAATTCGAAAAAAAAACTGCAACTTAGTCGATAAAGTAATGACATCGGATGAAACTGATTGCCTACTACAAATGACACACAAACGCTTGCACTTACGTCGCTATTCTAATAAATTTATTTTATCTATCGTCTATTTGATTTCATTTAAGAATTCATCAATATCTACAATAATTTGATCCATTTTTGTTATTGTTTTTATTAATCGGTAAGTAATATATTTTACAAGATTTAATGTCTAATTTAAAACATGACACGTTTACATTTCAATATTTCTACTTGCACTTGCCGTCCGTTCTGCTGGTTTTTGCAATGCATTCTTAAAGAACTGAAATCCACAAAAACCAAAATGCGATCGACTTAATGCTAGTTATTTTGATTGTATCTCAATTAGAACTGTTAGAAATTGCGGTGTTTGTTCGTACAATTACGCGTTGAAACTTCAAATTTATTTGCTTTCCAAGTCAAAAAATACGTTATTTCTCGTTTCATCTAATCATTTTTGTCTATGGCATTACTTTGAGTTGGATGTTGTGCTGAATCTCCATTAACAGTAGCCGGAATGCTATTATTATTCGTGGTCGTTATAATATCATTGTTATTAGTACTTGCGCCAGTGTAGAACGTTGGATTCAACATCGTTTTCCGTGAATGGCTGAAATTTAACGGCGGTAAAAATGCTGGAAATGAGAATCCGGCAGCGGCAGCTGCCTGTAATGATTGTAAAAGTGCGGCTGAATGTTCTTGTGCCTTGCGACGCAGCTCGGCCACAGATGTGGTACGCGGATCGCTGGCAGTTGACGCACTTACGCTAGTCATTGCGGATGAGCGATTTGTGCTCAATGACGAAATTGATGATGCTGCCGAAGAAGTGATTGTTGGGCAACACGAGCATAGACCTGGAAATCCTAAATTCAATCAAAATTGGTTTTTATTCAATTTCAGTCCAAGTGATTATAGCTAGGGTTGGAAATGTCAATTTTACAATGATTTATTGACTGTTACTCGTTAATCAATCACTATTGATGAGTTTCGCGCAGCCACAGCGAATTTCCCATGCACACTAGCAATAACATGTTCATCATTATCCGCAAAAAGCACCTGCGGATACCTTTAAAGTCACGCGGCTTCACGCGATAAACTCAATTTATTTTGTTTGCTTATCAGATTGCGCCGTTGGGCCGCTCTTGAGTATCGTTTCAATCAACAATTTTATCAAATAGCAGTCATAAAATCATCGATTAACAAACTTTTCCGTTGGGCTTTCAAAACTCAACGATGTGAATAATTTATGCGAAAAAATTGAATTTTTATTGTTTTAGCAATATGAAGTTTAGGTGAAAATGTGTTCCCAAGCAACGTATCATCAGACTTACCTTTCAAATGAGGAAACAATGGCGGATGAAATTGTGTACCGAGCGACGCTAGATGTGTTGGTAAGAACAGCGGAGGCGTTGCACGTGGCGCATTATTGTCTAGCAGCGGGCGAAAACCATTTGTTCTGCAAAAGGAGAGTGAAAAATCAGTTTTTAGCGAAAAAAATAGATTGGCAAAAGCTAAGCCTAAATGGTGAAGGTGTTGGGGTGATGATTTTGAATTTGCAATACAATTAAGATTTTCTGCCAAATATTTTCCACCGCAGCAAAAAGTGTTGAAAGAAGGCTTCTTATTAATTTTCTGGAAGCCGAGAAAAGATTAAGAGTTCTAATTAATTAAGATCAAAGCAACTGGAATATTACTGAAAACACATTCAAACATTAAGTGGCATAATTGCGTTAGAAGTCGGTTTGTTTGTTGTTGAAAACCATTTCAAAAGTTTTTCCAAAACATTTGCCGAATGACGGCGTGTGTGTGTTTGGGTGCGATGTTCGTTCGGAAAGATGCTATGGGAACAGCATTTTCGCACTCGACATCGTTTAATCGCCGCTTTTTCCACATTTTCAGGTAAGTGTTGTGTGAGTCAGTAACGTATCATTAAATTAAATCACATACTCAAGTGGAAACGCTGAGGAAAATGGAGGCTCACCGAGGACCAAGGATGCGGGGGTAAAGAATAAATATTGAATCTGCGCATGCTGCTGCTGTCGTGATGCAATGCAACCATGGCAACACCTATTCATGTGTACATAATTAACAGCGGCAACCATATCTAATGTGTTTGGTTTGATTTGAACGCGGTCTTGCTGCGAATACCATTCGATAAGAAGTTGAAGCAATGAAAAGGAAGAGAGAAAGAAGGAGAAAAGGGTTGCGCCGCCATGAATCGAGGAAATGAAGGTGAAATTGGATTGGAAGAGAAGGGCAATGAACGCATTTCCCAAAAGAGAGAAATGATCGCAATGACGCTGTTTAACTGGTAAGAGAAATAAAATGTAATAAGTAAAATAAAAAATAGCGATCGACCTTTGAATTTGTATGTATGGATACGCTTTATTTGCTTGCTGGCACATTAAATCACCTTCCACAAAGAAGAGATGGAGAAGAAAAAAACAACTTGATATTTACTTGATGCCATCAAATGTGTAACAGTTTGCCAGAGAGCAAAAATACATCTTTGTAAATTTATGGGAAGCCTTAAGCCACCATTTACGTTTATCGCGATGGGCGAGCATAAATAACAACGCAAAAGAGGTTGTACGTACATCAATGAAGCGAGCATTTTTATTCGCGAATTGCACATAAAAATAAAGCCAACAATAAAATAAAATGTTTTCTCAAATTGAATTTTATTCAGTGTATTTGTGCGCACTTTTTCTGCGTTGCTTCACTTGCTTTTATCAATTCTATTTCTGTCCGGCGATGTTCACTTCATTCGCTTTCTCTCGCAAGCGCGCGCTCAATATCATTTTTATTATTATTTGACACTATTATGGCGATTCAGTTGCTGCTATTTGACATACGATTACGACCGTTATTTATTCTAATGCAATTTTGATGGTGAAACATAAAATAAAATTTATAAATAAATAAATGAAACGAATGGAGCAACAGACTTTTGCATGGAGAGTGAGAGAGTGAAATGGAAAGAAGCATCAATATTTTGGTAGGAGCAGACACTTTGTTCTAAATGTAAATAAAATGTGATTGCACCATTGAAACGTGGAAGCTTAAGAAGAAGTAGCAAGCTTTACACCATCTTCTTTCGGACGGATGAAAGAGCTAGCAAATAAGAGAAATTCTAAAGTGGCCACATTATGCGCATTAAAGAGCGTTGGAATATAATTTTCGTGCATCAACGAGATAACAAAGCCGGATCAAGAAAAACTAACATTTTAAAAATTCGGTTACCGAAATAATAACAGCATTCATCCAGAAGCGGATCACAAAGTCGGAGCCAAAAAGTGGATGTCGAAAAAGAGATAGAGAGTGAGAGAGAGAGAGAGAGAGAGAGAAAGTAGCAATGATGGAAAGGGGTACAAATACTAAATTATAAACGAGCAAAATGAAATATCTCTTCTTAAAACCTCATAAATGATAATATGATTTTTTTACGAATTTTGGCCGTTTTATTTCTGGCATTCTTAACAGTGAATATTGAATATGCCAGAGTTCGAGTGCGCACAAAAAGTGGACCGCCATTCCATTTTTTTCTTCCTTCGAATAATTTTTCATCAACATTATTTTTGACCGAAAAAAGAGAAAGCGTACAAAAACGAAGATGTACGCTTACAATTTCTCAAATCATAAAATATTACGTATGAATATTTAAAGGGGTTGAATTTAAACTTTACGAATCGAATAATACACATTACATATTTCATTCATGTATAAATTGTATTCTCGTATTTATAAGAGTTTTATTTTCATGATTTGTTCTTTTTATGGATATCGAGACAAAAAAGAGGACAAAACTGTTTCAAATCCGCATTATGGCAAGAGCAGCTGGGAAAAATGGAAAATATTAAATTACATAGTCATTTTGGGCGATTTTCCTGGCAATGGCATATGAATTGGCATATATGGCAATGCTTTTAAAAGACTCGTCAACAAAAAACGCGCGCGCTCATGCACGCAAACACACACACACGCAACAAGATCAACGAGCCGGAGCAAATTCGCGAAGGGTGAAAGATCAAAGAGAATTGATTACCATAAATTTGTAAAATTGTGCTATCAAAATTATTAATAAAGTGAGAGCGGGTATTCAATATTCCTTTATCTTATTTAAATGTTGGAGCTTCGAAAATTTTCTAATTGAATTTTCAGAGCGAATTGTATTCGTAGTATTTGTTCTATGCAAATCTACGGATGCTTTATTTTTCATCTTGAAATTAAATCAATTTGGATGTTGTGATCCCGCTGGAGTACGACTGCTCCATTTCTATCAGACAACGTTTAAGTCACTTTTAAGCACAGAACCTGGTGGAGCCTTAGAGTGCAACGAGAATGCTTAAAAAAAAGTTCGCTTCTTGAAATGTGTTTTTCGAAAAAAAACGTATCACGTCACGGTTGATAAAACATCATCCACGATCATAATGAAAGTGCGGCTCTAAACGGAACTTTCAAAGCAAAAAATTTATATTAGTTAAATAATTATTATTCATAACCCATTTTATGTATATAATAATGTTTCGTTCAAGTACACAAACTTCAGGTAATTGCAAATTCCACTGAATAATTGAAAAATCCGGAGCAATTAATTGAATTTTTGCATCATAAAAACTTGGCAAAAGCGCTGATGAAATAATATTATAAATGATTTAGGTAATTCTTAGATGAGATATATTCTTTCGTGGAAAATGTTCTTTGACACACTTTCGATGGGTGCTTCGTGAAAACTTCCATCATCGTTTACTTGCTTACAAACACCTGAGTTTCGGTATCACCGTCGGGCGCATGTATTTATTCACTTCGAACACTTGCGATTTTGCCGAATCGTCTTCGAAAAGATGAAGAACAGTTTCGTGCTGTGTGATACGCTTAAGAAAGTTATGTTGGTGTTGGAAAAAGAAAGAGTGCGATCGAAAGAGAGGGAAAAAGGCGAACATAATTTGCTATGCTCTTTCTTGTTCTTTGTCGCCTAATTTGAATATTCGAGTGATGCCGTCATTTCTATTTTGGCAATCGTTCTCTCTGTGGCACACTCAGCCCTAGCTTCGTTCGGTCGGTATAAAGAATTTATAAATGAACATATTTAATCTGCGTCTCAGTAGCTGTTTTTCTATCTTCGAAACGTTCGAAAGCACCGTAATGAATACGTAATACATAATCCCTTCCTGTAATGGGATGTTTTTCACTCGCTGAAAATGAAAAATTAAATTTTCCTCGAATTAAATTGTGTGCTTTGGTATTCGCAATGATGACGATGACGATGACGAACGTGGTGTGCGCATTCTTAGTGATGAAGCTCGTTTACTGATTGCTTCAAATTCTGTTTGTATATTTACGGGCTTAAAAAAATCTCAAACATACCATTTTATCAAATGGCAAATGGATTCTACACCGTAAATTTAATCAAATAGAAGTTGGGTAAATTCACGCAAAGCGGTTGCAAGACAGGGACAGCGAAGAACAAGTTAAATCCGAACTGTCGGTGTGAATGGAGAACATCATTGCCGCGTGCTTATTCGGGTATCAAGTTTTGGAACGACGGAATTTGTATTGACATTCAAACTTCCGTGTGCAGTGTCACAAACGGGACCGTTGCTACAATTTTAATGGGATAATGACACGAATGCATTATGCAAATTTTGCAGTGAAGAAATTGCCGTTATTATGTGTCCTCAAATCTTCGAACTTGTGTGTGTGTGTGCTCATGGAATTTACATTTTTGTCGACAAATTTTTGATGGTTATTAAAGAAATGTTTTCAGAGAGATAAAAACTAAATTGCTTGACCATTTCAAAGTGTATCACTGTTTGTGTGGTCTCATCGCTTCACATGGATCTTAATCTTCGGTTCATATGACGGAATTGATTTAAATCATAATGACCTTACCATGAATATCATACGAAATTGCGTGTGTTGCTTTCTGATTGTTTTTTCTCTCTCACTCAGGTCACTTTAAGTGTGTGTGCGGCGCCAAAAAAACGTGAAAACGATGAATAAAACACAACAGTAGCGATTGGCAGTGGCAAACTGCACTTGAGATTTAAATGGAACATCGGTTTCTTTTATTTGAGTTTAATGATGCTGAGTACCGTTCGAATGATCAAGCAGCAAACAGCAGCCGTATTTACACAAAACAAACATATTGAGGGTTTTGCCATTGTTTGGTATTGAGCGCATTAGTGGTGAACAATCAATGAAACGAGCGACCCTCCCCTCGAACAGTCACTCTTCCTTTTTTCCGTTGTTCTGAAGTGCATTTTTCGTTAACTGCACGCTATTATTATGCAAAATGGGGTTAGTGGCTTTAGTTAGCTGCGCTTGTAATCAGCCGAAATAAATACGTTGTTGCTTTTTTTATGACGACTTAAGACTCCTTATGAATACAAACGCAGACTTGAAACACAATGTTGCAAGTGAGAAAATAATTGTTTTTGCTCTTGAGTTAATGTGGCTTAAGTGATGAAAAATGTTGTTATGCAAAGACTTGCAATTTTTTCAAACCACTTTTAAATTCGTCAATTTGAAGAAGTAAAAAATGCGTTTTGAGCAGTTAAGGACATTTTGACCAGTCAGAGACGGAAAATGCTAATATGGAAACACGTTATAGTGCAAAACTCTACGTTTTGTACATTGTCGAACAGTTGTGTTCGTTTGTACCGCCTGTGGTTTCGGAAATCATTACGACCGAGTAAACGCACACCCGCAAAAACATAAAAAAACATCGTGCAGCTCACTTTATTCACATTTCATACGGCTAGCTGAAGCTGTTTCAAACTTATTTTCGCCTCGAATCCGGCACAACAAAAATACGTTCCATATAAATAGAACATCTTACAAGCCATATCCTTCGGAATATTAATAGAATTTTCGATAGTTGCTCCTATTTTTCATAGGTAATTAATATCCATGACAAACTAAGAGCTATCCTAACTGCTAAATCCACCGGATAAGCCTTGAGAAAATTGAAAACTCGGAAAAATAAATTATATTGACACCCTTTTACTCAATTCACTCTCTTTCTTTCGACGTTCTGGAGCTGTGCGGCGCAGTGCAAGAAACCACTAAATCAATAGACGGAGCAGAAAAAATGGAGTAGAATAAAAGGCAAACGGAAAAGTATCCGGTTTGATTTGGTGAAATCCTTGCGTAATAAATGAACCGAATAGAGAGAATAAATCATGTGGATTCGATGGATTCAACATATGCTGGATGCTCGCATGTCGAACACTACGCATTATATTATAATATGAATATAAATTATTGCTATTAAATCGTTAAGATTTTGTGATTTGGTTCGATTCGGTTCGCTTTCTTTTTTCGTGCGTTACAATTCATAATGTATTGTTTTCTTTGCAGTGTCATGATGAAGACGGAAGATTCACATAATGTGTACACACATTAGCACACATCAAATCCATTCAAAAACAATGAGATAATGGCATTGCGGACGTTGATAGATGAAAATGATATCTAAATTATACGCACATCAAATTCAATCAATTGGCCCGAAATTATTTGTAATGATCGTGATTTTTTCGGGGAAGTTTATGCTCTGCATCGGAACTATTTATAGTATCGTCGAGAAGAAGGAAAATAGCTGAATAATAATCACCGAAAAATGCTTTGAAAATGGAATTTTCGTAAGATTTAAAAGGCCAACAAATCGCTGACCGAAATTAATGTACTTCCGCATTGAAGCGAACCGTTCACGCTAAATAGCAATTAGTAAATTCGCTACTTAAGGGCAACTCACTGTGAACAAAATGTTCAAAACGAATTCGCAGGCTGTAGACTTCGTGTTGATAAACACACAAATCGATCATGAATGTAATTGACTTGTTACAACCCAAAAACCAATAAGCACGCATGAATCGGAGGTAAACCAGTTACAATTTGGGAAAATGTGCTCGATTTTATGACTTCAGGGCAAACGATGAAATGTAATGGATCCGAGAACGCCCGTTGTGTCAACACACTACAATATTTGCACAGCACATCAACCAGCAAATGCTAGCAAATGTCTCATTTGTCAGGAGATCTTTGGCATCACAGTGATGGCTTATCAAACATTACCATATGGCTAATGAACTTGTTTTCGAATAAACATCTCAATGCACAATATTTTATTAGTTGTTTTGATTTGTAATTGTGCATGCGAAAGCGCACTCAATTACATTTCAAACGCGCACAAACATTCGATTGTCCTCTGATTTATTTCGTGCACTCCCCCTCGATAGAACCGGAAAACCCATCGAATATCAAACAAAGGAAATGATACAGTATAAATTGCTCTGACATGCAACATTCTCTGATCACTCTCTTGCTCTCAGAGAGTCGGCGGATGCTTGTTTTTCGTTCGAATGGCATAGGAAAATCCAAGATGAACTCGTCGAGAATAAATGTGCCTAATTTCCTTTATGGATTTTGCTTTGTGCTGGCAATCGACTGAATGTCAATGCTTTTAGCATTGGAAAATGTGATTAGATTTAGTTCGACGGCGGCATTCACCAGTCATTAATGAATCTTCCGACTAATGCCATTCCAAAATGCCTAATGACAATAATACAATAAAGATAACAATCATAACATCGCTTCCAAAGTGTTTATTGACCGTAATGAGCTTATGCACAGTCAGCATCAGCTAGAGACACACTCATCAAACTGAGATTAAAATCATTTTGATCTGATTCAGATGCGTTGGATAAGCAAAAATCGACTTACGTTTCGGCAAAACTGTTGAAAATACTATTGGCAGCGACACCATTCGTATTCGATAGAATGCTATTCGAACGTGAGCCCAGCGTCATCGATATGGGAGACGTTGCCAATGAAATGGGACCGCCGACTTCGATTGGTGGTGAGTCAGCATTCGGCGGACTGTTACCGGAATTTTGCGATGTCCTGAGTGGATTAGACGAATTCAATGAATTTCAAAAATAATGTTTAGTTTTGTTTTTTGCTGTTTCGTTTTTATGATTTTCATTTTTTAATTTTTTTTTTTATGCCAAATAAGATGGCCATTTTACCTAAAGCCAGGCGATGGTGAACCGGCACTTCCTGAACAAGATTGATGATTGTGAACTTGCATCAATGACGATTGTGGTCGATCCAAATCGGAATCGGTGCGTGGGCTCTGTGCCGGCGCACTTGTGCTCAAATGCTCATCATCATTGTCTCCAATTATATCCGGCGATGATTCACGACTTTGCTCATTCTGCCAAAAATCAAATTGGTTAATTTCAATTCGAGATGTTGTGCTATTTTTGAGACAATTTACTCGTTCATTCAAAGTGGGGGTGTTATCGCCGCTATCACGTTTCCTCTGCTCTTCTTTGAGCCGTTCAGCCTTACGCCATTTTGCTCGCCGATTTTGGAACCATACCTGCCAAAGAAACCGAACATTAAATATGATAATGAAATTATTCGAGTTCCAGGAATATTTCAATTTAAATTGAAAAATTATACATTTCAATTCAGTGACGGAATAAGAATAATCAGCCATGTAAACTAATAATCGTCATAATATATGTTTCATTTCGATGAGAATTATTAAATTTATGGTTGCTTTATGCGCCAAATTTATTTCCATTTGCAGGCATCATGACACCCCAGCTGCGGCTTTGCCACCGCCACTGCACAGACGCTCGCAATGAAATTCAATAAGTTATCGTCTACGCTACACAATTTTCCATCACCCGGAGGCTATCAAATTAGTTGCATCGCAAGAACTACGATCTCTTGAACTTGTTGTTCTAAGACACAAATTTGGTTTTTTTTTTTCAGCCATCAAAATTGAAAATTTGTCTGATTTCCTTTTTTTACGCTCGTATTTTCTTCGCAAAATTTCCGTCAAATGATTTTTTTCGTTGCAATTTTTCCAGATAGAAGGGTGCTTATTTCGTTGGCACAATAAACATTTTTCATGATACAGTAAACAAAAGACGATATAGTAATAATTACACAGTCGAATGCCTGCATGAATTCGTCGATTGGATTCATCCAGTTGGCTAAATGTGATTTTAAGTAACTGCCGTATCAACAACTCAGCGGATAATACGGTAAATTGCTTTGTTTGCAATTCACTCATTGAATTGACGCGCAAACACAAACGGCAACGAGCAAATGTCAATTTGAGGTTTTGTTCGGCGACAATGTGCGATATAAAGTCCACAAAGAATATTCCAGCACCGATTTTTATCCCGATTGAAATATGTAATATTTGTGTTTGTTTTGTGTGTGTATGTTCGGTGTTCCTCTCGCTTTTAATCCAGTTGCACCCCTAATGCTGAACAGAGTGGAGAACAAACAAATCGAGAAAAACAAGTAGCGAACATTTGCGTACATGTTCAAATGTAAATAAATTAATATTTCATGCGAACAAATTTGTTTCTCTTTCATTCGATACACCAAAAGTAATTACATTTTAAGTATTCATTGTGTGCTGTGTCGCCTTTTGTTTCTTGCTTCCTCTTCAATTTCATTCCGTTCGCAATTTTCTCAACAATTTTCCCTTTTGATGAATTTCTTCTGAACATTATGATTGTAAAATTGATATCGCTTTTTGGAATGTCGCCAAAGACAGACGATGGGAAAAAATCGATTTCACAATCAAAACAAAAATATGAATAATAATTTGAATGTGTGATTTTGTTTAAATATATTATCAAAGAGAGAATCATGTTTAATATTGACAAAGGAACAAATTACGGTGAAGAGTATTCGAGTTGTTTGATTGAATCGACAAAACGAACCGAATATCGCAAAGAAAACAAATTACACAGCTCAATGGATCATGAAATTAAATTACAGCTTCGATAATAACAATAATATAGATCATAATTTTGTTGCACATAACTTCGGAATTTTTGTTCGTAAGTCATATAATGTGGTTCCCTGTTATTGAATGAATCAACCATTTGTATGAACAGATGTGAGCCTTAATCCACTTTTGGCCGATCGAATGTGTAATTTTCGTAAACTCTTTTATTTAGTAAAGAGGTAACCACCGACTTGGTGTTCTTTTTTGAGCCCTCAAGCGATTCGGCGGCCACGGATTAGCAGACGTAATAAATTATAATAAAAATAGTTGGCGCTTCTGTGCACTAACCCATTGTGATTGACAAAGTGCAGCGTAACCACCGAGTAATTTGATACTGTAACCAGTTTTGGTATACTGATAATGTTCATTGATACATGTGTACTGTACAACTCGTTCTAAAAATGAGCTTGTACCGATTCGATATTGCTTGCGGGTATTTCGGTGTGCGCAAGGAATTCTAGTTAGAAAATAAGGCAAAGGGAGATTTTTTTCGTTCCATTTGCCACTAAATAACAAACATGTCTATCTTGCCAAAACACCAGCTATCCTCTCCAAGAAAAAAACTACCTCCTGCTAAACGCATTTGCCATTTCAAAGTAAAAAATAGAATCAACGAAGATTATTGCTATAAATTGCTAAAAAATTGAAGGAGTCGTGTGTGGTGTGTGTGGCTTGTTATTCCCTTTATTGTGGTTAACAGCAGATAATAATGGTTGTGTGCATCTTCACTAATGCGTCTGTCAATCAAAATCACCGGCTGTGCTCACTTTGATGGTCAGCCGAATTGGTGCTTCTGAGAAAAACAGTAATAAAATTTAATTTAATCTATTCACAGCTTGTTTCGCTCAAGTGCTAAGTTAACACGTTTAGCTGTGAAGGTTCACAACGAACTGTCAATCGATTAGTATTTGCGTGGTCAATTCAATTTGATTATTCGGACATTTGAAATGATATAACGGCTAATAAAATTCCTTTGATAAATAAAATATGTACAAATATCGCCTTGGTCTTTCGATCGAGTTATTTTTTGCAAGATTTTGGCAATTTTTATTGAAATAGCTGGAAATCGAGAAAACTTCAAAAAAAAAAAAAAAACACAGAGAAATTCAAACGAAATTATAGAAAAATCACGTCACTTTTTCAATTGTTTGCTTTTAGGCGATGGAAATGTGTTTGGATCAAAAGAAACATGAAGTCAAACTACTTCGTACACTGTTGTAAATAAATTGTGTGAATGTATGTAATATGTTGCATGAATATTCTAGCACACGTCAGGATTCGCGCCATAGAAAGAGGTGCAAATTACATTGAAAAGAGAGAGAGAGAGAGAGAGTTGCGAATGATGTGCACAAATTTCATAAAAAAGGTGTCAATTATCCGAATAAATGCAAGAAAAAAGAAATAATTCATTTTAATTGAAAAACAAAGGTAGGAGCCGCTCTTGCTTGTAATACAAAGAAAAATTCCAGTTGAAATACATAACAAACGAAATAATTACGTAGTTAAGTGGTGCAAAATGGAATCATGGCAATTAGTTTGTGAATCACTGCTGGTTGGTTGGAGGCTGGCTCACAATATCTCAGTTAATTATGTACGATGAAAATTTCAAACGCAATTCAAGTACCCAATTAAGAATTTGCTAGCTTTGTCATCCTGTCTCTCACTCTTTCTCTCTCTCTCCCTTCCGAATGTTTTTGTTTGTGAGAAGCAAGCCTTCCGAGATTGTGTGATGGCTGTTGACGCACAACAAACAGGAAGGCAAAGTGCATTATTTTTAACTACTGGTTTCTGTCACACAATCACAATACGTGACATCCTTCCAGGCAAATATTGAATAAAACACAAACACAAGTGCCACACAATCTTTATATATCAAATCAGAATTTGGAGAGCGCAGCTCTCAGTGCACTTTCGGAGGATGAACAAAGTTAAATTTCGATACCAGAAAAGATTTTATTGGCATTATGAATGAAATATGTCTGAGGCATCAAACGCGAGCCGATTTACAGTGAACAGAAAAATGTATTCGAATGTGTTATTTCAAAAGTGGCTCTTATTTGATTTGAACATTATGTATACCATCATAGAAATTGAAACAGCTGAACTAGACAAATCATTTGTACATTTCTTTCTGAGCATTTAACCGGCACACGCATCAAAAATTTAGAGCAAATTTGACATTTGATATCTTGAGAGAGTGAGAAGAGGAAGGTTCTATGTGATTCAACCTCGGCATTCAGCGAACAATAGTACCAGCACTAAAACATCATTTCACTCAACATAATTTCTCCGAGTTATTCAATTTTGGATTCGACTCACTGTCTGCCGTGCTCATTTTTCGCCACTATCATTCCATGAAACTTGATATGTTTATTTATTCTTGTTTTCAGGTCACGTGCACCAAATTTCTCATCGCCGCCATGCACGGCATCACGGCTGAATTTTATTTAATCACCAACACCAAATTTCATTTTAACAACGCAAAAATAAATTTGACAATTCGGTAATGCAATTATGGGTTGTCTCAGGATTGAAAATGTTTTATTTCATTCACTCGTTCGATGCGGTATCGGTTCGAGTTAAATGCTGTGTTCCTTGTCTAATTTTTATTGCTCTTTCAATTAAATTCAATACAAATTCAAACGAAAATTCAATATGAACCGAGAACAAAACAACATTTTCGTCGAAGAGGACTTGAGTTGTGCCGAATGTTGTTTGCAATTAAGAATAAAAAAGGTTAAATAGGCACGTGAAAACAGCACAAGCAAAAAATTGCCTTTCGAAATGAAAGGTTGACATAAAGTGTGCAATATGCACCTTTCAGTTTTCGATTGCATAAAACAATTGAAATTTTAATTGCTTAACAAAAATATTTGTTCAAAAAAATGTGTTCACAGCAGCAATCAGCCGAAACATGTACACAGTGTGAGAATTGAGAGGGACATTTGCGAAATACTCTTTGCAACGGAAAACTTGACTAAAATGCGTTTTGCAGAAAATATTATGTATTTGAAAGTGCTTTTGTTTTTTAGGCGACGTTCTTTTGTTGAATCAAAAAATGATTTCATTTAAGGGTGAAAATGGTCGATCTCATGATGCATTTACATTCATTAGCTAAACCAATTTGTAGCTACACACCAAATCGATTTAATGCGATTTCGATAGACTAATAACATCTATATGTCGTTCATCTCTAAATGTTAGCCATTTAGACGGCATCGAATTACATGAGGACTTCTTATTCATGTGCTATAATTGAGTTTTTGGGCATGGAATTAGTTGGAAATTAGCTAATGGTACTTTTTTGTTTAGTTCGAAAAACATTGATGATAGATAAAACCGAATCCTAACTCAGTTACCGGGAGTTTTTCGATAATTTCATATTTGAAGTGTCTGATCGTGAAAGTCTGTTTGTTCTTTTCTTCTAAATGTGTGGATGTACTTGTTATGTGTATATAATCTCACCGCACGTTTGCTATATGAACATGTGTTAACCCACATTAATTCCCAGAAAATCAAATAATCCGATCAAGCAATTTGCTCATGGTTTTGACTGTAAAACCCGATTGAATCGAGAGCGTGTATGTGAACGGCACAGAAAGTCGTCTCTTTTTTTGCAACAACAAAACTTTTGGAAGTCATGTTGAAAAAGTGGAGCAATGGCAAAGTCCGCAGCATAGGAATGAATTTGACGCTGAAAATCATGTTAACACTCGACCGAGTTCAGCTGGGGAGAACGATGTATGTAATTGCATTGGCATGTCAAATTCAAGTCGTAAATTGAAGTGCAACCGTACTTATCAATAAAATTCCAGCTTCAACTGACGCAATTGTTCAATCACACATTTGGTTTATTGAATTCAATGTGATGATGACCTTGTGACCGATGCTCAACAATTCCTCCCAATTTTATTTTTCGATCAAGTTTTCGGACTGGAATAGCAAATTTGGAATGAATGAACGATAGACATACCTGAACGCGTGCTTCAGTCAGATTTATTTTCATCGCTAAGTCCTCTCTCGTGAATACATCCTGCGAATTGGAGAAAAAACAAGGCATAAGTCAGAAGCCAACAATACATTCGAAAAACATGAAGTATTTCTACATTTAGTGATACATTTGATTAGCTCGGCTGTTGGATGTAAAACTGGGTAAAATTGTATGAGATTGTCGCTGTTTATTCAACACCCAAGCCGAATACGCTTAATGTTCGCAACAAACTAACCGGGTAGTGAGTCTGGGCAAATGCAGTTTCCAACTCTTCGAGCTGCTGAAGCGTGAATGTTGTCCGGTTTCGTCTTTGTTTTCGTCGCACAAACGTTTCATCGTGTATGGCCGGATGATATGAGTAACTGGTATCTGCAATTGAATGAAATAAAAATCGAATTCATTACTGCCAAAACTCAACGATGATTGCGTAAATAAAATTCAAACGTTTGTTTTTCACATTCGAACAATGCCAACATAAACAATTTAATTGGTCCTCCTTATTGCTGTAATATTCACAATTGAAATTTTATACAATATTGTTACCATACAATTACTATTCACTCACACACACACGCGCGCGCGGAACTTTCCTATGAAACGGGCCATCCGAAAGAAATCAAGCAATAAACGATAAATTGATATAATAGTAATCGAATGAACGATTGCATACACTACAAGCGCAATATTCAAATTTCAAGATTTCTAAAACGCTTTCCAATCACATTATTCACAGAAAATCCAACGAATTCCCAGAACATATTAATATTATTTTGATGGCGATACCATTTTAGCACTAAATGGCTTGAAGTGAATAAAAATTCACACTCTCTCAACTCTTTTCTTTTTGACGCAATGTTTTATTCAATTTTATGGAAATCATTTCTAAATTGTGCACACCATGTAATTTAATTAGGCGAAGTCACACGACGTACAATGCATCAATTGAATGAGTTTGCGCTTAAATTGGCTCTAACCAAATAATGCGGGCCTCAAACGCTCAACGCGCATCGATTCGATTCACATTTTAATTCACACAAACAAACCCATTCGACGAACCAAGGTTTTTCGAATTCCATGCTTCGCAAGAAGATGGCATTTTGTCATGCAATCGCTCACTCCATATTGCATGAATGTGTAATGAAAATATTCGATATTAAAATTCATTTATCATTTATTAAAGAAAATTATATACTCTTGTACCCGTTTAATTCAATTGGATGTAAATGTTTAGTCATTAAATAATTGTAAACCATAGAAAATTTCATCAACTACACATCAAATTCGGCGAGAGCACTTGAAAAATTTGTCTTTTTGAAGTTGTTCTCGATTTATTCACAAAATCGATGCCATAAACTATAACAATTGTATTCGAATACCTTCGAACTTGAAATAATATTGATTTTGAATTTATTATAATAAAAAAACGATAACAAACAAGTGCCTCCAGAAATTGTACGTTCCAACAGTTGGCGAAATACCTGAAATATGTTGAATTGAAATGCTAAAGCAACGAAAATCCCTCGATTTAAATATAATTATTGCATTTTCCACACTTCATCCATTAGTAAATCAAATGGATGTCAGGCTAAACCCCAAATGTTGAACATATGCAATCTTCATTCGACAACTATTTCACAATTGTTAGTAACATTAGAACGATTTTTTTTTTGTAAATTTCACAGATTCGAACCAGATTCAAAATTATTCTGATGGAAGAATTTGATGTTATCATTTCAATCTTAATGCTAACACTGATTCTATCATTTGCGTGACAAAAAATGTAAAGCTTGGAGATTTGAACCAAATCACATTCAATCACTAATTCTCACACATAGAAAATTTGTGATGCTGAATGTGTGAGTAATGGACTAGTTGCCGAAATGACGGCTTTTTTCCACCAAATATTGGATAGGAAAATATTTGGCAAAATTCATCAATTTCAACTCATTTTTTAGGTTTGCAAACTATGTAATCGAGATTATTCAAACAACTCAAATGTTTGACACATTTTTTGGGATTTCAGATGCTACAGAACACCTGCTACGATTGTTTTTATGATAAACAACAAACTACAATATTTAATTCAACAATATTTTGAGCCGGCAAATATTTCTTCCTCTCAGAATAAATAGACAAAAATCGAAACAAAAAACAAATAGATTCTCTTCAAACAACATAACTATCTATAAAAAGAAACTGAAAGTTAAATTAAGGCATCAGTCTCAATCGATACAAGTTTTACAGAACTACAAACCGTTTTGCCAAAATGAGAGTTGCAATTATTTTCTTTTTTACCACCGTCGCATTTGCGGTGATTAGTTTTTCTTTAATTTCACGGACGAAATCTATTTTAATATCTTTATTTTATTTTCGGTCATATTTGAATGTGAATTTTTGTCGTGTTCCAAATTGTAATTCCTTTTCTGATAATTTTAATTTGCAGACAATTGCTTTTGGATGGCCTGAAGCTGAGCCAGATGCTGAGCCATATGCTGAACCAGATGCTGTGGCAGAGGCAATGGCTATGCCAATATTCTTCAAAAAATTCCGACATGGCTTGCACGGCTCATCTGGCTCATCATCATCAACTTCTAATAAGATCACCGTGAGACGATGCCGCTGTCGCCGAAAGAAATGTCCAACCAAACCCGGGAATGGAAGTGGATATGGTGGAAGTGGCACGAGACGCAGGTAATACAACTTAAACACGAAACATTTAGTTTGCACATTGAATTAATTCCTTTTGAATTCGTCAATTTCTCAATTTCTCAATCGATCTTTTCCAGCACAACCTCTACAACTACCACTACGACGACTACAAGTAAGTCCAAATGGTTTATGTTGATATATTTCGATTTTAAGTTAGATTTAATGGAGAATGAAATGTTTTCAAATTCACACAATTGATTTAAAAAAATGTTTTTTCAAAATTTGAATTTTAATGATGACGATCGCTCGATTTTTTACCAATGCCACAAGCAACTCAATTAGCACATACTTTAATTCAAATTACATGTATCTAGTTCAGCCCTGATTCGATCATTAATTATTATAACTGAAATTATAGATTGAATTTAATAACAGATTTTTGATTTGTAAAATTCACAGCCACAACAACAACATCTAGTACAACGACAACAACAACTACGACTACGTCCACAACTACGACCACAACTACGTCCACAACTACGACTACGACTACGACTACATAGTAGGGTTAAGGGTCCATTCTACAAAACCGGCGGCGATGCAATTTGGTTCTTCATTCACTGCTTTTATTTATTTCTTGCACATAAGACACAAGAATATATTTGAATCAGCACCAATTATTCAAATTAAGTTAAAGTTATGCACGACTTTGAAGAAAAATTCAATTTAAAAATAAAAAAAAATCTTCCAAAAATTGGTATCAGTTAATTCAATTGTAATTCCTTTTTGAAAGAATTGTCTGAAAAATTAAAGGATTTTCATATTCAAGCGTCGTTTTTTTAGCAATTATTATTCGACGGTGACTCAAAGATCATATCTCACAGGAAGAGGGGAAATGATGCTTATTTAATCTGGATCGCACTAAATATTTGATTAAAATACATGATAATATCACTTTTTGCCGTTGATGATGATGGGTATGCTGCGCTTGCCACTGCGATTCACAACGACACATTTAAACATTAAGTTTGATTTAAATTGGGTTAGCATCAATTTGAATTACGTTTTCATTGTACATAATGCGCCGCTGCCAAACACCGATTTCAACATAAAGATTCGCATTCTTCTGCACTTTAGTTTAATGCGTTGATGATGCACACACGCATATCCGCAGTCAAAGTGCGTGCCGCATTCATTTACATTCGTGATGTTGTTGTGACGCCTTGTCAGTTTCGATCATCGCATTTCATGTTGATGATGATGTTGTTGAAGTGAAGATCAAAGTGTTCATTTACAGTGAGTGTGCTCACATCATGTAGATGAGGTTGAATTTAGAATGGAACAGAGGGATAGAGATAGAGTGAAAAGTGGTTTTTGCAAATCCTATTCCCATCAGACATCGATTACAAATCGAATGCATTATTGAATCACTCATTCGACGCCACATAGACAAAGAGTGTATGACCTATCGCAAGACACAGCCAAACTGCATGAATATAGACGAACATGGAAATAGGGCTGGTTAAGCGAGAGAAAGCGAGACTGGAAGACTCATGGATGGGAAGCAAAAAGAGGGCGGGAGCATGGCTATGGCTCAATCAACCGCTGTGCTATCATGCACATCAATTAAATATTGGTCAATTCAAATTTTATCAAATTTTCGTCGAAATTCTATTAAAACAGAAATCAAATAAACTTCGATGCAAAGTGCCCATTCAAATTGATGCAATATTTGATATGCAAGGTACTATGGGTGATGCTGAAAGGATGTTTGATTTTCAACATTGACGAAAGCGGATTGAACTTATCGTAAAAGCCGATAAGTCGAAATTCAATTGTAAATCTCAATTTATGGATGGATTTGGTGGTTACAATGAGAAGGTTTACGGCTCTACTGGAATGCGAAATGTTACTGCAATTCGAAAATGTGTTGGTAACATGCTAATGACGTATAAATTACCATCAAATTTAAAAATTAGATTATGCTCCGTTCGCTCTCACTCTTCCAAATTGAAATGGATACAAAAAGCCACAAACCGTCTGAAGCTGAAAAAACTTTGCCGCGCGCCCATTCCAACTCTCTTGCTCTTGCAGTCGCTCTTCATCGTCGCTTCGTCAAACGAATGAGCAAAATGGAACGCTATTTCAACTCGGCGGCTGCTGTGCCTTTGGAACAGCTTTCCACATAACTTTTAACTTTTATTGCATTAAGAACGACAAGGGTTTTTCTCTGACTTTCGCTCTCCGAAAATGTACGATGGATTCGCGCGCACAACCAAAAAGCAAACATCGAATCAAAATGAAATTCGAAAGACTGGGGATCGCATGATGTTGATGGTGTTGGCACGAAACAGCAGAAACGTATAAATTTATATACAAAGTAATATATATATATATATATCGAAGATGGGATGTATCATTTGGCGAATCCGAATATTGGTGGTTGATTTGTAAGCCTCGTTACTCAGATTATTCGATTAAAGGATTTATTTTTGAGGGTGAACACCACACAAAGTACTGTGCCTCTCGATTCTAAAAGAAAATCCAATTTTGTGACGACAAACTCAGGTTCGCTACAGAGCATTCCGCCACGACGACGGAAAACTACGCAAATACAATGTTAAATTGGTTAATTAACGGACATGTCATAATTATCGGCGATCATCACCATGTCCAATTGTTGTGTTACTTATCTAATTTGTGTAGCAATTGAATGCAATGCTAATTGAAATTATGAAATAATTTCATTTGGGCTATGCTATTTCAGCGCTATTGTGTGTGTGTGTGTGCCAGTGACTGCAGTTTACGGAGTGTGCAATTTGCAGTAAATGAAATTTGCATGTCCATTAACAACCGTCAAGCGTTCTGTTCTTGAATACACATCTGCGCAGATTGAGGAACTTGGTTTATTGTTCGGGAAGTATTCATATCGTGTGTTAAAATGATAAATGAAACTGAAATAGGCGAGGGCTGGCATTCTAATTCTATGTGTTTTGATGTACTTACATGGATGCGTTGATGCAAATGGATAGTCGAGGGTTGGCAGGCGCGGTTGATGAGGCCCTGCAGGATGTATTGATGGCGGACAATGATAGCAGAACATTCCTCTACCTGCTGCGTTCGCAGGGCTCAGCTGAAAATAGACATGAAAACCGTATTAGCTACGATATGTGTGCAAATATTCAACCTAGTTTTTGAAGTCACAAAGAAAGGTAGTAGCCACAAATTGGCGTTCGTTGGTTTTTTTTTTTTTTTGATGAGCGGAAAACCACACACAAAACATTTGTACGTTCAATCATCAAAACAGATTGAAACAATTGTCTGATAACGAAATGAATGCTCACTGCAACAAATGGAGATCGCGCTCTTTATTAAAGCATACATATTACACACACACACTGCACGAATGCGATGCCAAGAGAGACCGCAAGCCAAAAAGAGACAGAAAGCGAGCGCGGTCCAGAATCATAGCGCACAGAAAATGATATTATCAAACAAATGCAATGAAATTACATTAAAGCTAATTTTGAGCACATTTTCGAGAGCAGTTGCGAGTGATATGGAACGGACCTTATTTCGTTATCGAGCCCATTTACATGCCATGCCGACGAAAGACAAGGCCGCACATCACATAGAGAGTCGTATCAATTTGTGGCAGATTTAATTTTAGTGAATTGGTATATCGGTTTAAAGTGATCTGAGCCATATCAATGATGCTCTCTTTCGCGCTTGCGAGTTTCCGCTGTGAGCCTGATGCCATATCTGATGCTGCCACTGTCACTGTTGTTATTGTTACTGTTGGATGTGTGGCATTTGATGTGCAACACCATTTGTCGGCCAACATTCAATAGAATATTTTGCATATATTAAATCTAATTTGGTTCGAAATTGCATTTGGAACGGTTTGTTGTGTCGGCTTTTGCTGTTCTTTCGCCATTCGCTCGAGTTGTACATACATTTTTTTATTTTTTTCGTCAATTTTTGTCCGCTGCAATTTGATGCTACGGCCAATTTTCGTGCTCCACTCACTTCTCATTAGAACGATTTATTATCATTGTTCATCCTGGAAATGTTGATTCACACAACAAACAACAAGTTTGTGTTAGCAACGAAATTTTTATTTTGCGAGCTTTCTTATTTGTCGTTTGCGTTGTAGTAATTAGAGCGACACACACACACACACACACACACACACACACACACACACACACACACACACACTCATTGGTCGTCCGCTCGGTTGCACAAGTGCATAGCTCAATTTTATTATCGCTCCAAATACAAATGCAAAAATACAATTTGGTTGAGCTCATTTCGAGTGTAAATTGAATGATACAAGGATGAAATTGCAACGCGCGCACACAAAAAAATTGCACCGGAAGAATTGAGCGCAGACTTATTTATGGTGTGAACGAATTTAATTATTCCGAACAACAACAAATGCACTCAAGCGAGAGTTTGTTTATATGAATTGAATGAGTAAATAATTAATATGTTGTTTATTAAGTGTTCCATGACTCATCGATTTTGTCACGAGGACTCGTGCATTTTGACGTTTTGTTGAGATTTCATGCAGCGCAGTGAAAATCAATTTGCAGCTTTTCGAGATGCGCGCAGCGCCTTGTCATATAAACAATTCAAAAAAATAGTCAGCTTTTATTTTCATGAAGCAACATCGAAATTGAACTTATCATACGAAAAATCATACAGTTATCAACAAAGATTGATCTAATTGAATGCTTAAAAGTCCGTAAAAAAATGATTAAATTTAATTGGCAGGCAACTCGTCCACACAAGCTCATTCACTCACACTCGCTCGTTCAATCAAAATATAGATCAAGAGAAGAACAAAAGCATGTTTGGGTTCGCATCGGAATGGTTTCAGTTCGGTTATTATACGGTTGTTTTATTTTATTAATAAATTTCATAATCAAACAATTCCATCATCATATTTATAAATTAGCGTAAATTGAATTTGATGCGCCGCGTCAACTAATAAACGAAAATATTGGTATGCATACGATATGGTGAGAGAGAGAAAGCGACTCAAACGCGAACATCGCACATAGGGAAATGATGTTCAATTCGAAATGCAGCAAAATATGCGATATTTTTTCACGAAAATTGAGATGAGTCAAAAAGTGACATGAAATGCACGATAGGGCAGCCAAAAGCGTGTTATTGGTTGGGAAATTCGGAATATTTCTCGCTCGTTGATAAAGTGTTAAGTGTGCGTGTGTTGAACATAAAATAACAGAGAGACTTTTTCCAAATGAGCTGTTGATGGAAAAAGCGCGCGAACACACACATACACTCGATCTATGGCATAAATGAATTGACTCCCAAGCTAATGCAATCGCATGATTGATGCATAAACTTTCGGCATGCTCTCAATGTTCGACTCTCTTTTTGGATGCATTCGAATGATGGAATGAAATGAACGGCGAGATGAAATTTCGTTGAATGAGTTAATAAAATGCAATTGTGGCTCATGATGGCTGCGATGCGACAGCGGTGAAAATGGAGAGAGCGAACGGGCGGGAGAGAGTTTTTTTTCTTCACTTTTTACACATTTTTGTGCGTGTGTGTCGTTGCCTTTGTGACAGCTCCGATTAAATTAAAATCATGCTTTTTCCATCTTCTCTCGTTCGATTCCAATCCAATTCATTTGCAAGCATGTAATTTTCATCAGCCGCACGATGATGTCACCGATTTCGGTTTATTCTAATGAATTGTTAATTAATCAACTTAATTCATAACTTCGTACAGCGCTCTGAACTATGGCCTTTTTCGCAATAAGGAGCCGGCTCCTCAGACCGACACTCGATTACTGCATATGAACTCAGTTTCTTTTGATTCGGCATGAAGTCAGTTTCTTCAGATGGATGTATTTAAAGGCGGTCCGATTTTTCGACTTGATTCCACGAAATGAAACGTCTGCCTAAAGTTTATTAATAAATTTTCGCTGTCATTTTAATTTAGGCATATTCAATTCGTCGCTGTAGCCGTCGAACGATTCTTTTTATCGACAACACAATAAATTATCGTAATTCTAATTGGTTCACACACTGTTCATTTGCTTTAGCGTACGACACAAACGCATAAATAATTAATTGAAATTGTGATGGATAAAAACAAAACTTTTGAACGAGCGAGCGAGTCTCGTGGATTGTTCAGCGCCAGCCGCAACTGACTGCTGATGAGCATCAAATTTGTATCAAATTGAATTAGATGCGCGATATGTGTGTGCATACGCAGCAAAGCGCAATGACGATTGATTCACTTATGTTTAAGAAAAAACGAGAATATTGAACATTGAAGCGAGCCCAACTGACTAATTCAAATCGGCTTGCATCTCAACGATTGCTAAATCGAGCGATACGCACAAACAACGAACATGGAACCAAATACAATTATTTTCGTTTTTAATTCTTCAATTTAATAAATGAAAATGGTTGCAAACAAACTGTAACATTCAAATAAGCGACAAGCAAAGCATTTCGCTTGAATATACACACACATTAGTGGTTCAATTGATAAGCGAGTCATTAAAGGCATTAGAGTCTTGACAATTTCTATGCGATTGGCGTGCGGCATTCCAACAAAAGAACACCACCAAATATACCAATTAAACTGATTAATCGAAACGTTTTTCGCTGACTCATTCCAAACGAATCCTTTCTAATTAGCTGAATTACAATTCCATTCGTTTGCATGCACAAACGTTGCTGAGAATAATTGTGTAATAAATGGTAATTTTGTTGCTGTCATGAGCGAAAATTATTTGTGTGACGACGCAATTTTACATATCTCAGGTGCAAAATTGCCAACGAGGAAGCAAACAAACCCATTTGAAAAAATTAATCTTCATCAAAATTTGGGTATACAATAAAAAACCACAACCACCGACAATATTTGAACGAAGTGAAAATGCGTGGCCGCTCTCGGGCTGCTAACACACTATTTCATTTAAATGAAGATAAATGCAATCCAATCCAATTCGAAATATTTAATATTCATATGAAACGAAAATATCACAGTCACACCGCCCTCTGTCTGCCGCTTCGACGGAACGGATGGAGCGAGTCGACAGTCGTTACACAAATGCGACACAGCAATTATATGATTGCTTTTGTAATTTGATCTGGTTTCACATCATTTCGGAGCGGAACGTTCGCAACTGTATCTCTTTCGTTTACGTTTTTCTGCGCATTTTTTTTTCAAAATTCGGAAAGAAATTGATACCAAAAGAATTAGATTTTTAGATTTTCCCCATTTTGAGCACCGAAATTGGATTAAACTTCGATTTTATTTCAGTCCCAAAGGGATTTTAAGGAGATCCTTGTGACATTTGACAAAGAGAGAGACGAGCTAGTTTTGGATTTAGGGGGATCGATTTTGGCTGACATTTTTGCACAACAACTCACGTGCACATATTTTTGCGAGCGTAAATTACCAAGCATGTTGAACATTTACTATGAACACGTCAATTTGGTTTAAAAAGGCATTGTGTGCATATGGTAGTTTTGCGAGACATCGTGATAATTAAAAATTTGCACTTGAACCGGGAGATTGAAATGAATCGATAGCATTGTTTTAAAAAATGTCGTCTTAACACGAATGCTGTTAACTGAGAAAAATCTACCTTCTCAATCGGCCGATCAGATAGCGATGCAAACAAGTTTAACCGAATTAAAATGACAAAAAACAAAAACAAAAGGTGGTAAAATTCATACCCGAATTCTTTTCAAGCAAGATTGAAATATCCTCTTCAACATGCACAAATCGCTCCATTCTTATGGTCCAACACTTCGCAAAAATGTGAATGCGAACGAGCATTCAACAAAGGGAAGTGCTTCTATTTTAGTAAATTTCGATAAAGATTTGGAGTAGTCGCGATAAGACGCATTAAAAACAGTGTTGTGGTGTAAAATAGTCTTAATTCAGCAAAGAATTTCAAATTAAATAAGCCGAATGGAATGCATGAATGTAGTCTAAATGTTATCGCTATTTTGACGGGCTTCATTCTACATGAATCATGCATATTTTATCGAAATAATCGTCATTTAGCAACTTGCCAAATTGCTCCACTCGCAGCTTCAGATAACTTTAAATATTTCCCATTTATAATTCATAATCCAAAACGAGAAATTGTGACGCTTGATATATATTGACTAAGTCAATATTTGAAATGTTCAATATTTCGGTCTAGTGAAAATGTGTTCTCCATGCTTCTTAAATCATTCGAACTTTCAATATGTTATTTGAAACAACTTGAATTCGACGATGGGACAAATTCAAGCTTCGCACCGGAAAATGAATTTTGACTCATTATTCAATTCATTTCTTTAAATTGACGTCAAAAACTTGCCTCTATCGATATAAATACGCACTCTATCAAACATGACATCGATACAAATTCACATTATAAACTAGAAAATTGAAATAGATTTTTTCATTTATAATTCCGAATGAGAATTCGAAAAATATGGCATTTTAATATCAAACATTGATTAAAATATTTACGAGTACTTTGTTGAAGCCGAAAGAATTGGTTGAAAATTGTTGAAAATGTGTAGCGATTGAAAGGAACAAACTGTCTATAGATTTGCGGCTCCGTTTAACACTGCTGAATCATGAAAGCACATGCATTTATTTAATATTTTAATAGTTCTGCTTATCGAGAATTTTCTCTTAAATGTTTTAAGGTTTTTTTGTGCGACATATTGAATAGTAAAATATCGACAACGGCGTTCATTTCCATTGCAATTTGGCTGAAACGTCTGTTTATCTGTTTTATCTGTTGTTATTTCAAATGAAATTATTTTCAATCATTCAGCCATTCGACATAAAATAATCGCAATTTACATATCAAAATCACAAATTGACATATAAAATATGAGCCTTTGAAACGAGCCGTCCCACCATAAATTCAAAGCGGGTAATTGATTTAGATTTCGTTTTAATTTTTAACGGCACATTTTAATATTCCTTACGTACAGTTTTCGACAGTTGGTAAAAGCATTTTATCGTGGATACATTATCGTTAATTGGAAACCAAATTATCTCAATCACATTGAAATCACAGAATGTGTTACCGTCATGGCGGCGCACAATTCAAACCATATGTGTGCAACCCAATTAAACTTGCGAAGAAGTTTAGAAAGACTGTTTGCTTCATTTTTGCACCAAACGCCATTTATTATTTACAACAACATGAAAAAAGTGCACCGCATCTCGTCAAAACTTGGCATTAATCTGTTTGCGTGCTTTCATTTAGCCAAGTGATAAAAACCGTCCGTTCGAATCTGATTTTGGGTGTTATTTTAAATGTATTTGAATTTCAGATTTTGGTTCGTCCTAAGCATATTCGGCTTTCGTGTACTCATTCCAGATTAATTATTCATCGTAATAAAGTGCTTCGAATGTGTCGCTTTTTTCCATTTAATTTCCATTTCGCATGAGCATAATTTTTATACGGTGGCCTCTTCTCCGCCTCCCGTCCGAAAGAGTGAGCGCTGAAAGCCTGATTTCAATTAAAACATTTTCCACAAAATTCTGCAGTTTGCTCATTTATTATGAAAATAACCGACAATGTGCATAATATGTCGTCACCTGCGGAAGGTTTTATCCGGATCTACGGTAAAGTGAATTAAAATCCAAACATGTTTTGCTCGGTGAGCTGATTGACCATTGGCTCGGCTATGGACAAAGATTAAATCACTGGCGGCTGAAATAAACACACAGACAGCCAAAATCCACGATGAATAAAATGAAATAATAAGGGATTTTTCGACATTAAATTGATCGCTATGTAATCATTCTCCCGATAATTGCTCCATATAAATAAGCTCATTAACCTTTCGATTCATATAATTTGCGAGTTCACAGTTTTTACGCATGAATTTTCGCTATTTGGCTACGAATCTTTTTCAAACTGCGTTCACATTTTGTACGGTCAATCGGTTTTATCCAGCGGAGGCGAGTGGCTATGTTGCTGTGGCTGTTTCTGTGATTATCGTTGATTCAACCACATTTTAATGATTTAAAATCAATTTGCGCAATGTGAAAAACCCGATAAATTGAATTTAAATAAATGAATACGATGATACACATATAAATGATTTGCAATAGCAAAAAATTCGAGATTTAATTAGGAGTAGACAAATGGTATCGATGAACATCGGCTCATGTTGTTGACATTTGAGTTGTATCAGTAATTTTTACCATTAACTCAAATTAATCGTTCATCACGGATATAAATTATGGATTTGCGGCCAATTTATTTCTGCCTTTCATGAAATCAAAATTAAACAGACATCACATGATTAATTCGAAATATATTTGGATGACATTTTAGTGGATACAAACAATTGTGAGCTTTGATTTTGTGCAATTTGAGAAAGCAATGAATTAGTTTGTTTTAAAATGATAAATCGTTTGAACGATGAAAGTACAGAGAATTTTTCAGAAAATTATAAAGAAAATGACATTCTTTAACAAAGAGAATGAATGAATGTCATTGAAATCGTCGAAGTTTAGCAATAAATAAAAATACAATCGTATTTTTATTGGATTGGAAATTTTCTTTCGAAAAATAAATCGTTTGAATCAAATAATCTGATTTCAAAATAAAAATTTCATTCTAAAAATCATACGATCATTTTACGATATTTTTTTTCATAGAATTGGGTTGCTCTTCACAGGTTTATCTCTTTAAAATATGTTTGTTATATTAAAAAATTGTTGGATAGAAAACTGAAATTACATTTTTGGATTAACACTTTTTATATATATTCGAAAATAATGAATTTACCTTATTTCCGTCGGTGAAAATGATTGGGCTTTTTGTGTGCGCGTCGGGATTGGGCTCCCGTCGCTATATTCAGAATAAAGTAAAATCAACACTTCCTTGAACAGAAAGATCAACAGTGCGTTGGTCTTTTACTACTTGGAACCAGTTTTCACTTGCACTTCCGTCTTGTTTCGACTTCTAAAAAGTCATATGAAAGTTTGCAATTATTCAGCACTGAAATTCATCGAAATTCAAGTGAAAATCGCCTTAAAAGGTTTTTCAAAAACTTCTTTTCCGAATATTTTTTTGTATTTCAAACTGTTCTTGAATATTTTCTGCTCTTTCATATACTTCGTTGAAAAGATTTCAAGTTTTTTAACATTTTTCTTCCAAAATTTCGAACACGATTTTTTTGTTGAATAAATGAAAAAAAATTCAATATTTGCACTGATTTTCGCTAACCAAAAAATTGCACTTGTGTCAAAATGTCTTATTCGATGATAAGAAACGATATTTGTTAAAATCGTCCTCGAGATTGTCAAAAACAATTCGCCGAATGAACGAAACGAAATGAAATGCGGAAAGGTTCGTGCACTCGAAACGACAGCAATAACAATAATGAACAATCGCGTCAATCGAGCGCTTAGACGTGCAAAGCCAAAACGATGCCGAAGAATCAAATCAATTTAGATGATGTTGAGAGGAGCGATTGTGTGCATGTGTGTGCACAAGCTCTGTCCCATAGAAACAGTCCATTCGAATGTATTCTGATAAACATAGAGCGAGCGAGTGAGATAGAGTACACAGCACTTGTGCCTGTTAACATTCGATTATTCGCTTTTTTCTCACTCAATGTGCGTTTTTATTTGATAGAGTCAGTAGACTTTTTTGATCTGGCGGCGACGAAGACGACAGCGACGGCGGCGGCAGTAGTAGCATGTGTATGACACAGTATATGAAATTTTTCTTGAACTCCGAATGAATGGGTGGTGCGAATGGAAAAAATACTGTTTCGGTGGTACATGTATGCGTGCTATGCTGTGCTGGTGGTGGTTGGTACAATGGAACAATGTTGAGATTTTTCTGTATCCTTGGCTGGAAGGATCAACCATTGTTATAGTTTTATCCGAATAAAATCAGTGCCGACTGTCGAGGGGTTTAAACACACCATGGTCTCACTCTATCGTGCTGTACATGCGACGCATCCACCACTTAGGGGTTACAGTCGAGTCTATACACGCACATACACACAAACACACACAGCACATGCCAAGGCATTCGAATTGGCTCCGCCTCTTTCTGTGCATTCTCCCATCCATTGCCGCGCGTCGACGTGTGCTCTGAGTTTGTTGTGATCAGGTTCTGGCATTCCTCATTCGATTTTCGAGCTTTTTTCTGTCTGATCACATCCACAAAGAGAGCGGGAGAGCACTCGCTTTGCCCATTCGAAAGGAAAATTAAGTGAATTGAAAACGATACAATAATATATATCGCTTGCTCTGGCTTCTATGTGCCTGAGTGTGTGAATGTGTACATCCGTGAATAACATTTGAAAATGTGATGCCAAATGAAATAAATGTCTATACAATTTTCAGTGCAAATGAAAAATGTAACTAAGTTATGGCACGACACGGGCGCACGTTTCTATATACTGACACAGGCACACAAAGTGCTCTCTGCACAGCAAAAACATCCTTATGTACGACGATGACGATGACGGCGGCGGCGAAAAAGCAAGGCATGGATTTGAATGCCTCATATCTATATATACTGTGTAAATGGAGAGGACACAAAGGAGGAGAGAAGCAGAGCAATTTATTGTTAAAGCAACAAACGTCGTCTTCGTTGCACGAACACGATTTAGCCACAAGCATGCGATCGACACAAACAACTTAATTTATTGCTTGTGCCGGATTAATCCTGTGTAGCTGCTGCTCACACAAAATATAATGCTAATAATTTTGTGTGCATGTGATTTGTTATGGAGTTTGTGTGTGCTGCATTTTGTTGTTGTTATTGTTATTATTTCGTTGGGGGTTAGACGATTTGGGTTCGTGTTGATTCGTTTGTTCACTCCACTTGCGTTCATATTCTGTGTTGTTGGATGCTGGGCTCAGTAATGCCGTATTTCGGCTTTCAAAATGGTATTTTAATACTTACTTTAATAAATTATCATTATGAAATTACATTGAATTTTGTACGAGAAAGGCACAGAGGCTCTGAAAAGTTGGCCGAGGCGCGAACACACAAAAGCGGCTCGGCTTTGAATTTCAACGCAAAGCTCAAATATGATTGAGTTTTGTGAGTTTTGTGGTGATAATAGATTTTCGGTGACTATCTTTTCGGAGCGGCTGCTGATGATTTATATTTTCATCGTGCAAATGAGCAGAAAACCCCGCATGCATTATGTGTAAGTGTGTGTCGTAGCATCGATGATAATGACTCAATGCTTGACGATGACGTATTAACGAAATTCCATTCAATTTCAATTCGAATGGTGTTGGAGCATATAACGTGTGGCATGGATGCGATTGTATGAAGAACTTTGATTGCTTAAGCCTAATTAACTTTGCTATCCAATTTATTGTGTGCATGCTTCAACATGCCTAACGTGTGAACCAAAACACACATACAGAAATAGACACCGAGAGAGAGAGGACATATAATTTAGGGCTGGTCTCTGTGAGAGTGACGCGCTTCATCACCACCGCCGCCGCTGCTACTGCCAACGACGAATTGTGAAAGTGAAACGCTTCTTCTAATTATTTATGCATTGAAAGTGAAATTTCGTTTAGTTATTTCATTTATTTGACGCCGTGATTGCCACATAGTGTGCCTGTTGTTTTGCTATTCATGAAATATGCTTAATTGGATACGATCTTTTCTCTTTGGCAATTTCGTCGATTTTCCTCACTTTCGTCCGTAGAAAAGACGGGATCTAATCAAATCTGCATTTTTGAAATGAAACTGGATCTCATATTTTTCAATCAAGCACATTTTGATCCACAATTCTCAATTGAAAATTGTTCGCTTCTTCCAATTTATTTGCGTGAAAGATATTTTTTGTATCGAACCCATTCCAATAATAAATCGATCACGTTTCACTTTTTATGCTGATGACTTTTTAACAATATCATCGCCATTTTTATTCTCGATTTTAAGTGTATTAAATTGAGTATGGTTTCACATGATGGAGGAAGAATCGATGTATTATACGCTACATTTTATGCCGTTTTTACGGTATGGTCGTCGCTATTGCTTTGCTGGGTAATGGAGGCATTTCCATCATTCGCTCCACATTTCGAATTGTATTGCAACCTTTTAACATCATAATTCAGCCGCGCAAACACACGCACAACACACATTTCGCTCATTCGTCCAAGGATAATGTAAACAATTTCAGAGAATTATTTCAATTTGAAGCTAATTTATTATTTAATACACACAAATTGAACGAAACACCAAACAAACTGAAGAGCGTGGAATAAAAAAAGGCCACATCAGGCGAGTAGAGCCGAGCAGCGGCAGCAGCTGAAAAATGGGAACGAATGGTGGCGGAAAAAATGGATAGAAAAGTGATGGAAAAACCTTATCTTTTGTATTGAATCGTTCGTCTGACGTAAGTGAGTGGTAAAAATGGGTATCAAAGAAAGGTTTATTTATTTATCTTCATTCATAACAGAACGACGCTTTTTGTCGCTGCCATGATGATATACGCCACAAGGATAAATAACAGTATGAAATCGTTGCGAAAAAAAATCAAATTGATTAAGTGAAAATCAAGAGAGAGAAAGAGATAGAGAGAGAGAGAGAGAGAAAAGAAAGGAAAAATGTTAAAAGTTTCAATTCAGCACACACTGAAGCCCTTATTATACTTTTCTAATTCTATTCAATCTGTTTTTGAGCTGGGATGTTGTGTTACGGAGTAACGAGATGAAAGCCAGTAGCACCGGCTACGGAACCAGAAAATGGAAAAAGTTTGTATGTTTGACACAGGCGCCAAAGAGAAGAGGCGAATCTACCGCCACCTCAATGGGAGCGGAGGTATGGGGCCAAGGAGCATCAAGCAATACTGAAAATAAAACGAAGAAAAATTCGAAGAAAAGCAAACTTAAATCGTTTGCCCGAAGACATTTATCTCGTGGCACAACTTTATTGCGTTCAATTTGATATTTTCTCGTGTGTTGCTTGGGCGTGTGCGTGTGTGTATGAGCGACTGGATGGGGATATGTGTGGCCAAACGATGTTTTTATTCCATTTGCTCAAATTACTTTTGTATAGAATATGGCGAATAAGATCCATTTATACACACATTCATTCAATTTCTTTTTTTATTGTTTGTTCTTTCTCTTTTTCCCTCGCTCTCCCTCTGCCCGAGTGCTTGCTTTTTTCCGGTCGGTTATTTTACTTCGTACAACTTTGTTTGCACTATCACATTTAATTCGCTTCTTTTCTTTTTCAATTCGTTTTTTCAGGGCAATACAGATTAGCTTTTGCTACTTACTTATTTCTTCTTCTTGGATCGCATTGCTTTAACATCGTTTCTGCCTTTCATGCTTTGGCTGCCGTTGCTGTTGTAGCTGGATTCAATTTTTTCCCCAATCCAACCACAAAATGTTAGCTCATTTCTCATTCTTGGCGTATCACTTAAGAGCTGAAAATAAAAACGCGAATCGAAAGTAATAAAAATCCACGTTTTTACAAACGCTATTCGAGCGATTTTTCCACATAAGAAAAGCGAGAGAGCAGCATTCGAAGATAGAGAAAAAAAAATGTTTTGCTTTTAGAATTGCAATGCGAACATCTTTCGCCTTTCGATAAAGGTGAATTTGTCTGTTTCAAATACATTTGAGCACATTTTACTGGAAATTACGGTGATACTCGGCTCATCTTACCGCACGTGCACCCTCCCTAATCGCTGGATAACAATTTATTTAGAAATCATTGCTCTTGTGTGCCAACCGAAGAAAAAAATCCAGCTGCTTTCGAGCAAATTTGACGATATTCAATAATAAAGAATAAACACACTTTTATTATTGCGAGAAATTGATTTTTTTTCGCTGTGGTTTTTGCTTTGATATATTTCAAATCTGCAAACAATTTTCTTTTATTTGTCGATCAAATTTCAAGTTTGACTAATAAAATCATCGAAAATTCAATTAATTTCGACCTCTGATCAAAATCAAGCAAATACTTAATCTCGGATGACGCAAAAATGAAAGCCAATGCATTGATTGAAAGTTCGTTTCATTACAATTCAATTTTTACACAAATCCAATAATTTTTCGTCAAATCCCTTATCACATTTGAATTGTATACACTTTTGACAACGAGCTTCAATACGATCCATTCCATAAAGTCGAAATGTTTATGTAACCATTGATTTCCCCTTCGGTGAATTGTGCCGAAAAGTGGTGCAGGAAAATTGAGATGAATGATATCAACATTGAAGCAGAGAAAATTCTTGAGGGCGGAGCCTAATTTTAGCGGAAGCAGAAACCAGAGGTTTTGGCATTCGCTGAAATTCAACATGATTCGAGGTTTGAAATGGTTCTGTTTGACACAGTTTGATTGATTTCGATGATAGTTTGAGATGAATTTTCTTATAATTTTTCATTTCCGTTTTCTTCTCTTTTTTAGGCGAAAAAATGACTGGAGCAAATCACTATAGAGCCTAATAGCTTGCGAGAAGCAAGTTGCTCGTATTGTTCGAATATGCCCAACAATTCCTTAATATGCAAATAAATAATCGACCGTCTCCATACTGTTAGTCGAAAGCACCCATAAGCTTCAATGCCAAACATTTCATTATGCTGCAATTATATGAAATATTTCATTTATGATTGCACTTTTAACAGAGAAAAACCCCATTTCGGTCGGATTGCTTTGCAAGTAGTCCTTCTTACGATTGAATGGTTAATTAATAACACTTCATTATTCTCGCGAAAATGTCAATAATGAATTGATTGTCGGTATTAATTGAGGTCACATCGTCAAAGATTCATTTTGGACGATAAACATTATCAACAACATATGAATCGAAATCGCATTATATTCAATTATTCGTAAACAGTGTGACTTGAATGGGCCGCAGAAAAAAAAACAGCAAAATGATGCGAATTGACGTTGCGATAGAGAATCGACAAGATACGCAACTGTTGTATTGTGCATGAATAAAAACGCAATATCAGCTTAAATTTCAAAAAATAAACGACCAACACAATGAAAGGCAATACGAAAGTCCAAAACAGCAACTGGATTCCATAAACAAAGGCGACGGGCGTGTGCGTTCTAGCTGCGTGAACGCTATTAAAAGTTGAAACAAAATATAAACGAGTGATGGAACACTCTTTCTCTCTGCGCGCGTGCGTGTGTGTGTGTGCATGTGGTTGATGTAGTACGATGTCTTGTTGCGTCGCCGTGATCGTCGTAATCGCTTGAGCGCAGCTACGTTTTAAGTTTTTTCCTCTGTCAGGCGCACGTTTATCTTGAATAGTACGAATTTAACTACACCGATACGTAACCACTATCTGGCGTGTGCAACGCAAATACCCTCGAACCAGTGTCATTTCTACTTTATAGTTGGTTAGATATTCACACAATTTCGATTTTATTTCTCTAAAATCTTCTTTATTTAAGTGTTTTTACTTATTTTGGTACGATCCAATCACAGAAACTTTTTACAAATCATTCGGAGTTCAGACGAATTGCAGTAGCATTCAATAAATTATTAATGAATTCATTTTACGAAGGTTGTGATAAATACACAGATTTTTGTCAACCAGAACGCTGACAGTGTGTCATCATTGAACTGAAGGTGATGCAAAGGAGAAAAGTGCAAAAAGTGATAAAGCCCAGACAGATATCAATAGACAGAAGACCGTAGAAAACAATTTAACATAAACATCGACACCGAAATTCCTTAAACAAGTCGAGAAAAATATATTAACATAATTAGAAAACATTTGTGCAGGATTTTTGAGAGCCAAAAATCCAGTTCTACGTTCAAGCAATTCAAGATATTTGTGTGTTGGTTTGTTCGAGTTCGACCTGTTAAATTGATCCATAATTTATTTTTGATGATTATTGGATTTTTTGCTATTTTTCGAGGCATACGAGTGAGCAGAATCGTGTTCAAATCGAGGTTCCAGTACGTACCGAAGTGTCGTGTATTCTAGTGTATGTTTGCGGAGCGCGAACACACCGTATTTGCGTGTAATTATACACCATTGAATTGAATTCGCGGTTAAAAGCGATCCAATCAGCACAATCAATATTAGCACCAGATTAAAAGGTTTATTTGTGACAAAATCGATGGAAAAAAACCTCGAATTTTTAATGCAAATAATTTAGTTTTGCCTGCCATTTTTTACGACGTTTGACACATTTAATTCATTTACCTTTATTTTCTCAATAAAATTCCTTGGTGGAACGACGGAATTTTCCTTGAACTGGACTAAAGGATTGTGAATGAGCTAGAACTGTGTGTGAAACAGATCAACCGAAGAAAACCAATAGACCGGGCTGATTTATACTCTTTTTTTTATGCAAGTGTTAAATACTGTGAAATCAACTGAACACCATCTCGAATTGCGAGCTTGTGACAAAAACAAATTTAGTGAGAATTCAACGAGAGGATACGAAAGTCGTACCGCTGCTGCAATCATTCGACTCTGAAGTGATAATAATTTTTTATTTTTGTGATTTTGCATGATAGAGTCGATTCAAAATGTAAGTATTTTATGGATCAACATCATTCGGTACACTTTGTCAATTACCGTGAATTTATTTGGATCTTGTACGTCGTTGGTTTCATGAGACTGAAATAAGAAAGCAAGATGCTTATTGCAAAGCGCGAAAGGCAAGAAACGAAAAATAAAAACAAAAGCAAAATAAAAATAGCAAAAATAGAAATCGCAAGAAAAATGACAGCTAAAACATATTATATTCATGGCAAAAAAAAAACGTATTTTTACGGTTGTGGCAAACGATAGCTCGAGATTATATTTCATTTGAACAGTCTCTGTCTCACACATTATTTCGAATGATGACGATTAAGAATGCACGGGCGATTGCATAGACATACGCATACGGGTAACAGCCATCCTAATAAGAATAAGATCTCTCTGCTAAATATATATATTATTCAAATTAGCCTTACATTCGAATCCATATAGATTTTAACAATATCATTGCTCGTTCTCTCTATAGATCGTGCATGTAATTTTTCGGATTGTTTGCCGTTTTGTCAATGATCGTGTTTTTGTTGTTGCCTGTTTATCTAAAAATAGACACTGTTCATTGTTGTACTATAGAATTCGTTCAAACACTCGATATACACAGATAAAGAGTCAAAGTGCCTTGTTCTTTCTGGTCGAGTGCGATGCAGAAAGCGTCAGATAGAAGAATGAAACAAGAGAAAAGAACAATACAACGACAGCGGAAAAAATTTGAATAATTGTTTGATTCTGTTTACGTGTGCCGCTTGATCGGCATGAGTCTGTTTGTGTGTGGACTCGGCGTGTTGATGTCTGTTCAAAATACAAAATCGTCGCTCCTTGAGGTTAAACTAATGCGATATTAATAGTATCGAATTTTAAAAGATATTTCAGGTTGAAGAAACGATCTTTTCGTCTATCGATAGAAAAAAGGCACAAAAAGAAATATTTCTTGAAATTAGTTGCTATTCTTTTTTGCCAATACGGTTCAAAGTCACACAGATGGAGAAGAAGAAGAACCCACTTGAATGATGATCGGCAGGTTTTTTGTTTTTGTCGTCTGTGCGAAATGAAGTGTGTCAAAAGGCAAGATAATGAGGTAGTTTAGTGGCTGGACGCAAATCGTTTCTACTTCTCGGATGTAATTATGCGAAACAAAGGTACAACCGTTAAATACATACGCACAACGATGACGCAAGCATTAGTTGGAGACCATGATTTGCTAGAAATGCAAAAGGGAAATTATCATTTTTCATAGCGATTCTGGCATTTGTTGCCGTGTAATTATTAATTTCTGTTGTTGCTGTTGTTCATACATAATGCCCAAGCTACGTCAAACCGAGTGCCAATTTAAAAATAAAACACGACATCGCCATTTTTCCGTGATGACCTTATCGCACGATGCAATGCGCAAATTATCTCTATCTTTCTCTTTTTTTGCAATTTCATGCTAGTGTTATTGCATATAAATTCTATTATAAAGCCTTCGATTTTATTGTATAGACTTTGCATTTTCTATTTTTGTCATGCTTTCATTTTGCGGTCTCGGATAATGCAATAGAATCTCTTATTCAGCCCCCCTCACATTGTCTGTCTTCTTCGCTTTTCTCTCGGATGCAAATAAAAATTACAAATTCTTGGCGTTTTCTAAGCGATGGTCGTAGCAAAACCGCATTTAAAATGTGAAAATCATTTGATGTGGCGTACCTCGTTTTCATTCGGCGACAAACTCTAAAATGATAGCGAAGCACAGAGTGGTGCTTAACATTCGCAACTGTGTTTTTTTTTATTGATACGCTCTCTTGCTTTATCTCATTGAATGGCACTTGTTCTATTTTTAGGCCTCCAGTCCGTTCGCTTGGTGTGTGCGGTTGTGAGAGTGTGCCACACAGTCGGCGAGTGTAATAGTATCGGCCGCAAAACGTTCGTGCTCAAATCATGATATAGAAGCACCAGCAACAACAACAAAAATAGTTGAAAGAAACATCAGCTTCGACAGAAATGTACATGATTGTCATTGCGCGCATGTACAGTACAATGAATGTGCAAAGCGCTAAATGATGATCCTCAGTGAAGTTTAACTGAAATTCCAGACGGTTTATCTAGCACTTTTTTATAAGCCAATAAAATGGTCGTTTGTTGTTGTTTGAATGAAATTCTACCGAATTGAAAACGCGACCATTTTGTGAATCATCGAATATAAGAAAAAACATCTGGTTCACGATTTTGTGTCATTTGCTACTTGATTTTTATTGGAGCCTATAAAAATGGTTCAAGTATGAAGAAACGATCGAAAGCCTCATAATAATCAAACTAAATGTCAACCGCAATGAAAGTTCTATACACATAAAACACACACACGCGATTGCGAGCGTACGCATTGATTTGAATGTTGGTTTATTCCATATGTTCCGCAGAATGCGGTGCGGATGCGGATCCGTACGTAAAGCAACGCACGCAATTCATATCGCATTCGTGTAAATAAACATGTTCATTAAGTGGACCCCCGTTGCGCGCGGTTTATCGAGCATGCGTTTAATTTTGCGTTATGTTGACGATAGAGCCGAATCGGCCATACTCTCAATTGTGCTTGTATTTGTTTTGTTTGTAAATAGATTGTGCGGTACAATCAATGGAAATAGCCACATTTGCTGATTGAATAAGAAAGAGAGCAACCGTTTACACGCGCTTATACACATCAACACCGAATTTCATTCAGTTTTATTGTAAATTCAAGCCGATACCGCTCGCTGATAATTACTCTTTTGTTTATTCAGAAACGTATGATTTGATGAAGGCGGTTAATAATTACTCAATAATGTCACGTAGTTTGTCTGCGCTACGAATGCACATTCCAACGATTCATTGCAGTTTTCTATGATTTTATCTCAATCGAAACATTCTGATAGTTTAACACAATTCAAATGTTTGCATTGAAAATTATTTGTATCTCTAAGCGCATTTTTATTAACGCCTCAATTTCATATGATTCAGCTATCAAGTAGTTCATACAAACTCAATCCAATCCGAAGATCAAGCGAACCATCAATTTAAGATCATCAATTGAAAATTGTTTGTTTACATATTTTGCACGTTACTTTCATACAATCTGGTTTGTTTATGGAAAAATTGGCCATGTTAGGAAACACTTAAAAAAAATAATCAATAACACAACAAAATCGAAAAAAATATCCCAAAATAGCATGATTAGCGCCAAGAATGGATGAGATTGTGATGCAAGTGGTTAGCATCATATTGATGGTTGGCTATTAAACTGTCAGCGAATGATTGAGATGAATTTTCTCGTCAGTGCGCTGTGTGTGCTGACGGAACTCTGTTTAAAGTGCTAATTATTCGCTTGCAACGATTCTTTTGAAAACACTTGCCGTTTTTACTTGGCCAATAAACAGTATGTTTCGTAAGCTTATGTTTTGTTGAAAATTCAAATCGCATTTCTTTTTCGAGGTTCTCTGTGTACATTTAATATCAAAGATGTGGGAGATAGCGTAATAAAATGAGCGCGTATAGAGTGGAATGTAAACAAGGAGTACAAATTAAGTAGATTGTGTTGATTATATTTTAAAATGTGAGGAATATATGTATCATAAAAATCACATGACATAGAGTGTTACAATGTTTTGCTCTCGCCGGGCTGATGACGACTACTACTACTACAAGCTGCTGCTGCTGTTACGATTTTGCTGCTATCATATCATATCAATGGCTTGGTCACATGTGTGTGTGTATATGTTTGTTCTGCTCTTCATTGGATTCATCTCGGCAACAGTTAGTTGTCAGCGATCTATTGACTATTGAATTTGCACACAAAAACTATAAACGATAGAAACGAATCACGAGCTCATAAATTGATCGAGCAATTAAATGGTCTATCTCATTCAGAAAGAGCTTAAAATATGGGCAATAAATTGAATAAATCACCTCATATGCTCACTCATTTCTGTTCGCTTGCGAATCTGTCTCACTTTTGTTTATTTTTTTTCATTAAATGTGTAAGATGCTTTATTATGGACGTAGCTTGATACAAACCATTTACGATCGCACGAATACAATTAAAATGACTTTTTATATTGCTTTGAGTGATGTTGTGGGGAAAGCGTCGTGCATGATCAGCGAAGACTCCTTCCGTAGATGATTTTGAACGATAAGAATGGAAGTAATATGTGAAAAACCACACAACCAGTCGCAACCAAATGACTTGATAAAACGAATCAATTGTTTGAATTTTTCAATTTAATTCAATTGACTGTGTGTGTTCGTGTTGCGTGTGTAGTGCATGCGGAGCCATTCAAGTGAACAATCAAGAGCACAAATGGTTTGATATATTCAAATTCTTCGACAGCTGCACAATAAACGCTGACATTCTCGATTGCACTTGTACTTGATAAAATCGCAATCAACACTTTGGTATTTATTGCAGCGATCGAACGCAGTTGAAAACAGTTTCGACATATTAGCACCGAATTTTTCCAAAAGTGGAAACTTCGAGTGCAATTAAATGTCTTTAATAAATCTCATCAGTATCAAATCATCATAAACATAAATGCGGCAGTTTGACAACAGATGTTTGTTTCAAATGCTTTTATGATGCATATTAAATGATAAAAGGTTGACATTGATTTCAAAATCCTTGTTGATCGTGATAAAATTGTTATCTTCTAATCTGCCTTGTCTTTCCATCTCAAAAAATATTATCAACGAGCGCGATACGAATTTGAATCCAGCTATCGTTTATTGGTGATGCGACGATTCGCGATCAAAGACTGGTTTTCATTCGTATTGATAATAATTGGTCATTCAATAACATTCGCCGATCGTCGCCAATTGGAATGTTTTGGTCGACCAATACATTCACGTCACCATCGCCGATTTGATATGTGACATCGACGATCAAAACCACCCATCGATCTTTTGACATGCAAATCAAAGGCACCACTAAAATAGTATTTACTGTCGGAACAATTTGTATGCTGCGTTGAAACACGCATTCACACAACCGCCGATGATCGTGTAGTTGGGAACATTACAATACGCAGACACAAGTTTTACAGCGTGCTCCGTGCAATATGCTCGTTTGAATCAATTGGTGCGTTTTTGATTGTGTGCGACGATACAGAAAAGGAAAAATTACACCAAAAGATTTCGAACAACCACACACAGATATTCACACACAATAGCAGCGAAAAACATAAGAATTGACACGCTTCAGTTTGACGACGATGTGGTGCTGTTTCTTTTTTTTTCGTCAGTCAGTTCGACTTTTATTAGTTGTTGGTGCGCGCTGTTTTCCTTTATATTTGTTCATTACTTTTGCTGTTGTTTGTACCCGATTTGTTGTTCTCTATCTTTCTGACAGGCAACGGCCAAAGGCAATGGTTAAATAATAATAATAAAAATGCTTGTCGCTTTTGTTCGGGTTTTCAGTGCATTTTACACACTTTTGCTGTGCTAACCAAACGCTTAGCTATCAGTCAGTGGTCGCGCATCGATTTTCGATCAACATTTTTTGTGAATTGGTTAATTTTCTCTAGTTCGTTCGTTCTAACTAAATTTTGTCTTCTATTTTTATCACACAAAATATTTTGTGTGATTTTTGTGTGTTTTTCTGTCGAAATCGCGAGAATACTTCACAAAAAGAGTAGAATTTTGAAGACTAATTATGATTTCTCGTTTCAATTTATGGAAAAATTTCTAGTCAAAAAAATTGACCGTGAATGATTCGTTCATAAACACTTTTCCTCAAATTTTAAAAATAAAACAGTGTTTTTTTTACCTGGTTCCGTTGACTAAAAACAAAGGAAACATGATTCGATAAAAAAGTAACAGCTTGTGAATTTCTTACTTAAAAAATATAAAGGTAATTCAAATCAAAACAAAAACGATAGACTATTTTTATAACATCAAATAAATCAAAACCTGCCAAATAAAGAGAATGAAGAATCGTTTTGAAGAACTAAATCTTCGATCGAGCAAAACTTAAGCAATCAAACTTAAAGTTTTTTCTTCCTTGATCCGATTTCAATGCGTCACCAACTTTCATCGGCCAAATTTGAATGCACTGAGAAAAGTATGTGCTAAACGATTTGCTGCATGAAATGTGATATTAATCGTTTGATATTTGTTTTTACATGGCTCTGTTCGGCCAAATTTAGATTAAAATCAACAGAACGTGTTCAAGTTAAGTGCGTGGGCAGTATATTAAGTCATCAGTCTTATACGCTCGGCTCAATAGTTTTCAACACATTTGGTGAAAATACAAAATGTTGATTTCTTAATTTTCATTTCGTTGATTGAAATGGAACTATGTGAAAAAAATGTGTAAAAATAGGAAAGACTAGGAAAATATGAAAAGAAAAGAGAAAAGAAAATCTAATATTTCATCTGATCGCAACAAATTGACCAATATGCACATTTTCGGTCCATAGTAATTTCATTTAAAACCATTGCCATTTTGAAGTACTTCATTCTGGCACAGAATTTCCAAAGAGTTTCAAATTTATAAAGTTTCCTACATTTTTTTTCTTATAAAATTAACAACAATTTCCGTGAAATTCATTAATCCTATAAAATACACAGAGGAATTAATCATAATAATTATGGCGTTGATATCTGCACGAGATTAACGAATGAAATGTATTTGCAATTTGATAAGATAGTGTAACCGTAGCAAATGGTGAGGATGACGTGTCAGAAGCTCATGTATGCCTTAGATTTTCATCGGTTTACGACCACCAATGCGAAAATGCATATTGCATTCGATTTAAGCGTAGATTAGATAATTTGGCTTCAACTGTTCAGTTCAAAAACCCACTTTTCTGACGTCAAAAACTCAAACTTTCGGCATCAAACACTAGATTTTTCCGCTTCGAAGTCCACGTTCGATTCATTAAATTTAAAAATAGTTATTACTCTTTCCAACATAATTGTTCAATGTTGCATAAAAACACATGTAAATTGATGGAATCCGCTGAAAAATCAGCATACTGTCTCTTTGGACATACCTATTATTTACCTTTTTATTAAGTCTCTTCATCGCTGGGCTCATTTCTCAAGAGTCTCGGATAATTCGAGTTCAGCGACTGGTCTCACGCGATTGGATCAATGTCATTATCGTAGCTGATGCCGAAATTGTCGTTGATGTTTTGTTGAAACTTTATTGGGGCCATTAATTATGCGAATTCGCATTTTACGTCTACTCGCCTCCATGAACATCCAAGGAAGGAAAGCAATTATCTTCGGCTTTGTTTGCCATTATGGCAAAAATTTGCGCTGTCAGTTATTTCTCTCAGATCGATAATTTCTCAATGAAGTATGAAACAAAGGCAAGCGCAACGATACAGGCAAAGACAATTCATTTCATTTAACTTACAGTACAAAAAAGGGGTTAATTGACATTGAACACACACACTTACATCGTATGTGCGTTTCAACCATTCGCTTGCATTTGTAATTGAATTATTTAAATTTAGAATTATTTAAATTTTAGCACACTTTTTTTCGCATTGATGCATCGAAAATATGTTCACACTATTTTCTGTGTCAAATGCGATAACCGCAAATGTGTTTAACATATGCTATTTAGCTTGTTCAACAAAATTCACAATATTGAAAATGCCATTTTATTAGCAAAAATGCTTAGAATTCATTCATTTTTGATACATGTATTTCGAATTGATGCGAAATTAATTGAGGTGCATCTAAAATGATACACGAGGTATTTCTCTGACTATCAAGAACCGATACTACAATTCGACTGCGTTGAATGTTGATGGACTGAGCCTGCTTCAGCAGATTTGCACGGTAAATCGTTTAACTTAATTATGAATCGAAAATCTATGAGAACGACATTTTCATTCAAATTTATGTTAAGCCAGACACCATGCACATTCACTATCTGTGTCAAGTCCTTCTATCGAAAGAATTACGATTACGACGCATATTTTCCTCTCTCGAAAGATTAAATTTGGCGTAAAATAGTTTATTTTATGTGATAATGTGACACATTTCACCGTGAAATGTGTATCAGGGCATAGAATCTCTGGGCGCAACGTAAATTATATGTCCAACATTGCAATTGAAACATGTTTAAATTGTCACATTTTTGCACGATAGAATGAACAAGCACAAAAGATTGAATTAAAAGAATGGACCACAAAAGAACAATCGATACCTACAATTAAAATGTTGCGAAACCCGCGATAAAAATGCCTGATCTGGATTTTTTTTGGCGTAAAACCAGTTAATGAATGCCACCTGACATGCTTCGTTCCGTGCACAACAAAAAGAGGTGCCAAATTTAATTAAATCGAACATCCACCAAATCTGGTGGCTTGTCAATTTAAATTACATTGTAACCGGCGAACAAAGCGGAAAAAAAATGCTTAAAACTCAAAATGAGAATAAATCATCGTAAAAAATTCCAACATCGTTAAATCGCAATACACCAAATGAAAAAAAAACTCATAAACAACAGATATGGTTACAGATTTTGGATTGCGGAATCGGAACGTGAGCAATTGCAGAGCCAATTCAAAAATGAAAAATTTAATTATTTCAAACGTCCTTAAACCTGGCGAAATGCATCAGCATCGAATTGCAGTGTATTTTTACCAAACTCTGTAGGATTTTCGTGGTGTTGCATTCGGACGAAAATTATGAGATTTTGACAAAATATGAAACATATTTTTGGATGTGAAATCGAAATGATTGTGATTTTACAGGAAATGAAAAATACGAGACGGCATCGTCAGTCAATCAAAACATGATTTTTTGCCTGGAAGCAAAAGGAAATATACCAAAACACAAAACATTTTTTTCGATTGAACAATGGAATTTTCATGACCACGATTTTTATGATCTTGTTTGCCATTAAAACGATGTCATTTGGCATTTCGCATCAACTGCTTGCCGTTGGCTGCAGTTCAACAATGACCGATCAAAAAACATCAAGAATGACTAAACTGAAGGTGCTGCAAAAATGAAATTGAACTCCCTTTTTTCTCTCTCGAATAAAAGAGTGTTTTTTTTTTTCGTATGAAACAATAAAACAGGGATTGTATTTCAATGACGAATTTTGGAGTAGAAACTGCACGGCATTTACAATCCAATTTTAACCGCTTATTTCCATTGAATTACATTTATTTCACTAAAAAAAATAAATGTGAAAATTTTGCGATAGCCGATTTTTGCCGAATCGATTTTTGCCCGTTGTTTCATTTACTTGAATCACTCTTGCCGATGATTTCTTCTCCTTTTTAAGTTAATTTTTGCGCTGCTTGTTAATGGAATCGTCAGCGGCGTTGAAATGATTCCAACGAACGGCGAGCGCTTCAGGAAAAATTGTGTCGTTTCATGGAAAAAATATAAAACATATCTATTATTATTTTGTGCTGAAAATACGAAAATATATGCGCGACATATTCAAATGAATTCTGCCGTTTAAGGTCAAATAAATGGCAATTTTTTCAATGTGAATCGCATGAAATGCAAACGATGACGGCCCGACAACAACGCGCGCGCACAAACGAAACAACATACTCTATGTGTGAATCGCACGAAATGGGCAAGCAGAACCATAAAAAAGATGAGGCTTGATGATCACAATTTCATTTTGAGTCAGTCTTTACTTGTCGAAATTTGGTTGTTCGACGTTTATCAAATGAATATTCCAACATAAATTTAATAAGTTGGCGAATGAATGTGAAGTCACATACCAAGCACATGCTGTCTGCCTGATTTATCGTGCTTTTATTGTTTCGATTATTGTTGCCCGTTGTCATTTTCTTTCCAATATTAAATTGCTCGATTTTAAGCGTACGTTTCAGTGACAAGCCCAAGCGACACAAAAGAATTAAACAATATCAGAAAGCGAAAAGAACTGAATAGTTTTCGTTCGAAAGAATCAAATCAAAATGTGCTGACGAAAGAAATTCGAGCGATATAACAACTCAATTATTTTAATGGCCAACGAAAAAAAAATAGATTGTTATGAATATCAGAGAAGCAACGGTTGTAACGTAGACAGTTGCACAATTTCATACGACACAATTTATTGTTGCGTGAATATGTGTTTAAAGTTTTATAAGTTGGCGACACTATAGCCAACACATGAACGTCACTGCACGAGGAAAGCGCACGCGCGCGCGACCGAGAACAATGGAAGAATGAGCACCAACTTCAACAAAAAATTGTTGAAAATAATTCACAATTTTAATAGTCAATTCTAAAAATAAAATCGTCGCACTGTCGTGCATGTTGATCAATTATATTGAGAGTTTGCCATTTTCCATTATCATTCAAATATGAATTGCTCGGCACGGGTCATGCGACATTCACTTATTGATTGATGTAAATTTTAAATAGGAACAAAAAATTATTACCGAATTTGCATGAAAAACGGATACATTGCGCATATTGAACATGACGTGCTTAGACACCGTAACAAAATAAACATAAATCTAAATATTTGTTTTCTCACTTAAGCTTTCAAAATGTGTGTGTGTATAAATTCCGAACGGTTGTCTTTTATAAATATTTTCACAAGTCGAAAATCGCTTGAAATTACGCATTCATGAATGACTAAAATAAACAGACGCGCTTTGACTCATGGAATACATTTCCCCGGCAATTCGAATTTTCACATATCGTTTAAATTCGGGGGACTACGTCAATCAGCTTTATGCATTAAAATCGATTTCATTTTATTCAAACATAATGTAAATAGTAAACAAATTTGAAAATAAGGTCAACTGATGCATTTGACAGCAACCAGCATAAAGAGTCTCTGAATGGTGATTAATGTGTGTATTTTTTCAATTGTTTAATTGCAGGATTTGCGGTACGAATTTCGTTTTTTCGGTGTGCAAGGACATTTGCAATCATTTCGTTAATGCGTGTGTGTTTTAATGGGCTGTGTTTCGCAAGTAGGCGAGCAGCCACTGTAGACGAAGAAACACAAACGGTATCTGACTTCGCAGATACTGGGGGAGGCGGCCAAACCAATCAAATTTGCAGCGATTCATGCAGCAACATTATTCCAGTCGATCGAAATCGGACCGACAATCGGGATACAACCGATTCCAGTCATATCCACAAGCATCATTGTTCAGCCACATCAACAGCGCGCTCCAAGTTATTGTCATTGCTGTCGCTCAACAATATCGATCGAAAGATTTTCGTTCTTCGCGCCAAAATGGATTCGCAAGATGCACAATTGCCACGAGTCCACAATGCAAACAGCAACAGTTTTGATATAGATTTAGTCAATAGGCACCATAGCAATAATGTGGTTAGTAAACCATTTCACTTGATTCATGTGCATCACATAGACTATAATTGTTTTGTTAATCTTTATTTGTGTGTGTTTTTATTTCACAGACTAATAACAATAATAATGATCTAGCAAAAATGGATACGACACCAACGTCCTTAACAAATACATCCACATCTTCGGCTCCTGCGTTGATCGTCGACACGAATTTGAACGAAATTGCCACGCGTGACAGCGCATTTTCCTGTTCGCCGACCAATTTGCTGCTCAACGAACGAATCGGTGATCTGTGCGTGAGCGGAACGGATTGCCAAAATATGGAGCACAGCAATCCATTTAGCCAATTCAATGCAAACGGTGCGAATTTGTCGTGCAGTGAAGAGCATTTAATACAAGTGATCCAAATTAAATCGGCTCGAATCAGTGAGCTTGAGCATTTGCTGCGATGCAAAGAAAACGAAATTGCCGAACTTAAAAGCCATTTGGATAAATTTCAAAGTGTATTCCCGTTTAGTAGTCGTGGTCGAAAGTCAGGTGTTGGCCATGCAAATGTCCAGCGACAACGTGCCCAGGGAATTTCGGCGGAGCCGCAAAGTGAAAGTTCCATCTTGGAATTACTGCATGTCACGTTTCCCAAATATGAAAAAGATGAGCGGTAAGTACTCTAATCACTTATTATTTTCTCACAAATATTTGTGTTAGTCTTTTCATATTCTAATTTCAAGAGATTTCGACATGCAATTGGTGTTACTCACGCCATCTGAAATGAAATGAAAATTTTTTGTTTGTTTTTTAAGCGCACATTGGATTCGTTCATTTTGAATTTATGAATCGTAATACGAATTTGTTTATTGTCAATCTTGAAATCCATTAATCTAGCTTATCAATGTCAAATCGCATTGAATCTCACAATCAATTATACACTACTCTTTTTACTTTCGCGGTTATCACGTTGCTGTTTTTCACATTCGATGCACGTATGCCAGTATAGAAGACAGCGCTTTTGATAAATTTCAAGGCGATTAGTGCATTTACGTTCATTGAAACTTGACTCATTCGATTTGTGAATGCGAAGGGTATTTTCAATTGCACCGTATCGTTGTGCCATTGTACTCGAAAGGGCCAAACGCGGTGTGTAAAAATGATGGTTGTAATTAAGCTTGGGAAAATTTATCGCTAGTTGTTGATTCACGCGACTCAATGTGAACTTGTTCCAAGTTTTTCCTCGTTCATTTAAATCAATAGAAACATTCTCGATATGTGTCGTGATATCACCCGTGCGCGCATGGCGTATTCTCATAAATGTGATATCAAGATAAGATTTTGGGTTTTCCGTATACAAAATGAAAAAAAATATCGAAGAATCTTCTCGGTTCAAAATAGCTCGTCGTAAATGTTTTGACGGAATAATAAACGTGTCCGTTATCAAACACCTCACAAAATGGATCAACGTGCAACGGCACTTGATGTGAAAAATGTTTCGACATTTCTTCGCAAACGTTTTATTTTGCCCAACTCAATCGCTAAATGCACTCTTGGTCTTGAACGGTTGACGACATGGGCAGTAATTGTTTATAATGCACTTTTATGGACAGCTTTTCTTTTAATTTCTTTGGATTAAATATATATTATCAACGTGATTTTATTCAGTTATTTAGTTGCGTAGAGTTTGTACCCTTGTAAAAAAATGAAATGAATCGATTTTAGCTTACAACTTTTGCTCAAATTCAATTACTTTTTCGCCAGCCTATTATTAACTTGGGACAAAGCTAATATAATTGACTGTGGCTAAAGTTGATTTTAGATGTCTTTTTTGTTTGAAATCTTTTCACAAGGGATACACAGTAGACCTGTCAGCACACCAAAACTCAAGACTGTAATTTAGGTTTCAGCATGTATTTGAACTAAGAAAAGAAAAAAACTGAATCACAAATCAAAGTAAAACCACAGGCTGTGTTCAGTTTGTTCAGTTGACGAAGTACACGCGCGATTCTACATACAAACACCACCTTGTGCTAGTCCATATAGCCCACCATCTTTGGATCGCATCGCCGCATTTAATTTGCTACATAATCGAGACACGGCAAAAGAGAGATTGTTACCGAATTGTAAAATTGATACGAAAACGGATGACGATGACGATGTAAAAAATCTGATATTAAATCATGTGAATTATATGAATATGACATTTTAATTAGCTGTTCGATTGATATTTATTACACACAGAACGGCGCGTACAAGCGTGTCGTACGAAATCAGTAGATCCAAATCACTCTCTTTCTTGGGTGCTCGACTTCGTACGCATGATCCATTCTCAAATTGAAAATCAAATCTAATAAATAATTTATGATACATGCAACAGCTTGGCTAATGATTATTATGCGCGCTGCATTTCGTTTATGCCCCCAGCGAATATGCATCGGGCGGAAAAATCAGACCGACACCGATGCGAACCGACACGAGCGCCATCAATTCAATGGACAAAATAATGCAATGTATGGTAACTATTCATTTTTTTCAAATATGCGCAATTTATGCTACACACGGCCGAAGCGCTGCGTCGTTATAATTATTCCGAAAATTGACGGTTTGCTTTCCAGCCATTGGCTATTTAAATCAATTGAACCCTACGCGCCAGTTTTCCTTGCGCATCAACTGTGTCTTGTATGGCAGAAGTGCAACGTGTTTTGAAGTTGCATTTATTGATTTTATTGTTTTTTTATTGATCGCAATCTTTCAAGATCGACCAAATTTTATGAGACACAATGTAAAATTCAAAAGTCACGTAGACATTCGAAATCATTTCATATCTTTCCACGTCGTTATTAAAGTTCATTCCCTTTCAAAATAAGCAACTGTCGACGCCTTCATTTCAAGTTCTGTTCGATCATTATGTTTTTGGTGCTGGCTGTCGACGGACAAAATCTCTATCAAATGAACTGAAAAATAGTTCGGCTGAGAATCAGACTGTTGCCGACGATGCTGCTCCTGCAGCAACAATGTAAATGCTATTTAAATGATCTGTAATGTCAGCGTAATGAACAATGCGGTTTCACCGTTGTGCATCGATTGTAAACATGTCGCCGTTTCCCCTCCGTTCATAATTAATATGTTGTAAATACAAAAAAAAAACACGACTATTCATTATGCGTATGCGTATATTAAATACACTGAACAGTGCCACGCAAAAGTCCCACGTGCAGTCAATCTCTGTCCAATCGATGACTAGTTTCATACAGCCAACGGATCAATACAATATACTTTTACTTTTTCGTAACGCTGCGAAAAATTTGCTCTCAGGCTAGATGTGTTTTTTTCTTCTCTTGTGCGTGCAATTTAATTGAAATGCACCGGAGCACGCGTGTTTGACAATTTTTGCCGCTGAAAAGTCAATTTGAAAAATTGCATTCGAAACTGAAGTAGACAATTATAAATAGCATTTTGATGCTGTCTTTGAATTTAGATGTTTCCACTTATCGGGCCCGAGATATCGCTGATCATTTATGCCGTTGCGCACGCCAAATTGCAAATGTGCACGAATTGAAGTGAACTAATGGCAGCGATCCGCCAAATTTTACAGCCGCACGGACGACGATCAGTTTGCATGTTCGACGTCGTTCAAGAACACAGTTAATAAGATGATCGTCACTACAATTACCTGCAAACGGCTCGACTGTTAAGCGCTTTTGCAATTTCATAAAAAAATATGGAGACGGAGAGAAAGAGAGAGGGACGTCGTAGTAAATTTCATCTGTAATGCCAATGAATTTGTGTGCACAAGTGTGCTTCGGCTTGTTATGTAGGCTGTTTACTCATGTGTGTGTACAATAAATTCGAATTTTCTCGGTGCTGTTCAATTGTAGAAAATAGACACAAAGTATGTACAATATTCAGACGCTGTAGACAAAGAACATATAAATCATTTTTATCAAAGGTGCGAGTGGGCAACCATGAAAACGATCTAGTCATGATACAAACATCACTGTATGCTCTTCCTTTTTCGCACAGGCCTCTGTTTGTACAGAAGTGTGCTGGATTATGAGAATATCTTGGCGAAAATCGCAAAATACGCGCGCATACATTGAAATTAACGCAATGTGGTGTTGGTTAGGGCCACCGTTTGTTTACATTTGTATTGAGCCAAGGTAGACGGAGAGAATGAGAGCTAAAGAGAGTAAGCAATGTGCCGCTACGCTAAGCCATTTAATGTAAAAGTAGCAGCTGAATGCTTAAAAATCGCATTTACATTGACTGACATAGTTCAACATTATTTATCTATGTCTTTTTTGAGACAAACTGAATCGTTCAGCGCACCTTACATTCAGTATGATTTAGTGACTGGTGCAGTTCGCACACACAAAGCATAGAAAGAAAGGAACCTGCATCGCGCGCGCGCTCTTTCTCTCTCTCGCATCTCGCAGAAAAAAGCGTCCACATCGAAATTGAGGGAATCATTTGATTCGAATTTTGATTCAATTGTGTGCAAGTTTCACATCTAGTGCGGTCATAATTTTTAAACAGCGATTAGCCGGAACAATCAAAACATTCACTTTTGTTGATGGTTCGGGGAAATTTAGCGTTTTATTCACTTGCAAAGGAAAATAAATTGTGCGTCGTGGTGTAAGCACATATAGTTGTCAAATAGGATGTCTTTTTATTATTAAAGAGATTCTGGCAATTGAACATCGTTTTGGAGTTGATTTTGGCACCGAAAGCCCAACTAAGAATCACCGAACGGTTCTTCGGACATTTATTTCGGTTGCGTTGAAGCCACGCTTCCGAATAAAATCAACAATATTTTCCCATTTATTAGTTTGTTATTTCCCAGTTAATGAATTTAAAAAAGAAACAAAATAATTACGAAAAATGCCACAAAAAAAATGATTGCAAATTCGAGGTCGGCCACTCGAGCATCTTTAGTGCATAACTCGATTTTTCTCTCTGATCACTACTTTTTGCGATTCCTTCGTCTTTCGAATGAAATAAAGTTTTAACAGCACACCATTTTGTGGGCTACTTTTTTTATTCGCGCGATTTTTTTTTTATTTCACTGGTTGTTCTTAATTTAGATGAGCTAAACGAGTAGATGCACGTTCATCATAAATTAACCGTATTATTCACCGTTGTTGAGTTCAAAAATCTTCCGTCTAAAAATACTTAAATCGATTCAATGTCTGTTTGCAAGATACAATGCAAATAAACTCAGAGCCCGCCAAGTTTTATGTGTCATTCGAATTTGAACGCTTGTCAATCAATTTGCCTACTTTGAACTACTTCCATGTCAAACAAATAGAAAATTTGCCGAATTTTTTACTGAAAATAGTTCAAGTTAAATCAGACGACACATTTTCAAATAAAAAATAGACATAATTTCGAAACAGGTGTCAATATGAACATATGAAAACTTAATGCACTCTGAAAGCAGCTGACTGAAAAGAATCAGGAAAACAAAAGCATTCGGTAATCGATTTGTTTTTGTGTGTGTTTACAAAAGTCTTATTCAAAAGTAAACCACGCGAAAGATGAACAAGCAATTTCAAAGCGTTGAGAATCATTATTCAAACGAAAACAACGAATAATCAGATGTTTTGATTAAAAGCTTTATTCGAGCAATTATCTTATCTTATTTTGACTTTATCAATAGAACAGAAAAATAGTATGAATTGGCACAAACAAAGAAAAAAATATATATATTTGACTCTCGTGAGTTGTCCCCGCAAAAAACTTTCCTTCAAACCATTTCATTTGTTTTAATTATTCGGAACGTTGCGTTAACTCAGCAAGCCTTCGATTGTGCCACAACTCGACTCCAATAACAGATTTTCATTCCAGTTGAAGACGCAAAAAGTTCAAGTGTGTGCGTGTTTCAATGTTTAAATTGAATCGAATTAAAAATATGAGTGCATCAAAGACAGCAGCAGTCAAGAGTCATTCGAAGCGTGAAGATCTAACGGTGTTATCGCTGCGCGAAGAGCTACAATTGCTGTACAAATCATTACAGCACAAAAATGACGAATTGATTGCCCTCGAGAGAATCATTCTCGAACGCGACACAACCATAAATGGTTTAAAAAAAGAGTGTCAACGGCAGTTGCGCGGCATTAGTGGTGGTGGAAGTTCGGAACAGTGCAGCACTGGCGGTAGCAGCACAGCGCCAAAATCATTTTCATCGAACATCGAAAGCGATCGAATGGCCAAGCAAAGCGAAATCGCATCAGAACGCAGCGACTCATCGCTTGTTGTAAAAACATCGGATATTGAACTCATTCGCGAACAAAATGAAATAATCAAAGAACTCAATGAGAAAGTGTTGCGTTTATCGCGAAATTTGAATGTCGTTCAACGTAGTTTGCAGACAAAAGATGAACGTATCACTGAGTTGCAAGCGGAAATCGATAAATTTCGGCAAATTGTTCGGCCAATCACTCAGGCAATGGTTGGCCAGAAAAACTGCGATTGCATGGAGGAATGGAACAATTGCATTAGCGGAATTGGTGATTGGTCACCGGGCATTGAGTCAACCAGAGTCTTTCCGGTATCAGAGCCACGGATGAAGAGACAAGCAATCAGCGCCGAACCACTTTCAGCACTCGCACAAATCTCCGAAGAAGACGGACTCGTACGAATACCAAAGTCCAGCTTGTAAGTGAAAATCTGACACTTTTTTTCGATTTAAATGTGAAAACTAGATTCGCCGTCCAAGGGAAATGGAAACGCCTGAGACGTATTTGAATGTAGTCGTTCTCACATTTTAATTAACAATGAGTAAAAAACACAAAAAAAGTGTGAATAAAAACTCATTTCATGCACCAAATATGATTGTAATTGGAGTTGTTTATTTGATTTATTCATTTTCATCGGCTGCCTTTTTGCCTGGGCGAAACGAGTTTTAGCTGCCGCATGCAATTTTCATTTTCAATTGTGATGTGTGAGTTTTTTCCACATCTATCATCGATTCGATTCGATTAATATTTTCAACGAATTAATTTGAAATGAAATATAATTAAATTGTGACATTGTCACATCAAATCCACTTATTCGATTTCAGCACGTATTTATTTTGTTTCATTTGCGGCAAATGGTATTCCGACACAATTCATTTTTATTTGCACATTTTTATGAAATGAATATTGAGAAAAAGTGTTTGAAATCGAAGTGTTGAAAAATACAGTTGGATGTGAATGTCAAATGGGTGTTTGTTTGACTCAATAAATCTTTGTTTTTGTGTTTATTTTCGCTCCGATTGCACGGCATGTGACTGTATTTGCGTTCCCATTGGCAATCAACAGAAGCAACAAAATGATTCGATCGAACACACACACAAATCGATTTTTTTTTTCAAAACTCTTTTACTATTTTGTGCATAAATTTACGAGAATATCGTCGTTTTTTGTCAATATAAATCTAACTATCGCAATCAGAGCATTTATTTAATTTATGTCGAAAGAAGCGGATCATTCTAGTCAAAATCCGCAATTCAAAACAGTGAACAAAGAAAAAATTGGATGAAAAACACCGGTAATTTTATACAATCAATGCGAGTTCAGATCACTTCAATTGAGCTTTGTATTTCGACGCATTTCAATGGGCATCCTGTTAAATTCCGGAACGATCGGGAATAATAGATCTGGAATTAATAAGTAAATGCGCAATGCGACAGTAAATCAATTGTTTTGATGAGAATAATTAATTGACATTGTTCCGGAGTCGAACTTTTTTCGTTTCGCTTTACGTACTTGACCTACGGCATATTAATTAAACAAAACACAAAGCTAATTGTTTGTAATTACATACTTCCCAAGTTGTTAAAAGCTGTTGCTTTTATTGCAGTCACTTGGTCAATAAATAACATAAGCAGTTTCTCTTTCTCTCATGCTATTAGATGATTCATTAACAAAATAAAATCCGCGGTGCTGTTGTTTCTTTTTTTAAATATTCACTCTCCGTAGCAATCAATCCGAAATTTGCCACCTTATGAAAAGAACGCTTCGAATTGACGTGATCATTAACACGATATTATTTATTTATCGATTTCGATGTCTCTCCGAGTGTCCCTTTTTATAAATACCATGTATTAAAACAGCAAAACTGTGTGCACACGATGAACGCGGTGAAAATCGAGTCGAAATATACCGTGCACTCATCGAAAACCTCTCAATAATTTCACATGGTAAATGTCTCGTGATATAAATTTGCACATAAAAAATGTGTACCTGTGTGAAGTCTCTGGACTGCATTCGAAATGATCGGCTTGTTTCATTCTCTTGAGTATGGCATTTCAGCGCGCGAGCATGTCGTGCAACTATCAAAAATAAATCAATAAAAATAAAATGATTAAATGAAATTCACATTTTAATTATGCAATTTATTTTCGCAATGATTCCGATGAGAGGTGCACGCAACAAAGCGGCGACTTTTAACTGAAAACTCCGTCCCAGAGGCAACGACAAAAACCAAAGTCGTCAATTTGAAAATTGCGTTTGGGAAACGGCATTACGGCCACTTGTTTGGCGTTTTTTGCACTCGTCAACTTCGACTGAATGTCCGATTTGAAGTGAATTAAGTCGCGCGCGTGAAAAAAGATAGCCGAGCTTGGAATTAAATGTTATAAATGTGTATCACATCGATAGGCATCTACATCGATCAGATACATGAAATTCTATTCGAGATCAAGATACACACTGCAGTGGCGCGGATAAAAAATCCATCGCTTCGATTGTAAATTAGAAAATGTTGTTTTGAATTATATTATGAAATCAATTCGGTTTGAACGCTTTTTTCGCTTCTTTTTAACGTTTAATGAATTCATAAAAATTTTATGTGCAATTTAATATAGATCTGAGTCTGAGTACGAAAATAGTACACATACTTGTGCGCTCAATGAATACTCTTTCTGAACGATTTGAATCTGCAGTTTAATGCTCGCTTGGTATCGCTTTCATATTTTAATGCGGGAAAACTGCATTATAATGAAATACGGAATTGACAAATCCAAGCTTTATTCACTATTTTTTTTGACTTCATTTAATTTTGAGTTTTTACGCTTATATTTGTCTTTTTTTGTCTTTATTTGTAAGACTTCGATGTTTAATCTTTTGCAACAAGCGATTTCACGATCTCAAAATGGGACACGTGTTTGTTTTCAATTAAATAAAGGCGAATTTATTCTGAATTCACTTCAAACTTATTTTCCTACTCCATTTCAAGCTCCACATGTGCTATGAATCGTTACGTACGAGACATTATAAAAGTGAGCTTATAAAATTGCGTTCGTTTTTAAGAGTTAATTTTAATGTATAATTTTCTGATGTTTCTGTCATCAAAGCGCGACAGCAGAGATGAATAAAAGAGAGATCGTTTTCAAGTGGCCTATTAGAGAAAATAAATTCAAAACACATGTCTTGAAATGTAAATTGAAATGTGGAATACCGCCTAAGCCAACCCAATTACAAAGTCTGCTGCAATTACAAACGATCCAATACCAATCATACCGTATTCTCAGTGAATGCGATCAATTGTTCTTCGATCTAATCATGCATGTTTACGAGACACCATTTCCAAAGTGTGTATCACATTATGACGAGCGCCAGAAGCGTTGGCGCAACGCACAACAAAACCCATTGAATTCATGAGACAGCCAATTTACAATCAATTTGTTTTGTGTACACAAGAAAACTTTCGATTTGGGATAATTATTATAATACATGAAATAGTTTAAAAAAACATTCATTTTGATTGTAATTCATACAAAAAAAAAGTTTGTTGTCGCTGCAGCGGCTTTTCAAAATTTCGAAAGAATAAATCCTGTCGAAATGCGTATCACGTTACGCTTTAATTAACAAATTAAAACTGAATTTCATGTGATTGGAAGTGCACGTGATATTGACAACAATTAATCACCAATTGATTCGCAACGCTGCGCCGCGTCGTGCCGCGCTGTTGTTGCTCCCTTGTGAATTGACACAACATATTCTTTCAAATCGCCGGTTTTCTCATTCTCGAGCTTGGAACATTGATACCGGCCATTTGATCTGTCCTTGAGCACGATTTGACATTTTAAATTGTATTTCTAAATGTTTTCCAGTGAAATCGTCGAAAAGGGGCATAATTTTCAATACTCGGAATTAATACGAATGATAATAATTACAACTTTAATGTTTATTGGTGTAATTGATGCAGTGAGCAAAAAAAAAAAACAGATCATTTATCATCTTAGTATATGTATGGTTTTATTATTTCTATTTGCACAAAAAAATGCGAAATGAAATGGCCAAACAAATAAATCAACCAAAATAATGTCTCCGTGCAAACCGATCCTCAACTAATTATTGTTATACCACGAAAACAATCGACAAACGGACTTTTTTCAAATAAATTGCACCCAATGATATTGAGTAGATGGCATAAATGACAACCAGGCCCATATAAATAACTACAATGCATGCAATTTGCTGGTATGTCATCGACTGTGATCAAGTTGAAACAAATTGTTTTGCCAGTTTTTCCGCGGACTCATTTGTTCCGATTGAACTCATTTGTTTTGAATGACGATTGATCGCAAAATCGATCATTTGATGATCAAAATTTTAATCGCTTATTTAGTTTTCATCAGAATATGTAGAAAGTTAGTATTTCCAAAGAAATATAAATCGTAACGCGTGAATGATTCAATGGCTGAACCATGGGAAAACGCCGTAAAGTCAATAAAAAGGCGATTTCAATGCGAGTGTTGCCTAACTTTAGGGGTCGAAAATATTATTTCATTTCGAATATCTCATGAATGTTATAAGGTTTTCAGTGACCATACTTTAAGCCTGTTTTCAGTTAGTAAAATATCATTTCATTCACCATTCTTTTCAGAATTTGTGCGAAATTTTTTGTGATATTCCTTTAATATGTTCTTTTTTTATTCTAAATATAGATCTCGTGAGCTCATCAAATCGGCGATTTTGGACAATGATTTTATGAAAAATTTGGATATGAATCAGATCCGTGAGATAGTGGATTGTATGTATCCGGTTCAATACGCTGCAAAAAGTCTTATCATTAAAGAGGGCGATGTTGGCAGTATCGTTTATGTTATGGAAGGTATCAATTTTTTACTTATTACTTTCGGTTAGAAATTCATAATATTGTTAATTTTACCTCAAAAACAATATCAAGTCGCAATTTTGGAATATTTTTTTCGTAATCAGCAGTTTTGAAAGCAAACAAATAAGTGTAATGAACAAATGTTCTCGTTGAAATTGTGACGTTTTCTGGCGGAAATGTAGTGCAAGCGAAGTAAACGTAAATAAAGATTTTCTGTAATAAAACTCGTGCAATACTTGCTTTGGGTAAAATACAAACATTTTTTGTATGATTCTATCAATAATTTCCGCAATACGCTTTATGTAAATCGAATTCGATCGCATGAGATTCGGGCTTATGATGGATTATTTGAAAAATGTCGAGCATTTTTAGTGCATGAACAAAGCGAACGTAACATCGGCCTTATATAAAGAAAAGAAAACGAATTCAAGAATTTGGCTGTGTGTTTTGTTAACTGGAAAATGTTGAACGAAAAAAAAACAAAGGTTTTTTGCATTGCACACAATGTACTCACACTGATCATTTTACCATTGCAGAAAACATCGAACTATGCGGTTTTTGAATCCGAAATTGAAATCCGCGAGAAGCGTCATGTCTGTTCACCATTCGTAACTCCAGCATATTTATGCATTTTGTTTGTTTATTCATTTGCATTTTATAGCTTTTGCCTTTATTTATTGGCCTGTTCTTTTCTTTGTTCGTATTCATGCACACTTGATTGAAAAACAGAGACAGCGTTTGGTATGTTCGCAATGGAAAGTTTTCCAGCATTTCCTAAGCGATTAATGTATGTATAATATACGAATGAATTGCATTTTGTTATGATGATGTACCGCATCTTAAATGTCAGCTATAAAGTAAATCGAACGTCAAATTGTGGAAAACATTATCTGCCGTTCGTTTTCTGGTGTGCGCGAGTGCTTTTTTTTTTCTCTTGTTATTTACGTTTTTTTCTTATCTACATGACTTTTCCTTCATATCACTGAAACACGGAAAGGTGAATGTAAAATACATGCTGCATTAGTTGAATCAAAAGTTTAAACAGAAAAACGAAACGCGCGAAATGCAACAAAAGACCGCAATGAAGCCAGAAAAACAGATTTCGATGGAAACAGTGGAAAAGGCAGCAACAGGTTAAACGTCTGCAAAGAAGTGGCAATCAATTAAACGTTTTTTTTTCGCGCTTGAAAAAGTACAAGAGCAACAGCGGCGGCAACAATGGCAACGGCACTGATGCATTCACATCGTTCAATGCATCCATCGTCCAAGTGTGGCATCTATCTGTGTCAAAGAAAGCAGCCAGGCTATTTATCGACACGATTGATTTGATTATGATAGTGTAACTAGACATAAAAGGAGCTTCCACGCATTATAACGTTTTCGCCAATTGATGAGAATCATTCAGCTCGCAATTTTACGTCGTTCGATTAGGATGGATCGAAATCAAGTGCAAAGCACGCTTTCAGCTCGAACCGTTTAAAATCTGTGCAGTGAAAATTTCCAGCACAACATGATCTGCATATAATTAAGCTAAACATCGATCGAATGATAAATTTTTGCGACCCTAGACCGGCATCATGATCATCAATTTGATTTCAAGTGTAATTGCCCGCTGACAGTGGAAGGGAAAAAACAGCTTTTGATTACCAAATAACGACGACCGGCATCAGAAGAACTAAATGATGAATGAATATTATGTGCACATCAACTTGTTTGAAATGGTTGTGATTTGTGACCGTGTTGCTTGCGTCTAACAAAATCCAACTCCTTGCAACGTTGTATTACTTTCGCTTTTTGATTGCGCTCTTCTTCGCCGAATGCGATTCAAGTCTTTTGCTGGAAAAAGTTCCATGAACACCGTTCTCGATTGGCTGTCACGGTGTTTGCTACTGAAGTTCAAAACAGGTTCTCGGAGTGCGACTCTGCAACGGCAGATATTGAATACACGCAGCAACTTAATTTATCACCTCGGTTAGATGATATTCTATAATAGCGTTATGGTAATTGGCCATTGACAAAGATGTGCAAGCCACAGAAAAATTGAAAGTGACAGAGTTGCCTTAAAAATTTCACTTGAACGGCAATTGTTTTCTCGCCGGAATTTACGACTTTCAAAAAAAATCCATTTTTCTATTTCTCTCTCTCTTTCTCTCCCTCTCTCGAAAATTGCGCACCAACATTCAATTTGTCATTCAAAAACTGATTAGATGACTTTCGGTGTTCGCATTTTGAGTTTTGTGCACAGCATTTTTCAATAGCATTCAATCACTTAACGATACATTCACCTCTTCGCATCGATATTCAAGTGTGGCAACGTGGAGATCGATTTTTTTTATAAATTGATGATCACAAAACGTTCGAAAAACACTCATTCATTCAGCATCGAGGAATGAGTGTGCAATGTGTTTTGGGCGATGCATTTCTCTCACACAGCAACCGAAAACCCGATTTATACATTTTCTATACATGCAGCACATAATTTGAACACGACATGTTTCGCACATTGAACTTAATACCATATGTTTTTTGCCATTGCTGTCTATCGCACACACATACATAAGCGCAACGGCCTCGCATCCGTGCAGCGTATCAGTGAGAGAGCAACAATTCCAATCGTCGAACTGTGTGCGTTGTGACCATGGTTCTCTCTCTTGAAGAATGATCATTTCATTGTATGAGAGTGTATTGAAAGCATGTTCGTTGCTGCTGTTTGATTATTTCCTTTAGTCGTGCTTTGCACGTCGAACACACAGCGCGCACTGAGACACTCGCCCGAAACCAGCATTGGATAGTTTTTTTGTCTTCGTTTTCAGCTTTAATTCAATTGTGTTTGATTTTTTCGTCGATTTATTTATTAAAGATTGTGTCGTGTGTGTATTTTGTTTGCGATTTGTATTTATTTTGGTGACCGAAACAGAATTTTGAATTGAATCAGCGTCTGATTTTATTGTGCTGATACGTTTTTCCCCCTCTGAATGCAAGCATTTCGTTTTCTTATCTTGAACGGTCGGTACTCGTGAATGCAAAAGTTGTAAACCTGATCGAAAATTTAATTGCACGTACAGATAATTTTCAAGGAGCAACAATACCAACAACAACAATAAATCTGATTGCTTATTGCATATTTAAGTGAATTGAGCGGTTTTTATATGCGTGATCGAATGTATGAAAGATTTCATACGGAGTGTATGTGACGAAGGCGTGGAACAGTTTTATTCGGATTTTGTTGTTGTTTCAACGAAATCACTGGCATTTCGCAGACACTGAAAGAACTATTTAAAATAGCAAAGTTGTGCGAGGCGACAGTGAGACAACTTGTTTGTGCAAATCAGAAAGAAACACACGAAACATATCATATCGATTTTGAAATTTACTGGTTTCTTCACCAGCATACATATTCATTATATTCTCCGTGCATCTGTCGTTTCTCCGTGATCTTTCATGCGCAGCAGCTCAATGTATAACGAATCAGTTTAAATGCCTTTAATACACAATAAACAATGAATGTATATTTTTGAGCGAGCAAATAAAAATGAAATGTCAGAGATCAACAGTTTTTATTGAAATAACTGCGATAATATTAAACTCGAAAAACGGCTTAGTTTCCAGATACACATAATAGTGCTCATTATTATTGAGCGGGAATTTGTTTAAAGAATTTGCTTTATGTTTTGTGTCTCGATTAAATTCGATTACTTTCGATTTTCAATTGGAAGCATATGGAATGCGCGCCTCAAACTCAAAGTGAACTCATCAAAAACTTGAGAAACTGATGTTGAAATGACATGAGTGTGCGTTGGTAATTAGAAACGGTAATTGTGAAATAGAAAATTAAATGAAATCCCAAATGAAGCGGGAACATCGAGCTCGATAGATTGAACAATATTTGTGTGTAGTTTTTTTTTTAAATTGCCGAAGAAAGTGAATAAGTGTTTGAAAGATGCGTATTTATCCGGGTCGTGTGGTAGATGCCACACTTTCGCTCGATCAAAAGAGTCCGATGGAAACGCTTTACCAAAATAATTGGTTAAATGCCGACAAAACGATCCGAACGATCGGACGCAATTCGGCGGCCCAACGAAATGCGAGATTTCAAAATGATGTAACACCATCACCAAATGGCCAATATCATAGTGTATTCGATCGCAAATACTTTAGTCAATCATCTGGTTCGAGTGCGCCGCCAAGTTCATCAGACGACGAAAATCGACGAAGTAGTATCTCATCGTTGGGACGTTATCAGTTGACCCTGGAGGAAATGCAAAAACTTGACTTGAATCAATCGAATGAATTGTTTCGCAGAACCATGCGCCATTTGAATGGCTACAAACCATCGACAATTAGACAAAAGCATCGCCGCAACTACGACGGCTGGGATGAGTTCAAAGAGAAAGCCATCGCGGAAGAATCTAAAAATAATCAGAGCGACGATTGGCAATCCAATGCTTATAAATACGATGCAGTTAGAAATAATCAAGCCCTTGTGATACCGAAAATCAAGCGATCGCAAACCGTACGAGTGACATCGAATGACAACAACAACAAATTAAGCAGCGTAAACATTCGCAATGTATTCAATCAAGATCAAGCAATATCGAAAATGCCAACGGCCACGATAAACAAGAATTTTAATCGATTCAAACGAAACAATTTGCTGTCCATTCAAAATGGTTTAAATATTTTCAACGATGAATCAGGCGCAATGCTCAAACAAGGTGGCAACGGTGCAGACGGGGATAATCTCATCATTTCAAGCAATTTTTCGCAATTTGCAATGAAATCGAATGGCAGCATTCAAAATGAACAAAAACCAAAAGAAATATGTGATAATGGATTATCGAATGGGAAGGACAAGAAAAAATCATTGTTTCGTGCGAAAAGTGTTCGCATTAATCCGACACCATTGCAAAATGTCTATTTCGATCATTGCCATACCGGAGATGATTCAAATGGTACTTCAACAACAAATTGTGATAAGCGTAGTGGTGTAAGTGAACCAGTGAATTTGCGACAACAACAGCAACAACAACAACAAAAACTGCCTCGGCTCACATCTATAATGAAAAAGACACCAATTGTGATACCAGAGGCACCTTCGGCGCAAATACAAAACGGCAGACCGATGCTTGATCAATGGATTAACTATTATGAAAAGAAAAAAGAACAGCCAGATAAAATTAAACACCAAAAGACAACGGCAAATACAATACAAGGAGAAAAACATTCATCGATATCCTCTTTGTCATCGACGAGCAGCTGCGGCGATTGTAATTCGAACGTTTCAGACTTTAGTATACCACGACCGAGACTCATTGTGCCAGTGCACACATATGCACGCAAACGACGCACTGGAAATTTGATCCAAAGTCAAACAGGTGATTGCGAACACATCGATGATGGCACAGTTGTTATCGAGCAACCTCGTAACTCAAGCAATAGAAAAAATGGTAAGAGTTTATTTACACAACGAAAGATTTACCAAAACTGAAGCAACGTATTCGATCGCCAATGACCACCAAACGAAGTCGATAAAACTTATTATTTTTCATGCTATTGAAACTGGATTTTAAAAGCGCCTTAAATTTCAATTATAACTGCTTCATGATAATTTCATTTTTTACGCTTTATCTTCGTATGACTAATTGTCACGACTCACGAGTTTTGTCAGCCAAATAAAAATACGCCTAAAAATAGCTGCTTTATTTCGAATGTGGATACAATCGAAAGTGCGGAAAACTATAAGAATTACGTCATGTGCAAGTTAAGTCTTTGGCGATCCAAAAGCAAGGCAATTTCGCACAGTGAATATTGTACCATTTTGGTTGTGGTCTGAATTATTTCTATGACAATATTTATATACCCACTAATAATGTTAACAAAGCCAATTTGACCAACTTGATCTCTCTCCCTCCCTCTCTTTCTCCGTCTGCTTCGCACATGACACTTTAGCTCAAAGACACATTTGATTCATCAAACAGCACCGGTTTTGCATACGATCAGATCTCCGATTTCAACATTGTAAGACAATACTCCAACTCTCGGGCGAAGGTTATATGATTAATTTATGCACAAATCAGCAAATTTATGAGCACCAAGTGTAAATTCGCACTGTTAACACAAAATGAGAGAGAGAGAGAGAGAGAGAGAGAGAGAGAGCGAGAGAGAGAGAGAGAGCGAGAGGGAGAGGGAGAGAGTCAACCAAATCAGCAATAATAGCGAAATCACCATTCTCTTAGTTTAGAAGTAAAAAAATTCGGCCTGCTTTATCTCACTCTCGCGCGAGAGTAGAATATTGTTGCTTATAAAAAAATACAACAACAGCTCAATCATGCATGTGGAGCTACTTTTATTTACCAATTTCCTAATAAACTGGTTTCGAATCGATTCAACTTGCGACCAAAGCCGTCAAATTCGTCTTTTCCGTATAATTCATATGCGCATACATTCTACATTTAACTTCGCCGAGGCTATTTTAGTTGTGCTAAATCGAATTGCCAGTTCCGTTGATCCAAATATTTTGACCAATTCACAAAATCGTCGTTGGATCGTGTGTGTGTGTGTGTGTGTGTGTGTGCGTGTGTGTGTGTGTGTGTGTTTCGTTATGCAAATCAGTTTTAAGCATACATTCGGCGCAGCTGCGCTTAAATGGATTTATGTTCGCATGTTCGACTTATCTAGCATTTTCATCGAAATGATAGCGTTTGGCATACTTTATCATTTTGCCGTCAGAGAGAGAGAGAGAGAGAGAGAGAGGGTGATTTCTGAATAAAATTTTTATATCGATTGCATCCTTCACCCAAAAACTCAGCCATGCATATTGACGATGCAATCGAAAAGTGATTCATTCATAAACGATAGAGCTTACACGATGTTCACACACCTTAATGGTATCGCTGGAAATTTTTTGTAAACCATTTTTCATTGGAATTGAACACATTCGTTTGTTTGCGTCTGCAAATTAAAAACATCATAAACGATCATTCAAATCGTCATATTAAAAAGTGTGTTGCTAACGACGTATTATTTATTGCGTGTGAACAAAGAACATACGTTGCAATCAATCGCGCAATGACGACAATCGATATTCTCTCATCTTTATCTGAACAATCGCATTCATTTTGCAACATTTTTTCTTAAAGCAATCGGAGATTTATTGTATTTTCCAGCGTTCGTTTTGTTAATATTCGAAACGTTGGAATATCATACCAAATTGAATAGAATTACGAGCACGGAGAAAATGCGTATTAGCAAAAAAACAAACAGTCAATTGACAGTAATTACTTAAATTGCGGAAAATTTTCATAAGAAAAGTGTGTATTGAACGCTTAAACTCCGGAAGCATCATGTAACTTTTGCATAATTGTTTTTTTTTTTCTTTATTTTTCACTCAAATATTTGTATCTTTCTCGTGCGCGTACTGAGAAACAGCTACATGAAAGATCTAATTAATAACATATTGATCTTTGTACAACATTTTATGGCATTTACCGAAAACAAAGCCGCTATTTTCAATTGAGCGGGGCCAACCTTATGCAATGGCAATAGGTGTAAATATTTAGTATTCACCTTATATTTTCGGTAACAACACATTTTGTTCAAGTCTTTGAATACTTGAGTTGAAATCGGGCAGTGGCAAGAGCAAGTGAATGTTATTCAGGGGTTTTGTGAATTTCAACATCAAACCGAATGCTAATGGGAGTAGGTTTCATCGATCACCAAATAAGAGAGCGAGTGTGGTTTTCTTTTAGGTGCTGGCAGTTTTGTGCGGTTTCAGAAAATGAATTGAATATCATAAATTGTAACAAATTCATTCACGCTCTCTCGTCAAAAGTCATTTATTTTCACCAAATCACCGGCATTACATATATGCCAGTTTTCTATTCGATTCAATGGGAACAGCTCAAGAACAATGTGGTCACACTCTCGAGCAGAAACACTTTGTCGAACGAATTCGTTACTAACGAGCGCACGTATCGCGTCTCTCTCAAACATTTCCAATACCGGTTGCGATTCGTTGTTGCTATTTTCTTTTCAAATTATGACAAAATTCATGGCTTGGTACGATACTTAGCCCAATTACACGTATGGATGCAATGTAGGCATTGCTCAACAACGGCAAAATAAAATACTGACGCAAAATATACCAGAAAGTATTTTGCAATTGTGAATTATGTGGCCAAGAGAAAAAAAGCGACAATTTATGATTTCCTTGTTACTGGAAAAAAGAAACGGTTGCATTGCGGGACAAACTGATATATACGAGACTTGTGAAATACTTCTCTTCTTCAGTTCGGATTCGAAGCCGTGAGCGCGCGCCAATTGCCGTACATGAAGATCCATTGTTATGCTATTCATCGATCTGTGAACAATATCGCAATTTAAATTCATGCATACGATCAGTTGTATATCATATAGTTTTTGGATCATTGTTGTTGCTTTTTGCGATTCTTTCAGCATCAGAACACACGTCGCATCGTAGACGAAACGATAGTTTTTTTTCTCTTCACAATCACGATATGGAAGCGACGACAAACAAAAACTGTCTGATCGTCTTCATTTTAACTAATCCAAATTTCTGGTGAATCTATGCAGCTGAAACAGAATTTTGCAGTGACGAGTCGAATATTGCTTGAATCCACAATTTTGAACTATTTTTGTAGCTCGTCAAAATTTAATGGCGCAGAAAAATGGATAGAATCTCAAGTAAAAGAAATAAAGAAACATTTTTTTTGCGGTTAAAACTAAACGGTATCGCAAGCGGTCTATTTCAGCGTGAGTAAACCGAACTGCTTGTCATCCAAATGGCCATTGAACTAATGAGTACAACCTTCTATTGTGTTGCCATGATTTCTTAATGAATTTTTGTTACCATCAAAATCGGTCCGTCCAACTAATCAAGATATTTTAAATATCAACTGAACGTTATTCGAATTGCCATGCTGAAAAAGCGCTTGCATGTTGTTAATTACTATTTCAACCGTTCGGCTGATCACACTCAATTCAAATAGAGTGTTTTAACGCACGGCATTTTTTTTTATTGAACGATTAAAGAGTGTTCATTCATGTTTAAAATGTATTTATTTGCAAGGCACTTACAAGTATTTAGTTCACTTTTATTGCGATGAGAAAACCGCATGGTTCATGCTCGAAAATTGTGTGTTTGCGCACGCTGCTTCACGTGAATGAGCGGTTTTCTCATGTATTCACAGTGTGTATAGATTTTTTGAAATGGCTTTGTCCATGAACGACATTATTATGTACTCATTTGAATCGGTATAAAAATGTTGTTGTTGTGCGTGTCAAACAAATTCATCATTCGGTAAGTGAAATAATTACGTGGTCATGCTTATGGCCAAAAAATATTAACGAAATGAAGACGAGTAATTGAAAAATGGCAATTTTTGGCCATGACATGATCACTTTTCAGCGGGTCATCGCTAAAGAAGAGCAACCACTTCAAAGTGAAAACTGAGAAATGTGCAAAACCTCCGCAAAAGTCAAGAGTAAAGTAAGCCTTTGTTTTTATTGATCATTCCGAAAAATGATTGTTGACATTAATGTCGGTCGAAATGGGTAAACTCTCCACACGATGCCGTGCCATAAATAATCAATCGTAACATTCCATCGTCTATAAAAATGCTTTGGTTTGTTTGTTCAACTTTTTTTAACTCTATCTTTATTATTGTTGATGCAATGGCATTCCATTTGTTTCCTATGTTTTTGTTGTGCACTGTTAATTGGATTTGACGCATCCAACCTGTTGTTTAGAAGACTTGTTTGTTGACAAATGCGTTCGTTTCACCATTCAGTCTCGTGTTGACTAATTGTAACTAGTTTATAACACATCGTCACGTATTCTGTCGCATTTTCATGCGACATTGTGTCTGATGTATGTATTGTGGCGGGCGCACTTATCGCCGCATAAATTGCAAAAAAAAAAACAAATCAACGCATTGGATGGCTGATCAACACGAGAATGCTTTAGTCTCTTTGTGTATTTTCTATTTTAATTTCACTTCATTTAATTGAGACCCTGCGCGATCGCATCGCTTTTTTCTTTCGTACAATTGGACATTTTTAGATTAAGTGACGAGAATGGCGCGCAAATTATCCGGTTAAAAATATGGAACACACACGACAAGAGATAGCTGCATGATATGGTCACAAAAGATGTGCAAATCATTTTCAATCTCAATTCGAAAGAATGTGAAATCGACACAAAGGTTTTTCCACCAATGCCCGATTTATTTCTATCGCGATTAGAAACATCGCATACGAATGGAACAAATGGCATCGAAGCGCTTCACTGGAATAACATTGTCTGCAGTTATTCATTGCGAATCATAATATGAACGCAATGCTTTTTTTTGATCAATGATCATTTTATTGTTTCAATCACGCAAAATGGGCTCTTTCTCTCGTTCGCAGTGTGTTTGTGTGTGGATGTCATGCGACAAATGGTTTTCACCGCTTTTTCTTTCGGACCGAATTCGATCGCCCAACGGATGAATACATATTGCAATTGCCATTTGTGTATACAATGTAACAAAAATAGCATTCGGTGCGATCGCCTGATTTTGTGATTGAATTGTTTCTTCTTCAATTTCACAAAGTGATTGTGCTGCGAATGGAAAAAAAAACAGCAATAACACGTGAAATCAATCAAATTGCAATTCGAAATGAAAAAAACCGAGACATGTCTTAATTCCACCAGCGCAAGACGGAACTGGTCATACATTTGGATATTAGTATTGTATTTTTAGTGAAACCGGCTGGCAATCAAATGTTACAAAGAAATAGCTCATTTTGAAATCGTTGTTAATTTTGGCACTTTCAATTTTTGGAAATTGAAATCGTGTGTATGTTAGCCGTGTAAAAATGGCAAATATTCCGCCCAAAACAGCACCCTGCTATTATTTGCACAGCAAGTGGTTGAGCAAAAACAATTTGTCTTCTCATCCGAAGCAGCACATGCATGAGCCGGTCAAAGAACAGGCCACCGTTGGATCTCTCCCTCTCTCTCTCTTGACAGGAATCAAACAGTTTTGCGTGTGAATTGGAGGTGGGGTGGTAAACAATGTAAAAAGAAAACAATGCGAGTTACATTGTTTCGGAGTAAAAGGCATGTTGCGTTTAGCGAATCGGCTTTTGTGTGTCGATGTTTTTGTGAACGATGTAAATATGGTGATGTGCACGAAATGTGAGTGCGGCTTCGGTCGAGTGTCGAAATGTAATGCATTCAGTCGTAACGGTGCCCTCTTTGAATTGCAAGAGAATGATTTTTATCCACCATTGAAATCGCAGCAGAAACAAATGAAGAAGAAACAAAAATTTACGAAAAACTACACTCTTTATGTATGTTAATTGGTATCTTCGTAATCTAGATGTGTCCAAGCGTTTGTTACGTTTTGGATAAATTTTTTCCCAGCATCGAAAAATCCGGCGAACAAAAATCTCACAACGAAAAAATTGTATTCCATTTTTATAACCTTCAATGATAAGTATTACCATAAATTTTGAACGGAACTGCTGATACAGAAAAAATTGGGTTAAATTTAGCATTGGTAAATAGCTAAGTTCACCGCAATCCATTGTATTTGTGAATTGTTATGTTTTGTAAGTTTTTGTTTATTATCTTGAGATTTAAATGCGTTGTTGTTTCTTTTTTTTTCTCAATTTTTCAGAGGGTCGGGTTGAGGTGTCGCGCGAAGGTAAATACCTATCGACACTCTCCGGTGCAAAAGTGCTCGGTGAATTGGCCATTCTATACAATTGCCAGCGAACCGCAACTATAACGGCAAACACCGATTGTAAACTATGGGCCATAGAACGACAATGCTTTCAGACAATTATGATGCGCACCGGCCTCATTCGCCAAGCCGAATACACCGAATTCTTGCGAAGGTAAGTGTATAATTATGATTGCCCTCCCTGCCTCTCTTTTGACAGCATGTCGTGGCTGCTCATTTTCAATGAATAACCAACAATCAAGCGTAACCATCAATTCACACAATGAAAATCATGTGTTATGTGACAATATTCAATTAAAAGTTTGTCAAAATAAACATTTGCATCGTCACAAAAGAAAGTGAGACTGAGTTGTCAATTATATTATTTCCGAAAGCCCCTAATCGAAAACCAATCGAAGAAAGAAACGATGAAAGGAAACCGAGGAGTTGCTGAAAATTACCGCACGAACAATGAAATTGAAAGTTTCATGTTTTGCGTGTTAACATGCGAAGAACAGGATGTTTCGTGTAATTTTCACCTAAGCCAAACAATTTATTTTTGTCTTTGCGGTCGTTCAGTTGGCCAAGTAATGGTTAAGCTATATTTTAAATAATGTTTCACAGTTGTTTTTAATGAAGTTAACGGTATTGATATGGAGATAGAAAAAGAGAAAAAGAACTGGAGCAAAGAATATTCGATGTTCAAACAAAATTTGATTCAGATTCATTCACACTTTATTAGAGTGATCGCCCGCCGTCTTCGCCAATTTCCAGTGAATTATATCTGTGATTTATAATGAATACGCTCAACAAAGTGATTATAATTGAGAAGTTTATTTATTCTTAGATTTCATTTGCTATACATATATTGAATGCTGTTGATCATCAGCCATGGGTTAAAACCCAATGATTGAATTTGCATGGGCTGAAAAAGAAAATCAATTGCTTGTTGATGTATATACAAGCAGTTTTTTACAAGACATGAATTCGCCATTATTTCGCTGTTGGCGAGCCTTGTCCAACGCAATGTGCAAACATAGCAGTTCAGTCACGAGCACAACACACACAAATGGCACAGTCGCGGAGAAGAAAGGAAGAGAAAAATGCTCAAACAAATTCTTCTTGGCAAATGAAGCAATAAGTCTTCCATCATTTGTGTTTGACGTTTTTCTTGTTATTTTGATCGTGTTTTTTACTGATGGCTGATATAAAGTAAACAGAAACGCACCCAAAGCATTTGCGGAAACTTTCTCTTTTTTCATGAGCGATGTTTTTATTTTCTCTCCTCTCCTTCCATTGACCCCTTTTTAATTGCAACGAACTTATGCACATGAGGAATAGAGCCGAACATGACCAGACAAATCGACAAGAAAATACCATAAATAAAACAATGTGCTGTAGCTTAGGCCATATCTGTGTCGCGCGCCCGCTTATTTCTACGACTCACCAAATGTCAAGTAAACATTGACTATCAGCTAATTACCTGCTAAATATATGTACGCTTATCTAATTGTACCGCAATTCCGACAACGTGAAAGATCGAAACAAGATAAACAGTGACAACCAACATGGCACTTCATTTGAAATCGAATGTCGGAGACTCATGCTGATATTTGCAGATGAATTGTGTGAATTAAATGTGCCAAATCAATTAATTATTGCAGGTTAAAGAAAAAACCTAAAAAGTTGGTTTATCGCGTGAGCAATTGAATATTTTAGCACCACATCGACTCAATCGAAGTTATTATTTGATATCGCCTCTTTTCCATCTGCACCACAAATGAAAACGAAAGCTTTTCGAAACAGAATGGCAACCATTTAAAGAATTCGATTCGCACAATATAATTCACAAGTTTTTGCTTCAATTCTTTATTAGCGTCAGAAGTATTGAAATTCATTGTGAAAATGCTGCGTTACGGGAAATTAAATTGAATCCGATTTACATAATGTAGTAATTGTAGTAAATGTATGTTTTCAACACGCTGTTTTTTTCTGTTTGTTTCTATTTACAGCGTACCGATTTTCAAGAGTTTCCCAGAAGAAACTCTCATCAAGATTTCAGATGTTTTGGAAGAAACGCATTACCAACAAGGCGATTATATTGTGAGTTTCTATCAAATTGAATGCGCGAGAAAGTTAAATTATACGATTTATGTGAATTTTTGCGTATAGGTTCGGCAAGGCGCTCGCGGCGACACATTTTTCATCATTTCAAAAGGTACCGTTCGGGTCACAATTCGTCAACAAAATTCACAGGAGGAGAAATTCATTCGAATTTTGGGCAAAGGCGATTTCTTCGGCGAAAAAGCATTGCAAGGGTGAGTTTTATTTAGATTTATCGATTTTGCCGTTCGAAGGTCCGCTGTATCCGATTTTTTTTTCTTTTTTTGCCATATTCCCGAAATCATATACATTTTTGGATTTTTAACCTTTATATTTTTTAATCTTTTCAATTGAACGTTTTTCAAATACCTTTGCACTATTTCGGGTCGCTTGACTCCCTTTATATACTAATCGATATTCCAAATTTTTGCAGCGATGACTTGCGTACAGCCAATATTATTTGTGATTGTGAAGATGGTGTAACTTGTTTGGTTATCGATCGTGAAACATTCAAACAATTGATTTCGAACCTAGATGAAATTCGCAACAAATATAATGACGAAAGCACATTGGAACGCGAAAGGTAAGCTAAACTCACTTTGAAGCTATTTATGAATATTCAATATAACATATTTCGAATACTTTTCATGCCAACACTTTTGAGAAGTATCGGTGGGTACAGAATATTTAGATTATCGTCAAATTTCATCATTATCACTTTTACGGATTGTTGATCGAATAATTCATAATTAATCTGTATTGAAATTCTTTTCCACAGAATCAACGAAGAGTTCCGCGATGTGCAACTGTCTGATTTGCGTGTCCTTTCGACTCTTGGCGTCGGGGGTTTCGGCCGGGTTGAATTGGTACAAATTCACTCAGATACATCGCGTTCATTTGCACTCAAACAAATGAAGAAGGCACAAATTGTCGAAACTCGCCAGCAACAGCATATTATGTCGGAAAAGGATATCATGTACGATTCCAACTGCAGTTTCATCGTTAAATTATTCAAAACGTTCAAGGATCGCAAGTACTTGTATATGTTGATGGAAAGCTGTCTCGGAGGTGAACTCTGGACAATTTTGCGTGATAAAGGCCATTTCGACGACTCCACAACACGTTTCTATACGGCTTGTGTTGTTGAAGCGTTCGACTATTTACATTCGAGAAACATCATTTATCGGTGAGTGAAAATGGCATTTGCAGTGTCGCAATATATCTTCTACCAACACTGACTGTTTACCTGAAATGGATGAACATATGATTTTCATTGAAAACTTTTTCGAATTTAATCATTTGCAGTGACTTAAAACCGGAGAATCTGTTGATTGATATCAATGGGTATGTGAAACTGGTTGACTTTGGATTTGCTAAAAAACTTCAAACCAGTCGCAAAACATGGACATTCTGCGGAACTCCAGAGTACGTGGCGCCCGAAATCATTTTGAACCGAGGACACGATATCAGTGCCGACTATTGGTCTCTAGGTGTTTTGATGTTTGAGCTTCTCACTGGTCAGTTTGGTTTGCTTATACATTTGGATTCTCTATTTGGAGTGTGAAAATAATGTTGAAAAATGAAATTCTGCAGGTACACCACCATTCACTGGTCCCGATCCAATGCGGACATACAACATTATTTTGAAGGGAATCGATGCCATTGATTTTCCACGCAATATAACGCGCAATGCCACCGCATTAATCAAGAAATTGTGTCGTGATAATCCTACCGAACGCTTGGGCTACCAACGAGGTGGAATCAGCGAAATTCGCAAGCATAAGTAAAAAAAAACTCATTGAAAAAATCAAACATTTTCCATTCATTTCAATAATCAATTTAAATGTGGCTTATTTTCTGTAGATGGTTCGATGGCTTCAATTGGGAAGGATTAGTGAATCGCACTCTAACACCGCCGATACTGCCAAGTGTGAACAGTGCCATAGATACAACGAATTTCGATGACTATCCTCCTGATCCAGATGGTCCACCGCCAGATGATGATTCTGGTTGGGATAGAGATTTTTAAATCGCCTGTTATTTGTGCCGGCAGCTAAATATCTGACAACTTCACATGCAAAAGCAGCGAAAGTTGAAGACATTAAATAACAAGCGCCCATTTCAATTTTAACGTTTTTTTAATTGAATTCTACTAAGTGTTCGATCATAAATGAGCTGATATACCTATCCAAAATTGTTTTGTCATTTTAAAATTAAATTGACAACGAAATGTGGATTGTCTCCAATATATACAAATCAAATAAAAATAATCTTACTTATAAAATGTTAGACTATAGTCATGTTTGTAACTACTATAACGATAAGTTTGATTATAATTTAATTCATTTTTTTGTGAAATTTCATGGAAATCGGGTGAAAATTAAAAATTCGAATTTCTCTGATTATTTTCATATTTCATTTGAAAACACTACTGTTGAACTAATTGTTATGAAACAATACAAATACCTTTATTTCAAATCGAAACACAAGTTTTGTGGAGGTGTCTTCTTTTTCATTCAAAAATTGTCGTTCGGTGTCTTTACAGTAATGATTTTCTGTGCATTGACAATAAAGAGCGCTTCCGGCTTATTTGGTACTAAGTTAAAAAATTCAAACGAGATGAACGATTACTTGTAAAAAAGGAATGCTTAATGTATGTATAATCGTAATCAAATCTATTTCATGGATATTGCCTTAATGTATTATTTAGTTTTAATTTACTTTCAATACAAACATTAAATATCCGTTGATTTTCTTTGTTATTCAATCAGAATTAGAATGCCTTTCTATTACATCTTACAATTGTACATACTTCGTTCAAAAATTAAAAAAGCATTTTGACATTTAAAAATTAATTGATTTTATCAAAGTGGACGGTTCACAAGCCTATATATTATTGTGGGTTATTCTAAACGTGCTTTTCAAGACGCTTCCAACGGTATCTTGGTCATTGAAATCGGACTATCCGTTTCGAATTTTCCCAATTTGCCCTCATAATGATTATTTGGTATCTTTGTTTATTTGATCGTTTGTACTTTTCCGCGATTCGGCTGAAACTTACAGGTCTGAAAACTACTCACAAAATAAAAACTTTTCGTTCTACAACTTTTTGATCTGATGGCCTGGGCCGGCCCACGAAGGCCGAAAAATTCTGTTTTCGACCCGTTAATAATTTGAATGGCGTTTCGTTTGTGGTGCAATGTTTAGTTGCCCGGACTTAAATCATTTAATTATTATGTCGAAATCATCTGGATAAGCGTTAATTGATTTTTTTAGCTTTTCAAGGAATTTCCAGCCCGGTGCTGTGAGCACTAGCTTTGTTCTATTCATCGCTAGAAATTGCTTGCCTTCTTCAGATGTGAATTGTGTGCCGTTGTCGCTCACGAGTGTGTCGACCAAACCGAAACCACAAAAAACTTCACGCAACTTGCTGATTACGAAATTCGAGGTAGCTTTTTTCGTTTTAAACACTTCAACCCATTTAGAATAAGAATCTATAATTATAAATAATTGATATACTTCAGGGCATGTGAAACGGACGCTCGGTTCACCATAATGCTCAGTCATTTGAACGACGTATTGAACGTGAGTTCTATGCTGCTTACCGCGATGAGCGAAGGTGTCGCTCACTCGGAGCGCTCAAAATGTTTATAGGCATTTTGTATAGCTTCGTTGTGAGCAGACTGAACGAGCAGCGCACTCGCTCATCGCCGTAATCAGCATACCGCTCTCGTTCAATACGTCGCACTCGTGACTGAGTGCTTTTAGTGAACACACTGCGTGCTCGTTTAGCATAGCCCTGATATACTTTGATCGGGCTAATCCAAACGGAATCCGTGGGAAACCATGGGATCAATTTAATTTTCTCAGGGCTGGCTTGAAACAATTGACATGAATCGCATTGCCCTACTAAATTTTCGAGATCATTATCGATTTTTGGCCAACGCTTTCGTGTCAACCATTCCCAAGTGTGATTTATGCAGGGCCTGTAATACTTGTTCTCGCATTTTTGAAGGTACAATTGTTCGGTACAACCCGATTCTACTGACATCTCGTTTTACCTATCATCGAGATCACACTCCGTCTCCTGTTGAACTGTTAAAAATCAATACAATTGTTCAAACCTTTTCTGATGTTCAACACTTTTTGGTGCTCCATGGTAGACATCTTATTGGCGTACTAGATATAAGTCAAGCATAAAAAAATATTCAAAAGGTGTTGGATGAGTATGAGCAAAATGACTTAGCAACACCAAGCGGAACAGCACCAAGTCAAATTCCTAACCGTGACAAAATTAAAGAACATTTAAAACTTCGTTGCCAAATAGCGGTAGTTATCTAGACTCAATTGGTTCGCGTTATCATGCAAGCATGTCAAGTGCAAGAGAAGCAATTGAGCAACTGATGGTATCATTGGTAATATATCGAAAAAAAAATTGAATTTATTCAAAAATATTATTGAACGTGAATCATTGACAAAAAATTGTCTTGACTGTTTAAGCGAATTAATCCAAATTGAATATGAATCATCGCCGAGTTCTCAAAATTAAAAAAAGTAAAATCAAAATCATCAAATAAATGTCACTTCTTCAAAAGAAAAAGAATGCTCATTTGAAAAAAATTGCATATATTTTACAAAAAACAAATTTCGAATTAATAATAAATAAGATACGAGCGTATGTAACTTTCAAATAGAAAACAGTTTTGTTTATCATATTCTTTGACTGAGAGAAAAAGCATTGACTTAGACGTCCGGAGAAATATAAACAATACCTGAGAGAGAGAGAGAGAGTGAGAGAGAGAGAAAAAGAAATATTGATATGGGATAGTGAAGAGCTTGAATATTTTCAAAATCATGTTTTCTGATCACAACTACAGGTGAAGTAAATAAAGAATGGCATCAGTGATATGGTAAAAGAATGTTTTTCAAATACTTTCGATTGGATGTGTTTCCGTTGCCATTTAAAATTGGAGACGGTAAGAGAATTTAAAAATTTCAGGTTTCATGAATGTATATAAATATGATATTGATTTGTATCGAATTTTACGTGTACGTGACACCAATTGTCAGTGCTGATGCTGGAACTCATCCAAACAAATCAACAATCATTTAGGACTACCTCCCCAACAAAATTTGTATGGCGACTATCTTAAGTTCACATTGTATCGAATTGAAACTCTCAGGATAAAAAAAATAGATCATCGGAAATTTAAAGTCATTTCGAAGAGATTTGGGAAATATTTATATGGCAGCTATGTTCTTCGAACGAAACAGTGAAAAGTTCAAGGTTGAACCTGAACGTCAAATGAATCTGAATCTTATTTCTCCATGTAAAAACGTTCATTTTTGAAACAAATTTCAGCATTCTCACGCAAAATCTTCAAATTGTCTCTTACTCGATATTCTGAGAAAACGTTTGTTGGGATTTGACAATAAAAGTTGTGCTGTTATTTCACTACAAGGATTTATATTTTCACGAGTTTTTGTAGTGTTTTTTTTTTCAAAACTGAAGTAATAATTCAAAGTCAACCTCAACAATGGCTAATAGTTCCCGTCTCACTGTTGGTGAGTTAGAACCAAATAGCATTACATTCGCAAAAATGGCACGGCTGATTCGAAGCATTAATTAATCTTAAATCTGATCGTAATGATACACAATTTGGTGTGAAATATACTCATAATTACATGATGATACGATACACTGTCGGGAAATGTGCGGAAAAGATATTTTTACGTATTTAAGACCATTTATTTATGAATGTAGACAATATTTTTTAAATGCTTGAATCTCTTTATTAGTTTTTATTTTTGCATTAATATGTATGTATCAAATGTTTAAGGATTCGATAAACAATCAAACACTTTGAATAATATATTTTTGAATATTTGTCATTTGCTGTTTGATTGCTTCTAAAAGTAAATGCTGTTTGTAATGTGTTAAGTTATCAACAATAAATATTCAAAAATATATAATTAAATATTTGAAGTAAACAAAGATTCCACAAAATGTTTGAGGAATCGTGCAGAATTTCGGCACAGATGTCGCCAACCAGATATCCAAATTTTCATTTGATTATTTTTTCAATGACATAACAAAAATAATCAAAAGTGAAATAACTTCTTGAATTCCAATATGGATGTCTGAAAGGATATATAATACGTAATATCCATTTTGAATCCAACTGATTGTTTTCATGATTTCCTTAAATTTTTCTTGTTTTTCGTATTTTTACTGACAATTTATAATAATACTTTTACTACCCGAACATTTTACGGTATAAAATAGCCAACGTTTTTAAATTTTGACTCCTCTCCAAAAAGCGAAAAATGTCATTAGTAAATATGCATATGCATACATTAACATCAATCATTAATTCTTCAATATTTGATACAAAATTTTGTGATTCAAACATTTTACCCATTGACAATGAAGGCCATAATTTAATATCAAACATTTCTAATCTGGTCAGATGTTGAATATTACTAAACAATTACACCAATCATCCAAAATGATATTCCTAAATACCAAATGCTTTAGTTTACCGAAAGTAAAGGAATTTTGGTAAATATATTATCAGTATTCATTATAAAATATTGAAAATTTTCGATATGGATTGAATCAGATGTGGTATATCATGTATATATATGATTATGCCGATTTGCTATGTAAAGATATTTGAAGCTAAGTAAATGCTTTTGGTTATATTGTAAATGACTCAATGTTTGATCATGCCACACATAAATTACTAAAGCTTCCAAGGCCAGTGGTTTGTGATAATTTTCGGAGAGGATTTTTGACGAATTACAACACAATAATAATCGACGTAGTGACTCAAAACAATATTCAGACAAATACCATTCGATTTCGGCACAGAATTTGGCATAAAAAAAATTAAAGTTGATGTGAAAGCTCTTAAGTAAGTATCCAAAATCACGCAATGGCTTCAGAATCGTCACTGGATTAGTAATGAATATGTTTAGTCTCACAGACGTCGTATCAAACGGGCCAATGCTTTTATGGGGACGGAATATGCTGGAAGATTTTCACTATAATCAATAAATTTGAATTAAGGTTATGAAAAACGAAATTACCATGTTTTAGTGTCATCGAAAAATAGATAGGGGTTTCCTTATATTTTTTTTAAGAAAACCTCACATGCAGCAGTATTGAATAATTCGGTACTCTCAATCACATTCACTAAGTCGTTCAGCTCCAAATATTCGAATATACATGTCAGACAATGATCGTTTATGTCTATAATATTTATTCGTCTTCGTTTACTCGGAAAAATTTCTGTTGCTCTTGGATCTGTGTCGAAATTATTGAAGTATAAATAATATGCTGAGATTAAATCGTTTGCTTATTGAAAGATAATCGTTACCTTTGTGTATGAATTCTCTCATCAGATGTGAACTTTGTGCGGAATTTTCAACCGATTCATTGGAATCATTGTCGATGCTTAACACTCTTGTGGTTGTTTTTGTGATGTTCAAATCTTTTGATTTATGACAACAATCGGAACATACATTAACCGAACTCGTAGAAATGCCCTTTTTACAACCAACACAAGATTTGTTCAAATCTTCTTTTGGTTTTTTTCCATTACAAATTACTCGTTTCGGAAGTTTATTTTCTGAATTCATGATTATTTCGACCCAAATAGGAAAATGGTATTTTTTTTAAATATTTATTAATTCACAATCGAAGACGTTTGACGTTGTTCAAATGAATACATAATAAACATGGTTATGTTAATTCGATTCTTCTATTTTGGCTATACTGTATACTGTTTACAGTATACTTAGTGTGACCAGCCCATCCGAAAAAATACGCACATGGTTCAGATTTTAAGACGATGTTTCGTTGTTGCTCAAAGGGCTTCGGAACATCTGAATTTCGAACCAATTCAAATACATTTTAGTTAACATAAAGTTAAAGAACTTTACTGTTGTATTGATGACCAAAATATGCAATATTTAATAGAAACACAAAACGCTACACACTCAATATTTATGCTTAAAACGATTTTACTAATACAAATATTAACAGACACTGTTGTCTTCTGTAACAGAAGAAAATACTTTAATGTTGCAGCATAACAGTTCTTAATTTAAATTAAAATTCTTCAAACGAAATTTGTTTACATTTTAAACAAATACATAAAATCAAAACGATTATTTAAATTTTTGTCTGTTTCGAAGTTGAAACACAAAGTCTTTAAAAATGAAGTTGGTCACACTATGTATATACTGTGTGATGAAGTAATGAACATACCCTATTTTACGCATGCCCAAATGTCAAAACGATGTTCAAACGAAGTAACAACAAATGTGTGTTTGCAGTATTTTTACTTGACCCATTTATCTTGCTTACTTAACGTGATAAAAGATGGAAATGGCAAACCAAAATCAAATTAAAAATTTAATTGAAATTATTATAAACTCAGGTAAGTAAATTTTTAAGAAAAATTAAATAAGTTCATCTGGAAATAGTTTTGTGGTGGTATTTGTTGTCAACAAATACTATGTGTTCCATTGGCTATCTTTTCAGTCTGAAAAAAGTGGATTAAGTTTCTGGACTTATTTTTGTTTACAGGCCAAGCAAAAATGCACGGTGAAGCGAGAGAATCATTTATCTGTTTTTAGTAAGGGATTTCGGCCCTTATATTATTAATCTCGTCAAAGTTTTGGAAGACAATGATAATACGGTGGCCGTTCGTAAGGAAGCAGCTGACGATGTATTTCGAAATCTTGGCTGCACTCATCCTTACATGCGAAATTTGTTGAGGAACAAATGGACACAACCCGGTGAATTAACACAAGGTTTTACAGCAGGAAAGGTATTTTTTCAGCGCGACATTTGATGCAAATATAATTACATAAAAAATATTGATGTTTATGAAAATTTGAGATTGTTTGTTAAATTTCCTATTTTCAGTTGCTGTTGCCGATTTAATCGTACCCGTCCAAAATTTCCTAACTTCAATAGCTGTATTGGACTTGGGAGGGTGTAGTCTGGGGTTTTTGAATGAAATCACTGTAATCGTAACAAGGGAAAACATTTAAGAAAACACCCGTCGGGCTGCTTTTGAAGCAATAGGTAAATTAATTGGATTCGTTTCTATATGCACATTTGATTAAGTCAGCAAATATTCTCTTTTCTTTTAGAAAATGTTTTGAAAAAAAAAGTGAGAAGAGACAGCGATATCGAAATTGATCAGTGGATTGCGGCACTTGCATTCTGATTCGTGTCTACGCTAATCTGTCAGTGTAACAATCAATTCAATAATAGACAACGTGATAAGGTTATCAGCTTGGTTATAAATATTTTAGGAGCAAGCTCAGATTCGATTGCACCTTCTGTGTTCGATTGTATTACCTCGTTAGTATCGAAATTTCATTTTCATACTGGAATTAATTGGTATGAACAACTTTTCTGAGCTATTGGCAAGTTCATGCTGAAAGATGAAGAGCAGTTTGTGTCAAAGCTATTGAACTTATTTGAACCATATTTTCGATTCATTCAGATAAAAAATATGGAATGGTCAAATCAAACAAAAATGGAAAGCCTTATTCGAAAATTTATGATTTATTGGGTTTCAGCGGTTTTTGAGTACTTCGGAATTGCAAAATGCAAAAAAAGCCGTTGAAGATTTTTTGCAAACACTTATTCCATTCTTATAATAAAAATGCAAATAATTTTCACATTTGTCTGCCTTTGTGCAAAATCGAATTTAATAGACTGCAAAAGCAATTGAAGATATACAATAAAACAACATTAAAACTTCACTGTGAAATACTGTACAAACCATGGAATTTTTATACGAAAATATATTTTCAAATGTTTACATTCGAAAAATAATTCATAATCATTTTATTGAATACTTCGCATTGAATCGTTTTTTTTTATGTGGCAATTGATTGTTCATTAATATTAAGTCATTGTTTTGCAGCTTTTATTTTTCCTACAGGATTTAAGTGTGAATTTTCAGAGGAATTTTACGCTGATATGTGTAAGTTATGTCTATGTTCGACACTTAAACTGAACATTTATGTCATTTGTGGAGAAAAAAAATTCAAATGACACATTGTGTGCTCCGATTAATAGCTTGACTTGCATACGTATTTACACGACCGTCACAATGTTGGTTCTTTGATTATAAATGAGCAAATTTCCATTTTCAACACTAGATAAAATGGTCGAACCGGATTTATATATAATCAGAGTCAATAGTTTTGTTCATAATTCAATTTATTTATTCAAATACAATGTTGCTTCGGATTTTTTTTTAATTTTTGCCATATTCATCATTTTCTTCATTAATTATACGCTATTATGATTTAAAACTTTATCCGATGGCCTTGATAAGGATCTCTAAGATTTCCACTAGGCATTATTATATGATATGTAGTTTTAGGTTTGATACTTTAAATAAAACCAATTAATAAAAAAAAAAAAAATGACTTGCATACATATACTGAGATGCAAATATATACACTGAGAGCCCATAGCCGTGTCAGCAGAGTTATGGCTCGAATGAAAATGATCCCTAAATTTATAAAAAATTCAATTTTTTGACAATGCAAACTAAATAAAAGGTTTCACTCATGGAACCATACAAATCTCATTATAAACAATCAATACAACAAGCAAACAGCAGTCAATAAAAGAAACGAATGCACAAAATAAGCGCTTGCAAAACCAAAACTATTAATATCAAATAAAATAAAAATTCATTCTACCTTCTTCCATTTCATCTGCATTTGTAGTTCAATTTTAACCTTGGCTTTTGAAAAATGTTTGAGTAAGTCATTCTGTGTGACTCATTTTTTCAAATAAAGTTTGTATCGGGACATTTTAGTTCACATCATTTCATTATGAAACGCAATATCTTGTTTTTATCAAAGGAAAAATGGATTGTACAAGAGTTCAATTCATTCGGATAGAAATTAGCAATTTTGACCCCGAAAATTGAAAAGTTTGTAGAGGAGGTAGTGATATATTTTATCGGGATGTTAAATTTTGTGTGACTTATTTTTTATAAAAAAAACTAAGATTTTAAAGTTTCGTTATGATTCAATGTGAAATAAAAATATAAAAAATCTGAAGCAACTGAGACGTCACGAATTTCTCGCCTGCACAATGAACATAGAAAACAAAGCTCAACACGATTTCCTAACGGCCCAGTTGATCATGCACACAGCTTCGTGATTTTCACTAATTTGTTTATTTGTTTCGCGTGGCACTTCGCGTGCAATGGTAGTTTCAATGTTGCACGCAAAGTGCCATACGAAAAATGTTCTCAAAATCAAAAATATTGAAATCAAATGAATCGGCAAGAATAAGTAAGACTTCCAATGTTGTGGACAATTGTGGCTGGTTTACTCCGAACAAAATTGATTTGACTATAAATCAATTGTACAAAGTCAAAAACGTCCTAAATAATTCAACTAATTGACTAGTGGCTGAAAGTCATTATTTTCCATACAAATTTGAAATTCAATCACTATTAGTCAGCTTAAGTTGACTTCAGTCAATTTGAAGTTACAGTCAGCTTCTTACTTTTTTGGCACATGGAATGAATTAATGTGAAAACAAAATTACAACATGAATATTTTCGCATATTACGAGAAAACTGTAAGCTGTATGAGATACGATGTTTTTGGATATGGATCAATTTGCAGTACGAAATTTGATATAAAAAAAGACCCATTGAAGATTCTTTCATTTTAGTATATCTTTGAAACTGAAGTAGCTCTGGGTGAATGTTGTTGCTGTGATTTTTTTGAAAAGTAGTCAAACCAACAAAGCATTTACACAGGGTTGCTTCGTTCGCAATACAAAATTTTTTGAAAAATGACATTGAATTTAAATATGTGTTTTTTTTTTTGCTTGGAGAACGAGTTTTTACCTCGAAAATAAGTTTTATATTGTATTTGATTATTCGATTCTATTGAAATTTGTTAATTTGTATCTCTTCAATCCGATGTTATTTTGCCCCAAAAGCAAACATATTACTTGCCAGTTCGCTGCCATCCACCAAATATCGCTAGATAAATATCAATGCATTATTGATTCGTTTATAGACAAATTTTTATACGAATAAGAATTGTTAAATTCAATGATTTAAGGCGATTTTCATACGAAGAGATTTGATAATGGTGTCATGCAAATATAGTGAATTTACGTTGAATAATTCCTGTAATATATAGGGTGCTTTTGTTGATTGTTTTGACAGCCATATTGTACTGCAGTAATCGAGGTTTGATAGAACGAATGCAGCGTGAACTACTGTCACTGTGGTTAGATCAGCTATGTACATATATGATCATTCAGGCGACATTTCCATAAAATCGAACAACTTACTCAATGGGTTTCTATCATTCTTCAAACGGCTTATACTGTATGATACACTTGCACACGCGCTCACACAGGCAGCAGCTCTGTGCAGAATTCTCTGGATCCCGTTGATCAAGCCCATGATTACCTTTCATTCCATTCACCAAACCACCCAATACATCCTGGATTAATTTCATCAGTATACACATCCGTTTTTCTCATTGCGGAAGAAATTTAAAATATATTTTTATTTCTTTCAACATCAATCCTCAATAATATAAGCAGAATATTTACTTGAAATTGTGACCAAACTGTGTAAATCTATCCAATTTGTCAGATTATTTTTTACAGCGCTCATTCCATGGAATAATAAATAGAATTTTATTTTTGTTTTTAAAAAAAACTTTTTTCTTTAAAAGCAGTATCGCATAGTGTGGCTATGTAAAATACGAACGCAAGCCGCAATTGCGGCAGCATGCGCATCTGAAATTGTGTCTTTCAGATACATTAATTAAAATAAAGCTATCGATCGACTTCAATATAAGTTTTGTAATTGATGAATTGAAAACCAACGTATTAACATAATAATTGAAATTTCGATCAAAATTCTGATTTCAAACAACCAAAATGCATCAAGCAGTTCGAGCAGTTCCAGCATGAGGACGAACAGGGATCTTTGGAAAGCCCTTGTAACATAGGTTCAGAAAAATAGATTCACATTTTTTGACTTTGCAACCTAAATAAAAGCAACTCATCATCTCAAATGCAATTAAAACATTTTTAAATTAAAAATTAATAGTAGTAGATTGTCATTAATGGTTTCACTCCTGGAAAAATCTGCCTTAGAAACATACCAAACCCATTTTAAACAATCAGTACAACAAGCAAACGGGTGATTGTCGCTTAGCATAAAATCGATACAGGTTTTAATGTTTTCGGAAACAATTTACAATGAACGAAACGAATACACAAAAAAGCGCTCGCGAAACCAGAACTTTTGATATCAAACAAAGCTCGTTTTGTCGGGGTGAATTCTCGTTCTATCAGCGAATACAAAATAATTTGTGATTTCAAGAGCTGTCTCTATTTTTGTGCACAAATGCAAAATAAATAAATGGTCTTACGTACGTAAAACTAACTTTTCCGCACATTCCCCGAAATTGTTCGGGCTTACGCATTTTTCATTGATTGCTACTCATTTGTATTGGATTTATAGTTATTTCTTATCGAATCATCATGTAACTTTGAGAATAAATCACAGAAAATTTGAAGTCATTACGATGAAATCGAATTTCTAGTCATTACACATCATGTGATTTAAATTTAAATTTTAATATAAAAACAAATAAACATCTCAGTTCCTAATTCTTACTTCAACGTTCTCTATTTTTGAATTGGTAATAACAATTACGAATTAGTTTAGTCTGATCTGAACTTTTGATTCATGCCAACGATAGATATGGTTCTACATTTATGTTATGTATAACAGTATAACTTTCGGTAACAGTATGAGCATTCAAACTGATGAAAAAACACAGACTAGAAAATCACAAATATGTACTTCATCCAATTTATTGATTTGAATATTGACCCCGAAAATTGAAAATTTTGTGAGGGAGCTGGTCTTAAATCTCATCAGAATGACTTGAAAAACATAGAATATAATATTCTGACAGTTCCAATAGGAAACAATGTGAACTTAAGATAGCCGCCATACAATTTTTCAGCTTTGACCCCGAAAAGACTCCAAAAATCCGAAATTTTGCAGGGGAGGTAGTCCTAAATCTAGTCGGAATGACTTGAAATTTTGCATGACTCATTTTATTCATAAAAAAATAATATATTCAAAGTTTCAATTCGTAACAAAGTGAACTTGAGAAAGTCGGCACACAAATGTTCAGTTTTGACCTCGAAAAGGTCCCAACAAACGAAAATTTTACAGGGGAGGTAGTCCTGAATCTCATTGGAATGACTTGAAATTTTGCACGACTCATTTTTTTCATATAAAAATAATATTCTTAAAGTTTCAATTCGTTACAATGTAAACTTGAGATAGCTGCCATACAAATTTTTCGTTTCGACCCCGAGAAGACCCCGAAAATCGAAAATTTTACAGGGGACGTAGTCCTGAATCTCATTGGAATGACTTGAAATTTTGCATGCCTCATTTTTTTCATAAAAAAATTATATTCTGAAAATTTCATTATGATACAATGCGAAATAATCATAGTCCCCATACAAATTTTTCGTAATTATATTGAAAAACAGCCCATTTTTTGATTCGACTCCACTAGAGCTACCCGAAAAAATTATCCGATTAGGCTGAAAATTAATAGGTTTCTATTCCTAATGAAGACAAATGTGTGTGTAAATTTGTGTTCAATTCTAAAATCAATTTTTTGAGTTATCGTGTTAACAAATTTTTGCGCACAACGGACAACGGACAACGGACAACGGACAACGGACAACGGACAACGTACCACACACGGACAAAAAATTGCTCCGGGAATGGTTGCAATCGTTTTTTCTAGGTTCAAAACGCATAGAAAACTTATTCCGAGCGTTTTGAATTTTTTGGACCGATCGCAATACTTTTACCACACACAGTGGTGTGTGCGGAAAAGTAAAAAAAAATCTGAAGCAACTGAGACGTCACGAAATCGTGCCTGCATTATGCACCTTGAAAACAAAACTTGAGCACGATTTCATCTCGTCTCATTTCAAGCGGACCGTGCTTGTATGGGATTGGAGAGCTATTCGAGAGTATGCCAATTGACCGCGCCATATTTTACATGAGTGAACGCAATTTAGATCCATTGTAATACAACAACAACAACAACAACAAGCGTTTAAAGACCGTTATTGCCTTTCAGCGTCTGGTTTGTTTGGTAATGGTAAACCTCTCACTACACCTCTTCTCCAACACACCCTATCGAGAGCCAGGTCTTGAGTTTCCCTATTCCATTCAAATCCTCTTTCATTCAAATCGCATTTAACCGAATCCAAATACCGTCTTCGTGGTCTTCCTCGTCCTCTTGGTCCATTCGCTTCTGCATTCAAAATCAACTTTGGCAAACGATTTTCATTCATACGTTGAACATGGCCATACCATCTCAATCTCGACTTTCTAGCCGCTTCATCCATTGTAATACGAACAACATTTTTATTGACACAAATAATTAAAACAAATGAGTCATTGAAACGATTGAAATATCACATCAATACTACTGCCCAATAGATGGCACTGGAGAATAGATATGATTAAAATGTCTCAAATAGCACGGTCCCCTTGTCTCAGTTGCTACTGATTTGTTATATTTTGCTTTTGTTCACAAAAACAGAAGCAACTCTTGATATATTTGCGGCACACAATTTTATATCAATAATTCAACTCGACAAATAAATACAAGCGAGCATAAATCGAAAACGATGCATAATTTGAAAGATTTTTTGTGTTCGTGTTGGTTGTTATAACACGTATTGTTTACGTAATATTTATTCATTATTACAGTAAATTGTATGCATTGGCGAAAAAAATCGAGAATTCGCAAAAAATTCGATTACGTTTATGTCAAATTCAAAAATTCGTACATATGCGAGTGTTTGAGAGACAAATTCGAGAATGCATAGCAAATTCTAATATTCAAAACAACACGAATTCGAAAAAATCGTTTATATGAAAAAAATAATCGCAGCCGAAATTTCCCCCAAGCTGTAAACGCAATTCTCAATGACAGAAAAAAAAAAAATAAAAATGCTGTTAGATTGGTAGTTGATCATTGTTTGGTAGTTCTTTGAAGAATGAATGAACTCTTTCGGAGGATACATCTTCAATGCATGATGGGTTCCATCTGGGATTCTTATCCTTTGCAACTAGCAATGCACGAATACCTGAAATTAGATTGATCATTAAAATATTCTTGTCGATGGGAAACTTTTATTCACCTTCATGAAAATCAGGTTGATGAAATGAGTGACACATTGTTCTATATTCCATTTGCAAGCATTCTCTAAGAGATAAATTGGCTCCTAAGGAAAGTTGCCGAAACGTAATTTTCAAACTGGTGGGAGAAACTTTGCGGAGGATCTGTTTTTAGAAAATCAAATTTAAAATAATATGAGTGCGATATCACTACAATCTGCTGCTTTTAAAGAATTTACTTTTGTTGTTCTCCTAGCCCATTCACTTTTGTCATTCTCCAGTTTAGCGAAAATTTCCTCGATTGAGTTGGCATCGAAACATTCATTGATTTGATCCAAATAGTTGGATAAACTGAATTCAGACTCATTTTTTGGACAAAAATCATCAATAGCACTTTCGACATCATTCGCGTTTTTTAAGTTAAGAAGAGTGTTCTCCAGTTTTGGAATTTCCGCACTTTCACAATAATGAGTTGCGATTCGTGTATATAAAACGTCTTTACCTAAAGTAAAAATGAATTGAAAATCAATTATCTCTTTTTTACATATAATAAATATTAATGCCACATACCTTTGAGTCTGGAGCCAGTCAATCCCAGATAATAGCCTAATTTTCCTTGGAGCCTAGGCAAAAAAAATGAAGCTCCAACATCGGGCATTAAACCTGCATACATTAAAATACGCGTGAAAGTGAGTGAGTTGCATACAGACGTGAAGAAGGAAAACGAAAGAGACATTGACTGAGTGACGAAATGTATGCACACTACATCGGTCGCTCGTATGGCGTTACGCGCGTCTCTTTCGTTTTCCCTCTTCACGTCTTTATGCGACTCAATCACTAAATGGGTGAAATATTTTTTCAATAATATTCACACGTATTTCAATGTATGTAAACCTGAACGATCATCAAGATAAACAATGTTGAAATGTTCGATAAATTATTTCCAACAAAAAATCCAAATATTTAATTTAGCATTACCAATTGATGTTTCTGGCATTGCAAACAATGTATTTTCTGTAGCAATACGATACTTTGCGTGAACGGCAAGGCCAACACCGAATCCCATTGTCATTCCATCAATAAGTGCGACGTATGGAATTTTCAAATTATTGATCATGTAGTCCGTTGAATATTTCACTTTGATTAATTTTGCGCCATATTTGAAACCTTTTTCAACCACAGTTTTCACATCACCGCCAACACAAAACGCTTGTCCACCATTTCCTCGAACCAAAATCAACGACTTTGTATCTTTCCAATTATTCAGAGTTGATGTGAGTTCCAACAGCATCTCTAAGTTAATAGCATTGAATACTTTTGGCCGATTCATAACAATTAAACCATTATTATTTACTTCTTTCGTTAGCAAATATTTATTTTCGTTTGATATAAATCGGAAAAAGTGTAGATTGTTTCCTGATCGAATTGAATTTCTGAAAAGCATTTTCGGTAACATTCTACACGAAGCACAAAATTCCGCGAAATAACACGACTAAACTTAGAAGCAGTGTTTTCGAAACATTGCTTTTCATTTCACTTTATAATTAATGACACTTTCTATGACATCTGAGATAAAATCTGTAGATAAAGAGTACAATAAACACTCTTGCTATTGTTGTCATTCACGAATAAGTTTCAAGGATTTAGAAGTTTTTCACATCTATAAACGATATGACAAGATGCCGTTTAGTGTAACAGTAGTGTAAGACATGTATTTTGCATATCGTAAGGTCGGCGCTTAGTCTCGTCACTGCGCTTCCCTGGAAATAAGTCATTATAATGACTTGAATATATTCAACCTTCAAATAAAGCTTTCAAACCCCTGTACGTTTCTGAATTTCGTCAATCAGCATCATTTCAGTCATACCAAAAATCATGCATTGAAACAGAACCTGCAGAAAGGTTACGGTGCGCTGAATCGCATACGTCACTTGAAGTGGATTATACAGAAGTATATACAGCGTGATGTTGTTTCTGCACTCATTGATCTTATCATTCATTATGGATATATGATTCCTCATGACTGAGGATTTAGAAGATTATGACTGATAATATTTTCTCACAGACTTGGGATATGTTGTATATGTTCTCACACTAATTTGACAGATAAGTCTCTATCTTTACGCAATAAAGCTTATTTTACCAAATGCGCCCAAGTACAAATATTTGATTTCTCATTAATTCTCACTTGCTGAAAATTGAGGCAAATTGAGATTAAATATGTTTTTTTTATCTCGCGAAATTCCATTAGAGCACACCACCTCTTCATGGGATTTTGATTGATCATTCATTTCGTGATAGCGACAAGTTCCTCAATTCAAATATTTGGGTTGAATCTTTTCGGAAGATGGCAAGTTTAATAAAGAGTTTGAACAGCGTAGGGTTTATGGAAATAAAGTAGACGCGCAACTTCGATCACACGTTTTCAATAAACGTGAATTGAGTACAGAAACAAAGATGTTAATCTTAAGACCCACCATTTCATATGGTAGCGAGAGCTGGGTTGATTCTGAGAATTTAATTCATGATTTGGAAGTGCCTGATATAGAAGTGTTGAGAATGGTTTCGGGAGTCTTGCGCCGTGGTCAGTGGGAAAACAGAATCCGAAATGAGACGATTCGAGGGGTTTAAACGTCGATTCGGTAGGGTAGGGAGCAAGAAAATCCAGACTTAGATGGCTTGGTCATGTTAAACGCATGGGAGAAGAGCGATTTCCAAAACGGAGTCTATTCGCCGAAGCTGATGGGCCAAGTGGTAGGGGTAGACCACGTAGACGTTATTTAGACTCGGTTAAATATGATATGAATGCGAGGGGATATTTGAGAAAAATGAGTGAGTTTTTTTTTGCTTTTTTTCGATGCATGACCAAAAGCAAATTTATTTCTTTCAAATTGTTATTTTTTAACAAAATATATCCTTTCAAGGAGCACTTTATTCAGATATTAAATATTATTAGACATGTCTCATTGGTGACAACCAATCAGTTACCAAAAATCTAATTAGAAATCAATCAAAAGGCGATAATAGCGATAGACGATACCCAATGAAAATTAATTGTCGATGGATTAGGTAATCACGAATGAGTACAAAAATTATTATTAATCGCTGTTCTTATTGTTCTATTGTATTAGCAATAAAAAGATCATTCTTTTAAATCTGTTTAGAGATTTTGATCTTCAATTGCCTAAAATCTTGGTATGGCAGACCCTTGAACGTGTTTGCTATCGTTGCGAATCTTTATACGTCCTTCGAGTGTGGGTTGAACGGTTTGGATGTTTTGAATGTATTCGATCACTGCCTCCAAAGTCGTAAAATTTGCGTATTTCATACCAATAGAGTCCTACGACGTGTAAAAAAAATGGCATAAGATTGCAAATATCCATAATAATAACAAGTCCCAAAACTCCTTAAACGATAAACTTACTTTGAACATGGTGAATCCATCTCCTCCGTCATACGTGAAAGTTGACACAATAACGTTATAATGACGGTTTGGTTCAATTTCTCTATAATGAGGACCTTCACATTTTGAACAAAAAACCGTTACATTCTCAACACGATTTCCGGATGATTTCGCCATATCGTAAACGACACGTAAGCCCGACATTTGCAAAAATTCCCCTCGATCACTCATTTCAACATACTTATGCACGGAATGCTCAAGAGTGTTTTGTAACATTTCTCCTGTAACATTAACTATAACCAATTGGTTTTTGAATGGCAAAATTGATTCCAAATCGTATTCCGTAATATTGCCGGCTACTGCCGAAGATCGAATATCTCCACCCACAATAAAAGCTATAAGATTGTCTAGCGTGTTATTGCTATGATGATTTCTAGCTGCATACACGAATGCATCGCATATCATATTTCCAAGATTACATTCGCCGAGACGACAACTGGAGCCATCTAAATGAACATTTGATACTCCAACCACTTTTTTCATTATGTCATCCATTTCAGAACAATATTTTTCCTCTAAAGCCAACACGCCTGGATCACGGCCAATATGTGAATCTAACAGAATTGGTTGGCCACCCCATCGAATGAGATTTCCATTCTTATCGAACTGAAAAGATGCAGAATAACTATATCAGTTATAACAGTACTGTACTGACAGTAAAATAAATTCAAATAAACAAAATGAATTCTCTTGGAGAAGTTGGAGAAAATCGTCAATCAAACTTACGCTGAGTTCCAATTTGCCGATATATTTATTGAATCCATATGCTTGAACGACTGGAACCTGCTTTCCAGTGTTTTGTGTGACTATTGTTGGATATGGACCGTCGATGGTTTCCACATCTGGTTGATCACCCGAAAATAAGAAAGTATTTGTATGCCCACCGATGACGGCATCAACGAGATTACAATTTTTCGCAATTTCTTTATCCATTTCGAAACCGGAATGGCCCAATGCAATTATTATATTTACACCTTCACTTTTTAACACTTCTGCTTCTTTGCTTTGCATTGTAAAATAAACAAACATCAGTCAGTTTAATGAATTGCATTTTAAATTTTGACTTATAGCTCACTTGATTCCCTCAATTTCCGAGATGAATTGAATATCATTATTTTGAGCCAGAATGTTTGTTTCGGGAGTGAGATAGCCAATAATTCCCACTCTGAATCCATCTATTTGGAGAACGATGGATTTTTTAAGAGATCGAGTGTGCCATAATGGATGATCCAGTCCATTATTTATATTTGCTGCTAGTACTGGAAATTGGACGTCATTCAAAAATGGCTGCAGGCCTTCAACACCAAAATCAAACTCATGGTTTCCAAGCGACTGAAGAATAAGAGAAGAGTTAACTGAATGATTGAAATTCATTCTATCTATTAATTGAAAAAAAAAAAAATATTACAATTGCATCAGGCCGAAGAAATGACATGAAATCTGTGACAATTTTGTGCTTGAATATTGAAAACAATGGTGTTCCCACAAAAGTATCTCCTGCATTCAAGTACAAAACCGCTTTACCACCATTTTGAGCCTCCTGTCGTAATTGCTTCAGCACGTAAGAAACGCGTGCAAAGCCACCGTAACAATTATTCGTTTGTTCATCTTTAATAGAACATGTGCCAGAAAATTTATCGATCTGTTGAAAGCGCGCATGTATATCGTTGTTATGCAGAATAATTAAATCTAATGACGATTTATTAGAAGCATGAAGTGGCGTTGCTCCAATGAAATAATCAATCAATAAAAATACGATCGAGAACACTTTGAATTTTGGCCTCCCCATTTTTAATAGACTCGAGATGAAACAAAGATTTTAAATTCAGGAAACACACGCTTAAACTTGCGAAAACTTATTCAAAACTGACACACTATCAAAACATACCCAATATATACTTGACCACCGGGTCAAGCCGAACTGATAAATATGATACGAAGGTTCAATACAACAAAAGCCGTACAAGATTTGCTGGCAAAAACTCGTGTTACAAATCTTGTGATTGCAATATGCAAAAAATGTTTAAGATAATTGATTAAAGCTTTTGATGTAGCATTATCAGCGTGTATGCCCGTGTGCAAATATTTTCACTGAGTAGGCAGCTTGATAGATTTGGATAGATCTTTTGTCAGCGGATTGTTAATCTAAAACGTGATGAGTAAAACGCGTGCGTTCCGTTTCGTGGTTAATAAAGAAGAGAGTGTATTTGTATTCAATAAAGTGACATTTGGTATTTAGATGACAGGCATATTTGTGCATTGCCAACTTCAAGTCAGTTAGTTAACATCATAGGAGAATTCAATTCTCATCAGTTAATTACATTTCAATACAGCTGAGTAATTTAGGACGTTTTGACTATGTTTTTATTACCTAACTATGTTTATCCCCAAGAAAATAAATATCTTCAATAAATCGATAACCAAAGTAATTTTTCAGTCGAAATGTTCCCAATTTTTAACCAGTCCAATTGTTATTGATTGTGGTTTGATTTCTAAGAAAATCTTCTTAAACCTCATCAGAATGACTTGAAATTTTGCGTGACCTATTTTTTTCATAAAAAAATAATATCCTGAAAGTTTCAATAGGATACAGGGTGAACTTAACTTCAGTTTTGACCTCGAAAAGACCCCGAAAATCAAAAATGTTGTATGGGAGGTAGTCCTATATCTCGTCGGAATGACTTGAAATTTCCCATGCCTCTTTTTTCATAACAAAATAATATTCTGAAAGTTTCATAATGATACGATGCGAATAGTCATAGTCCCCATACAAATTTGTCGTAATTATATTGAAAAACAGCCCATTTTTTGATTCCACTCCACTAGAGCTACCCGAAAAAATTATCCGATTGATGAAGACAAATGTGTGTGTAAATTTTTGTTCAATTCTAAAATCAATTTTTTGAGTTATCGTGTTCACAAATTTTTGCGTACAACGTAAAACGGACAACGGACAACGGACAACGTACCACACACGGACAAAAAATTGCTCCGGGAATAATTGCAATCGTTTTTTCTAGATTCAAAACGCATAGAAAACGTATTCCGAGCGTTTTGAATTTGTTGGACCGATCGCAATACCTTCGCGGAAAAGTAATAAAAATTTAAGCCAGATATAATTGTAAATAATAATCAAAGTAATTGGCTGACAGTTAATCATTTTATTTTCATGCGGGTGTACATTGTATTCTACTGCTTCATGCCTATATATCGCGGGGGAATATGTATCAAAATGACAAAGATTGAACAATATTGAAATAAAATTTATGTTATATAATCAAATACATGTTTTTCCTCTCTCTCTCAGTATTGTTTGATTTTTTTCGGTTAGTGATGATATTCGCCTGTTTGTAAACAATTGAATGTTCATTCGTTCGGTCGGTCGAACAGAAATAATGCCTCAAAGAGAATAGATTGCTTCCTATGGGCCATCTAGCGTTTGCATTTTTAACTACTGTTTATTTAGAGAATGGCAGCTCAAATGTCATTCAGTTTGTGTTCATAAATTAGTTAAAGGTTTAACATTTACGAAATGGGATGCTATACGCTTGAACAAAATTGGGAAATATTGAAAACTTACTTAAAAAAAAAAAAAAAATGAAAAATCGTATTTTCGGATGAAGCCCATTTTCACCTCGGAGGCTATGTCAATGAGCAAAATTGTCGCATCTGGGGGTCGGAAAATCCACACGTCACCATTGAGAAGCATGCACCCACAAAGAGTTACGGTTTGGTGTGGGTTTTGCTCTGGCGGCATCATTTGGCCATTTTTCTTCGAAAATGAGCAAGGAGCCGCCGTTACGGTCAATGGCGAGCGTTACCGTGCCATGCTCAACGAATTTTTGTTTCCAAAAGTTGAAGAGTATGACATGGACGACATTTGGTTTCAACAGGATGGCACAACAAGCCACACAGCCAACATAACAGTCGAACTTTTGGGCACCGTTTTCGAAAATCGAATAATCAGCCGGAATTCTGAAGTCAATTGGTCGCCTCGGAGCTGAGATTTGAGCCCGTTGGACTATTTTTTGTGGGGAGCTGTCAAGGACAAGTGTTACGCTAATTATCCAGAGACGATTAATGCCTTGAAACACGAAATCGAAGTTGCCATTAATGAAATTCGAGCCGAAACAATCGAAAAAGTGCTTGAAAATTGAGTTGACCGAAAATTGGGTTGACGACTGTACAGCCAGTCGTGGCAGTCATATGAACGATATCGTTTTTCATTCATAAATAACAAAGTTCAAGCTTTCCAATAAAAAAAAATTATATGTCCTATGTATTATTCTGGCCTATCTTGGGCTGATACTTTCAGGATCGTTATTTTTGACCTGTTATCTATTGCAAGTAATTATTTCGCAAATATAAAGCATGGCCGTTTACGAAAGCATAATCGAAACTTACCTTAAAACCATCATGTTCTCTTTACCATAAGGGCAATTGAAGAACGCTCAAATTTTGAGACATTTTCGGTTTCCTATTGAATCCTACGATTCTAATGATTGCTTCAAAGTAATTATCGCAGATTTATGATATTTGATAGATTTTCATATGCCGATTATGATTTTTATTCAAAGGAGAGAAAAAAATTGCATAAATCTGATGATCGTCCTCTGGAGATCAGACCAGTAATGCCGAAGCTGTCTACGTTCCATTACAGTTTTTTATATTTTCCATTTATTGGGTGCCTTCATTTCCTTCGTTGGTTTGATTGACAGTCTTTCCAGATCTACTCCTTCCCATTCGGTTTTTTGCATTTTTAATTGCTTTGCATGGGGATTTTATTACCGATGATGCCTGTTTCGAAATTTGATTGTTGGCAAGAAGATCTCCACCTTTCTCAATCCTATCGATACTGCGTCCCATCAAATTTACACCAGATCGAGCCACTTTCGCAATCCCTTTGGTGCCAGATCCGATGCCTCTCTCTACTAAAGATGGCGTTTTAGCGATACCTGTTCCCACGGCAGCCGCTGATCTCAATCCTAGACCAACTACAGCTTGACCTGCTTTTACCGCATGATAAGCACCTTCCTTTGAATGGCCCAAAAATCCAGGTTCCTTGTTTTGTTTGGAGTTTTCGTTTTCAACATTTTCCTCTCCATCTCCACGCACAGGTGATAAGATCTGTACACAAAGATACAAAGAGTGTTAATCGTTATCTTCTTTTAATTTCTATCTATTCCAAAAATACTCGATTTTAACTAACATAATTGACAACATGTGCATTCTCTTCACACAAATTAGAAATAGATGAAGAATCACTGTCGATTTGTGAAGTTTACATCAATTATTTTTGTTTATAAAATGAAATTTAATGTTAGAGATGAACTGTTTTTCTAACTAAGAAATACTTGAACTTTCTCGAATGTATAGATTTGTTTAAGCTGAATAATAATTGAAATTTCGGAGTGGTTGTATGGCAACAAGTACATATATAAAATTACACCAAATATTCTGATCGTTCAATTTTCTTACAAAATTATATTTATTTTTTCAAAATTTGTAATCTTCCCTAAATCAAACCGTTCTTTGCGAATTTCAACTATTTATTCATCATTATTTACCATTTGAATGATGATAGCACCGCCAAAAATGTAGAAAAATAATTTCATCTTGATTGCGTTTAGTTGATTTCAGCTTGCGATCGAATTTGAACCGACTTCTATGCAAGGGAGATTGATTTTTATACTAAAATCGAAAGAAGTCTGACAATGCAAATTTAATTGGGTCTTTAATTAAAGCTCCAATATTGACTTCACCAACGAAATTTGCATGTTATTGTATATTTAAATAAAAGCAAATGCTTCATTTCTCAATTAGAAGGTAACGTTAAATTATCACTTGAAATTTTATCATTTCTAATATGATGATAAAGTCAATAAATTCATCTCCCATGGAAACAATAATGAAGTATCCAACTGTATTCTATTCGTATTTTCCCTATATTATATTATTCTGTATCTTTTAAATGAAAAAGTGAAATGTACTGTAATGCAATTTAGAATGTAAAGAACAAGTTGAATGACATTTTTTCTCTGAAAAATTTAAAAAAAATCTGCAAGGATAGTTCGAAATGGTGAGAATGTATTTGATTCACTGGTTTCGTTTCGGTGCGTCGCACACGCACAGCCATGCATATATTTTGAATTCATATTCTGATTTAACAACATTATATAATTTCAGAATTCTCGCAATGTCTGATTTCTGGTGGATGGTCTTTGTAAGCTCTTTGTTGTAATTGGAGAAATAAGGCATATCATTCATTTATCAGTGAAGAACGCGAATTAATGATGCGTTTAAAAAAATCTTCCATTTTTTATTCTGTGTTCACATGATTATCCTCATGCACACAAATGAAATACAATCAAAATGAAGCCCAACTTGCCAAAAACATGTTTTCTTAATTAGGTTTTTTTTTCCGAAAATATTCATAGTTCAATGTGCAGTATCGACTCATAATATCGTACTATTTTACTCAATTTCTTGCCAAATTAATTGAGACTTGAGATGAACTCAATATTGTTGCAGAATTCAATTGTTTACCGAAAATTAAAAAAGCAATGAATCATCATGGCTCATGATTAGTTCGCAAATGAGAAATTCTTTGGATGAATAATTAAAAAAAAAGTATCAAGAGAAATTTTGTTTTGGCTCGTTAGCCGATATATGTATTCATCATGCGAATTAACTTGAATGTGAATTCATTATGCGTTCTATAAAACACATTTTCATTCAGCACTTTTACGTGGACGATAATTATTATTCTCGTGTCCACAAATTAATTGCAATCAAAATGAAGCCACACTTGCCGAAATAATATTTTTCTCTGTTATTTTTACTTCGAAAAAAATATTTTTTAATTTACGGGCTTTATAAATGTTAATGAGTAAATATTTTGTCAATTCAACGATGATTCGAATCCAATTGATAGTTATTTATTCCAATTTATATGTAAATGTTATACATTGTAAATATGATACGATGTGAAAATATTAAGTTCTGTTGAAGTTCAATCATTTTAGTCAGAATTTCACTCCGAAGACTTACCTATAAATACGTGTCGATACTCCACATTGAACCAATCTTATTTTATCGATCACTTTGAAAGCTGTCGAAGTAAAAATGAAGCTGTTTGTATTCCTTTTTATCGCTGTTGTCACTTTTGAAGCGGTAAATATTTCAAGACATTTGTTGTGTATTTGCATAAAAACACCATAAAAAAATTTGTCGCCTCTCCCATCACAGATTTTGTGTGCTACCGACAAAAAAGAAGGGGATTCTAGTTCTCCGACTGAAACTAAAGTCGTATACCGTAATCCTTTTGGAAGTCTCGTTAGAGGTGTTGGTAAGTTTATCTCATCAAACGTTAGCTTTTGATCAGGTAATGGAAAAAATTGGTGTTTTTTCATACGAATGTTGTAGGTAAAGTCATTGTAGCTCCGTTGAAAATAGTGAGGGGCGCCGGTCGTATGGTCGGTAATATCGGAAGACGTGACGAGGATAAACAAACAATTAACGTTTAAAATTAATGGAGTAGCAGGAGCCGGTCGTCCTAAAGCATGAAATATATAAACCAATTCCTTCATCGAAATATTTAATATATCGACATTTGCCGTTATTTCTTGATTAATTCTTTCATTTTGACTTTCTATTTTATAACCATTTTTGAATAGAAAATTGAATAAATGAAACAAAAAATGTTCGAAGCTTCAATATTGTAGCTCCAAAAAAACTAAATCATTGCAGTTTTCGTTTTATGTACCATTATAGGAATGATTATGATACGTTTCCTCACAACATATATATTTTGTGTGAATCCTTGTAGAATATCTCAGAGTGAATCATTAACATAATTTTTTTTTACAAAACTTGAGAAAATCTCATTCTCAAAAAATCTCTTCAATGCAAAAATATCTCAAGCATTATGTGGAAGAGAAAGATAAATATAGAAAAAAAGGAGACAAATAATATATGAAGGGTTGAGAGTGGAAGTGACCAAAGTGATCTCACCGCTCCTGCTCTTGTTCATAAACATTTCCATCAGCGAGAAAAGGAGGTGAGATTACTTTGGACACTTTTACTCTCAACCCTTCATATGAAAAAATGAGATATTTCCAACATTTCATGCGGCAGCTATCCTTATTTGTATCCTTCTTTTCTACAATATATTCAATTTTCTCTTGCACAAAATGCTTATCATTGATGATCTATTTTGAGAATGAGATTTTCTCAAGTTTTGTTGGATAAGTAAGGCCCAAAACAATTTTCTTTAAAAGTCTCTAAGATGCGAGGGCAGTTTCACTTCAAAACATTATTTATTTTGTTTTATTTATTATGTGTTTCGAGAAAAGGTCTCATCCATTCATATAATTTTTTATGAAAGAATTAAATTGAAATTAACATTTGACTAATATTCATACAAAACAAGTTTGCAAACGTCAAAAACAAATCTAATGGTGACATAACCATAGCGAAACAAGTGATGCAAAATTACATCAGCTGCAAATATATGTTTGATAAACGTGCACATTCGCTAAATGAAGATACTACGGCAATCTGATAATAACAAATACAATAAATTTTTATTGTTCAATACCTATACACTACATGTTATGGGAGAAAAGGTATAATATTACAAAAGAATGGGAAATATACATATTTATAAATGGGTGAGCATTTTCATGAGATCACATCACACTTGAATGACACAAAATCCATGTTTTGTACTGAAAATGGACTTCGAGTCGACTTATATTTTGATAAGCAGAACTAGAGATCCCGAATGAATTATCATTCTTTGCATTTTCTTGAAAATGATTTCTCATGAAATAAAACATGGAATTCTAGCTGGAGCTTCAGCTTTTTCATATGCGAAGTACAAGCTTTTCGACTTATTTAAAAATAAGCGTCATCATTGAGGTATATTTGCTTCTCAAAAAGAATTTTTCATTTGCGAACTAATCATAACCTTATTAATTTTTGGTAAACAATTCAAATATTCAACGATGATTTGAAACCAATAAAAACTTAATTATAATATATTGAAACCATTTAAAAGTTGTATTTTGCAATAATATTGAGTTCATCTAGTGGGACTAGATTAATTAAAACAGACCTTAGCTATTTGTATATAAATATAAGTCGATACTGCACATTCAATCAAATCAATCATCAATTCAAAAATTATTGAACGTCCGTCGGAACGTTTAGTGAATATGAAGCTGTTTATATTCCTTTTCATTGCTGTTATCATTTTCGAAGTGGTAAATTTGTTATCTTTCATAATATTTGCTGTGTAATTTCATGAATTGTGCTGAAATTATGTTAATCATCTCACATTATAGATTTTGTGTGCCCCCGAAAACAACCAAGCTGATTCCAACTCTCAGAATGCATCTAACTCCAAATCGAATTCCTGTAATCCTATTGGAAGGCTTTTGAAGCGTGTTGGTAAGTTCATAGTTTGATGTTAGATTTTGATTTGGAAGAAATAAGTTTTCATTTTAACATGCAAATATCGTAGGCAGGCTAATTACGGCTCCATTCAGATTCGCTGGTCGTTTGGTCGGTATTGGCAATAATAACCAACAACAAACAAATAATAGAAACAATGGAACAGCAGCAGCATCAGGTGGAACAGGAGGTACCAGAGGAGCGGGTGAACTCACCAAAACGAACGCAGGAAATAGCTCAACCAATTCCTAAATCGAAGGCGATAGACATTTAAATTATCAGTCTGATCTTCGTAAAATGACATCACCTCACCGATTTGCCGACAATATTTAATATTTTTTTCACACTTACAATTTTATATCCATTTTCAACAGAGATTCCGAATATGCATGGAACACTTATTTTGTATTTACTTTTTCTAGAAAAATAGTATGTATTTTATTTGCTTTTCATCACTAATTACGCGCTGTTTGTGATTTAATTTATAGGTGAAGTCCAATAATTCTTCCAATCTCGTTCAAAATTAGGGTTTGTCAAAACGAATCTCCATGATTTGATAATAAGAGAATACTGAAAAGCATTCAAAGCATTCTTTACGTTTGTTTTGGTCTTACTCAAATGATACATTGAATATCGCGTAAGAAAAGGAATTTAATTAACGATAAAATTCACTTACTCAGACACTGTTTTTGAACGATATTGTTATTTATTCTTCCCAAAGAAATTTATTAATTACATTTTGAAACGTATTTCAAGTGAAACATTGGAATAGAATTGCCATATGTAGACTTCCTTTAGAATTGTATCGTTCAAGGATTGACATAGAGATGGCGCTGCATTACAGTATTAGTGCATTTTTTCGGAACATAGCAAAATTATTTACGATGAAGCTAAATATGAAAATCATCAACAATTTTATTTCAACAATTGTAGAAACAGAATGTGAAAAGAAATTCTGGTTCGGAATTTAGTTGAAATATCTTTGGAATCCAGTCAATTAGAAATTCAATAGAATGGGGTAATCAAAACAAATGCAAAGAAGCTGCAGTTGAATGCACCGTCATCGTTAAAAAGCACGTTGTTTCGTTCACTCGTACTTGTTTTTTGTAGAGGTTTGTATGTATTTTGCTCATCGTTAAAGTCGGAAATTCGATGAAAATGTGCTCGGTGCATCGCATCGTGGCCTTTTGCGTCGTGCTCTGCTCCCGTCTGCTGCTGCTGCATGCGTGTTATAAAAATTCAATAAACCGTATCTAGAACGTAAAAATGTGCATTGCCTGTTTTGACGCATTCGACAGGCCGTATGAAAAAGCATGGCACCTCGTGTTTTATTTACTCATCTCTTTTTCTCTGTCTGTCTTTCTCTCACTTTCTCTGTCCGTCGTGAATATGCAACGAGCGTGAACGCAGCTCAATCGAATGATGTATTGGTGGTTCGGACGGCGAATTTCGCTCGCTCGACTCGAAATGTTTACGAAATCGAGTAGTTGCATTGCGCGCGTAATGCAGTATATGTATATGATGCTCGCCATGCGGTTGTGCTCAAGCAAATGAATCGGTTGTAGTAAATCGAGTCGATGTATCTTGCATGTGGTGGACAGCGTAATATGCGCTCTATCCATTTCATAGCTCTCACTCTCACTCCATGCGCTCTGGCTTCATTGTGTCCATGTGGCCTCACAGCTTGAGCATGTGGTGGAATACTACGAAGTTTATATTTTGATATCGATTATGAATGAATATTTTTATAGTAAATTCAAAGAGCTGATATGTGAACGCGTACGCTTCGAGCGCCGTGTGCATTCAATGTAATAAAGATGAATCGACGCAATACAAAATAACAAACAATTGAAATGTGTAATGCAAATTTTGTGAGATCGCGCGCACTACTTGCGCCAAGTTTCAATGTGGTGGAAAATTCTCTAGTGAGTGCACATCATAATTGCACTGTGCTCGTACTACGAAAGCAATAAACTGAACTTAACTGAAGCAAACAGCAACAAAATTATAAATGACTTACACAAATGATGAAATGACACGACTGCAGATAGGAATGGATGTTTGTATTTTTATTTGTGTATTACACATTATTAGCTTGTTTTTTTGCAGTTTTTCGATGTTGTTTTTACGCTCGTTGGTGTGCGCATTTTTTATAGTTCTCGGTCGAAATATCATTGGTTCGGTGGTTGCTGCCGTTGCGGTTGTTTTTGTTTTGCATTTTTATTTTGTTGTTTACTTCGTGATACTTCTATTTTGCTTACGATTGCACTGGATTTTTATTACTTTTCATTAGTAATATGAATCATGGCGGCAACGTGATGTGGGTATGGGAAAAAACGACATGGCCTAAAAAAGACTATTTTATAAAATAATTTATTAAAATGAATAATTGCGTAAATGTTGGATTTCTCTGCCTGTCCGCATGTTTCTCTTTTACGATGCAGCTGTCATTTTCCGCTAATGCTCTAACTGAGTCTTCAGTTTCGATCCGTTTTTGCTTGTTTATTTTACAGCTCGCCATTTTCTACATCTACATTATATTTTTTGTATTAAAGTTACATTTTGTCCATTTAAGCTTTTTAATTTTGTTTGCCTACAGCTAAATGGTTGCTCTGCTTCTTGATTTCAGCAGGGAGTTTTATGCGTGATGTGTTGGTTCTGGTTTCCTCTTTCCCTTTCGAAAAGATACATGCCAAAAAAATGACACCTACATACATATTTCACCAGTAGTAATGATGAAATGAGCGGCTGACGATTGATATCCAAGAAGAGAGAAAGAGAGGAGTAGCTTGGGCTTCGTTCAGCAGATGTACTAATGATTGCCGATGTGCGCTTTTCGGTTCATTCATTCTCTGTCTTACGTACGCTGATCACGTTTCCAATTTTTGGCACGGCGCACATTTATTCTAATTGGCAAACGAAAGACCTCGCTGCAGCCAGATGTTGAACAATATACACATAGAATGTATTGTCACACCAATGTGCAAACCAAACACATTCTGAATCATTTTTTTCGTTAGCCTCTTGGCTTGACTCTTTGGATTATGATCGTGTTGTGAATTGCATGAATAAGCATGATGACAACAGACCGGGGGTTTCCGATCCATGTGCAAAATTGCAATAATTCGCTCTCGATAATCACTTTTTGTGCGAGCTGCCAACTGTTCATTCATATGCAAGCAGCGAACGACTCAAAGTAGCTTGTCATCAAAACTGAGACGACGGCGGAGACGACGACGACGATGGCAATGTATTTACCGAGTGATGTTTTTGATGATGATGTTTTTGCTATTCAGCCCATTCGAATGTGTCTGTGAATGTGTGTTTTTCTTGTTCCATTCATCGTTCATTGAGCCGATTGCCTGATACATGTTTCTATATTTATATATCATGGTTACAAGGCCCTATATTCATATTTTTCTCGATCTAATACGTGCAAATAGCGTGCACGCGTGCACGTTGGACTTTCATCATTCACTCGTTCAGTGTTGAGCTTTCTCTTTCGCTCCGCCATTCAGAAATTCTCTCTCATTCATTTTGTTTCTCTGCTTTTTTGAGTTCTCGTTCCAATGAACTCAAGAAGTGCTCGTGTTTTGATCCGCGAATTGTGTGGAATTGAGAGACTTTGATCGTGCAAACGAATACACACATGCCTGCACGCAATCTGTCTTGAGCCAGCCCCAAGTGCTCTGTGCATTGTAGAATGCTACAGATAATGAATCAACTGTGTGTATTGTGATGACTGTTCACTTCCAACAAACACCAAAATCCAATTTGCTTGCTTTCGTCGCATTCATCATATCGCTTCAACACAAAAATAGTACCCATCGAAACTGTACATGATTCCGATGCCGCCACCAAACAGCCAAATCGCAGAATACCATAGATAGAGAAGCGAACGTGTACTTTTTTGCCAGCAGAACTTGTAATTCGTGCTAAATCATACACACATACACGGTTCGATGGTTGACTCATGTCTAGAGAGCATATAAAAATCTCGCACAAAATTATTGTACAAGAATAACAAATCCAATTTAACGACTCGACCGAAAAGTAAGAAGTAGAAAAAACGGCAACAACAACGCAAAAAAAAACAAGCAGCAGCGGCAACATTCTACATCATAGACGCCGCTGCAAATGTTCTGAGGAGCAAAAACAAAACGAAGAAAAAGTAAAAGACACGAAGAGAAGAAACAAAAAAGAACACGGATTCAAATGTACGCAGACGCTGTTCGTCAAGACTTTACCCAAACAAAGTACAAAACATACACACACCCAACCTCAGTCAAGTACATGTTGGACACGAGCGCAACGCAAGAGCGTTGAACGAAGTCAACGCCATCGCCGTCGTCGTACTCGTAACCGTCCGCGGTTGTCGCTGTCGTCATTCCATCCATTACACTACACTGTGAACGTGATACCAGACAGGCATTCATGTGTACAATTTGCTGGCGTGTGTATGTGTGGCATGTATTCGTTCATGTGCGTGTGTATTTTTGTAATTCACGTAATTTTGCATTTCTTTCTCACCGTACCGAACCGTTCTCATTCCATAGACGGGCCACGAATAAAAAGACCATGTTTGCGTCTCTTTTACGCGTCCGTTGGCGCGCACTTTTCGAAAAACTCGGGCGTTTTCAATGTGTGCGTGAATTTTCTTTTTAACTTATTGCACGATCTATTATGTTGTGTGTACTGCTGCTGCTGCTGCTGCTGAGAATCCAAAATGGTCGACGTCGCCGTCGTGCTAAATAACATTCAGTCTGAAGACGTGTACAGTATTGTACGCGCACTAAAAAAATTTCGCAAACATTTTTTGTCATTTCATTCAATTTTACTAAAACAACAACAACAACAACAACAAATTTGCGCATTTTAACAATCAATACAACAAGATCAACCACAAAACAAAACGAAAATTAATAAAAAAAATGATTTGAATTTATTTTATAAGTTATTATTTTTTCGTGGAACGGAGTTCTTTGCAGTGAAATGGAATGCCAGGCCGCAACGCAACGGATTTGAAAGTAATATATTTTCTTAGCGTAAATCCCATAAAAGATATCAATTTGTGTTTTGTGTGAGTGTGCATTTGATGTATACGCAGTGAAGAGTCAATGAAGTAAATGCTTTTATTATTTAAAAAATATAGCAAAAACAAACTAGAACTCTGAAAGAGGTTGTAGCTTTTGTTGCGGAAAATGAGGTTAAAAGTGAAATATGTACAATCAAAACAAAAGAATGTAGTGCGTGTGCAACCACGTTTTATAGCGCCACTCAAACTTATTATGGGTGTGTGATTGTTGATGCTGTGAGTGAGAGCGAGTGAGTAAAAATATCTGCAGTGATTTCGATACACTAAAAATTTGGTTCTTCATTTTTGTGTGTTTTGGTTTTGGTTATCTTTTAGGCGTGAATTATTATTATTATTATTGATAAAGTAACAAATTGGCTTGAGCGAACAAAAAATTCAAATCAAAATGTTGTGCCCTCATAAAATTGTTGCGACTGCATTAGGATTGAATTTCGTCACATGTCGTGCACATTTGTGTTGTTCTGTTTTTTCTTCTTCTTCATTTGTTTTTAATGTTTTGATGCAAAGTAAATTCTGAATATGTCGTTCATGGTCTCACTTTGTGAGACTTGCTGTTTTTTTCTATGGCAGTTTTTATGCGATTTCACTTCACGATTTTGTGCTGGTTTTTTGTCTTGCGTTTAGCCACGATTAAACCGTCATATGCAGAGATCTAAAGCAAGACAGACAGACGGGGGGCTTATTATACAATCGAACTTTGGTCACATGTCAACATTATTTAGATTATATACTCGTAGTTCGTTCATTTCTATTTGATCCCATTGTTTGCATAATAATTGCGTGTTAAATAAATATCGGATAGCGGAGGACGAGTGGCAAATCTTTCATTTAAATTAATTTCAATATGAAAAAAAATAAATAGCATCTGGCATTCGTAATGGCTATCTCAAGTGAAAATAAAATTCATGTAAATTTCATTTCGAATATGTTAAATACGTATCGAGATTCCCGGAGTTGTTGGTTTTCTCATTGCATTTAGCTCGCATTTGTTGTGTGTGTGTGTGTGTGTGTTTGTGCTGGATAGAGCGTGGTTATTTCTATAAAAGGAGTTAAATTGTGCGAAAGAGCCTCGTGTAAGAATTTATTTTGGCTGCTACCAATTTTTTTTTATGCGGTGCTGCCGTGTTTTCGTCGCGCCATATCTATCTCTATGTTGCTCTTTAATTGTATTATCCATTCTTGATGTGCTTGCTATATACGATTCCTAGTTTTCATACCTAACTCATGGTGGTGTATTCAGGGCATTGAAAATGGCACACTCAATACACACACCCACTTATTTATATACATACCTGTGCAATATATGATATAGGATGCGCGCAGCCGACAGCGTACAACATTTGATTAAGGTATAAACTCAGTCTTTCCTCTCACGCTCTCCTCCTAAATATCAAACATAATATTCAGATCATTAGTGTCGGTGGGCCAAGGGGCAAGTTTCCCATTTGAGCCATATTTTTAGTTGAATAAAAATTAAAAATTGACATTATTCGTCATCATTGCCGAAAACTGCTTCTCAATCATTCTCGTGCTTGAAATTCCGGAAAAACGGACGATGGGGACGTACACCAAACCAAACGAAACCAAATAAAAAGAAAACACGTACTACGACAACCTAATTGTATAACAGAAAACCACGTTATGGCTGGATACTACAACAGGGCTACTACGCTGTAAACACGAGACATTTTATACATATAAATATATATGGCGACTTGTGGCCATAGTCTAAATGTTGAATGCTTGCGATAAACTCGCGCGTCACGATAACTACACACATTGTAAAGTGCCATAGCACTGCTGCGAACCCGAGTTGTTTTTATGATTTTGCCTTCTTTCCGTTCCTCGTCGCTGCTTTTATTCTCGCTCGTGTTGTCGTGGTTGGTGTTCTGTGTGTGATGTGTGCTTGCAGCATTATTTTGCTTTTGCTGAACGAAATCTTATCTATCTCTCTCTATTGGGTCCGCGTGCACGAGGGCGAGTCTGTGTGTATGTTGTGTATATGCTCAGTATGAAACGTTTCAGTCACAAGAGCGAAACAACATAAGCGTAAAAAGCGTCGTGGCGTATTCGAGTATTCGAGAATCCGAGTGGCGCGCTTTGTAGTAAGCAGACCGTATAACGTTTAATTGTATGTTGTGCGAGACGTATATAGCATGCGCGCGCGTTCGGTCTCACAATCCCCTCGTGTTTAACAAACTTGACGTACGATTCATACTGACTGTTAACTACGCCACAATCAAAACACGCTGTTACTTTTTTATCAGTCGAATATCAACATATTTTGTGCTCTGAACATTTTAAGCGAGATAAAAAAAAAACGGGAATTTTTTCAATGAAGATAACTTCATTTAGCACCCGTTTATATCAAGAGTTCTGATTAAAATTCGGTTGTTTTGATTTTAAGCTGAACAAAGTGTGTGTATTGTTTTTCAAAAACAACGTGCATCATCTCGCAGTGAAATTACATCAGCAAAAATGTTGTTTTGGTAAATTGCATTTGTTGTATTTTACACTCACCCTTTCTTTTGCTCACCCTCATTCTCTCTCTATCTTCCTTGTTATCCCTCTCTTAAAAATATCGCACGTTTTTTTATCAAATTAAATACAAAATTAAATTTTCGAATTAAGCGTCGCGAAAAGTCGTCATTTAGACGCCGCGACAATGAATCAATCAATTCGAAGCGTTTATTTTTGTAACTCATCAGCGCAACAAAAATACAAATTGCACACTCAAGAGATAAATGTAAATAGAGAGATATGTACATAAAATTGGGAATGAAAGGCACTTAGAGAAAAAAAAGGCACCAAACCGCGACGTCGCCGTTTTAAAAATAAGATAAAACATTTGTTGTTGGTATTTTTATTTTCATCATCTAATCGGCCCAACTCACTATATTGTACATTTGGCAAACACAAATGTGAACAAACGGCAGAGAGCAAAAATAATCGGGAAACAACAACAACAAAAATAATATTAAAAAGATCAACGAAATATATGTAGAGCACGACAAGAGCACGGGATTGAATAGAAACGAACTGAATAAAATAAACAGTAAGAGTCTAAATGAAGTAGCAACAATAGTACGCACTACACAAATCGATGTCATTTGAAATAAAAGTGTTAAACTTGCATATTTGCCTTGGTTTATGCAAAACAACATACTGTTGCCAGTTGAAAGAGAAATTGAAAAAGAATCGCACGAGAGAAGAGCGAAAAATGCGCAAATAGCAACGCAATAATTGGCGGTTGGAAACAGTGTCGGTGATACGTTTAATCGATCAATTCCAAGACATCCGTTCTTGTTTATAAAGAAAACATTGCTTGAAAATTGAGTGTGAGATGATTAGGCATTCGATTTAAATGTATCAATTCTAATGAATTTTGCATTCAAACACACGATTTCAGTTCAACGGTTGATTTGCGCTTCGTGCTGTTTCAATATCAAATGGAATATTTTGTGCGAATGGTGTGATTGTGAGCATGTGAGAATTCATAAATAAAATCATCGATTGAAGTGAAACGATATGTTGATTAATTTACGAGTTTTCATGCGATATGTAAAATAAAACCAATTGAGTCTTGCTTCCAGCCATTTCCATCGTAATATTGCGCTAATCTAAAGACCACTCATTGAAAGTGAAGCGCACATATACAATATTGCGATACAATTGGATCCCTGCGCATCAATTGCGTTTGAAATTTTAGCTGAATCACCATCAACATTTTCCTTAAATTCTTCAATTGAGAAAAAAAAAATCATTTATTAATGTAGTAAATAGGGAATTAAATAAACATGCGAAAGCAAAGACAAATACAACGAAAAACATCAAAACATTTATACGCAATAGAAATGAAGGTTTTTTTATTGTCTGCCGTCGTCGATATAACGAAGGGAAAATAGACATTGTGAAAGATTTCACGTGTATCGGTGTCAGTATCAATCAACAGTATGTGTACCAGATATGGTGTATGTCTGTTGAATGGATGGTCTATGCTCCGCTTCTGTGTGCTTGCGGTGGAAATTGGTTCGATGACGTATGGCTCAATGAATTCTATTTGTGTGAAAAGTGAAATATGGCACAGAAAGGCAAATGTGAATACACAAAAAAGTGTAATAACAACACAGCATACACGAGAGACGAAGAAAAAGAAGAGTGGAAAAGAAACACGGTATTTATCACATAACAATTGTGCTGGAGTGTGTGTGTCGATATGTGTTGTTGGGTAGATTTTCATGTATGGAATTTCACGATAATAGTATACAATTTGCTTACAAAACTCGACTAGCAAAAAATAGAGCATCGGAACATTTCGTTGTAGTTTTCTGTTTTGCGACTGCGAGTAAATGCGACACATTTCACATTCGCACACTGTAACACCTCACGCATACCCGAATGAGAGGGAAAAAGTCGGAAATTTCATCGAGATTTTGTAAAATAATGCGATTGGCGCAATAAGTTATATTTTATGTCAACTTTGAACAGTTTTAAGACCATTTGAAAGTTCTACTATATAAATACGCAAGCAAAATATGTTATGAAATTAGAACATTGCAATCAGCATGTCGATGCAGAGGCAGCGCACGATAAATTTAAATTTACGAGAGAATTCGGTTTTTTTTTTTTATTTTTATTTTTAGTAAAGAAGCACCAAGAAATGAATAAACATTGTAAAAATAGATGCACAATATATAGAAATACGGATAGATGCATATGAAGTTGTGCATTGTATTTCTATTTAGCAACGGCGTCGTAGTCTATCTCCGTCAATTACAGCATGACTTGGCGCGCCGTGCATATTTTCGTATTTACACTCGTAAGCGAATGATATAACTAAATAAAATAAGAATAATAATAGGTACTGTAAAAGTGGCCACTTTATTTTTCGATGCGAATTTTTCCATTTTCAAATGAAACTTTTTTGTTTGGAGTATGGCTGAAATGCGCAGTAAGCGCATTTATATTTTGTCACATTTTATGTACATTATTGGGCTCTTGAAAATGAAGTCGCAATAGGGAAGAGGATTCCATCCATTTGCCCAGTATATTTGCTGGCGTGTTTAAAATAAATGCGCTGCTGCTACTGCTGCCGGCGCTGCTACTGCTACATATGAAAGCGTGCTGGTTGGCTCTCTGTGTGAAAAGAAAAAACTAATGCGACACAATTCAAAAATAGCACAATTGAATGGCGATAGATACATTGTAGCGCCATCAAAACTGTCTCATACTCGAACTATATGTCTACATGTAAAACACATATACGACAACTATTACGGTTTTCTTTATTGAAACATGAAAAGTAATTTATTTGCTTGGTTGATACCTTTGTTCCGTCTTATCATGCATGATTGTCCCCACTCGTTATCGTAAAGCGCCATGAAATGCGGAAATAATTTGTTTCTTCCATTTTTGCTGTTTCGCATTTGTGTTTTTATCGCTCACATTTATTTTCGGTGCGATGCCAATTTTGGCCGTTTACAGCATATTGATGAAAATCACAAAGCTGATGAAGAAAGCACAAATTGAGTCGAACATATTCAACACACCATCTTGGCTACAATCTGATCTTGGATTTTGTATTGCAGTTTGATTGAAACAAAAGAGCTTCATTGTATCATTTATTCACCATTTCATGCTACTTGAGCCGCTTACATTCTACACGTTGATTCATGATTGTCGCAGAATAATCCATATTATTCCAATCCAAGTCGATGAGAAGAACAATCGAAGATGAAATTTCGAGCTTAAGTAATGTTGAAGTGTTTTATTTATTTTCTGGCGTATGGAAGGCATGAAATTCAGTCGATTGCTGATCGAAAATGTAACAACACAAAACGAATCATGCGTATTTCGTTTTATTGTATTTGCACGAATTTGATTCGCCAGTTGAAAAAATCAAATGATTTCATCTACATTCAGCGAGTTGCCGATTTTTTATGTGTGTATTTGGATAATCAGGCCATATTTGAACGCATTTGAGTTGGTTTGCATGATCGAATCAATACAAACTTAAACATTTGAATGCATGAATTGTGAATAAATACTTTTATGACTGCCACTAAAATCGAATAAAAACTAAAATGGAAAACGAGCGGCTCGTGTCAATTGGACTCCCCGAAAAAAATGTAGAATTCTAATTCCTCTTTGACGGAGTAGGGGGATTCGAACGAAGAGCCAAGCATTCAGGCTTGTGTTTTTGCATTTTGCTCTTTCTCACACATGTTGCATTGACGTTTGATTACAACTATTTTTTTGTATATTATTATTATTCCTTATTATTATTCATTTGCAATAATCATAAAAATATAATACATAATAGGCTTGCCCTTATCCGTTGTTACTCCGTTTTGATACGCTATTTAGCCGAATAGATGGAATTTAATATTTTGCACATGTATTAGCCATTGACGGAATATTTTATGTTAATATAAATGAATGTATATATATATAATGTATCGAAACGAATGTGAAATGATTGTTACTATTTTGTTGTTGTTCGTTTCTTCGTGTGCCAAAAACATCAACACAAATGCACACGCAATCTCACACAGCAGCAGCAGCGCTACAGCTCTCTATCTAGCCTATGCAATCTTATTCCAGTTGGAATTCACCGAAGACAGCCGACACGTTACATAAAAACATCATAATATTGCTGCTCACAACGAAAACAATGAATAAGAAGAAAAAGCGAAGAAAAAATGATGATTTCCCCGTTGCTTCTCCACCTCAATTCCCGTTCACTTTATCGTCGTCGCCCTCAGTTCATTGTTGTGATTGTTATTCAACGCGTTCAGATTGGATTGTATTACGGACACACACAATCAGTAATATGATTTTCAAGTACACGTTCCAAATTTGCGCGTGGCTTGGTGCCTCTTATTTTGTGTATGCTTTTTCCAATCTGCACATAAATGGCGAAGACTGTGTGATATGTAGCCAATGCTGCTTTTTCGTTCATTCTACGTTAGATCTCTGCTCACTCTTTGCTCGTTTCATTTTTGTCTTGCACATTTCTCTTTAAACATACTTTTACATTCTTTTTTTTTTATTTTTCATGAATGTCGGTGTTAGTAGACGCTGTCACTTTGTTATTCGCAAATGAAATTTTTGATGTGAAATTCTTACGCCGCCGTCACTTTATAATCTCTCTAACATACGGTGCACGATGAAGAGATGGCGGACAGAAAAAAAGGCACGGAGAACGAAATCTCAGAAATGTGCATATCAATAATTCCTGAAGATCCACCAATTTCAATACTTGTTCCATTTTATTCACTCGGTGGCATTTCTTCTCTCTTTCTATCTCTCCTTCTGCTCTTTTCAAACCGGAAACAGCTTCTCTAGCTGCCAAAAAGTTAATCTCATGTAAATGTTACTTTGTCATTTATTTCAATGAAATATGTGCGGCATGCTCCAACTGATTCCAGGGGATTTACTTCTCCGTTCTTGCGGAGAACAATCAAATAGTCGCCCGTCAATGAGAGTCAACAGCTAAAAACTCGACGAATAGAAAATATTTCACTCGTTTTCAAATGAAAAGATATCGTGATCGAACCGTTATTGTTCCATGCAAAATGTTCACATGCTCAATGCATGCAAACTAATAATATTGAAAAAGAAAAGCTCACAGCAAAAGATATAACCGCGATTGCAGATAATATATAAACCAAACTACTTGCAGACAAACAAAAGAAATACGAAAGACTAAACAAAACCGTCCCTTTTATTTATCATTCTCTCTCGCATTTCTTCCATTTAATTGCTGATTGTTGTATTTTTTTCGTTCATTTTCTCTGGTGCTGTAGCAATCAAAGCCAGCGAGATTTTGATTTTGATCTGTGAATGAACGGGCGATTTATTTGTGGTTACGGTTTATGCAAATGCTCATCGGCTTCGCCTTAGAAGCAGTAATTAGAACGTCCGAAACGGAGAGAATTGCACACAGTTATTATATATATAGCTAATTAAAAATTGAATGAATATGCGAGATAGACAGAAAAAGAGAGAGCGAAACAGAAAAATATATCAAAGGAAAAAATGGAACTGAGCTGGAAAGCTGAAAAAGAAACCGAATAGCAAGTGCAAATATTGGTGGATTCACGTATATTTTTGTTTGTATTTTCGGATGTGGCGTACGAATTTGGACGCTGCACATGGACATGTATTGGTTATGACTGCTCGCTCGCTCGCTCACTTGCATGCTATCAGTTCGGATGAGGTAGCGAACGATGACTGAGCGACCGTTCATGCACGATTGATATTAAATGATAATGCTTAAAAACGCAAATGTTGATCGTATGTATTCGCTTTTCGCCGCAAAGAAAGAGAGCCAAGCGTAATCAATTGTGGTTATGTGTGAAGTTTCATGTTATATTATATTCCTTGATGTGTGTATGGCGCGCAAAAATGTGTGTTTTTTTTATTCTTTTGTTCGCATTATTTTGTCCATTCGCGTGTATGTGTGTTTTATGGTTTTCTGTTTAGCCGTTAAATACACGCAAATTTACAATCACCAACTTAATAAGCGTAATAATTTGGCAGATTTCGATGATACGTAACGAAGAAGCTCACACTAAAAGCGCACAACCCAACACCGATCCATTTGGGCTACCCGGATTTGCGTGTATAAAGACATTCATTTCATTAGCAAATGTTCTACGAATATCTTTGTAACTATACATTCATTATATATATTCGCACGGTGGGCTGCATTGGACGGGACGAGACGCGTGTAGTCGAAATGTTATAATTTCTAATTCGATTCGCATTCATCCGAAATGTTTCGGAAGATCATCAGTGCATAATTGGTCGGTTGCAGTGTTGTTGCTGTTCCATTTGTTAAGTTTCAATCAAGCTACGAGCTTCATTGATATTTCGCACTGTATTCTCATTTTTATTTTTAAACACATTTTTTCGAAGTGAACGAGAAAGAAACGGATTTCGCGAAAAAAATAATTTTTATTAAATTCTTGGCGTTCTCGCCGGCAAGAGCAGCTTCAAAACATCAAATAGTACAAAAAAACCATATTATTCTCGTTGCTCTCTGTCTCACTCTAATTGATCAGTTTGAAATTGTCGGAAATGGTTCACTGAACATTCGATCTCCTTCCAAAGGACCATAAAATTCCATTCCTATCGTGAAATTTAGATTTGTTTTTTTTTTATTTCTTTTTCTTTGTCATTTTTATAATTCGATTCGTTATTTCGCATTGTGATTCAGTGAATGAGTTATCCTATTAAATGTTATTGACTCTACTCGCTTACTCGTGCCTGACCGATGATGTTCTGTAAGTTGTTTATTCAAATAGCGTATAGTATTGAGCATCAACTAAATGGGTAATTGTGAATTGAATATGAAAAAAAGCCATCAACAAGCTCTGTAGTTTTACACAGTGCACAAATCAAAATATGGTGTGGTGTTTTGTCTTCGCACAGAGCGACCAACATGACGTGTGACATACGTACAAACACATTCGCTTCATAACTCCTTCTCTTTTGTTGGCTACGTCGTATTATCTGGTGGCTCTGATCTCTCGCTCTCCCTTTCGTACCATCGCATTTGGAAATTGCTGTACGTTTCGTGCTTATTTGAGAATGAAACGGAAATGTTTTGTCGAAAACAAAATTCATTGATGTTTTTTTTCCCTTCATTCCGTTGGCTCCTAGTTGTTTTTTTCTCTGCTCTCTACTCAACGATTCAATTTTTTTCTGCTTATTTACAAACATTCCAATTCATGATTTCACTGCGTTAGCGCTCGACCATTGGATTCGATTTATTTCAAAGAATTGTCGTCGTCGAATTAAGGCAATAAAATAAGCAATTTGTGCGGCACCACTGCAGCCGCTGCTTGAGATAGTAAGTGTAAAGGAATTCGTAAGACCGTTTAACAAAATTAAAATGTCATTGATGATAAATCAAGTACAGCTAGGTTCTTTGCCACGACAATATTTCCATGTTTCATATAAACGACGAAGACAAAGGCGGCATGCGATCGCACATTTTGATTACTCCGTATTCGATGCCTTATATCAGGCAGTGAGCGTGTGACACAGCCAAATCATTTGCAAATAAAATTGACATGAAAAAAATAGAACTGGGGAAAAATATTCCGATACGCATATTTTTAGGAGAATATTTAAATATTTGATGATGATAATGATGAAAAGCGGTTGGCTGGTAATAGAATCGAAGATGACTTGGAATTGCGCAATAGCTTTTGAATGGTGATCAGCGGAAACAGACGGTACATTTACTTAACGTTTTTGTCCGTGTGTAATTCATCACATCCAAATGCAAACAATGAGATTGCAAATAGACGAATCTTCATTGCGGATTGCGTCAAAAGGCAATACGTCAAATGAATAAAAAACCACACATAGCCAAATTTCCGAATGATCAGAGAAACAGAAACGTGCGATGTGTTCTTTGATACAGATCGAGAGTGAATAAAATAATGGCACCAACTTACAGCTAGCGGCTTCCGAAAAAAAGACGGGCAAAACAAACACATTATTTTCTGATCTTCTACCTACTTAACATGAAGCGAAATGACACGAAATTGAGGAAACGGAAGCGAAAGAAGAAGAGAAAATATAACAGAGACCGCATAACAACAACGAATATCACGTACAGTCAATGCATTTTACTATAACTGAAAGAAAAATTACGTCTAGAAAAATCGAAAGAGAAAAAATGGCGATGAAAAACCTGCGGCAAATCGCAAAAACTCGATATCGCAAAAAATCACGATATAATTTAATATCTCTATGATGAGCGTGGAGTAGTTAAAATTTATGCACACAAAAACGATGGCAAATCGAAAAAAGAAGAAAATGAAGGAGAAACAGAAGAAAAAGCAACTAATAAAAAACATGTCAATGCGGCCATGAACTAGGCACGCATTTCCATACAGACATCGACACATTTGTATGTTTGTGTATGCAGATAAGTGAGCGCCAGTGAACTAGCGTACAACAACAATAATATACACCGAAAGAATAACAACGTCGACGCGAATATGAAAAAAAGAAAAAAAAATGTGCAATTACACTAAAACTTCAACCACACACAAACGCTGAAAAAATGCCATATTCTTTATGACTCCTCCGTTGCGCTATGTACTTTCACACAATTTGTAATCGATGCGCGCGTGTGTCTGTACATATTTATGTACATTGAATATATGCAGTGGCATGTAAACGACCGGCCGCACCGAATAAACTTCTGGAAATACCAACGATTGAAGGCAATAACAACAATTTTTTCAGCAAACAACGAAGTTAGATAGGAAAAAAAAAGTTACGATGAAAACGACAAACACGCGCGCACGCCAACAGAATTCATTAAGCGGCAATATTCTAGTCAGAACAGAGACGAACTTTAACGATTTTACTCTTTCAAACTCTTTCATCTTGTCTTTCCGATGGAAATCCCATGTGGATCTGTCCACCATGTCGCATGCCATCCATCTTTGCAATAGATTTATACAATGTATACTCAGAGGGAGATAGAAAAAAGTCAATTGTCGCAACTGTTATCTGAAAGAAAAGAAAAAGAAGATTTTCTAGAGACTAGAAAAGGAAAAAATAAATAGCATTTCGAACACTTGAAGCGATTACGAAAAAGGAAGCTGTCTTTTTCGACCATTTTCACCAAATCAATATTGGAGAAATGCCATTTCCGGTCGTTATTTGTCAAATGAGTTCAAATATTATGCTCGTAAAATCTTTAAATGTGCGAAATGGACAAGTTATGGTTATTGATTGCAAATGAAATACCCTGCAGAAATAAATTGTTGACGTACGAACTACGTGATTTTTGAAAAAAAAGTATATTAATATATAGAGAGAGAAAGAGAATCCACCACAAACAGCGTTTACCGAGTAGTTGATTTTAGCAAATAAAACAACAAGTACTCAGAAAAGAAGGAAAAACCACGATTTTTCCGCTGCTATTGAAACATATTCTTATACGGAGCAGCACATCGCATAACTGCACAGCATAAAATAGCGGACTGATTTGTGTTACCTTGTGCTACATTGGATATTTTACAACAGTGTTGCGATTGCATATACACGCTATAAAAATGAAGACACTAAAAACCGATGGCCCACGGCGAAATGCGCGAAAGAGAGTGAAAGGACGAAAACAAGTGAGCGAGCGAGAGACAGAGCAATGAGTGAATGCTCAGCACACGAACGGTGATATAATTGTCGCTAGTGCAATGTTAGAAATTATACAAGTGCACCATTGAAATTGACGAGCTGTTTACAATGTGCTTAACAGAATGCAATTTGAACGAGGGCGCCAATCAGTCAAAGCACGCGTGAACGACGTTAGTTTTCCAACTTACGGATTATTCATAGTACATACTTCCCATTATTGTTCCTCCACGCTGTTTCGGCGTCTTTGTCTTCCTTTTTAGTCCATTTTGTATATGGTTTTTCGTCTTTTTGTCTGTCCATTTTCATCAGAAAACCCCACTAAGACTTTGTTTGTTTGTATTACATACTCGCTCACTCGACGCGATACTCTTCATCATCTCCCTCTCTCGCTCACTTCTGTTCAGCGTTCAATATATTGTATATGCGATCAAATGAATATCAAATATAATTAGAGAATGTGTTGTTATCTTTTGAGTGAAACAAAAAATTCACAGCAGGGCATATAGATGAGAAATAGTTGTCCGCTCACCATTACGTCATTCGTATTGATTCTGTGCAAGTTAATTTATTAGTAATTATATCGAATTAGTTGACTTTGTTAAGTTCGGCTGTAGTTGTCAACTCCCCTTCTGCCCTGTTTTGTTACACACATCGATTTTCCATTTGCAACGCTTGCGATCATTTTAATTGAAAGCGGAGGTGTTTGTCGGTGGTGACGGGGCCACCGCTGAGTTGGCGCTGCTTTGATAAAACGTAGAAATATGAGTAATTGAAGTACAGGATGTGTTGTCAAATACCAAATTGCTCACAGGCTCTTGAAATCGAATCAAGAGCTTTCGAGAACAATACTTGGAACAAATCACACGACCATAACGCGAAAGGTTTCAATTTTCGGAAGGAAAACACAAAATTTAAAAGATTCAAATTAAATATACTTTGGCGTGCTTGAAAAACGTGTGGCTCTTATCAACTACGTGCATTTCTATACTGTTTATTTGGCTATGCGACATGTTTCATATAAATATATATGTCGGGCTGAGAATAAAAGTAGTCATTTGCATCTCACCTCCTGCTCTTGCTTATGGAATTGAGATGTTTATCACCACTTTTATTCTCAGTCCGACATACATTTTGTGCATTTGTGTGTGTGTGTGTGTGCGCGCGCGCTCGTTACTGCTGCCTTTTTTCGTTGTTCCATTTAAATGTCACTCGCAAATCACAACACTTCGAATAGGGAACATACAAAGGAGTGCGACACGTTTCATATTTATTTGTTTTTTTGTGAGCGAGCGCATTTCACCGGCTTTTTTATTATTTTTTATTTGAATTTTTATATTGCTCAACTTTTTTGTCTCACTCTGTTGTTGTTGTTGTTGCTGCTGTTTTGAGGACAACGAGTTTGTTCATTATTTACCGTCAGTATTTTGCATGATGTGTTTCCTACTTTGAATATGGTGTTCACGCCCTCTCTCCCCGGGTCTCCCGTTCGCTCCAGCCCATTTTTTCTTGTGACTTTCAACATTCATTTTCTCGCTTATTCAGATAAAGTTCTCAGGTTTGTGTGTTGCGCAGCTTTTGTTGTTGTTGTTTTTCCATGAATTTTAACATAGAATTGGCAATGGAATGTGTGTCGTGTGTGCGACATTGTGGTCAAGTTATGGTCGTGTAAATATTCGATTACCAGTTAATTTTCGTACTGTGCAGCTTTGCGTTGCTTGCTCGAAAACTGGCTTTTAATCATTATCATTGCTGCTGTCGATCGGCTGTTGCTATTGTTGATATTTCTGTATATAATTCGCTGTCGATCGTTGCATTGGAATGTTGTTCATTTGGAAATTCGACGCCGAAATTCGTGGAAGAATAATAGAAAATAAACCTCGATATGACTAATGTGACAATTTTGCAATATTTAATTGGAATGAATAAACAAGTTGGTGATAAACAACAAGAAAATATGTTTGGTAGTCTGCATATATACAGATATATTAATTGATTGGAGTTTAGAAGAATTTAAGTGTGATTCAACAGAGGTGGCGACGGTTGCACGATCGCTGCTTTTTATGCATCATGGAATGTTGTTCTTGAGAGAGCGGGGAGCGAGTGAGTGTGCGCTTTTTGCATTTCCAGAACGAAGAATTATTGTTTGGCTAGACAAAACACTACAGAATCGCATCCATAGCACAAAAATGTATTCATCTGAATTATGGAATGGCGCGATATTTGTATGTTATTTTTCACTTTGTGTGTGTATTTATGCACATTTAGTTTGCTGTTTTGGATTATAAGAATGCTGTTTTGTCGTATGGATGGATAGCATTGCGTATAGGTCGGACGTTCGGTGTGTGTATGTGTGACTGGCTAAATGTGAGTGTGAGAGAGTGTATCGGTCGGTCGTTCGTTCGGCCGTTACTAGTGGAGGCATTTGTGGCTGCCGTTGCTGCTGTTGATGTTTATTTTATTACATTTGCGGTTTCCTGGTATCGTGGATCTTGTTTTCGTTCGGTTGTTTGTGTCGTCTCCAACATTTCGCTATACAGTACATTTTTCTTCTACTTCTCCTCCCGATTTTTGATTCGGATTTCGCGAAATGTGTGTGCATGATTTGTTTTTTGCTCTCTCTTTCTCTCTCTCTCTCTCTCTCTCTCTCGCGTGTTTTTTTTTCGTTTTGCCTCTGCTCTCTGCTGGTCATCCATGAAACTGTTACAATATTTTTTACTATACGTTTTATGCACAATATGGCATGTCGCATGCCGTATACATACAAACGCGTTAAAAATATTTAGCAGAAGAAGATGCAAAAGAAACAGCAACGAAAGAAAAAAAAATTGCGCACAGCTAACCACAAAAAAATAAGTCCGAACTCGCTCTCTGAGAACGCAAACAAGAATTCTGTCGAGAGCAAAGACTAAAGACTAAATACTCACGGAGTCACTGTCAATATATATATTCATTCGTTTATATTCTATAGACACGGCCTGTGCGAATTGATGGAGCTGCGCATTCTGAGGATGCGTCGAAAATAAGTTATTCCGTTTGAAAATCAGATAGCTTTGGATAGTTAAACGAGATACGACTGGATCGAAAAAGTCCGTTGTATTTTCCGCATTTTGTGTGTGACCGATTTCAGTGATTTAGAAAAAAAAACACCGTCAAAATTCCCAATGATTTCCAAGCGATAATGTGATAGTTTTGTGTGAAATGTTTGAGTTATTGTGCTGATTAAAAAAAATATATAGGCCGAATTGTATGTGGGCTATGGCGCAATCGCGGATATTTACAACAATTTTCTCACAAAATATATGGTTTGTGAATGAAATGAACTAAATTCTCTTCTTTTCTTTTTACAGGTGTACAATGAATCCGACAACACAGATCAGTTAAAAACAATCAAATAAACACACTGGAATTAAACAACAACAATAATAACACATGCAAAAACTCCAATCAACTTTGCAACGTACACAGAATCAAAAGGCCAACCGTTACAATGTGAACGAAAAGTAAAAATATAATCTGAAACAGAAAAAAAAACATACACGGCAAAAAAGCGCTTATAAAACAGAAAATGTGAACGAAAAAAAAAAAGAATTCGAATATTCAAGAAGAAAGTTGTTTGAGGGGAAAATCCAAAAGCGGAATTGCCCACACACATTCAATAAAATATGTCAAAACTGAATGCACTTGAAGCAAGTGAATTAAGCGTAACAGAAATTTGTGTTGAAAGACCCAGATCGATTTCGTCTGATAGATCGATCTAACTCGTGAAACTAAACTAAAAACAACAACAAAAAATTAAGCAACAACTAATTCAAAATAAAAACGAATCAAGTCTGACGGGAATAAGAAATATCGTTAAAACTGGGCAAGAAAAATTCAGAGGTAAAATGTCAACGGCGTCATCGTCGCCATTGGTGACCGCTGATGTGGCGTCGGCAGCAGCTAATGGAAATATGGAGCCACAAAATAGCATAATGAATTCAAAGCCATCGAAATCGTCAACGGCCGACAAATTAGGCGTGTGTATGCAGGGCTATTTAAAGAAACTGAAAACAATGAAGAAAAAGTATTTCGTGCTTGTGAGTAATAACGGTGAAAAGCCCGCCCGCCTAGAATATTACGATAGTGAGAAAAAATTTCGATCACGTTTTGGCCATCCGAAACGCAGTATTGTGCTAAAAAGTTGCTTTCATATCAGCCCACGGATTGACACTAAGCAAAAATTTGTAATCGCCCTGTATACGAGAGAGGACAGCTTTTGCATTGTCATGGAAAATGAAATCGAAATGAAAAAGTGGCTGAATGCGTTGCAAACATTACGCCAACATGAAGAAAGCGAAGTGGATTTGCCACGCACAACATTTGGTGAGTACATAGAATATATGGTATATAGAATGTGTTGAATGGGCATCGAACGGCAAATGAAATTTGCAAAATTGCCAATTTATTATAGAAATTTACACACAAATAGCCACACGTATGAACACTCAAGCGCAAGCGCAAGCGTGTACTGTTTGAATGATCCAATTGAACAGCGACAGCGGCAGTAGCAGCAGCAGTCGGATAAATAAATTGGGTAGCGCTCAGTACCGACAGATTTAATGAAGACGTTTCAGTCAAATTGCAATATTTAAAAATTATGAAATGCAGGCGCATTACATAAATCTAGCTCAACTTATCTCCCGTGCTGAAAATCACTATTTCAACAGCCAAATAAAATGCGAATGGCATGCAGACGGCAGTCGGCAAGTTCGGAACACACAGAGAAGCACAGAAAAAAAAACGCACAGCATACGACATGGCAATACACAGTCAATGCATATAAATAAATATACAATCGAATACGTGTGCGCCTTTATTTTTATGGCATTATCATTTGTTGCACATTCACAACACGTTATAACGATATTTTATTCGTTTCAACGGTTTATAAATCAGTCCAAATTAAAATCGAATGGTTTATGAGGTTGTAAGTTCCAATTGTAACACACAACAATGAGCAGCCAGCCAGCTTACGAACAAGGCAGTGGAATAATGAAATCAATACAAAAATCTAAATAACCGCCCGAATCGCATTCCTTCGCGTGGTTTTTGTGTATTTTCGCAGCACAGAAAGCGACCGAGACTTGGCAAAATGTCGTGGAAAAAGGAAAATACGAATACAGTAACAATCCACTTAATTGATCCCGTAGCCTTTCCCAGAACACAAATCGAATATGCGACACAAGGAAATGACAACAAAAACAACAACAACAACAACAACAACAGCAGAAGCAACAACAATAACCAAATACAAACGACAAACGACAAAAGACAAACAAACGGACAAATATATGTCTGTATCGAATCGGCAACCAATAGGCAATCCATTGGTGCGGCTAATTATTTTTACATTTCTGTGATTTTCCAAAGAGATATCAACAATAGGCATTTTTCGATTTGTGCCGGCCATCAAGCATGCTGCTGCTGGTTGTTTCCTCGTGCGTGAGCGTATCAATTCATTCGGCTCTCATTCTCTCTGTCTATCGATCTCGATAGAATGTCGCTCTGCAACAGAAAACGACATTCGAATGAAAATAGACTGTCTCTGTGATTTGATTTGTTGTTGATTTTTTTTCTGCTGGTGTCTCGAGTGTGTATATGTCTCGAATCTGTTGTCTGTTTTTTCATCATTCTCGGCTCTGTGCCTTTGCTGTTTGCATTAATGTCTATCACATTTATTTTCTCGTCCCGTTTAATTTTGCGTTATACCATACTTGTGGCTGCATATTCACATTTAAATCACATCGTTCGATCTATAATTCGTTTCAGCGACATGATTCGATTACGAATTCTCTCACTCGTACGCACGTCTTCCATTGATTTTCCTCATTTTCCGTACACATATTTCGGTTGTGTCCGGATTCGTTGTTGGTTTGGCTATACAATGTATTACTGAAAATTAGCGCATTTGAACTGTAGCCGAATGTGTGCTGGATCATCAAAATTGACAGCAATGCTTAATAAATACCTCATGAAAACCCGCCGAACGAACGAACGAACCGATTTTTTTTTTCTTGCACAAATTCAAGTCGAGCACACAATTTGCGGGCATAGAGTGCGTCGCGGTGAATGTATTTCTTCTGTATTGAAATCGTAACGTTTTTCGTTGATTCTCTGCTTTTTTCGCATGTTTACTCTTTTTTCTCACATTTTTATTTTCGTTTCGTCGCTCCGCTTTAACTTTGATAAAATATAAATCAGGTCTGTTACTGTTTATTCCATTTCTTCGGTATATTCTGTGTATTAATATATATTCTCATTCTGTGTTTGTTTTATTTGCTGTTGCTGCGCTTTTTGTTCCACGTTTTTATAATTTAGCTACAAGTGGTTTTTTCTTCTTAACTGTTTCATTTCAATACTTTAGTGCGACTTGATTTGGTTGTTGTGCTTTTTGTTCATCGTTTTGGTTTCGGTATGAGTGTGTGTGTTTTCGTTTGTTCGTTCTCATTGTGTGCTCTTGAAAACAACCGAACCAGCAAAGTAGTTAACATCGAAAATGCAACATTTTAAGATTTATGATGCCATTATAGCCATACAATGTAGCACAATATAATCAAACATTAAGTAAATTCAAACAGTAGATGAAGCTTGAAAGAAAAACGGATGAAAAAAGCACACACCGCGTGCACGAGCCCACAAACAAAGCAAACCAACAAAAAACGGACGGGCATTTTTCAATTTGACCGAGAGAGAATGAGAGAGAGAGAGAGAGAGAGAGAGAGAGAGAGAGAGAGTGGATGAACGTGCTCGCGCGCAAACGAATGAGTGAATGTGCATAGACATGCTCGGTCGCAAATGGCATTATACTTGTTTTATTGGTCTAAAAGATGAAAAGTAATGTGGCAAAGGTACACATGTGAAAAACATTTAACGACGACGACAGCCAAAGAATGTGACGCAAAAAAGGAGCAAATATAAATAAGAGCTACACATTCTTATTCATCGTTGTTTTCCTTCCTTATCTTCCAATATCATTCGCCAACATATCATCTACAAACATAAAGGCAAATGCGGACACACATATCATTTCGCGTTCACTTGCTTTCTCTCTTTTCTTTCGTGTGGTGCGTGTATGTTTATGTTTGGGGCACACAGACCATAAACAACACACACCACAACTGCAAAAATATGCGAATGAAATTAGACGAGAACGATTAAATGTGCTTCATTTCTATAGATAATTCACTTAACTTTAATGATGCAATTTGAAAGCAAATGAAATTCGTGTGTAAGTTTATTGGTTTTTATTGGCATTCGCACAGATACGCATCGCTAAAATTGATGGCGATACATTCCGAAAATTAATTACTTGCGAGCGTTTGTGCGATGCAAAAAAGGCGACGAATTTGGTCAGAATGTAATAACAAATAACAGACAAATAGTGGCCCGCATACGCACGAGTCATGATCAATGATGTCACATGATATCAATTTGTTGCAAGATAAAATAAACAGACGCATCCACGCTCACACACACACACACACACACTCTCTCTCTCTCTCTCTCTCTCTCTCCATCGCGTCAACTCTATTGCCTTAAATAATCGAATCATATTTGTTAATGCCATTTTTGAACATTGTCGCACAAACAAGAGACAGTACGGTACGGTATGGTACAGAGTACAGGCTCTATGCTATAGAGCACGATTTTTGACTATTTCTGTATGTCGCCACTTGTGAATTTTGCGATGACGTAAACTTGATGACGTGTTCGCGACGCGAGAGAAAACGTTTATTTATTACATCAATTTCGGAGCAAATCTGAGCCATATTTTAAATAACATTCTCTCTATTTTTAAGCAATCACGAGACATTTACACACAAGTAGAAAAAAAACTACTACTTTTGTTGACTCAGACAATAATTTATCGGTTTGCGCTCGGCGACTCGCACTGTTCAGTTTATTTATACGGCCTAATGTTGAAAATCAACATCCCGAAGTCAAATGTATCCTCAAATTGAATGCTCCTCCAAATGAGCGCGTGTGATTCGAAAGAGAGAAACCATTTTCTGATAATTTTTTTTCTCTTTCTCTTTCTATTTTCAGAACATGTGTGGGAAGTGCAAGTACATCGAAGAGGTTTAGCGGTTGAAAAAAATATTGTTGGCACGTATCATCTTTGTTTAACCGATAAAGCATTGCGGTTGTCATCGATCGGCTCAAAAACGACACAAAGCGGAGAACAACGATTGCCATTCGTTGAGTTTTTATTGACAACGATCAGACGGTAATTTTTTTTTTTTTAATTATCATCATGTTTTTTTCTCGTCTTCTCTGCGCTATTATTCATTTCATACAAACAATGCGCGTGCAATAATTTAGTCATGCTTTTTATCTATTTATATACCGAAAAAAATGCGCCGTCTTTTTTTGGCCACTAGCATGTTTTTGTTTTGTATCATTGGACTCATTTGTTCCGCTGTCGTTGCTGACTGCTGTACTTACGATTTCTTGTTTTTTCAATTTCTTGTTGCTTTTCTGCCTCTCCGCAGATGCGGCGATTCACAGCGATTCTTCTATATGGAAGTGGGACGTCACAGTTCGATCGGCGCCGGAGAGCTTTATATGGAAACGGAAGATCCATTGATTGCACAAAATATGCATTCAAAGATTATCAAGTAAGTTAACCTTTGACCCACTTCATATGCAAATCTTCACATGAAAAATGGTTGCTCATTAATCTTTTTCTGAAATAAGAATATTCAAATTTTCTCTTTGGCTAAAAACCGAAATCGTTTGCTCTCTCTCTATCTTTATAGCGCAATGTCAACAATCCGGAATCGCGAAGAATTCGGACCAATGACCAGAAATCGGTCGTCTTCGGCGAATGAAGCTTCGAAGCCGATTCTTGTGATGCAAAGACGCCAAACTCATGTCGGCAGCAAAACATTGAACTTTTCACCTTCAAATGGCGGCAGTGCTGTTGCCGGTAAGTCTTTCGATCGCATACTACAATCTGTTTACAAATGAAACTCTCGACTTTTCCTTTCGACGAATTCGTTTAGAACAAAAAAGAAAACACAGAAAAAAAACACAAACACACTTTTTGAACATTAGTTTTTTTTTGTAAATTTGGTTTTTATTCTCTTTAATAATAGACTCCCGTTAACGAAATTCATTTAGTTTGTTTGTAATTTTAAATGCACACACGAGCCTTTGAAATTGTTTGGCGCTCACTGTAACAATTTGAATCACCAATTATGTTGAAGATAACGTTTTTCTCTTGTTCCTTACTCATCCCATTCGTCAAAAAACCAAATCCAATTCGAATCAGAATGTCGATCGCACATATATCCAACATGTGTATCGAATATTCAGAACTATTGACACTCAATTCGATTGTCATTCAATGCTAATCATTCGAAAATCAATCAAAAATAAATTGGTTTTAATATATTCTGTACAAATACAATTGGGAAAAAAGTTAAACAGCAAATTGAAACACGTGCTCCTAAAATAATGTCTCCCCCCAAAAAAATAATATTGATGTTTTAATAACTTCGTTCCCACTTTTGTTTTCCATTTATTCAATTGATTTTTTGCGTTTATACTCGAAATAATACAAGTTATTCCCATCCTACCCCACCCACTGCATATTGTTCTTACTCACAATCTCTTACCTGTGTTTTTTTTCTTTCTTTTTCAAAGTTAACGACCTTATGGTATATGGATTTATTTCTTTAACTTTTGTTGTATTATTAAATATCATTGTAGATTTATTGTGGTTTATTTTTTAATCTATTTTAATAGGTACATAATCTTATTTTCCAAATTTGAAATAGTAACAATGTAGATAATCTGTTATAATTTTATCGTTTTTGAATATTTGTTCATGAATATGCATTTTCGAAACTAATAATTTTAGTTGTGGACCTAATCCACAATAAAAACAATAGTTCCTGATTTGTTTGAGCTACATTTACTCAGTCTATTATGCAAAAATTCATTGTAAATGATTAATTCTCTCGTTTTCATTTTACCCGAATCAATCAATTATCATTTGCAAGTGAAATAACCAAATATTTAATATATGAATTGTTGAAGCATTCCGATTTCCATCGTATGCTGTCATGCATATTCCGATGATTCCATTCGGTTCAGTGTCGCCCGCAAGCCACGTTCATACAAAAGCCACATCGACTGACACATGTCTCAATCTCAACCAATTAGAACATCAAACGAACCAAAAATTAGCATCATCTTCATTCACGAAATGAGCATCAATCAAAAAATTGTTACAGTTTGAGTCTTGAAATGAGTTTAGCAACAACAACAAAACGGTCGAATTGAAAAAGTTAAATTGAACTTATTGAAAAACTTTTCGTTAAAAAGCATTTCTGATAGGGATATTTGATTCTAAAAATGCCAAATTGGCAAAAACTTGATTCATAAACACTAAAAGAAAAAAAAACGATACAATTTTTTTGTCGTAATCCGAATCCGTTCTCAAATTTGAAATCTACAACCACTCCATAGAGCTTGATGATTCGGAATCGTATTTGCTAACGCCAAATCATACGTGTCAAAATCCAAGTCACGCACATCACATTGAACACCATCAATCGAGCTATCGCTATCCGGTTGCCGAAACAGTTGTTGAAGAGTCTACAGGCGGTTCCGTTGTGACCGTTATCGACAATAGTGCTGCAATCAGACCGAATGATGCGACACCGGACATCATTCTTACGAAATCGGAATTGCAAAGTGGAACGCAAATTGATGATACTTTATCGATAGCTGCTCGATCACAATCGATTAAATCGATGGACACGGAAAGTGTGGATCCTTCAACGCCGTCATCGTCAACAATAACAACAACTGATCAGGCAACCGAATCTATTCCAAATAGCAACGAAGCGGGTACGGATCCAAACAAACAAATCAATAGTTTCAAATACGAACAATTGCAAACGCACAATCATTATCTCAGGATCTGGGAGTTATTGTCATGCTACTAAATATATGTACCTAATTGCGATACTTGGACAGAATAATAACGCTCTATGTTAATGATATTTAATGGTCTACGTTACAATCTTAACCGAAGAAAAACCCCAAGATCCATGTAATATTGATGAATGCAGAGAATGTCTGTTTCAATTGTTCGGCTTCGAAAACGTTTTCGCAGTCCATCGATTCCGTTGATTATAGCTGTGTTATACGGTTGATCCGTTAATTATTTGTTGTTGATGTACAGTTAGTTCATTTGGAGAATTACTGCCAATTTCCCCCGTTTGAAGTAAAGCCGACGGAAAAGCGTCGAACAGTTACACACCTGAATGATAACGGAATCGAAATGAAAGAGTTTTTCGAAAACGAAACATATTGAAAGGAAACGCCTTTTTACTCATTAATATGCTAAATACCACTAAATTATAGGCTATTTATTGCAAACGATGTGTTACTGTGTAATCGGTAAATATATATATAGAAAATATATCTTCTGTACTTTCAAGATACGTTTTGCTCAGTGCATTCAGTATCAAGATTTTCAAAGTTTCTCTTGTGCATCATATAGAGAACACTAAACAATACAAAACGAAACCACACAGCAATATATATTCAATGTGTATACATTTATTGCCGTCTGATTTTTTTAGTGTCAATGTTGTAACTTTTAGTGTTGTTGATATTCGTTATGATTGCTTGTAAGTTTGTCATTTCACTGCAATTCGAATTTTCTCTCTTTCTCCCTCTCTCTCTCTCTCGAGAAATTGAACGAGGAAACAGTGATCCGTGCAATGACAAGAAGACGTGATTGTGACAATGTGATAATCTAAGCGTCTGTCACAACGACTCAACGGCACCAAAAGCAACTGCAGAACTTTTCAGCTCAAACTGTTCTTGTGTCCTATCCACCACATGGAAAATATCATTCAAATTATTCCATATAAAAACAATCGAATTAGTATATCTTGGGAAAAGTTATGATATTTGACAATGGCAAAGACATGCGATTTTTTTTTATTAAATATAAAGTATCCATTTCTTATAACTTTTTGCAACTATGCAAATTTTGTTAATACTTATCAAATTTAAATAATTGCATTGGGAATAACTTGAACAGCATTTTCCATGTTGCTTTCTGTCGTTCTCTTCATATATGTGAAAAGCTAGTGTCTCTTGTCACTGCAATAAAAGAAGTGCTTTTCCTTAATGCGTTCGTCGGTTCGCTTTGGTGCTTTTTTTCACTCGCTCTTTTCAAAGTCCGTTCAGGACAAACTATCGAAGTGTATTTTCAAATAAATTGACTCGATATGCTCATTATACGCTCAAAACTCATTCTTATTTTTAAAATGAACTCATTCGGCTTGTGAATAATAATTTTTTATTCAGTTTCAACACAAACCCACACACACATACCTCTCGCTCTTGATTTGTTTTTCATATTGTCTTATGATTTGCTGGACGTCTTTATTTGATTCATTTGCTCACAAAAAACCACTTCATTTACACAAATATAACATTTGACATAAATATATTTATCTCCGAACAGACATTATTTTTATTGTTTGTTGCCGCATATACATATATACATTTGTTTGTTGCCTAGCCCTAGACATGAATCTAAACAAAGTTCCATGTCCATATAATTTCAGTGCAAAATAATAACAATAATTCGCAAATTGGCATTACCACAACAGTGCGACCGAGCGCTGTAGTTACAACAACGATTACAACAATCGTTTCACAAAATCCATGTCAAACCGTCATCACTTCAACTTCATATATGAATTCATTAAAGACAGCGCCAACAACGGATGCGGTTGCTGCCGGAAAGGCTGGAACTGTATTCACCAATTTAACTACTTGTAATCCACAATACCTTCGTTCAGTGCAGTCATCTTCTTATCATCGTCGTCATTCGGTCTCAGGTATTGTTCTCGTCCATCCATACACACCCACTTTTCGAACATGCATTTCTCATAATCGATTCGATTCGTCGTATGAATTGCATCTTGAGCTAGGCTTTGAGCATTATTGTCCCCCCGCAACAACAAGAATTGGTGGGGTGTGCCTTTTTCAGGAAGAAGTCCATTTACGTAGAATTAATTATTGCCTGATATTGCCCACTTACCAATTTCCAATCGTAGCTTTTTCATCAATCACTTATTCGAATTTCGATCCATTCCCGAATTGTAGCTTTTCGATTTGTTCTAATTTATTTTTGATTGCAAAACGATTCCATATTTTGCAATTTGTCCGGAACAAAAGCTAAGTTCCCAGAAACTCTTCCGTATCTTGATGAAATTATCGCTATTTTGTTTTCGATTTCATTTAATAGTTTCCGTAACTGTTGCACGATATTTTCCCATTTTTAAACATTCTGAATGTAATCTAAATCTAATACACATTTTTTCTCGCATTTTGTTTGGTTTTTCTTTTGTTATAGAGGTTCTCAACATCCATTGTTTGCTTATACTTTTTTGTTTTCTACCTAGATGTGTGTACGTAGTAGTTTTCGTTTCTCTCTCTCTCACTCTCTCTTTCTCTTTCTTTTTTATTTTATCAAATTGCATGCGATAACAAAACAAGCTAAGTAACACTCATTTAATCATTCATCAAAATTGACCAAACATTTCATTTCGTTTTGAAGCATTCCATTCAAAGAGTTGAACTACATACACAAAAACACACAAATTCTGCTCATAATTCATTCAGTTAACATTAAGTGGTTTGTCATTGACCCTAACACACATAGTACCTCTCATTCTCTATGTGACTAATAACATTCTTAGATTACCTTAAACCGCCCGTTTCCCCGAAGCTCTTCAAACTTTCCAATTGTTCTCTTCACACCAGAGAAATTATTTGTGTTCATTTTTTTTTTTTTTTTATTTTTTGGTTTTCATTATTTGATTTATTCCCATTTATATAAAATGCCGCATTGTATACGCATTTTATTTTTATCATTTTTTCGATTTTAATTTTGTGTTTCTCTTAATTTTGTTCACGTATTTTTCTCTCTCTCTCTTTATTTGTTTTACAGTAGTTGCCGCAAATAGTTTTTCAGTTCTAGCGTCAAATGAATTAACCGTATCACATCAAAGAGCATTTTCATTACCAATAACAACAACCGCTTCATTGACATCATCGCCTAGCGAAATCAAACCCGATAATTCTCATATCAAAATCAAAAGCGGCACACAAATTCGTAGCTCAATCACATCGACGCAGGTCACAAAATCCAATCATCTTAGTTGTTTTCATCAGCGAACTCGTTCGCTGCCTCTCACTGAAGAAGAATCGCCGGTCGAAACGTTGTTCCCATCGGCAGCATCATCGTCATCTATGTTGCATACATTTGATCCAAGCACAAATCAATTGCATGCAGCTGATGATGCCGGTTTGGTTACATATCCGAAGAACAGCACATCGTCACTGTCATCGATGCATTCATCATCGAGCTCATCGATAACAGCAGCATCGACCACCAACATCGAACTAAATGGATCATCGATCCTGCGAAAACTCTGCGAAACCATGTGTACACAGCGAAATGCGGACGGAAGTCGTAAACATTTGTCAACCTGTTGTTTTCGCCAAACTGAAAAACAAAGCAATAAAACCAATCATATTCATAAACCAATCAAATCCAATTATCAAACAAATCGCACATACATAAATAATAATCAAATTCACGCCGACCAATCCGCCGAAACTGGCGATTCTGCCTATTTACTGATGACATCATCCACATCAATGGCCAATCGAAAGGGTATGCACGATATCATGGATTGTATGGAACAACGAGATCTACACTTGAACCATTCCAAACTAGTCACAACTAATTACATAAAGATTTTTCCGCCCGATACACTCATTATACCATCGATCATAATTAGTGCATCAAATTCATCTGATCATATTAATCACAATAAACATTCATTAAACGTATTTTCATCACCATCAAAATCATCAACAGCATCATCGGCATTACGTTGCAAAGGTTGTTGTGTAGCTCTCGTTTCAGAGTATATATAGTCAAATGTAACTGAAAATCCTTCGTATACACGCATACATACACTCTTATACATATAAAAACATTTTGTTATCTAGTCTATTCTCTGTCTGTCTGAATACTCAATGCGATATTCATTAGTTTCCTCGTATTACCTCGACTAGTTGTACATCTTCTTCCGCTTTGCTAACAATATTGGAATCATAGCTACAATATCCTCGGAACGTGACGTGAAACCGCAAATCGAGTTGCGATTGCAACTAAAACCAAACTCGGTGTATTCTATCTCACGACACTATCAGCATTCTACTCTTTCATGTGTTTTTCCATTTTATAATTTTTTTATTAAAAGACTGACGGTCTCCCTTGCCAACGGATTCGCAGTCACTTTCGCATTCTTGAAGCTTTATAACCATCAGCAGTTTTAACATGAGATCCAAATATAACACACAACAACAATATCAAACTAATGGATCATTTGTGTCTTACAATACATAATTATATAAATAGCTTTGCATATCTTTCCATTGAATTCAGAATCGAAAGCGAAATTCATTTCATTTTGATTGTTATGCATAATAATAATAAAAAAGCAACAAAATTATTCTGCTAATAACGAATCATAGTAGTACAAGCTTGCAAGTTAAATATCAATGAATTTCCGGCTGAATTCAGCTCTATTGAATGAATGGATGGAAGCGCCGCAGTAAAATTCTTAGTTAATATTTACTTTGGACATCTCAAGTTTGTTTTGCATGCCAAATAACTTGTTTGATTGAGTAGAAAATAAAATAAACAACCCCACATTTTTTTTTTCGTTGTGATTATTATTTGATTTATTGCTTATTTTTTCATGCATGATCAATTGTAGAAATTTAGAACTAATGGTTGACAAATATAAATATTAATATTGGGAATGGGTTTATCTGTTTGGTATGCATGCTAATGTTGGTTTTTTTTTATTGAATTTTAAATATTTGCATAAGAATTTACACACAGAACAAACATTACAAATGTAAAAAACATACCGACAAAAAATCCTCACCACACAGTTCAATTGGATTCACTTAATGTAACATTGGTAATTAGGCATAAGTGGCTGTGTACAGGAATATACTGATAACTACATCAATTAGCCTGTAAAACGCATTGCAATTTAAAATGGTTCTCATTTGTATCAATTTTCATTACAAAATCTATGTTTAGGTTTGAATTTGCGTGATCGATGTGGCAGCTTGCCTACCCATAATCGTACAACCAGCGATGGAACCGCTCAACTGATTCAGAATCAGTCAATGCCACCACCGCGCACCATACCACTAGCGATAACTGGACGACCACATTCAATGTACACAAACAGCTTTCGTCATAGTCCGCCGGTTAACTCGAATCAAAGCAGCAATCAGCCGGTGCCGTTAAGCCCAAGGTATGATATCTTTCATTATTTTATATTTTGTATGCACTAAAAGTGAGTGTGAATTTTATGAATGTGAATTACATATTTAAAAGGGCTTTTCATTAATTAAAAAGAATGAAATATTCAGAGAGCGCTCGGTTCGAATTACGATATCGCTCAGGGGTGCATCACATACACGCACTCTTACTAATTATACGTTTCGTGCGGGAAATTTGAAAAAAAAACACCTCCACATTTGATTCCATCTAATTCCATGACGCTAATGGATTTACTAATAGCTGTTAAATTTCACATCAAAACTAATAGGCAAACTGACTTTTCATTTTAATTAATATCGGCCGATTACTGAAATTGCCGATATTCCATTTAGCAAAGCTATTAAAAGTAATTTTCAAAAGCGATATTTAATAACTATTGATAGTCCTATTTGTTCAAAAATTATCACATTGAATGTTAGAAAATGATTACCTATCGTCCCTCGAAATAACACTTCAACCTCGATTCCGATAAATCCTTTGTTGCTTTTGTCACATCAAACAGACAAACAAGTCAAACATATGAGGACATCAAACAAAAAGACAATCAATTGTTGCTTTGTTATTCGCTTGACTTGAACAAATGTCTATCATCAGGTATTTATGTGAAATGATTTTTCTTTATTTTCTCTCCCATATTTAACCTAAGCACAAAGCCGCTATCAAAGAATGATGAAAATTTTTATTTACTAAACCTCGACCATGTCAAATAATATGGAATTCATCTAAAATTTAAGTAACAATCATCGCAATTGATTATTTACCCATTTTAAAGCTCTTTCGTTGAATAGTTCGACGATTTTCTTTCTCCGCCGGGCAAGCCTTTTAATATTTTAAATGATTCATTTCCAAATCGCTTAAAAAAAAACCTTGATGTGGTGCGATTGCTCATGACAAATATGTAACATGTGTTTTAAATTGTGGCCATCAATTGAATAATTCATGATCGACGTAAAACTAATAGCAAACCATTTGATACTTGCAGCTTGAAGACGTTCTCAAAGAGTTGCTCAGAAAGCGATGGATCATCGTTGAGTATTGATGAGCCAGATGGTTGTTTCACACCGGATGAGACCAATGGCTTCCCAGTCAAATCATATAAGTATGTATTCTCATTTGGAATAAATAGAAAACCCCCAGAAATAAATCACGGATATAAATAAATCGGTAATATTTCAGTCCTTGTACGTCTGGCTCTGTGATACCCGAGGAGAATGCTGATGAGTTTGCGTCGTCATCAGATCAAAACATACCAAATATAAACGGCATTCGTGTGGGCTCGAGCAGTGGATCGCTGTCCCTTCCCATCCAATCTCAACAGCAACAGCAATCATATCGAACCGAAAGCCCACAATCAACATACAGCCCATACGGAAATTCACCGGTCATTGACCAACAACATACCAGTGGCTACATGATGATGTCACCGGGCACCGATTTTAACAAAGGGTATGTCAGAAATTCATTATGACTTTAATTAAATTAAGCATTTTACCATTCCAATTTTGATTTGATCAATTGGCCAAAACTAAAATTATAACTTTAATAACAATACACGTACACACAAAAAGAAAATGACAACTAAATGACACGCCATCTAATTTAATTGTTTATGATTAAAACTGCACAGATATGAATAATCAAAGTTTCACGTTTCATTATATTTTTATGGCGAATCATTTGAATTCAATGCATTAAAAAATTAGTGTGTGTCAATCAATCAAAACGTGAAATCAAACAAAAAACTTGGTAAATATGATGGATTGATTTGCATTTTCAGAATGTTTGTTGGTTCAAATTCCTGTATAAATAGTCAAGCGTCAAGTTTAGCTGAAGACTGTGTCGATTCGTATGTACCAGTTCAAAGTGGTCCGCGTCCAACAGGTGAAGAATACATTGACATGGATCAAAATCTTCATCACGCAAACAACACGAGCAGCATGAGTTCGGCTGCATCGAGTTGCAGCATTACATCAGGCACGCCATCAACGGATTTACGCTTCGCCGAATATCAACTAGATAAAGTTGTCTCGCACTTTACACCTGATGATGATGATCCAAAGTGAGTATCAAACCGTATTGCATCACGTTCAACGCTGAACCAATACAAATTAATGTGCAATGAATTTTGAAACAATTTTATTTATTGTCTATGTGCAGTATATTCCTTGAGCGTCCGATTCGAGCTTATTCCGTCGGAAGTCGGTTGGAGCACAACAAACGGAAGATGCGTGTTGATATGCTATCAGCTGAGCACTGCAACAATCAAACAGCACGTGTACGGGCGTTTTCGGTGGGATCGCGTGCGAAAGTTGCACGATCCGATCTCTACAAAGGCTTAACTAATTCAACGAATTTAACGAAAGCAAATAGTCAGGATATCGCAAACTTGAATACATCGATAAATAATAACAAAACCATGCTGAGCAGTTCAATGCAGAAAAGTCAAAACGCTTTGAACAACAATTTCACATCGGCCAAAAGTGATTCGAGCGATGCAAACAAAAAGTCATTCAGTGCACCATATCTATCGAATGGCCCGCGAGGAACGGTAATTCACAAACGACAATTTGTAATTCAAATTCACTTTTGCTAATGCGAAAACTATCTTTTTCTTTTTCCAATTAAAAACAGGAGAGCTGCCAAAATCTCAACCATGCCATGGATGATCTGATGGAAATCGATTTTACAAAGAAAGAAGATGAACTTTTGTCAAATGATTCGAGCTATGTTTCGAAGCATTCAAGTTGCTATGATTTGATCGATACCGAATATGCGCAGAATATCAACAATTTGTGTAACCAAGCGGAAATCGGAAAGCGACAAAAATCAGCATCGATATCGGAAACTTCGAACTTGAAAGATTCGATGAGAGTGTTGCAACCGTTTCCAAGTAAACCAGTTCCGATTGCTCGACGGTATGATGGGCCGGATGGTGATGGATACATGTCGATGAAACCAGTGGGTAGCAGTGATTCAAAGCACAGCACAAACAGTTCATCGTTCCAACGTGGTGTTAACAACTCAAGTATGTCCTCATCACCAACCAAATACGCGTCAAGAACTTCATCCATCTCATCACCAGCTGCAACACATCGAAACATACCAGTGTCGCGAGTTCATCAAAATTCAATCAGCACAGATGATTATTTGAACATGAGCCCTGTTAATGTGCGCACGACTGCTTTGCCCAAGGTGTCTAGTCAAAATTCACAACAACAAAAACAACAACAGCAACAACAACAACAACAACAACCACAACAACACTCAATCACGAACATGCATCATGTGGGCTCCAGCAGTGCTCCAGATGGCTACATGGAAATGTCTTGGAATAATCGCAACCAGAATAACAATTCAAACAACATCAACAATAACAATATGGGCCATGTGAATTTGGAACGAAATCGCCAGTCTTCATCATCCTCAATATCATCCTCGAATGAATACATCAATATGAACTTTGGCGGTCATATCCCGCGAACATCGAGTGCAAGCAGCGATTGCAGCAGCACAAGCAGCATTGAGCTTTCAACTCAAATCATTGAATCGCGTAATAGTCGTATGCGTTCACTTCCAATTACAATAAAAAAATCGCCATCGCAGCAATCTCAACCAACAAATGCTGCCAAGCAACCGATGGGCAAGCAACAGCCGAATTATAATATCCTCAGTCTCAGTTTTGCTGCCAGTAAAATTGTTCCGCCATCATTTTTGAGTCTGAATACAAATATTAAACCAACGTCAGCACAAACACTCTCCGATTCGGCCAGCGAATGCAGCAATTCAACGCCAATTGGTGACATCACACCAAATAATGCATCAACGATATTCCCATTCAGTCCAAATAGTCCGAACAGCGGCGTGAATAAGCAAATCTTTTCTAGTCAATCCAAGCAATTGCCTTGTGATGAGCAAAAACGAAAATGCCTCGTAGATGGAACGACAGGTAAGCAATCAATAACCAACTGAAAAGAGTGACTTTGTTTTATAAATTTTAATTTTTTTGATTAACTCTGCGTTCATTTGTAGGCACTTTGCGACTATCAGAAAGCGAAAGTCAATATAAAACACCAACCGTATATCCGAATGCAAGTCAAAGTGTGAAATCAATGAATTTGACGACGCCACTCGATTCTTTGAGCAGTGATTATGCGGAAATGACACTCGGCAATGCCAAATATTCAATACGAAATACAGGGCCAATGCTCAGTCCGAAAGAGAATATCAAGAAATTGAAATCCTCATTTTTGGGCTACGGCAAAATTGATGAGAATAAAATGGATTGTTCAAGCACAAGTGAACAGCCAACAACAGCACCACTAGCAACAACAACAACAACAGCTCCATCAACAAATGTCACAAAAAATGCCAATAATTGCATTTGTGATGAAGGAGAATACACGATTATGAATCCAATGTTGGGCAAACGCATCGCCACCCAACCGCATTTCCCAATGAAAACTGCCCTTGTCACAAGTGATCCCGATAAAGTGCTGGCCAACACACAAGTTAAAACCAGCATCGATGGTTTCAAACCGATTACCTCACGTGCCGACAAAGAAGTTTTTCAACAAAATAAATCAGTGTCCGCTTCGAATACCTCGTTTAGCCGCCAACATTCGGCTCCCATTGAAAACCAACGAAAACCATCAAGTGATTGTAGCGGCTATGAATTGCTTGAGTTGAGGTCAAGTAGCTCTGCACACTCGATGGGCGGCCGCATTGTTCGCCCAAATTCAGTAAACAGCGAAAAAACAACATTCACTCCGTTGATGAGACCAAATTCGGCTAACAGTGAACGTCAATCGACTTCCACATTTTCACTAACGTCAACACCGTTAAATGAAATTGGCGCGCAATCGGTATGTTGAAAATATTATTTTATCAATGTAAACATTTACTGAAATGTGATGAAAGTAAATTGGAATTGGAGTTGATAAGTGTCAAATGAGTAATATTGTATTATTTCTTTATTTCAAAATAGGTACGATCATCGTCATCGACATTATGCGGAAGTGGCACAATTACTCGTCCTCAATCTTCGTCATTTTTATCATCGGGCTCCGACTATAGTCAATCATCTCGTCCATCGTCAGTCGTGTCAGTGATTGAACAGCAACAGCAGCAAGCCGCCACTCAAACAACACCAACGACTGTATTCACATCGCGACCATCATCCGTTAGTTCCGAACGTGAACTATATTATGCTAGTCTTGACTTACCTGCATGTTCCTCGACAGCTGCAGCACCATTGGCCACTAATGCCAATCAATCAGCTTCAATTCAAAATCCTAATACAGGCGCCGAAGCTCCCACCTTCACATATGCACAAATTGATTTCGTTAAAAGTATCGAAAACTCAACAACAAACAACAACAATAATAATAATAATAATAATAATAATAGCAACAACAATCATAATAATAACGCTTAAAAAGACACACGTAAATGGTAATAGCTCGAGGTTATCGAAAATTAAATGTGTTGAGAAAAATTGAAGCAGCAGAAGCAAAAGCCCACATAGTATTGTGCGTTCAAAATGAAAATTGGGCCATTCCATTAGAAAAGAAAGGAAATATATGAAAAGAAATAGTAAGAATTATAAATGAAAATAGAAAAGGAACAGTTTGGTAAATAGTATCGAATTGTAAAAAACTATTGATGAATTTCATCAGATGAAATGTTCATTAGGCGAGTGCTTAAAATTTTCAATTGGAGGAACAAAAAAACTGAAAATGAAAATGAAACCTACTAATTACAACACAAAAGCTTTAAAACGAATGAATTCGTTGTTTGAAAAAACGAATTTTTTCGCAATATGATGAATCCCAGTAAGAATTCCGCGTGTGTACTCTCGACTAGTACACATGATTTTTGGTTATGTTTTTTGTCCATTTTTATTTTGTTCTCTTTTTTTGTTGTTTTCAGTTGTTTGTAATTCATTTTAATTTCAAGTGATTTTATCTGATTTTTTAAAGTTGAAAAACAGAAGCGTAAATTGCAATAAATGAAATGCTGAACTCGTGCTTTTTGCCTAGGGAAATTTTAGCACACAGTAAAAGAAAAACGTTCAGTTATATAATATAATTAGTGAAATGTTAGTGGAAAGCAAACTTTGTTCCTGACCTTACGTTTAATTTTTTTAATTTCTTTCTTTCTTCGTTCGTTTTCTCAAACATTTGTATTTTTTATTCAATGTAATGTGAATGTTTTTTTGTTGTTTTTTAAACGCCGAATGGTCGTTTTTTTCCATTTGCTTTTGTATACGCAACAAATGTTGGTCCAATAGCATAGCTACTTTTATCTTCAATTTTTTATTTTTATTTTGTAAAAATCTCCATAGATGAAATGGGTCGACTATGTTTGCGATTCGCAGCTTTTCAATCCTGCGAAATATGCAAAACAATCGGCACATTTATTTTCTTTTTTTAACAGCTTTTTTGTTGCGAACCGAATTGTTTTCATCCAGTTTTCGCAGTTGATCAAACAGCAATCCTTTTATTAAACTATTGAATAAGAGCTATACAATTGCCTATCCTTAAACGAAATTAAAATTATGTTATGCTTAAATGCTAAATTCATATACGATAATTATTAAAAAAAATAACTATAGTCGTTAATTTTATTGTATTTTGGAATAGAGAGAATGTGAGAGTGAATTCTTCATTTTATTTTCTTGAATTGTAAGACAATTTCAAAGAAACACACCAGTTCTGGTAAAAGCACACTTTACTTTTACATTTGAGGTATACTATTACAATGTAATTGAAACATTTAATTATAAGTGATAATTTAAAAAAAGAAGATCTTTGGTTTTGATTTTGTTTTCATACTCTTCATTTCCCCTTTTATTTTTTCAGTTATTTCAAATTTGTAAGTTTGTGTTTTTCTGTTTTGTATTTTTTGGGCTTAAATGGGTTTGTATTCAATATTCAAAATGGTTTTCAATTCAACAGCCTGCATATTGGAAATCAGCTAATTCATGTCTTTCGAAAAAAATATTCATATCGTTTTCTTCGCATTTCTTTCGTTTACGGTTTTAGTTTTTGTTGCTTGATCATGGAACTTTCAGTATTCATTTGTTTAAACAAAACTCGATACAATTGATTTCCGAAACTTTTGCAAGGGAGAGTTTAAGAAAATAGCAGATTTGAATTAAGAAAAATTAAAGATTAAGGAACATTTGAATGAAAAATGTGTGTGAGTGAAACAAGAAATTTTGAATATAAAATTAAGGCAAAAAAAAGAATTAGAATGATGAAAAGTGAATGTCAATAGAGAAATATTTTTGTCGAGGTTGATTTGACTAGTTGGATATATTGTTTGTCTCAAGATCAGATTTTGGAACATCCGGTGCTATTCTCACTACTATAAGCGTTCATGGCAATGACACATATTGCCAATATATGCATTTGTTAGCCTAATCACATGTGTGCGCAATCCATACATACAATATATACCTATACAAACATATTTGAACTTTATTCATTGCATTGTTATACAGCAGTGACGTGTCTTCGTGACGCAACCAGAATTTACACACTTCTAACACTATTATTTATCAAATGAACACATATTTCCTGTTAAATGCTCGACCGAGAATAATAACCACAACCGTCAAGACGTAAAAAACTATACACGCTCCTTGTTAACTAACCTACGAAATGCATTCAACGAAACGGGAAATAAAGAACAAACATGAAATTACACACACTTTTTTTTTAAAACAAAACATCTCCAATGTAAATAAATCGCATCATATATAAGTATAGACAAATTTGAAAATTTCTAGTGGACCTTGAGGGAAATGAAAAACAACTCCACACTATGTATACTCAAATCTTATAGTTTGCTTTAGAATTTAGATCGAATATAATTCGATTATAATTGGATCTATTTTTATCTGATTTTGTGAGAATATTTTTTTTTGCGTGCGATAATTTAATCTAGTTGCAAACAAAGGTTTGAAAAAAAACACATATTTAAATCGAAATTTAAGAAATCAATTTAAAATTATTCCAAATGGTGGGTATTTATAATAAATAATCTATGGAACATATTTTGATTCATAATATAAAAGAAAAATGAGAAAAAGGAGCATGAAAATTGTAAATAAAGCTAGCTTCAGATATAGGAATAGATTTGCAACAGACAATGTTTGGATCAAGAGATAAAAGCACACCTGTTTTGTGAGGAGAAGACCGCCGGCGCCGTCCATTGCTGAGATACTTATAATAAGCACCAGTTCCACAAAATCCAAAGTAACAGGCGTCGGCATCTAGTAATCTCACAGATCGGGCGCTTCCTATTGATACGAGTACTGTTGCTTATTGTTGTTAATTAAGTAAATCTGATCAAAATTGAACAGAGAAATTAAGAAAAAAACATTGCTTCGAATGCTCTAAATAAATATAGAAAATATATTTTTTTCTTCTTAATTGGTTATAATTGCACTAAAATCCTACAGATATTCAAGTGAATCTGGGCAGTTGGCGAGATCCATTATTGAAAATCATGAAATTGAGTTTAAGTTTTGTGTTGCATTGTATTTATTCCGAATTGCACAAAATTCTGTAAATAAAGTCATATATTTATATTTAAATAACTTATGAATTGTTTGAATTCTTTGGCAAATTGAGCGGTTTTACGATTCGCCGCATCCTCAAATAGATGAGAGTCAATACGAAGCTCGCCGCTCAAATCATAGTAATATTAGAATCTAAATTAAATCATTTCCTACAAATATTTGGATAAATAAAATTGAATTTTATTTTGAATCAAACCATTTTAAATTCAAAAAAACTATTTTTCAAATTGAATCCATTCTTAATAATTTACCCTTATCCTAAAAATACTGGTGACAGATGAAAAGGCGGTTCAGAGAGTTCAAAACAAAAACAATGGATTTTTGAGGTTATGGGCGTCAAGTGCTACTAATGTCACAGTCTTGTCTGATTTGACAATTGCAGTGACACATGAATAACATTGTTTGGAACATAACAGCAGAGATCAGAGCTTAGGATAAGCGTGTTTGATGGTAATTTGTAGAACAAATTGAAACATGTTTAAAAATTTTAAAAATATAAATTGATTTCACACAATTTTCTGTAGTGCTTGAAATGGGTGTTCGTGGTTTAACGACGTATATTGCTGAAAATGCAGATCGATACTTGGATCCATTGGAATTGCATGATTGCTATGTGGTTATTGACGGCGACAGTCTATCGTGTCAATTACACAAATCCGTGAATTCAGCATTTGGTGGGAATTATGACCACTATTTCCGTGTGATTTGCAACTTTTTCAAAATGTTAAAGCAGTGTAATATCACGCCGTATGTGCTGCTCGACGGTGGTTATCAACCAAAGAAATTGAATACAGTCAGACAGCGTCTTCGTTCAAAAATCGGTGCCATCAAACACTTGAATCCATACGATCATCAATTGACATTTCCCATAATGATGCGAGAGGTGTTTGTCGAAGCCATGGAACATTGTCACATACATTTTATGCGCTGTTTATTTGAAGCGGATGATGAAGTGGCTGCATTTGCACGCAAATTAAAATGTCCCGTATTGAGCTTTGACTCTGATTATTACATTCACAATGTGATTTACATACCATTTGTAACATTAACACTGAAAGTCTTCCGTAGAAATATACCAAATAAAGAGTGTGCAAAAAAAGTCAGACAGCGCAAAGAATTGGTGTCTGAAATTGATATGGATGGCGAAGTGCGCAAGTATAAAGCTGGCAAAGTTGCCAAGGATTTGGAAACGAATAATAAATATTGCTACTATTATATGCAATGTTCTGTGTACCGAATTACGCATTTGGCTCGTGGGATAGGATTGCGCGCGGAAATGATGCCATTGTTTGCCATTTTATTGGGCAATGACTATGTAAGCACATCTATTTTTAAGAAGTTCTTCTTGAATGTTAGCATGAAGAATACGGGGAAACGGAATACACAACAGGCTAAACGCATTATTGCTTTGTTGCGGTGGTTGCAGCACGAAACACTGACTTCAGCTATTGATAAAATCATAAACCACGTGGAAAAAGAAAAAAAATGCTGGCTTCGAGAACAGATCAATATCGGAATGGCAGGGTATGCAATATTTTTTACTTTTCATTACTTTTCATTAATATTAATTATATTTTGTGAATTCTCCTTAGGTATATACATGAAAAAAGCATGGCTTTTGATTATTTCGGCTTCTCGGATAGGGAAAAACATGACAATACTGGAAACAATGTGACAACGACTTTAATAGGTGAATCAAGTGAAAAAGCTGGCGTGCTTTTGGATGATATCGAGGATGACAATGACGACGAGAGTGTAGATAAAAATAAAGACGATAATGTGAATGATGAAGGCGATAATCAAGCTGAAAGCGATGAAGAACATGAAGAAAATCTAGACAAATGTGATTCCGATGATGACCAATCTGACTCTGGCGATTCTGAAGAAGAAACACTTTTAGATCCTTCTCTGTTTGACTCAAATTGGAAAACTGCTGAAATAACCTCATTTAATCCACCCGATTGGCTCATGAAAAAGATACTCAGCGGAAAATTGCCACGGTACATTGTGGATTTGATAACACTACGGCTGTACATAAATGCGCCTCAAGTAGAAAACTTTCAACTGACCGATTGCAATCAAATTGCTGTGCCAATTCTTCGATTAATCTTTACAATTTTGCATTTTCCACATCACAGAGAATTTCGCTATTTGACGCGTGTGAAGCGTCGAACTGACATTGAATACAAGCGATTTGAAACTGTGCGCATCGGCAGTGCATTTGACAGCAGACGCGAAGAAAACTGCGATTTCTTCAAATGGGTTTTAAGTGATTTCGATGAACCCGAAGCGATTTTTAGTGCAATAAATGAGCAATTGCCGGAAGATCTTCGATTATTTTTCATTGCCATCATTTATTGGTCACAATATTCCGAGCACTTCAATGTTTGTCATGTAAGCAGTTTGGTGCTGTGCCAAATTGTTTTGACAGTGATTGATTCATACGTGGCACCGATAAGAAACCCGATGAAATTTGAAAAAACATTCAATCCAAAAGCAATAAAAAAGACCAATAAGAGCTATCAAGTGGAAAATCCATCTATCGAAATATGTGCAGCTAAAGTTGTTCGTGATGAATGCATTTTGGTACAGTCAAATCTCGTTGAATTGTTTTCATTAAGCAACAAACTTCGGACGAAACATACGGAATTTTCGAGCGATATCATTCATGGCTTTGCTGAATTCCAGGCAATTGTTTATCAAATCAACTGCTTAAATGTACTGTGCGGCGAACCATATCATAATGTTGAGATATCGAAATGCTTCAATGGATGCTTTTTATACAATATGTATATGGCCCTGAAAGAACGTCCAAATATCAAGTATTATATTCAAACATTTCTAATGTCCGGATCTCCAAACCTGTACGCTCTGTTTGAAGCTATGATGTCTGTGCTCCATCCATTCATCGAATGTCTTGGGAAAGAATCCATTTCAAAACGCAAGAAGAAGAGAAACGCCAACAAGAAACTGGCCCGAGAACGACGAAAAAATGCACAAAATCAGGAAGAAAAATCCGATGCACTCACGGAGAATGCCACAAACACTTCAGATGTCGACGAAAGTGGGTCCGATTTTGAAGATTTAAATAACAAATTTTCATGTCTAATGAAAAAGTAGAATCAAATTTGGATGGTGATATGTTGAACTTCCTAGTTTTATTTAATTATCAAATTAAAATTTGAAATATAGGAAATGTTATCTTTTACGGATGAAATGTTGGAGTAATTTAATATAGACTTGGATGCTTTCGAGCAAAGAGAATATTTCAAATTGTTCAAGAGATAGAAAAGGGCTATTTGCATAACAGTTTAATAGCAAAACGCTCTCTTGTTTTAAATGTCCTTCGAATATCGTTTGCTAGATAATAATGGAGTTGAATTGATTGCAAAGGGTGAACCAAATACAATTGAAAAGCACAACGCATTTTTATCAACCAACCGAATTTTTCAATCAAAGATTCTAGACAATTATATCACAGCTGTAATAAATTATAGCAGCGCACACATATTATAGCACACATAACATATGTTATTGTATATCATAGTCGAAATGAACCGTCAAGAACTGTCAAAGAGAAGATAAAGAATGAGTGAAACGAGTACCGGCTGAAAAATCAGAATAATTTCAATTGAATCACTGTCTTCGGGAATAAAAAGTTCAAAATGTTTCGTTCAATTGTAAATCAAATGGCTGGAAAAACGCCATTGTCATCGGTGTCACTGAGTGTTGGATATTGTACCAAAGTGGCAGAACCACCGGCTCGGCGCCGCATAAGAGGTATAAAAGCGGATTTCATTTGAAAATTCGTTTCATGTGTACAGTTGAATTTTTAATTTGAATCTGGATTTGAAATTCAGTAATCTAGTTCTCAATGCAAATTATTTCTTTTGACTTAGTAATAGAACACGTTTTTTGCTTTAAATCAATTGATTTGCTTCCGTTACGTTGTTGTTGAGGTTATGTTCAAAGAATCAAATAAGAGTTCGAACTATTTTCGTTTTCGCCCCGTAGAAATCAACGATGTGAAAATTGTTGGAACATTGATAAATGACTCATACGTGTTGGCGTCCGGCACAAAAGCACTCACAATCAAAACAAGGGATTCACCACTCAAATAGTGAGTTTTTTTTGTGTTATTCTTAAACGAAACACTATAACTTTTAGGAGGATGAATACAAATAATCGATTTGTGCATTTTTCAGTTCAAATCACAACATTCACATCAATACCGAATCAAACTTTACAGCTGGCCAACGAGTGTATATAACTGGAAAATTGAGATCGAACAATTTACGAACAAGTGATGGAAAAGTTCTGACAGTTTCTACTGTGAAAGCCAACCAACTGTATGTGTTAGATAATGAGAATGCAACATCTTCCAATACTGCAACCATTGGAGATCAGAATACTGTAGAGATTCTCGCTCATATTGCCTCCGAAATCCAGAATAAAGAAAATGATAGCACATTTTCCGTGGCAACACATTTCAAAAGAGTGTATGTACAATTCTGCCGCACATATTAAGCTTATTACATCATAATCAGAATAATTATTGATTTCTGATTTCTTAGTTTTTTTGATTACGTGTTCTTTGTTAATTTTGCAGAAATGCAATAGAAGGTGAATCAGAAGGTGTGAACTTCCATCGAGTATTTGTCTACGATCATGGTCTCCGTCAGTATATTCAAAACAAGTTGCAACGAAACGATCGTATCTTGTTGAACGGTCGAATTGGCCACATGACAGTCAGCTCACAGGAAGATCGCAAGAAATGGTATTCAGGTTTTATTGTTGCGGAATCAATATATAAAATTGCTCGACGTAATCCAGCAATTGATGCCGAATTCAACGAAAGTGGTGATGAAGTTAAAGCAGAAAATTAACGCGCAGCATTGAAACACGAATAATAGCAAATAAAAACAACTTCATTTTATTTTAACCGTAGAAACCAAAACGTTTGTTCTTATTCATTGTGTGCATACAGAAATGTGAACAGTTCATGCGTAGTATATAAATACTATAGTCAAATTGATGCATGAGCCCCAAGATTTTCTTATGCAATGGGCTATTTCTTTTTTGTTTGAATAACGCACAGCAAAGTAGCACTATTGTTGTATGTTATGTTGTGGCGATTACAATTACCATTACCAATTCGGTTGCACCGAACATGTACTCGTGCAGCATGAAATATATCGATATATGCAACGGAAATCGAGTAGACGTATTACAATTCCGTTATTTATCGTTCGCTCACTCGCTGGCTTGCTTGTAAACCGAACTAGAAAAAATCAGGAAACAAATGACACATTCATTTAAAATTATTCACCTTACACACGGCGATACGTTCGCGAAAAATCCAATACAGCGAATTGAATAATTGGAAAAGTTACGATCAAATTGATAAAGATCGATAAAGGTATTGAACGATTGCCAACACAATGTAAATTTGAATAAGTATCTTCTGGAAATGAAAATCGTTCGAAAATCATTTTATTTCTGTTGTCTTCAAAGACAATTAACTCATTCGTAAGCCATTGTCAAATAGTTGATGTGAATTATATGACATTTTTACTTTCATTGATCGAAGGCGCTGTGTCTATTGCTCTAATTCACTGTGATATTTCACTGATCCACCAACATAACTTCGATTGTACAGTTTGTATTTTAATAGTTGGTTCGATCGACCTCGAAGCAATCGCTGAAATGGCCGAATTTTATTTTGCTTTGTTATCATATGCTCAAACCATAATACTTTAATTCGATGATCATAATCGTCAACTGAGCATAAGGGAATGTAGTATCATGCACAACACAATATATTCATGCATTATACATACAATTTAAATAATTGGAGCAGTAAAAATGAAAAGCCAGCGTTAACAATAAAATACTTTCAGTTTCATTTGTGGCAAACTTCAACATTGTCTGTACATGCACACATATTTATTACATTCTATGCTATATTCTGGAGCTATCAAATTGGAATTTCTCATTTTTCATTAAGATGATTTAATACTATATTTTATTAAAATCCTATTGAACTATTATTAAATAGTGGAAATGTTTTCAAGACATTTTAAATATTCAATAAGATATCTTACTAATATTGATATACTAAACTTATTTGTAACAAAGCACGATGGAATTTTTAATACAAGATATTTTATTTTGTTTTTAAAATACTGAATTTTACACAGGAACACTTCACAATATAACCACGCGCACAGCTATCCTTTTCGAATTTCCTTTCTATGAAAATTATGACAATAGCAATACTGCTTCAGATAATCGATTTTCATACAATTTGCCTGACTTCCGTACATATCTAACCGGCTCACTGATCCTGTTAATTCGAATTCTTTTCCCTCTCGATGTCGAATTGTAGTTTCAAACCACGCGTCATTCGGCGACACTTGAAATTTTAGCAAATAATCATCGTATGATTCATTTTCTCGTCGATATTCGGCTTTCTGCGCATCCGAAATCTGTTTCAACTTCAATTCAGCACAAAGTGGATGCTTTCCGTTATCGTAAGTATAATTTTTTACTCTCCAATTTATTCTATCAATAGCGAATTTCACGGCATCTTTCACGATTTTCGTATTTTTATCGTGAAATTTATATGGAGCACAAGTGCACCAGTGGGCAGTGATTGAAGTTTCTTCGCATGATCTATTCCATGGCACTTCGTGAAACAGACTTTGACATTTAGTGCAACCGCTTGCTGCCGGATAAACTAGGTTTGGGTTCGAGAGTTGCAGCACATGCTTCAGTGTCATATGCAAATCATATGGATTTGTGAGACGATTGCGGTTGATTTTAAGTGCACGAACAAATTCGGGATGTTCATTCCGAAACCATTCTGGCAGCCATATGAAAATGAATGGTAAACGTTCTTCCAGCCAACCGATCATGATATGGCGTATGGGGCCGAAACGAATTCCATGATCGCTGAAAAAAACTACCATACTCTCGTTTAAAATGCCTCGTCTTTCAAGTTGACCCAAATAATCGCGTATTTTGTCATCGACAGATGAAGGATCACTAATATCATTATGACTGAACGAATTCGTCCAGTACAGTCCAAATGAAGCATCTTTTTTGAAATGTGTGGCAAAATCCATGGCATAGTCATAAATGTGGTCAGCTGAGTGTTTATAGCCTAAACAAAATTTCAATGAATGTTTTTTCTCTATGGTTAAATGTTTTTCAGCCGCTAACATGTATGGTCGAAGGTAGTAATCAGTTGGTGGCTTTATAAATCCCACTTTATGGAAGTTAAATGTGCTAACCGTTGTTTCATCTTCACCAAAAGATGTTGCATAGCCATTCAACTGGAAATCATTCCAAATCATCGGGCATTTATCGAGCTTTCCCGGCACAAGCGGATCACATTTAGTGAAAGCAATCGATCTGTTAAAGCCTGCTAAAATAGCCATAATATTTGGAAATGTGTTGTCGTCGATCTGAAATAAATAAATTGAATATTCAAAACAATTCCAGAGTGAATTGAATCAATGAACTTGCACATGTAATATGATTAAGAATTGCTATTAAAAATTGATGACTAATAATTCGATGTTGGAAAAATGGGAGCTTACGTACTTTGTTATATCCTTGAAGTTCAAACCATCCAGTGTCGTTGAGTTGCTTCGCGGTTTTTGGCATAGCGCGTATCAAGTTTAGTCGGGATATGCTGTCAATTGAAAGCATCAACACACTCAATGGCCGCGTGTGTTTTCGTTTTGCCTTGGATTCATTGAGGCGTTGACGGACTGTTGGTCTATCACGTATAATGGCGTGTGTATTTTTGTACACTATTTTGCCCTTCAACACACACTTTACAAAAATATACTCCATAGTTTTTGGAAGCACTATTGATGCGGTGAACTTTGAGCACGACGAAAGACTTAAGATGATTTGAACTTTTAAATTTTTGCTCGGAAATTTTAATGAATATTTTTATGATAAAATAAAACCTACTCGAAATAATTGTCATGATATCGTTGGTTTTCAGGCCGCAAAATTTCACTGTAGCAACACGTAGATTTCACGAACCTTGAATACCATTTTGGTTTGTGATCATAAATGAGCTTTGCTTCTGATGTGGTCCAATTCATTTCGATGCGGGTCACTGGCTCGCTCGTTGTACATGAATCATATTTTTCTAAAATTAATTTAACAACTCTTTATTCGACGCAATGGTTTTATAGGAATTCGGGGCACTGAACAAGTACCTCGGTGAAAAAGTTTCATGGCATCTGCAGCCATGGGATCAAAAGCAGGCATTTGGCAGCTCGGGGACCATACCAGAAATCCATTCTTTACCGTTTGATTTGCGTGGTTTTCGTGATTTTCTGATTGAGGTGTTTCACCTATCGTTGATGGTAGCGGTGACGATGATGATGAGGTATGTGTCATGTACGATTCAGTAGGATTGGCTGGAGTATACTGTATCTCATTTCGAACCGACACTTCAGTGAACACTGCTAGAACGTTTATATCAAACGAACAAAAGAACCTTATTAAGTGGCATTCTAACTTAATCATTTTGTAAATGGTATAATTTATGAAACCACAATCTACATATTTCTGTATAGTTGTAACTCATAATACTGCAGTATTAAAATTCCGAATACCTAATACTACTTTTTTGTTAGTATTATCATGAATGATAATACTTAATACTCAGTATTATATCAGTATTGAGTTTTAACAATACTTCAAAATACTCGAGTATTATCATTGGTTATAATACCAGTATTATGAAAATCCAAGACTGGTATTATGATCGGTTATAATAACAGCATTTGGGTTTTCATAATACCGGTATTATGATATATCATAATACTCGAGTATTTTAAAGTATTATAAATATTTTATACTAATACTTATTACTCAGTATTATGTTGTTTATAATAATAAAACATGAAATAATACTGAGTATTAAGTATTATAAATTGTATTACAATACCAAAACGGCACAACTATATATTTCTGGCACCTAGAAAAAGAAAGAGGAGATAATGTTTCACATCAAACACATATATTTGCAAGGCCATAAGACAAATATATATTAATATAGTTAATTGCCCAAGTTAAGTAATACTGCTCTTATTTTCTGAGTTGGACGCCAGATATTTTGATTGCTATTGCACCTTAATGCGTATATTTGCATCAATGAGTAAAATATTTTGTCGACTTTTTATTTATAATATTATATTAAGTCTCGAAATATTTTTTTCAAATCTACTTTCATTTTTAATTCAAAATAAAGTCTCTTAAATCCAAACTTCGAAACATCAGAAATTAATTTTCGTAACACTATATGTACTTCGAATTAATTACCTAACGCAGACGCAATCTCTTAATAATTGAGCTGAAGGCCTAAGAATAAAAATACATCTTCATTGTGATACTAGTGAAAGCGAAGCTCAAAAAGTAATCTCATCGAAACGGCCCTGCTTTCATGCAGTAACAAATTTTTGTTTCGTTTCTAAAAGCAACGCGTCTGAGCGTTTCTAATACGTGAAGCGTGTAGCAAAAAAGAAATATACTTTTATTCTGAGGGATTCAACTGTCAAACGTGACGGTATTTTTCACACATTTTTCAAAACAAATATTATTGTTGAAATATTATGTTAGATTGTGGAAAAATAATCAATTGGAAGATATTTACTTGAATGTCGAAGGATTTTTGATTTTTTCCTATTAGTATTTCGAAGTTTGGATGTAATTCGAGGTCTGGGCGAATGTCTATATATGCGGTTTTTTGTCGATATTTAGAAGATGAAACGAATCATTTTGCATACAAAAAATATCTTAATGTCGTGGATGAAAAATAATTGGACAAAATTAGTTTAAATTGATTTTATAAGAGAGAAACTGATATTATCCGTGATGATTACTCATCGAAATTTCTATTTAAATTTCAAATAGCTAAATTAAAAGGAGAAAAACACATTTGTTAATGTTCGTTCAACCAAACCAGATCAGATTATTTTACAAGCATTAAATGCCCTAAATATGAAATTGCTAAAGCATATCCATGACCCGAATCGGCTCGACGCCTACGAATTGCATTACATACAGAGAGATGCCGTTATCATTAACTTAGATAACGGGAACATTGTAACCGATCTCTTTAAGTAAGTTTAGTTGCTCGAGATTGATGATACTCTCATTTGAAATTTTTCAATTCACACTCAGTCATAAATAATTTTTCATTAAAATTGGGAATTTAATTCATAAATACAGCTGCTAATTTATCGGAGTTTCTCGTTAAAATTGTTCATCCAAAGTTATTCTTTAAATATTGTTTATAAGTTGTAAATTAATTATCAAAATTGATTCAAACCCATAGAATTGATTAATGAAAAGTAATTTTACCTTGAGGCTTGTCGCCCAGAGCTGATGCGTCTAGGCTGTTTAAATGTGATGCTATGTCAATACTTGTTTCAGGTGTCTGTTTATCTAAGTTCAAACAAATCGTAAAATATAGGAATACGCTTAGAATAACAATGATCACTCCAATATTTAAGTAGCTCCGTTTGCCACGATGTGATTGACGGTTCTCGGCGCGGATATGTATCGTTCTTGTAAAAACGGCTGTTGGTTGCTCTTTTGTTACAATGAAATTTTTAATCGAATTAAATGTGGTTGATTGCCGCAACAATTGGTGAGTAACACTTTCTCCGTCGGAGGCATCATTCTCACTCTCACTATCACAATGCGGTACAGCGGTGTAACTCATTTTCGACAATGAATTACACTATTTAGTTTTCGATTCCCGAAACTGCATTCAAATTCTGTACATCTCGTTCACATGGCACAGTGGTTATCTGGAATGGATGAGCAATTGACTTTGGAAAAACATACAATCATCAAAACAAATGTATCCCACGCTTGCTTAAAATAAATAATTCTCAATGCATTATGAAATGCGCACTTGTCAACACTCTAGCCACGACTAAATGATGATATTCAATTCAACTAATCGCGTTATACGTCTGCATAATTATTCTGCGAATTGATGAGAACCTTTTGATAAAGCTCACAAAATAAATGTGTGTGGTTACAAAAATGGGGGCGACGATTTTATCTGAGTATGTTTTTTGTTTTTTATTATGTCAACTTCATCAAAAGAGAGATAAATAAAAATATTTTGATTTGAATATAGCACTTCAAATCAAAATATTTTTCATTCAACGGAAATAATCTAGTTTACTTAGTCACAAAATATGGAATGATATGAACAATTGGATGCTAGTGCTCATGCATTGGCGAAACAAACTGTTGCAACAAACATCAAAAGGCTGCACAAGCAATTATATTTAAATTGCAACAAATAATCGTTTAAAACAGAAAATTTTTATAGCATTATACTGGTTGTTGATTACGCAGAGCATTTGAAAGTTGTACGAAAGTCGGTGTGGCATGACACTTCGATTTATCCATATAAATCACATGATGTGTAATTGTAAACAAAAACTGAATATGATATGATTGGGCTATGTTTATTTGTTCTGTTTTTTTTTTGTATTTTCCGTTTTATTTTTTTTTTTTTTTTTTTTTTTTGTAATAAACACTATTACACCATAATATTAAATTACACTCCAATTCATGTTTTGACTTTTCATTCTCATTTTTAAGAGGCGAACTATACTGAACAACTAATGTATCGTAACGGCTCACGTTTGCGTCTATCTCTAATGAATAATAAGCGTGAGAGATGCTTCCAAAAGTGGCATTGAATAAAAGTGAATGGGAAAATAATCTTTGAAAAGTGTAAGTTCAAGTTCATCAGGCATCGGAACATACCAACCAGTAGGTTAATGATAGTTCCACTTGTATTCATAATTGCATAATTCAATGTTTGTTCATTTTTTTACGTGTGAATAGTCATAATAAAATATGTTCATATAGTTTAAGAGATGGATGCAATACACGTGACTATTTGATTGTTTAAATAAATCTTGAAAAATGAATCTTAAATGAAAATCCAAACAGTTCAGACAAGTTTCGGTTTCACATCAATTAAATTGATGAACAACTGAAACACAATACGATTTTCCTGTGAACAAAAATGCGATAGCATGATAGCATGATCTCTGCAAAAATAATCAAGGTTGGAATATTTTAATATTGAATCGCAAAGAATCAACTTTCCAAAAGCATTGGAGATCGCTTCGATTGTCACTATTTCTGTGCAGAATAGAACTGCAAGTGAGAAACCATGCAAAATGTTCGACGGATCGCTTTGGTGTTTGTGCATTTATGATTCAAACATGCGTACACTAAACATCTTCTTTCCATCAATTGATTGCTGTAATAAATTAGTTGATTGAATTGATGTAATGATTTTAATTATCCGTTAGTACAAAACAACATAGTTAATAATGCTAATGTTCTAGCTAATAATATGCAATATGTTTGTAATGAAAGGAAATCATTCCATGACACCCAGCCAATTTCGTTTCGAAAGCCTCAAATAAATCTAGAACAAAACCACAGTGGCATTACAAACGCCTGACTGATTTGAAAAATGTTCGTGATAAGGAATATAATCGCTTATACGAAGCACGCAAACATTCAACGCAAATAAATATTTTTTCTTGGAATTAATTTTGTAATGTTGAATACAAAATGACGAAAGTAATAATTATCAAGGTGATTTTGACAATGACCTACTTTTTCAGGGTGATTTCTCCCTTGGACCATCCACATGATCAGCAACTGATGATAGAAATTGCCACAATACAATTATTGATTTTTTTAATTATCTTTTTGTTTCGAAAATCGCTGATCAGTTTGTGTGCTTTGGCAATCTGGCCATATTGATATCATTAAAACAGCCACGGGGACGACGGTTAAAAAATGGGAAAATTTTCGAAACTCAGAATGGTTAAGCTGCTCATGATATTTGATGAATTTTTCATGAAACAGTCAAGTCAACATGTAATGCTGTACGCGGTACGAAGAGCACATGGGAAAATTCTCGAAATGCTATTGAATACATGAACTTTAGAACGTTTTCCGTCTTCCCGCTGGATGGTCTTTCTATTGGTGATGAGCATAGCAGTGCCACGTACCATGGAAACGGTAACGCTATTATATTTACTTGAAAGAAATAATTTGATGTGGTGAGCATTTTTAGAGAGCATTCCATCACATCTTTCCACATAGATGATTTATATGCATTGAAAATGCGGTTCAACCACAGAACTCATTATTAAGCGGCAACTCTTGCTGGGACTGATGCTAAACGGTATTTTTTTTTCCTTCTTTCGCCTGAGAAAGATGCGATTTGCCGCTTCAGTTATCTATGTAGAATGGCAACAAATCAAATGGCATCCATAAATAATAAATGTGTGCTTGGAATACGTCATCTGTGTATCGTTCGACAGCTGTTCCAAATAGATAACGCTTAAACGGGCTGTCGATGTTTATTTCGCAAAACTTCAACCGAAAAATAATAAATAAAACCAAGTAAAACATGTTGCCTGTCTTCTTATTTAATACAAAAATTGCCAACAATTCAGCTAAAGATTCCATTTTTAGACGAGCTCAAGGAAATAAATTTGAGGTTTCCTTTGTTGTTTTTCATTTGTATGAAAGAATGCTGCAGAACTTTAGTCTAGGAAAGTTTTTTAAACATGATTTTCATGTTAATTTGCGCTTGTTCCGAAGTGAAGAAGTGAACTAAAAGGGTAGAAACATAAAAGGAAACATGCCTAATTGGAATCATTAAGATGTTTTTTAATTGATTTTGATAAGAAGCTTATTACTTTACAATTAAAATAAAATATTTTGGTGAGATTCTTAGTTCGGAAAATACTTTCCAAATAAGCATTCTAACGGTCTTTTACTTCTTATTTGAAACATAGAGTTGAAATGCGTAGCGATGACGATAAAATGGAAATCACAACCGTGCGTCGCTACATAAATAGGTGTGTGAATGTTTCACGCACAATTGTAACGCGTTTTTGTGGATCTAGACAATACATAGAAACTGTAATATAGTTATCTCACTTCATTCGATAGCTCAAAGCGGAAGCATAATAAACAAATGTAAAACGCAAGTAGCGTGAGTATCAAATTGATACGAATTGAATGTGCAATGAACACTCGCAGCCGCATTGGGACAGCGTCGAATGACGAGGTAAATTAAATTTTATTCATGCTCGTCGAACAATTTAATTATTACCACAACGACTGACGATGATAAAGGTTGGACGCTTACCTTTAGTAACAAATATAATCTTGCAAATTATGAATTCTCTGAAATGTGCTGAGGAGTGCTAGGAGGAGAATAGAGTGCTGAGAATGCAATGGAATTATGCGCTTTGAAGATTTTTTGAATTCATTTCCACAAAGTTCCAACGACATTTTGCTGAATTTATGTTTGACAATTTTATGAGCATAACACGAGAGAGAGAGGAGAATTTTGATATTTTCTTCTAGCTTTTCATCAGAAATAATTCTTTATTTAATTATTAAGTAAACTAATAACTTTACATTTTATGCACAATATTACCGTATATTGACGTCCATAAGGCTTTTGTCGTGCTAGGCAATATGCACGATGATCAAAACGGGAATTTTGTACTGGACTATCGTCGAGGGAATCCCTACTGTATGTGTTCTATGTTTAATAGGCAATTCAAAGTGACGACAATACATATATTGGTACATCACACAATTTCCATTGGAAATTGATGACACAATCAATTGTTTTATTCCGCACCGAAATAAAGCGGCATGACTAGACGTTTCGGGAAGAGTAATTCATGTGCGCTTTTTTATTATGCAGAAATATACATATGAATCAGTGGAAAGAGCACATACCTTCAGAATATATAGGAATAATATTGAAACTGGAACTATTTATTCGAAATAAAAGTGAAACATGATTTACATTGTTAATTGTTTAGATATGTGTAGTTTATGTTTGACAATTATTCCGAATGAATTCTTCATTCACAATCAGACTTTCGGTTTTGATGGGATGGTAGTGGCTGCTGAGAGCAGAGCTGGCAATTCATTTCGTATGAGCACCGTTATGTCTTCCATAAGAAACATTACCATCGGCTGGCCAGCCGTAGCTGAGCAGGTACTGCTCTCAGCAGCCACCAATAGCTCAGCAAAACCACAGGACTGTTCTCAATAATTTTCAACTTTTTTTGAGAGTATTATTTTTCTGAAATAGTTCCAAGCATCAGTATTTTTCCTATCTAATCTGAGGGTATATTTTCTTCCCACCGATTCATATGGTCTCGATTCATACATCATGCAGTAAAATTTATGCAGAATTGACCATGTTCGTCTCTCTTTAATGGAACAAGCAGTAAAATTCAACATTTCCAGAGCACAAGTACGCATTTTCCATTGCTCTCCAGCGACAATCGGAATTCCACCGATATTCGTGCCAGTCGCTTGTTTTCACTTTCTGGTTATTTTCCATTTTTAGCTCAATCCTCTTCCTTCTCAACTGCATCTCGATAATGTATAAAATGAAATGAAAATACAGTATTAAATTACCACCGCCGCCACTTCAACGGAGTTCGAAAGCAACTGTTTTCTCACTCTGAACGCCGCCTGTACATAACACAGGACCAATTGATCCCACTTAGAGCCATAAACAGCATGATAGATTTGTAGAGAGCTGTTTACCCTTCCTATTAATTTACAAAACAAAAAGAAGTGTTCGTTTAGGTTGGCATTGTCTCTCAGAGTGAGTTTGTTAATTGGCAGTTTCCGGCATTGGTCCATGGAAACAGCAACAACAACAGCGCTGAAATGATAGCGGAAAATACATTTATATTGCTTCGATACGACGTATTTCTGTATTCACACGAAACGGCATAGAAACATAGCCAAACCATTATTATTCAGACGTAATTACTTTTCCGCACACTCCACTGTGTGTGGTAAAGGTATTGCGATCGGTCCAAAAAATTCAAAACGCCCGGAATAAGTTTTCTATGCGTTTTGAACCTAGAAAAAACGATTGCAACCATTCCCGGAGCAATTTTTTGTCCGTGTGTGGTACGTTGTCCGTTGTCCGTTGTCCGTTGTCCGTTGTCCGTTGTCCGTTGTACGTTGTGCGCAAAAATTTGTTAACACGATAACTCAAAAAATTGAGATTCGGATAATTTTATCAGGTAGCTCTAGTGGATTCGAATCAAAAAATGGGCTGTTTTTCAATATAATTAAGAAAAATTTGTATGGGGACTATGTCTAGTTCACATTGTATCATTATGAAACATTCAGGATATCATTTTTTTATGAAAAAGTCATAAAACATTTCAAGTCATTCCGATGAGGTAGTCCTATATACCTCCTCAGCAAAATTTTCGATTTTCGGGGTCTTTTCGAGGTCGAAACGAAAAATTTGTATGGCGAATATCTTAAGTTCACATTGTATCCTATTGAAACTTTCAGAATATTAATTTTTCATGAAAAAAATATGTCATGCAAAATTTCAAGTCATTCCGATGGGATTTAGGACTACCTCCCCTGTAAAATTTTCGATTTTCGGAGTCTTCTCAGGGTCGAAACAAAAATTTGCATGGCGGTTATCTCAAGTTCACATTGTAACGAATTGAAACTTTCAGGATATCATTTTTTTATGAAATAAATAAGTCACGCAAAATTTCAAGTCATTCTGGTGAGATTTAAGACTAGCTCCCCCACAAAATTTTCAATATTCGGGGTCAATATTCAAATCATTAAATTGGATCAAGCGGACGATGCTTTGTATCTTCTCCTATGTAAAGGGGTAGTGAATGTCGTTGGACCGCGCCATCTCTACCTAAACGATTGTACTAAACGCTTCAACATTTCACATCTTCCCCGCCTTCCCCTTCTTCAAACAGAGAGTTTGACAGGCCCCGCATCCTTGCTGTCATTGTTTGAAGAAGGGGAAAATGTGTTTACCATCCATAGACGAATGGTACAGAGGACGCTGCTGTCAAGCTAAGTGTCAAAGTTTAATTTTGCATCGTCTGCTTGAATTGGATGAAGTATTTGTGATTTTCTAATCTGTGTTTTTTCATCAGTTTGCTCATACTGTTACCGAAAGTTATACTGTTATACATAACATAAATGTAGAACCATATCTATCGTTTGCATGAATTGAAAGTTCACATCAGAGTGAACTAATTCGTAATTGTTATTACCAATTCAAAAATAGAGAACGTTGAAGTAAGAATTAGGAACTGAGAGGTTTATTAGTTTTTTTATTAAAATTAAAATTTAAATCACATGATGTGTAATGACTTGAAATTCGATCTCATCGTAATGACTTGAAATTTTCTGTGATTTATTCTCGTAGTTGCATGATGATTCGATAAGAAATAAACATCAATCCAATACAAATGAGTAGCAATCAATGAAAAATGCGCAATCCCGAACAATTTCGGGAAATGTGCGGAAAAGTTAGTTTTACGTACGTAAGACCATTTATTTTATCTACAGATAGCCGATGTACATATTCATCAAATACAGTGCACGTAATAAATAGTCCAACAATTTAATTCAGTTCACGAATGAGAAAAGATAGCAAGACGCAGGGGCAAAAGGAGAATGCCGCGAAGAGCTAGTTGCTTCGGCACGAATACACAAAATGAACGCGACACGAATAAAAAACCGATAAAAAAGTTGAGCGGCAATTTATTAAAAGAGAGAGAGAGAGAGAGAGAGAGAGAGAGAGAGAAGACAACATAGGCAAAAGAATACTTTAACGTAGCAACATTTTGGATATTCTTGATGTGCGATTATCCTCCATGAGCCGATTTAATTTTGCGCACAATTTGTCCATGAATTGTGACGGCTGTTTGAATGACATTCGAGAAATTTTGTAATATGCATTTTTTGAGCATCGTTCGCTCCCATGCATTTCATTTCATTATTTTTCTACCCGATTTTGACAAAAGAGATCAACCAATTTATTATTCCAAAAATGAAAGAGAAGAAAGGGAAACAATGAAAAATATTATCAATATCGTGGGCTGGCAATCAAATCGCAAACATCATAAGTAAATATTAGTAGCCGAGCGCCCACATTCGAAAGTGATGATGATTGCTCTACGTAATTTGAATGACAACAGACAATAAAATGTTGTAATTATTCAAATGGAAAGCGTTTAACTTTTAAAATAGCAACGTAAACTATCGGCATAGTCATCGAAAGATGCGCTGTCGGCTTCATGCCACTACAGTCCTATTTCATATACGGAGGAAACGATTAATGAGTCTGGAGCGTTCTCACTCTCATTCTAAATAATTGCCAACATATTGACTTTCTACAGTGAATTCCATATTTAATGGCCCAAGTTGGTGTCGCACTGACTGCGAACACTGACTTTTACGTCTTTAATGACAACGAAACGAAAGAAGAAGATGGGAAGAAAAATCAAAGCTGCGAAAATCTCCGTTCATCCGTTGCAATGAAATGGAGAATGAAGATGACGACGGTGGAAAAATGGAGAGAGAGAAAGCATTTCAGATGAGCCTTGTAACAGTTGTTCAAATCTGCGCAATCATGAGACTTAAAATTACGAACGGCTGAACACATGATGAACAAACTGTTTCGTGTGATGTAAAATGCTTCTCGTGCGGCATGCGTTTTCAATGAAAATGGAAAATAGCTGTTGATAAAAGTTTTGAATTGTATCATGAAACAACAGAACGGATTTTTGCATGCTAAACGACCAAATTGTCGTTAAATGGTGCAACTACACCACTGACGTACGAACACCATGCCGATGTATCGGAGCCGCTTCGCACACGCATGCACACACTCACACACTGGAATTCATTCGCGTCAAGCATTTCCCAAATGCCATATTTCCAAGAGAGAGCGAGCGCCTGCTCTTTTTCGCTCTGAATGTGCCTTCCAGTGAAGCCGCAGTCTCTCCCAATTTTTGCACGATACGTACGAATTTTCTCCCATTTGCCGGGGAAAAGGAAAAACGCGCTTCGCCAATGCACGCATACGCCAAACATTTGCCAACTATGTATTCTCGTGGAAACGCTGAAAATTGCTCTCAATCAGTGTGTTTCGATCGAATGAACAATGACATTTTCTCCCATTCATCTCGCCTTTCAGTTGAGATTTGAAGTTCCCGGCGAACGCAACGCCGTGCCCAATTTTTCCGCAGAAACGAAAAAAAAACAGGATAAATTTAATGTTTGGTTCAAAAAAACCAAGAATCATCGCAGAGAATAAGTGATTTTTATTTGAGTGAAACAAATGTGAGTGCGCTATTAATAACAGTGAATAGTAATGCAAATTTTTCTAATGCCTGAAAATATATGGAAAAATTTGCTGTTCAACATAATATTCTCTCTATGAAAATCGGCTTTGGCACAATCGTATTCCGATTGAATGAACAAATTTTCTCGTATCGACGTAAATTCTTTCCATTCAAATTTTATATTTACTGAATTTATTTGGTTTCTTGGAAATTGATCTTAATCCGTAATTGTATCATTTGTTGTTCTTGTTTTTTGGAATTTAATAATCTCTGTAGACATTCGCCGTGTCTTCAATTTAATTCAATTGTCTGCGATTTTATTGTTTCTACACGAGACGGAAAACGAAACGCGAAGGGAAATAGCAATCGAACCTGGAGATTTTCACAATTTCATCAGTCGTAAATTATTTTATTTGTTTGTTTTTGTTTGCACCTTTTGGGGATTCGTTTTTGTGCGAACATTCGTTAGCTTCTTGTGTTTTTGTTGCACGGCCTTTGCTTCTCTGCTCTGCGTTCAGCCTCTTTGAATTCCGTTTGTTCGACCATATGAAATGAAAAACAAATACCAAATAAGGAATGAACGAAAGAATTTGGGGAAAAAGAAAGTGGAAGTCGGAAAAATGGGCTTTATGCTTGTTAATGTTATCCATCAAATCTGTGAAATTGTCAAGACGTACAAAGCGATTGCGAAGCAGTTATCCAGGGTGAATGATGGTATAGACATCATGGGCCATCGCTTTTCTGACAAGTTTGCTTTATAAACAATAAGAAACTCAGAAAAAGCAATTAATCACCGAACAGAAAATTCACTTGCAGCCCAACAGGACACTTGAAACACTTAAAATATTTAAACGCACGTACACATTTTAAAAAAAAAAGCGAACGGAATAAAAACGGGAAATCAAATCGTTAATATTTTGTCATTGCCTAAAGTTGACTGGTGGTTTTTTGGTTTGCTTAACAATGACAAAGCATGAAAATAATGAAATCGCACACTCACTCATTGACACATTCGCACACGCTGGTCGCTCAGAAAAAGTAGTTATTTTGGCCGAAAAGCACACAACAAAAATGGATGAATCATTGTAATGCGGTTGTATATTTCGGGCCCTAATGATAATGGACAAAAATATTCCGTGCATTGGGCTTATTTGCTTGAATAGGCTCCACCAAACATTTTATGTGATTTGCACGGGTGATGGTGGTGTCGGGAGCAAGAGACTATATAAAATCTGAATGGAGCAGAGCACCACTTTCAACACACATATCGCATTTATTTTCGATTACAATATTCATTGACGTGTGAATAAAAGCTGCTTTGTTTTCGCATCGATTTTTTACGAATTTTCGACTATATGCTATATAAATTCGCTTCGTTACCACCATTATCTGGTCACACATACACATTGAGCGCTGAACAGCACAAAGTCGATGTGTTTATGGAGTGCTGTAGGCAGAATTGAAGATCACACGCGATTCATTTTCATGGATTCGATTCTATTCGATGTATTAGCTCTCGCTCTACATCTTCTGTGCATACGTTAAGGACGATTTCCCCCTTCATCGAATACATATGAGATATTTTCTAGGGCGGCAATATGAGTAGAAAACAGGCAAACAAATATAGTGGAAAAAATCACAACAACAGTTTATGCTGTGACTACAAGCAAATATAAAGAACATTGGGCTGTGAGGTGCCCCTTTTAAGTAGCGAGGAAAAAATGTTCTTCGGAACGATATGAACTAGCACACAAACAGCTCTACTAGCACGACGTCGCCAAAATAAATGCAAATGAATTATCCATATAATATTATGTTTCGGTACCGGCAAATGACCACCAAATTGGTCTCTTCACATAAACCGTACGAGCGGGCACTTGAAAGCGAGCACGCGCTCGATGTTTTTTTATCGTAGTTGTGTTATAAAATCCAGTCAAAAAATAACATGCTCGCCTTGGCGAAATGGCCCAGTTGACGTGAATGTACGTGCTTTCTGTAGATTTTTAGTTTTTTAGAGTGATGGAATGAAGGATAAAAACCTTCTTACCGTTTAATGAAAGTTCTGTTATCAAAGTTACCTTTGTCTCTCTTGCTGCAACACATTTAAAAATTTTATAGAAATCTGTCCGTAAACTCATTTACCTAATGCAAAACTCAAACTTTTTCTTTTGCCGTCGACCATATCTTAGGCTCAATGTGAATGTGCAAATATATTTTATTCCATTTATTATGCGAAACATAACATTTGAATGAGAATGTCCTTTTGCCTATGTCGATAGCATCGAGAACGGTGTAATCTGCATACTAATTTGCTTTCGCCCTTTACAGACACACCAGAAATGGAATTATTTGCTTGAAAACTCATGTTTAGCTGCAAACAACATCAATTCCTTCAACTTCACTTCATGCAATGTTCATTTGTCAGTTGCTAAGTTTCAAACACCATTGTTTTCCTCACGGCTTGTTTCTCGACCACACTTCTCCTCTGTTCCGTTTTTCATCGAAATTTTTTCGTTCAAACATTTTTCGTCATAGTTACAGGCAGCTCTTTATAAAACTTTGTCCGCAATGGAAACGTCAAATATTTCCGGTTGTGCTTTTGCCATTAACATCTGAATAAACCTTAGAAACGAGTAAACTTGTGTTTTTTTTTCATCAGATAAGTGTGTGCGTATTTCTCGTTCGTTAATTTTATCGTCAGCATTTTTCTTACATGTTTTAAGATAATTATGGACATGGATGCTAGCAAACGGCGGTAGCTTGATCATAACTACCGGCAAAATTCTTAGTTCTGATGAATGTTAGGCAGACATTGAAGTATATGGCGTAAAGAGTGTTTGTTAGGTATCGAATGTATGTATTTAAGCCGATTATAACATATAAACAGGTTCCTTTTGTTCAAGAATGCCTTCTATTATGGCTCACACTTGAGAACACTCGACGGTACTATAATCGCAGCCACTGATTTTGATTTCATTGTTGAGCATCAGACCATTGTATCGTTGTATGTGCTCATACATAGAATTGGTCTTGCTGACACAATTCCTTATGCTCAAGTATATTATTGTTCAGAATATCCCATTGAATTCGAGTTTGGAGAACGCGGCACTAAATTGCTGAACAATGTTGCATACATTTGAAATGCATCAACTAACCGTCTTTGGATGTGTCAACCGACGATTAAATACCTTAATACTAAATTGATGTATTTATCTTGGAATTGTTGTCTCAATTAAGTAACAAACCAAAGTCATCATCTCTGAAGAAATGCGAAGCAATGCTTTGACCCGAATGCCTAAAATATTCGAAGCAACTAAACATAATTGAATGAATCGGACCCTCTTGAGTGTGTCTATGCATTGAAGCACTGGAAATGTCTCCGTCATCATTGGCGAATGAAATGATTATTCATTCGAGCATCGGCCATAAAACAAATTAAATTGCAATATTTGCTCACACGTTGCTCATAAAACGTTTGCGATGGCAAACATCGTGAAATTGCACTCGATCCACAGCTAGACGATGTAATTTACGATGAAACAATGTGTGAGAGAGTTTGAGATGACTGCATGTGACAACTTTAAATTGATGAACAACAAATACTATCGTCGAAGCTATGTGGGATATGAGTTTGTAGTCCACCTTCTACATGTCCAATGTGCACATTCATAACACACATGCCATTTGCATCACAGTGCCATTTGCATCAGTTTCCCAGTCAAATGTACTGAGGCTCAATTTTAGTATTTTCCAGCTAACTCCCTCTCTCCTTCACTCTTTGTGCGTTAATTTTCCAAATGAATGCACATGAAAGACCGTGTTTTGGTGGTTGTCGAAAATTTGCAATTTGTTTTCTTAGCTTGCGAACTGAGATCTCCATCATTTATGATCATTTTCAATTTTCCCATGGAAAACCAAAATCAAATAATCTGATCAAAATATTTACTGGAAAAGCACTCACCAGTAAACCAAATCAAATGCCCGTAGTTCATATGCGGAACGAACTCAATCCACCAAAATGTAACAATCTGAAGTGATTTGAGACCGCAACATATCAGCTGTGGTGCTTGAACACAATGCGCACAAGTGAGATATTAGATGTTTGTAAATTGTTCATAGTATCAAAAATGCTTTTAAATGGCACATTTTGAAGTTTGAGAGCTTGACATTTCACTTATGCAACATTCCATTTCAAATAGTATCGCTAGTCTTACAGTTGTAGCAATTTTCAGACAAGTTTAGCTGTTGCACTGCGTTGTTATGCGTTCACGATGCGAGTCACTACTATTCATTTGCTATTAAAACCATTTCACGCGTTGTCTGTCTATATGTTCTGGTTGAGGCTATTAATGAATCACTAACTAATCGCTCAAGTTGAAATGGGTGATTGGCTTGTAAACGTGTTTTAGGTTGCATGATTCAGGAAATGAATACATCCGTCCAATCACCTATCGAATTCCACAAACGAATAATTATGGATACATTGTAACATGATACCATTCTGACAAACTTATATACGAAAATGAAAACCCTTCGAATTACTTATTCATTACATTTTCGGTTGCTATCTCCGCCCCAAATTATCCAATTCGTAAGTTATATGTTTGAAGAATTTGATGCAAATGAAAAACTCCGTTTCATCGTTGAATTACGTTGATTTGCTATGAAATCGGGAGCATAAACAAGGGTATACGCGCAATCGACAGAAAAAATAAACCCGTTGACACACACATCGATCCAAAAAGTAAGCACTGTAAAGAATGCGAATCCTGTTGAAAGTTGAAAATCTGATTAAAATTTTCAATGCACAACAGAATGTTCTTAAGAAAGCCACTTATCTGATTTTCATGCTTCCTCCATCCGTTCGCCCTCGCACACAGTCAATAGACCCCGTTTTCATTAGGAAGATGAAAGAACTATGCAGTAATGGCGCCACAAGTGCTAGCTCAATGGCATTTTGTGTGTCAAATGTACGCCTTCTCTACATCTTTCTTCGAGTTTGTAAGCATTAATCACTAAAAGCTTTTCTAAAAATAATCGAACAAGTGATTATGCAGTATTCGAACGCAAATCACACGAGCTTACAAACAAATTCATGATGTTAAAGTTTCAAATACAATCCAAACTTCGATAGAATCAAATTATGTGTAACAATATGGTGTGGAGCGAGATAGAGTATATTTGCGCAGAGTAAGTTTTTCATTGGGTCTGAATGAGGCAAGGCAATTTGTATACGTGTACGAAACTGCATTCGTTCATCTATAAACATGAAAAACGATCATCATTAGAGTTCTGATTGTGACCAATATATAAGGACGGATTTCATCATAGAAAATGAAAGGAGAAAAAATCTCGATGTGTGTCTCGGCATGCATATTGTAAGGGGATTCAATATAAAGCCCGTACAAAATGAAATGATGCATTAGATCTTCTTTATCTTCCATTCATTCTCTGAACACACACACGAACATTATTGTGTTGCACATTATATGTGTATTGCTCCGAATGAACACAGAGACAGAGTGAAAGCATGATTTGGGTATACGGGCTCAGATGCTCTCAACACATCATAAAATGAGCTTAGCTGAAGTATGCGTTCTCTCTTTCTGTGTACGTTTCGACGACGAATTATTGAGATAAAATTTCGATACAATTAAATTAACAATATATTTCAATGACTGAAGCGAAGAAGACTCATTAAACCACAGATCAAGTCAAAATGCACTTAATAAATATTAAGTAACATAAATGTGGGAAAAGGGATCGACAATGAATACTTACGTCTACCCAATGCCTAATGCTTCTTCATTTTTCTCATTCGCTCTTTACTACATATCTAGTTAATAATAAAATGTTTTGTGTAGAATACATACTCATTGCGTCATGAATCAGAGAGCAGGCATAATCGCAACAACAACAATAACAACAGAGCAGTAAAAGTAAAAAATGACGATGAAAACACTGAAATACAAAAACGCACATCACTCATCGCCGGAAAAACCAAAGCATCAATACTGAAATGAAGTGTCTCCTATTTATAATTAGTTATTATTGTTTTTTTTTACAGAATTTATGCGAAGGAATAAAATATACGATTGATGTTCTTGCTAGACAGCAAGCAAACCAAAATATTCGAAAGAAACCTAAAACGGATTGGCTGCGTGCTAACTGTATGAAAGAACATAACAAGAACGACAAAAGAACGTAACAAATAAAAACAATTGCATATATGTTTTTTATAACAAAAGCATCGCTCTTGCTTTGCGTATTCAGTCCTTAATAAAACGGCAGAAAAAGACAAAGCAGAAAATAAGAAAGCAATAAAAATCACTTGCGTCAGCAACACAAACACTCCACCAAGTGCGAGAACAGGAAAAAATTTCGTTCCAACCAGACGAGCAATAGTTACGAAGTAGAGAATCAGATTAATAAAAACTTATGTTGGGATTAATGGCCGAACAACTACTTGGCAAACTCCAAGTGCCGCTCTTTTGGATATTCAAGTAAAATGGTAAGTTCGCCAACTTTTTTTCTCTCCATATTCATCTTATCAAAATATTAGTGTGCTCATTACGTTTATTGAGTGGATACCTCAACACTTAGGAGGCCACCTCCATCTGGTTGAGATTTTCCAAATCGAATATTCGTTTCCTTTTCTTCATAGTTTTCACTCGTATTTGGTATCGCATGAGTTTTGGAATGTCATTTCAAACGTAAGGATCTGGTATGGCATTTATTTCATTAAAAAAGAAATACTATTGGAATTGGAAACGCATTTCGATGAATGCGATAAAATTAGAAATGCGAAGAATTCAAGACAACGACTTAACGCAATCATCGGAGCATAATATAAACGCAAAGAGTGAGAAAGAGATGAACAAATGCGCGTGTTTTTTGAAGTGGATGAATGGTTTTTTTCTCTTGCCTTCACACCTTTTACAGCATTATTAAGCTTATGGTTGGTCTTCTTTTTCATACATTGCGACTCCCTTAATCTCCGTATATTTGGTTCACCTCGGTTTTCTCACGAGGGAATGCTTGTGTACTGACGAGTAGCTCCAATGAGAGAAGCTTACATTTTTTTACGGCATGGTGATAAACGAACAATATTTCGGTATCAGAGCATCATTTGCTGCGAATGCTGAGTTTTTTTTTTCTTTCTATACAATATAAAATATATGGAATTCGTGAGAAGACACAAATATGCCTGGCGCTCACCTTCAGTTCAACTTTCCATTTTAATATGATAACTGCCAGATATTATAGCAGGGCCCATTCCATACATAGCTCCCTACCACATACCATTCATTCTATCTTTCTCTCTCTCTCATTCTCTTTCTCACTGTTTCGGTATTTGCATGGGCAAATGTGAATATATGAATCGATTAATAAGCCCGTAAGCTGGGGAAAGTTCCCGTTCCATTCATTTATCTACTTTCATTTTATATTTTCCACTTTTTGCGATGTTACACCATTTGCTGTGCGTTCGCTTTTATCGATCTGTCTTCAGCCCCCTTCCCGCTCCGTCCATCACTTTTCTGTCCCACCGTTTCTCGACACCGCGCTATCTCTTCTAAAACACAGTATGCACAAGGCCCAGCGATTCCTTTTCACCAGTTTGAGCAATTCAATAAAGCGTAGCCGTATCCTTGGTTAAGCTGTCTAATGCTTTGAACAATCAGACAAACCATTCAAGCATGAAACATACGTGCAAAATTGTACTTGTCTAAAGTAAATTGAAGCCGAGAGCAACACCATCTAATTGAACTGTTCGTTGAAATAGAAAAACAGAGATAGAACGAGAACCAGTTAATTGTATGTTGTTTTGTGATGGCATGTGCGCACTCATCGACCGAATGAATTTTATATTTTCATGCGAATTGTTCTTATTCTTGATCAAGGTTTTTCTTTTTGGCTAATCATTAGGTTTCAATGGGATACCCATTCTTTCAGATTTCAATTTCTCATTTATTTACATTTCTTACAAACTATATAGTATATACTAAAGAAAGGTTTTAACTATTGGTTTGGATTTTCTTACGTAACTTTGCATCCCGCTCATAATTATCAAAGCTCTCTATAATAATATACATATTTATACAATGATAATTCAAAGGGAAATAAACAAATCCTTTGTATATTTTAATATTATGAGAAAATACAAATCACTGAAAGATAATAATTGCGAAATTATTAATAACGCAAGATCCAGTTTCAAAGTAATAGAAGAAGTTAGGCCCTGCATCGAATACAAACCAGAACTTTTAGTATTATTACGATTTAATAATTAAGAATATTTACATCGTAAATATCAAACAAAACGAACAAACGAGCGAAATTGGTGGCGCTGTTCGTGCGAAGGCTCAAGTGGATTCGATCAACCAAGCTAAGTTCTTCTGCGGTAAAAGATATTCAAATGGAAATTCACCGCGTTATTTCCGAATAATAAACGATTTGTTTGCGGATGGAGGAAAAGGTAAGGAGAAATAATTCTCGTGAAAAAGTCAACTCAAACAAAGCTCAAGAAAGAGCTGCTTGCTAATGTCGAAATTATTATCCATTTGAATGAAATGTAATGGAATTTCAATAATATCGCAGCCGAAAAATGGTGACGGACCGTGACGTCGTTAGTTTTCAATAAAATCATTATGATGCCATGAACACCAAATTCCTTATCTTCTTTTAATTTTAAATGAAACAAAATGCCATCGTTCAATGAATAAATTAGGTATTTCATCATTAATTTTATTCCACACTTCAGGCACTAAGAATTTAATTGATGTGCGTATTTTGTTTGGAATTCTTTTGCTCGAATTTTTATTGCACAGGTTCATAATCCAATTATGCTCTAGCGTCTCATAATTACGAAGCAAATATTCAATGCATTATCATCCATGCACTAAACGGAAAAGTACAAGAGTCAAAGCAATCGAGCAAATTCATCGTGCCTTTGATGTGAGCTGTGGCTCGAAATTTGAGGACAACACGAGTGATGGTTGCAGCAAAGACACACACACTCACACATACACAGTCCGTCATAAAATGAATTCATTAGATTTTTATAGTTCGCTTTTGTCACTCTAACAATCGAGCCTCGAGGAAGAGTAATTAGGGCAAGAATCAAATTACATGAAATTTCATTATGAAGTGAGAGAACGACAGAAACGCCGAGAGAGATCCAAGGTGAGTCAATAGCTTTCCTGTTACAATTTCCCATTTGACTGTTGTCCACATGAGAAATAGAGGGCATGAAATAAACAGAAAGCGTGAAATGGCAAAGAGGAGAGCAGAAATTTTGGTACCATTGAACCTCTGCGTGCGCTTTTCTTTGCGTATGGCTCTTTTCATCAGCACATTCAACGTGTATCATTATGAAACGAGTCTGTGCATGAATCATTTATGCGACATTTGTGTAGAGGTGGCGGCAACAGAGAGGTGGAGGGAGAGAGCAGAATGAGATATGGAATTGGTTTAACTCGACAATCACAAGCCAAGAAACAGAAAATGTGTGATGTTACTGTTCATAACTAGGATGAATATTGATTGATATCTTTTTACTTTGCATGATAGCCTCCGAATGACACATTCAGACAGTTGACGCACACAGATATAAAGAATGAAGCCGAATAAAATCGATATATATGATTGAAATGCAAAATGTGGCATGCAAAACTTTCATAAAGTCATAGCGAATATTGCAGAATACAGAAGATTTACTCATCGTGTCATTTTATGGCCCGAACGGATGTTCTTGAGAAAAATGTGCGGAAGAAATTTTTCAACAATCAATATTCGTTTATTGCCCCAGTCGCAAATGCTTTCCATTTCATCTCCGAAAATGCCAATTAACGTACATTGTGGAATTTTGCACGAACGTCGCAGAAAAACAAAAAGTTCAAGCATTTTTGCAACTTATGCATCAATTATTCGTAATTGTCAGTGAAGGAAACCGGAATACAATTCATCAGCGTACACAAATGGGGCTTTTTATAGTCTTTAAATGTGCTTCATTTATTTTTATGGTTATGACACACACAATATATCTCGGCTGTGTGCGTGGCTGGGAATTTTGCATTCGCGCAACACACGAATCCCTATGATATTGTTTCAATATTATGCTGTGTCGCACGGGTATTTTCAACCTATGAATATTACAACATATGTATTTCACTTTAACAACATCCGTTATCTGAAGCTCGGAAAGTGCAAATTATGCAACACGTTTATGATTCTTTACGCTCTCACATACAGCAGAAATTCATTATTTTTTTGGATTCACTTCAACATATCAAATTCTGCGATCAACGAACTTCTACGCCACTATTTGATTTAATTATATAGACATTTTGCTACCGCACGCCCCGAATCTCGAAACGCAGCCATTGGAATACATCACGCTCTCGTTTTTTTCCCAACCTGCAATTGAAATAAACAAAATAGCTTTATGGAAAACAATTTAGTGGGAGTTGTGAAACCACTCGAAAAGATGAACAATTGCCCCGCAGCCAAGCAATTTTTCACTCGAATGCTCATCGTAATTTGCAGCGCACTTGCCAATCATCATCGTTCGATGAACTGTTTCATATCGATTAGATTAACGAGAGGTGACTTTTTCAATTAAATCCAAAATGCACAAATAAATAGAGATATTTAATTAAATCTCGACAATCAAATGTGAAAATCCGATTAAAATGTAAATAGCATGGATTTGGAAGTACTTTTTTGTAAACGCACAGAATTCCATTCTCTCTCTCTTATGCGTGCTATTCTCTCTCTCTCTCTCTGTGTGTCCCTCTTTTTCTCTGTTTATTCTCTCTTATTCTTTTGACAAAAAAGCACGTAGCAAAAGAAAGCATCCTGAAAGTGACATTATCCAGTTAAATTCATGATTATTTGCATTTGTTCTGATACGAATTCAGACGATTTTTGTTGAAAATAAAATTCATTTGGGAAGCGTACACATTACGGAAGAAATGGTGACTCATACTTCTATTCACGTTATATTCAAATTGCCTGCTAACTTTCGAAAATATCACCTATTAACTAGTCCGGTCGGTTGTGCACTCGGTTCGGAAGCAGCTTGTGTCGACCTGTTAAAAAATATCATTTTGCCTGACAGAGCACATTGCACGATATGCTCCGTGCAAAATATGCTGTAACGTCGGGAGAGCAAATTGAATGTTTTTAATAAATGGCTCTTACAATGTACACTTGTTTTGTGCACATGCATACACACACACACACACACACACACACACATTGAACAGCGATGTTTAGTTGGCGTGTAGTTTTCATATCAGTAACGGTTCACCGTTTCGGAATTGCCGCTCGGTGAAATTGAATAAGCAGTTTACGCAGAGTTTTGCAAAGCAGGCATTTTGTGACATATTTCAATTTTCCTTGAGTTGCATATATAAAATCGCATGAAACTTTTCACTGGAGATGCTCACATTCACTTGACAAAGTGAAGTGGAAAAAACAAATAGTGACAAGTCATGATTTCAAACTTTAGCTTTTTTTCCATTCAATATTTTTGCTGAATAATCTCAAGCGTGCGCTTCGAACATTAAGAAGATTGTAATGAAATTTCGAAAATAAATTGAACAAACATTTAAAGATTGCTTAATTCAATTTCCATTGAATCGCACGGAATCATTGAAACTGACACTAAATTCTGTTTACAAAAACCTTCTCATTCAAGATTAAATATGACAAAACAGACAAAGGCAGTGGAAAAAACGTAGCAGGAAAAGAGGAAGAGACATTTGTAGAGCATATAAAATCTTACATGAGGGTTAAAAGAAGCAACTGTAACTCGTAAAACATTTGATGAATGCCAACAACAACAAAAATCACTGCACAATTTTGAAATCGACAGAAAAATGACATTCAGAAAAGTATCAGAAAATGGCATTCTTTTCAGTCGCAAACCACATTCACATAAAATTATTAAAACGTGATCTATGACTTAAAGCCAGTAGATTCGAAACCAGCAAAATAGTCATTGGACGAATAATTCATATCTCTCATGCATATGTCCCATATGCGTGACATGACAAATGTTCATCGTGTTATATTGATGCAAAAACAAACCCGCACCAATATCCAACTCAAAGATCTTTTCGAAAGCGGAACACACAAAAACGTACTACATGTACGTATGTGAAATATGGCATGTTTTTGATGGAAATGTCACCCAAACCAAAGCCTAGAGCACTCGATTGACTTCTACAAACGAACGAAATCAAAATATAACGTAGCTTAACATGAGCAACTAACATTTTTTTTTGCTCCCTTCCGAAAATATTATTACAGTATTCTATTTTTCGGTACGTATGTGTGCGCTTGGTTTTTTATTGCGATTTGATTTGATTCGGCTCCTTGTCTTTTCTTCGCATTTTATAACTCAGGACGTACCAAAAATTTGCCGCGGCATGCATAAGGATAGGAAATCAGGGAGCAACAGAATCGTTTATGGAAATTTGTGTGATGCAGATGTGTACAAACTTCGACATACTTGATGCTATTGAACGAAAATGACGACAATGACGAAGGTGGGAGGTAGAAGAGCATGTAAAAACAAAAATTTACCAAAATCTCATTTAACGCATCTATTTTACGGTTGCCAAGGAGAAAGATTCTCTGAAAGGGGATAATATAGGGAGAAAATTAGGATACGTTCTATAGTTCCGTGTTTATTTATTAATTTTAAAATCCGAAAATTTCGTGGAAACTTCCGCTCAACTCTTTCACAGAATGAGCATCAAATTATTTCCGTTCTGTTGAATTGACAAACAAAGAAACGACAGCGATTCGAGTGAAAATTAGTTATATGTATGTACATTGCTTTATTTTCTTTCTCTCACTGTTTCTTGCGCCTTTTCTCTAGCTGTCAGAGATCGCATACAATCATTTTCAATTAACAAATGGAACTAGTTTCTATAAAATTCGGTAGCAATAGCAGCAGTAGCAGTCGCAATAAACCGAATATTGTTGGTGTTTGTGTGCATGTGATTCGCTAGAATATGTGACTATATGGATGGGTTATGAGTTGTCTTTGAATGATAATGGAATAATGCATGACTCTCAGCACTTCGAACACTCAACTTAATATTACAGAATTCCTTTGTTTATGCAAACAAACACGAATTTTTACGCTCCACATCACTGTAATCATGCTGACTTTTTCTTCAAATCTGTTGGTTGACTAATATTTGTGAGCGGGCGCGCTTTGTCTTTCTACCAACTGAAGAGTTTTTGTTTGCAACATTAACTATAATTATTTGCTAACTTTTCATAATGCTTGAAGGATTCTTGCTATGCGAGTGTATTGTGGCAGCTGCCGATGATGTTGCGATTCATACGCTTTGATTATAATTGCACACACAAATTCAAACACACACCCATTCTATTCACTGAATGTTATTTTCTAATTGATATACTCGCTCGACCTCAATTTCAATTTTCCATGAATTTTTACGAATTAAAACAAATGTCTAAATATAAGCATATTTTTCGGCCGGTATTTTCACGCATCTGGACAAATTACATTCGCCACGTGGCTGCACGCCATTCCACCATATATTCCACCCATATACAATAGTAAAACGCGGTTGAATCTATGAAACTATCGACATACGAAATTGTTGAGTCAATAAATTATATGAAAAATTGAGGACGGCGCACAGAAAGAAAATAGAACGAAAAAAACACATGCTATCCAATTTTATGAAAACTATATCTATAATGATGTAAATGTGAAAAGAAAAAACGCGAGGCACAATTCAGAGGCGCCTTACGGCGATAAAAATGGCAATGGATACGTTGATATGCCTATTTGATATGCCCATCGAAATGTAGGCAGATGTTCGTTTATTTTTTTACGATCATAGTTTCAATGAAACGATTTTATGCATGTGGCTACCTTCACCTACAAGCCACGCTGAAACTATATAAGATATGTATGCATTCATAAACAACACAGAACATAGTTTGTTTGTTGGTGGCAAATCTCTTATGTTTTCGTCGATTTGCATCATATCATCATTTGTACGCTTTTAGAGCCTCGTCATCACTTAAGCGGACAGGAATATTTCAAGCGGCTTTGATTACGCAATGAGGCAGTGATGGTACAAGCTCAATTATGACATAGAAGACGCAGCTCATGATAGCCACACAAATCATCAGTTAGACTGACTTTATTATAACGATTTAATCTTAAGTGAAGTGCTTGAAATTTTCATTCGTATAATTCATCGCGCGCAAAGTGATGAAGATCACATTCTGAAATTGCGAGCGCACACAATTCATTGCGACGCATTCGCTTCGAAGCACAAAATATAAATGTAAACGAGAAATGGGTAGAGTCGCCATAAATCAGAACATAAATAATATTTATTAAATTCCAAAATTGAATATTCCATCATTCGACACATTAAAATCAATCTAATAAGCATTTCGATTGGCGGTTTTAACTACACGGTTTAAATTCAATCCTGAAATGATGATACATCTCAATTCACCCACCATTTTCACGCCGAAAATATTCTCTTCCATAAATATGAAAAACAAACACTTCACACCCATATTCGTGGTTTACAAAATGTTTTTAATGGCAAATATGTGCTGAATGTTGTTTTTTCCTATACTTTACCATGAAACCAAAATTGCACCGAAAATTGCTCGTGCTTATTGAATACGTATGTCTTGGAACGGTTTAGCTGAGCATACAGATTGTGTGTGTACGACAATGCGCGAGCGTGAGCATTTAAAGTTAGAAAATATGTACGAATCCGAAGAAAACAGGCCTTGCACTTGGCCTTCGCACAACATTACAAACACATGCAAACCATAAACCAGTAAATAAATATACGACGGAATATGATTTGCGCGCTCACAGACCCATTTTCGGTTGAGCAAATAGATGCGTATGTCATAAATAATTGCAGATTATTGAATGCGAAATGGAAAAAGCTTTTTCAACGAATTACTTTGCGAATACAAAGCAAAAAAGAACGGTGTGAGAAAGCAAATTCAATTGAAATACGCGCGAAGTGCTGAAAAATGCTTTTGATACGAGAAACATTGCCTAATTCACACTTTTCCATACCGAAATCAGTCTATGTTTCAAAAACAATTATGTGGAACGGCAATCACGTAAAGCTCTCTCTCCCTCTCTCTCTCTCTTTCTCTCTTTCTCTTTCTTTCTTTTTTGATATTCTTCCTCTTGAAATTAACTAAATGAGTCGGTAAAAATGAAAGCGTTGCTTTTTTTCTATACACATGATGAACATTATCCGCTTTCCGCTACCGGGTCAATCAGAAAAATTTCAGTTTCCTCTCATTTCCGAAACTAACTCGAATTTAGCAATGATGCATATGTGTTCTGCTTGAAATTAAACGAAAAGAAGAATTTCCAGCGAATGTATGTTATTAGCGGAACCAAATTGCATAATGAATAACAACAATCTTCAGACCTCTTGCTCCACCATACAAAATATTTAGTAGAATTCAAAGCATATTATTTTTCAAAGGAAAATGAAAAGAAATATATTGCAAATTTAATTAGAGTCAAACAAGTGGGATGTATTTGTCGATACTTACTTGGCAACCGTATACGTTTCAGTACACAAAAGCTCTCCATTGACAATATTTGTCACCTTTGGTCTGTATCGTGCATTGGTCGCTATGCACATAGCGCTGGTTTTGTGTTGCCTCATTTTCCTTTGCCGTGCGATACGGTCAGCAACGTTATAAACAACCACTGAATCTCTGCCTCTCATTAAGTCTTAGACTTTGCGAAAAGTTTTCTTTTTTAATCGGCACATGGGTCTAATTATGGGAATGAAAATACTTGGCCGTAGATTAATCAACGTAATAATATCAGTATCCATGCTGGTGAACAGAGACACACGAATCGCCAAAAATAAATTCTTTGGTCAGAAGTTTGGGTCACAAATAGCATAATTCATAAAATTTAATTTATTTGCCGAAGCCCGTTGCGTCTGTCAATTGAAATGAGTGCTTTATTTTCTTGTCATTTTTTATCTATTTGATTCTTATTGAGCACAAACATAATTCAAAAGTTGAATTAGAACCTAATCGAAGCGTAAAAACCACTTTTCAGCTCGCAAAATCAGAAAAGTATAAAGAGAAAATGTACCCGCCACATTCAACTTTAAATCCAATGAGATCAAAAGTTAAAAATCAATTAATTGTTTCAGTGCGAATATCATCAAAATTACTCGCGCTTTCGCTCTCTCATTTATATTTATGTTATAAACGTTTTCAACTACAAAAACAAATTCTCTAACATACAAGTTAAAGTTAACATTTTTTCAAGAGTTAAGTGGTATTTCTGGATCACATAGCAAATGAGTTAACATATGAAAAGATGAAAAAGCAGTGCAGACAGCTCAGCTCCATAATGATATTTAGGAAATGGTTTTTTTTGCTGTGTTCGTGTTTTCTCTTTCTCATTCCAAGAATTAAATTATTTATTTCCGGTTTTAAATGGAAAACTTTTCGAGCTTAATGAAAGAAAATAGCATCAGGCGAAGGCAGAGAAAAAAAACGCTTTTCTAATATCATTACTGCGGTTCTTTGGAATTTCGACCGTGCTACGTGTGGGAAGAATATTTAAATCTCTTGAAAATGGGTAAAACTTTGATGAAAGGGTGCTGCGTGACAAATGAATATTATATAATTTTTTGCAATGCGGCACGGCACATGCTTCAAAAAAGCTAATATCTTAAAATAATTCATTTTTTATATCCGCATAGGACGATTCGCTGGACAAAAAAAAAGCATTTTTTTGGCAAAATACCGGAAAACAGTCATTCGTATACCATTCCTCGGTTTCAGGTATCAGTTTGTCTAATAAAAAAAAAGGTTCCGGCTTTTTCACGTTATCAAAATCAGTTCTTGGAAAAATAACATTTTTGCGGCTTCTCTTTACTAAACACTTGCGGGCCGCAGATTGATTTATTCATCAGCAAAACCAAACGACATTTTCACAGAGAATAATTTTATGAAATTGAAGGAAAACGGCAAATTCCCTGCAGTCTATTTATTTCAAAATATAAAGTAGTAATATTTATCATTTTCCAGCACGAAACGTTGTGTGATTGTTCTGTATCCGAATGATTCGACACAATTAAATGGAACAAAAAGACCCCTCCATGATTCACGAGCTGCAACCGAACAAAAAAATGTATTGAAATCACAGTAAAAACAAGAAAAAATTCGCTTTTCAAGGTGAAAAATATAGGCAAATCGAGAAACAAAAAACTACAAGCGACTATTGCATCTATTCGTTTGCGTGCTAAATAAGTTGTAAATCTCATTCAAATATAATGCAAAATAACATGCAAATGTATATAAATCTGAGAATTTTTGTTGCTCAAGATAGCCTGCAACTGTATTATCTTCATATTAGTCCGGAATATATAGGGATATATTTTTAATGGGTATTTTTTTATTCGAATATCTTCGGGTGAGATAATCAGATTCATTTAAAGCAAACCCTTTGAACTCCTTCGTTCTCGCACTATCCCTCTCGGCATGCAATTAGTGTACTTTACCACCATAATTATATATATATTTGATACGGTGACCTTTTTTTCGGTTGGAATATTTTAACAATATAGGCGGGTTTCCCTTGCTGAACTACGGTGTGGATTTCGACTGTGTGTGTTTTCTAGCTTGATTTATGTTGATAAACTTTAATTTGTTAGTCGATTGAATTAAGTCACTGTTACATGGTGTAAATATTCCGATGATATCATATGCCTTGCATTCTATGTTAGCGCCTTGACACTGACTCATTTTCCTAAACGAACATGAACTAAGGTCAATTCTCAAGATGTTCGACTATGATGATGCCACATCCAATAAATGGCGAATTCATTAAAATGAAGAACTCTCAATTGCCGCAAATTGCTTACTCCCTCGCTCGCATCGCATGCATATACACATTTGCACAGCCATCCACCTACAGTTTCTCATCTGATTCAACCGCTTTGATTCTTAACAATTTGCTGCATGCATAAATTATCGATCGAATTAAAAGCAAAGGAAAGAGCAAATCAATACAAATCCATGTATTGCACCAAATGAAGAAAATGTCTAAGTTTTCAAGCAAATGAACACTTTTCTTGGCCTCGTAGCTGTCTTAAGCTTTCGGTATGTACGTAAAATCATGTCAAGTCACGCAATACAAGTGTGAAAGCGTTCAGCACCAGCTCATGTGTTGAGGTATTCAGCAGTATTTTAGGGCATTTTCCTGCATTAATTTATGATTCACTCCGAATTTTAATTAGACTGAATGCTTGTTGAGACGCAGCAAGTGATACGCATCAGTATCTGATACCTTACTAATAGCTATCATTACCCATTCAAGCACGCTCTCGATTTAATCGACTTCAAGTCTAAAGTTCTTCATACGAGTTTAGCTGTTCGCCCCTTCCAACCCGTTTTATTCCATTTTTCACCATCTTTTTTTCACTCTCCCTCCATTGAAACGAGCATTGATGAGCGTCAAACATGAATTGATATTCCGTGGGTTGCAACCATGGTTTTTACCAGCGCGAGTTTTCTGCTAGACAAATGTGATTTGTCGCTATCAACTGTCTTCATCATTTGTCAATAGACTTTTGAAAATTGAATTTTTTGAGTTTTCACACACAAATTGTGGCGCGTGTATATTTAGCAAAAATATACGGCACTCTGCGATAATGGACCATTCAAAAATATTCAGCGAAAAAAAAGAATGCCATTGCGGAAATGTTTAAAGTATTTCATCATATGAACTACCGCTTTCCCTTTTGTCTGCTAGTTTTTCGCCTTTTTCACGAATTTATGTGTCGATATTTTTCTTTTGCATGAGTAATATCCCTTGCATCGTCGTCGTCGCCATCGTCACGCTTCCGAAATCACCACCATAACATTTTGAATGAATGCCTTTGTTTTTATTGAAAATCTTTCATCAGTTTTGTATACATCCATTCTCCTCCTCTCGCTCTTCATTTTCATGCTTAGCTTGAGTTTGTGCTTGATTGTCGACTGAATTATCAAAAAGAATTAGTTCGGAAATGTCCTCGAATTGCGCGCCTCAACGCACACAATTTTCCCGTCTGAATGCGTGCCATTCATTTATTCTCTATATGAGCAGAAAATTCTTACATTTAATTTTTTTCGTTTGCACGATTCGTTTATATTCCGAATAATACGCTTTCTTCGTGTTTCTCAAAATGTCTGAATTTTAAATATCAATATAATTAAGTTTTATTGCTGTGCTTTTTCCCCCCAAAATTATGAAACAATTCTTGCTTTTTTTACACAAACTTGAATTAGTTATATGACGTTGCCATTGGCTATTTAATTTGCTCGTGGATCATTCGAATGAAGCACATTAATCCATAATATATATTATTATTGTATGAATAGGTGTACATAACATATGAATTGTATTTTAACTTATTTGTCGCTAGTTTTTTTTTGCGCATTTCGAACCCACGTACGCTCACTCTCACTCACATGAAATATAAAATATAGTTTGTGTTTTTACTCTTGGCTCTTTACTTATTTATATAGAACTCATATGAAAGAACCACTAAAGCCATCAGAGCGTGAGGCGAACTTTTTCATCCCTATTAATACTTTGTCGAAACGTGTGTATTGTTTTGTACGTCAGACATCGTTATGAAAAAAATCACATTGAAAATCATAGGCAGGAATGTGAGCACGCGCTCGCTTTCACCTCTTCATGCTTGCTCAAGCAAAATATTTCTAAAATCAATAAATGGAGCAAATATTTATGACTGTTCGGAAGCTCTGTTTCCCAGAATCAAACTAAATTCATAAGAATATTTTTTTTTTACGGGATTTTTCACAAAATACTTTTGAAAGCATCTCATTACGTACAAAGCCATTTGAAAGCACTGAGACAAATCGATGCCATGATTGACAGATCATAATGTTCATCGTTATGAAAAGTCTGGGACTGTGCTCACATATATGTCCTTATAACAAAATATCTCGTCGAGTTTTTCCGTTGCGAGTTGAAAGATATTGATTGCAATGTTGCCATAGCAAAGTCAGTTATTGTATTGTGAAGTGAATTTTATTAAGGCGCAAACGGAACAAGAGTGGTATATTCCAAGAATGACTGATAAACCCACACAAGTACATCAAAAACTTTAATTCATTGCGTCAAATCCATTAAATGGATCCCATTTTGATTCCATTGAATGTTCGAGCAATGAAATAAAAACCGAAACGAAGAGCAACAAAGCAGCCCGAAATGGATTAGTTTCACCAAACTAAAGAGATTAAATTTTTTAATCAATATCAATTCTACTTGTATTTGCTTTCAATGAAATGTCGTTAAATGCAGTGTATTCTTCATTTTGACTCATACTCGCTCAACTTGACAAGAAAGTGTGTCATGTTCCCCTTGTGTTGTTCCCTCAAATCAATTGGTATTGTAATCGTTTTAATGTAATTAAAAGAAAAAATCAACATTCTTATACTTAATTGATGGCATTATATTTTAATTAGTTTGTGTCCAAACACACACCCTCGCTACGTTACGTTGTCGCTCCCATTTTCATTCGCCCACATTGAGTTCACTTTTACGTAACTTCATCGATAAATTGGTTCAAGCGGCCACTTCCAATGTTCTAATTAGCGTCTTATTTCTATTGTTGTTGTCATTCGTCTTCATTGCTTCGAGAATGTTATATAAAAGTTAAAATTGCCTGAGCGACCCCACAGTAGTTTGTGAAAACAATGCCACGCTAGTGGTTATTATGAGGTATTCCGATTGTTTGGGCTCTTGCACCGATTACAAGGCATCCGAGGCCAAGAAGGTTATTTGCTCATTCTTGTATTGAATATTTTATTGGTTTTCATCAATCGAAGGTCAATTTTAGCTTTTCTGAAGGGATCCACCAACAAAACGTTGGGAACAACGAACGATATTTTCGAAGTTGAAAGTATTTTATTTGATTGCAATTTGCTAGTAATTGAGCCAGCATTAAAGCATAGAAAACAATTTTGGTATGTCTATCACTAAGATGGAGAGACGAGTATGTACATTTAAAATGACATAAACATTCTCGTCTCTACGAAATGTGTTCCGAACAATTGATAAAATCAACCACACCAAATCATTCTCAAAGTTTTTTGAATAAAATTTGGATTCTTTTGTTTACCATCGTTATTGAGTAACTCGGGAGCAGGTAATAGAATTTGAATCGTTCACCACATAAGTTGAATCGAATTCCATTTCAAAGAAATTGAAATTGCCTCTTATGTTTCGTTAGTGTTTCCAACCAATGGCTTATGTCTTAAATGAATGGCATTTCAATAATATATTTGATTAAGACAAATATGAAAGAAAGAAAATTCTATGTCCTTGTAAATAATATGAAGGTAAACATTTGCTTATTTTTGGAATTTACACGGTAATTGGCAACATTCTGCTTTCTTCTTTGATATCGAATCTTGTAAATAATTGACAGAAATTTATTGTTTCAAAGTGGAATTGATGTTTTTGATTTTTTTGCCATCAAATTCCAATAAATGAGTCTGTTTGAGAATAATCTCGAAACATTGTTACAAGAATGTATCAGTGAAATTAAAACATAAGAAAAATTCATTCTAAATGAACGATTAACAGGATTATGATGTACATGATCGTGTTCATATCTATCTAATTCTCATCGATGTATCGATTGTGCTACAGTACCGATGATGCATGCAACAACAAATGGGTTTGAGACTACCAACAAAAAGTACTCAAAATGGTATCGAATTTGAAATTTACCGGCGGAAATCAAAGACTAAACTAAAATCTGTATTTTTTCCATTGAAATTGTTTTCTGTAGTAGCAAACCAAGTAAAAAGACCACAAATGAAGTACAGTGAGGAAACGGCGGAAGGAAAAAATTCAAAAAAAAACTGAAGAAAATTTGAAAAAGTTAGAGAGAAAAAAGTTGAACAATAAAAATAAGAAGTTGCCTGCGGCATTTACAATAATTTGTTTCATGAAATGTGAGCTGAAATATGAACGGTCTGATCTGCATTAGATTTTTTTTTTTGGTAATAATATGCACGAAACGCAAAATGTCATGCATTTTATTTGACACGTTTTTCTTCATTCGCAATTGAATACGCTTCGTTTACTGAAACATGTAACACTTTCGAGGGAACCGTAAAAAATGTGTGCGGTGCTGTGCTCGTGCATTTGCAATTCATACATTTTGGAAATATTTTGTTGTCAGCTTCAAACAGCAAATGCATGCAACAAGAGCGATAGCATATGACTAGTCGAAATTTATGAGCTTTGCTGACAAATGGAATAGATTCTTTGTGCCTTTTATAAGGATTTCTTAGAGACGTGTCACTTTCAAGCTTCGCATATATATATTTATGGTGAAAAATGTGCTTTAATAATTATTCGTTGTAGATGGAAGACGATCGCCGTAAATGCACCCATGAAATGAGTGAATCATGAAGGAATGGGAGAAAAAGACACAAGAAGCGTGGGGTCATTCAGAGTGGTAGAAAAAATTAATCGAACATTTTGAAGCAGTTGCGCCATGAAAATGGTTGACTTTGTGAAAAGTGTAAATCAAAATGTCACGATGAAAAGCGGAAGACAAAAACGACATTTCATTATCGAATGGATATCCGTTCGTCATTTGTTTTGGCTGTGTCGTTGTTGTTGCTGTGCTTATTGCAACTCTTCATCTTCATCGGCACAATGAAAGTGACTCTTCAAAATAATTAAAACGAGCTTCTCGAATCGGTTTCATTATGATGATGTAAGAGCAAAAAAAGTGTCAACGAATCGCTGTTGATGTTTCGGTGTAGAATTTCGGCATGTGATGAGAAAGCATGCGGATTGCTCGCTCTTGCTCGTTAAACATCACGTTATAATGGAGCTTAGCTCATTGCTCATGGCTTGCGGTGTTCACTGCGAGAATGAACATCAAGATATTTCAGATTAATTGTGTAAGCCGAAAGGGCTGCTTTGTAGATTCAAATTTTAAGAATTCGATTTCCGGTTTACCGTATGACTGAATTCTTCTAACCTTTTGATCATTTCAAACGAATGAACGATGGAATGTGGCAGATAACATCATTATCATCGACGATACTGATGCTTGTGTTGCTGTTGCCTTCATCTTAGTCAACATCATTTTCAGTGGCTTTTTTCATGAGCGAAATGAAGAGACAATACAAGCATTTTCCAGATATGGTATTTCAACTATGCATTTTCACGTCATTGTTTCATGCCAGCTTTTTTGGATGTGTTCTTGTGTGTGTGTTTATATCCAACAACATTTGACATGCCGAGAAAATATTGTATATCAAATTTTGATTGATGAATAGTTATGCACAAATAGTTATGCAGCAGAACTTAGCGCACACCATACGATTTTTAATTGAGAAGTGCGATATTTTTCGCAACGCACTTTTTTCCTGTATTCAATTTTATCGAGCTCTCGAATTCCAACGGAGGCGAGAAATGTCGACAAAAGAAAGAGAGTCAGAAAGGGGGACAAAGCGAAAAAGATGAAAAGAGAAAGAAGGATGGAGTTAGAACACCGACTTGTTTTATCTCAATTCATACATATTATAAATAAATTGTATGTTTTCATACAGCCTTGACTTGTTGTTTTATTTATGTAAAAAGATAATGGCGATAATGCCAAACAGTTTGCACGAGAGCTTTGTACACAAAAAGAGTAATCGGATGAGTAATCTATCGAATATGTTCTGAAAGAGAGAAAAAAAATGAGAATCCGATTATAGTTCTATCAAATCTAATCAATGGTAAAATGAATATTCATTGCCTTTCTTTTTGAGACAAATTACATCTGTTGTTCTCTTGCAAATGTCACGAGCACATAGTTAAAAACGTACATGCACATGCACAACGCAGGATGAAGCTAAATGAGCACATAAATTATGTAGTCCTGGCAACAGTCGATATTATCATTCGTATGTCTATTTCACTACAACGCGCGTTAGTTCAGTTCAGGAGTTCGTTGTTGGCATTGAGCCGAGGCAGCTTTTGAACTGTGATGGAAAATGAATCCATGTAAATCAATAAAACGCTTCGTCGTTCATCGAATATTTATGCCAGATAATAATAACAATATCAGACAAATGCGAGAGCCCATTGTACGTGAGCCATGACATAGCCGTTGTTTGGTGTATACTTCTGCTGTTGCTTTTGTTGTTCGATTAATCACCATCGCATCATCTTCACAGTCTAATCGAGATGAGAAAACGTCGAAATAAAAATAGCAACAAATTTCCTTCATGAAGATATGGATGTTTTGTAAATAAATACAATACACTTATGGCGAGGGCGCGCACAAAATGTGTGCCGCACATCTCAACATGAAATGATACAACGAGCAAGATAGGACACACTTCACATCGAAACGTGTTTCCATGCGTCGATTTTCATCTGAAGTAACTCTCAACCATAAATATTGCATGAATGCCTGTGAATGCATGTACCGCAAATATATAAATGTGCCTTGGTCTTGCTCTTTGTCATTCAGTGAGACAGATGCAACGGCAAAATCATTAAGATGGTTTCACTGGTACAAATAAAAGCTCTCCGTAGAATTTAATTACATGCTACGACTTGGCGATGTGCGACGAATACAACTCACAGCTCTCATCTGACATTATACCTCTGTTGCTATTAATCTTCATATTATTATTATTATTATTATTTGAGCGGTTGGAGAGCGATTATTGCATTGGCAGCTTGATTATTCCGAGTGCACAAATACACTGCTGCTTGATCACAGATATGCTCAATGCTCATGCTGATGCTCATGCTCATGCTCAACCGACCTGATTAGGAAGGCCAGTGTTGTTGATCATGATGAACTCACAAACTATTATTAGGCTCTAGTAATTCTCTCAGGCACACATTTTCTTGTTGAATCCCTTTAAAATAAATTTCAACTCAAGGCTTCAACATGAATAATATAAATACAAATATTGAGCCTATTCCATATCACTATTGTTTTGCTGTTAACTTTTGATCAAAGAATGTCGAAAAGGCTATTCTTAGACCAGATTTTCCAGCCGATTACTATAAAAATTTTATGTGGGTTTTGGGAAGATGTATGGTGTAGATGTAGTTCAGTATCATTTTGACAGTAGCAAATGACATGAGAAGGATTATATTATGTATGCAGTCGTTTCTATCAAATGAAATGGAATTGATCTAGGAATATATTCATTCTACTTTGACAGGCTGACATGCTGCTTTATTCATAGAATTTGGAGCATTTCGAGCATTCCTCGTCTCATTCCCGAAACATTTTTGTATACGCTACACAAAAGCACATCGCGCTCGCATTTGAATGATTCGGGCGTTATGTTGCGTCATTGTGAGTTGTTACTGTTATCCTGTTATTTTGTGGGCAAACTGTAAACTGAAAATAAATATGGCTTGCTCGATTTCGCTCTCTGCGTGATATCATTCATTTGACACCAAACGAGTATGGTTGCGAGCAGTGAATTGGAGCTTCAATCAATATTTAATTTGCTGAATCAACGAAAGATTGAATGACAACTGAAAATATTTATTTTTCGTCGAATGAAACATGAATTTTTAAAGGTTGACCATTTTTCCCTGGTGCCAGATAAAGCGATGTTGTTGTTGCTGAATCAAGTTTATAGAGCGAAGGGGAAGAGAAAAAAGTGTATGAGATTCGGTGCGAGCTACAACAACTGGTAACAGATGATTCATTGTATTTCGTGATATAACGATCAAGCGAGCGTATGGTATGGCTGCAAATGGCAAACCGCTGCTGTAATTAAACTGAATTTGCTTGAAATTCAACACATAAATGGGACTATCAAGTGCCAGATCAATGTGTAAAGGTCATATGCTCTCGCCGTGCACATTCTATGACATATAAACAGCTTATAACGCTATGATTCGATATAATCTGCTGCTGAATGTGAGATGGGAGAGGGGAAGCGAATATGCGTCCTTTGGAAATCCTGGGTGTATGTTCAATAATTGAATTTCTGCGGACACCCATTGTTGTTACTTTCGGAATACTGTGTTTTTTCTCTCTCGCTGAACAATTGAGATAAATTGCTTCTCATTCGCGACAAATATTTCGGGACTTTACTTTTTTGCCTACATTTGAAACCATCTATTGTAATTAACATACCCTATATTTCGTTCATTTCCTTGCATACACAATTTATGTTGGGTGTCTTTTTTTCTCACGGAAAATTGTACCAAAAAGCTTTGACGTAGAATCGGTTGATTTTCCGCGCCAAATCAGTCATCTGACTGATGGATGTGACAGCAACGGTGGAAGAAATCGATAAAAATTCATGAAATTATATTTGGATGAGAGAAAAACTTGTCTATATTCGGGTGCATCGCAATTTCATTTCATTTTCAAATTTCGTGCTCGTGCTCGGACATGTCAAATGGAATTGCAGAAAACGTGAAGCGTTTTAATTGTAGTTGATTCAATTGTTGTGGCTACTCACGAAAACCACAAGAAATTTACAATTTAATTAGCTTTATTGTGGCCGCAAACTAATCAGAAACCATCACTAAATCCATGAATAAATCCACTTGATGTAGCACACAAATGCACAATATATTGCTTAATTTGAAATATATCGCAGTCTTTGAGCTCCATCGAAAGCACTTCGAAGTTAGCCATTCTTATTCCACATGTTGACATTGATCTATTAATGGCAAATTAAGTTTCCAAAACATTTGTTCTACAATAGCTTTCCATTCGACTCCATTCTTTTTCCTGTTCGAGATGTTTGCGTTTGTGCAAGTTTGCACATTGTAATTGAGAAATGGGCAAATTTATCTAACATTATTTATTCACATTTATCTTCTTCATTTTCAATTTTACTTTGAATGTTCTGTCTCCAGCAAAAACAAAAACTGACAACAAACCAAACAAATTAACATGAATTCATTGAAAACTGAGCTGGTGTCGAGGTTCTGGCAAAAAAAGGAAAAATGAACGAAACGAAAAATCGTAGAATTTGAGTGAAGAAAAGCTTTTTCACATCCGATGAATCAGCCGAATGAAAGAAAGAATACAATTTCAACAAATTGCTTGAAAAAAAAAAATCATGTTTTATCAATAAAATATATTTTCTTGGCGCTGGGATTTTTTCTCTTCTTCTGGATGCCGGAATGTTATCGTTTATGGTAAATTTCCTTATAAGCAAGCATAAGATACCCCAAATGAATGTGGCGACACACCAACCAACGCCAGTATTTCACCCAAACTTTTCTTTTCGTCTTCGTCTTTTCGAAGCTGTGAAAACATGATATCGAGAGGGATTTGAACACCATCGTTGGTGTTATGTTGTCAGTCTCATGAATATAATGTATTTTTTATATATATATGTATATCTCTCTCTTTCTCTCTCTCTCTCAATACGTGCGTGTGTGCGTATATAATAAAACGTACTTATTATAGCCTAGAGATTATTTTACAGGACATATTTTTATCAGTTCTGCACAGAGTACTTTGAGCCTGTTTGCAATCGAAACTTTTGCGTTTTGCTCAACACAAAACGTTACGAATAACAAACCAGGACTAGACAGTGTCGAGCCGATACGATTAGCTGACTTTTACAGCTCCAACAGTTGCCATTTATTGAATTTTCGGGGGTTCATTTGTTGATTTGTTGCTGTGCTGAACAAAATTGTTTCTGCGCACCCCCAGTTTTCGGTTCAAATATTTTTTCCAACCCATTTTTTTCTCGGGCTGATTTGTTTGCTGTTTTTCTCGCCATCACCTCTTTCTCCCACCGTTTCTGTAGCATTTCCTGCTGAATCTGATTTTGGGATTCAAAAAATGCTTTACGTTTTTTGTCAATTTGACCTGAATGGTGTTTTCATCATCGATGATGAAAATGAATTGTGGTAATAATAAGGCGACGCTCGGAAGTGCCGTATTCCATGAAATACTTGGCCAAAGTGTTTCCTAACTTGTCGGATACCTCTAAAATCAAATAATTATGTCATAATTATGCGAGGAAGAGATGGAATAAATTCATTTTTACGCATGTCGTCCTTTTTATTGTTATATTATTAGCGTGAGCGCAAATCAGTAGGTTCCTAATCTCGAATCATTTTCAAACAAAAACACTTCAGCATTTGAAACTTTGTTCATCCTTCTTGCGTCTTTGTAAGCAGATACAGGAAAAATCACCATCGAATACATGAGAACACTATCGAGATAAAAATATAAGAGAAAAAGTCGTAAAAATGTGCAAAGTGGAGCATTTCTTTACGGCCTTTGCCGCATCATCTTTTAAAGTATTTCGTTGTACGTATTAAATTAGAATCATGAATAACCGTTTGAGGCGAAGGCAAAAAAACATAAACTTTTCAGCTTGTACGCACATTCAATCCGAATTTGACTCACGGTGAACACAAAGTAGCTAAGAAAATGCGATATCAGTTTTGGCCATTTTTCGGCCTAAGCTAATGGCGTGAGAGATGCGACATCAAACTTTTGGAACACACAATTTATTTATTTCTTGTTGTAATTCAATGAGTTTACGGCAAAAATGTAAGCAGATCAAGCAAAAATATTCAGAAGATTAAAGTAGTGTCGTCAGTATTCTTTTTTGTGCGACGGAAAAAAACGAAACGTAAACAGTTTGTAAAATGACAAAAATCTTGCATTGCGTGCTCACTCGTGAAAAACTTTTATCTCCTTTCTACAATAAAAAGTGACAAGATATCCCATTGTGAGAAGCACCATAATTGAGAAGGGAAAAAAGAGATCGCATACCTTTTTATTGAAGCGTCGCCTTCGTTTTCTTAACACCACACTTGCAAAATTAACCACACTTCCTCGCAACACTAAAATCATCTCTTTTTTCCGCTAGTTTAATGTCGCTTTAAAAAAAAGAAATCATCTTTAAGATTCTGTGCCACTCAAATTGAAAGGAATGTGAAACAAAGCTAACAGCATTCTGGCTGAATAAAATGGAAAATTATATGCGAAACAACGAGGGATGAATCGATTGTGAAATGGAAAGAAGGATAAACGGAAAGAACGCGAGAACAGGCGAACAAAGATAGCTTCGGCCTCAACCTCCACCCAATCCAACGGAACATCGAATTGTGATTGTTGAATGTGAATGAATGAAAAAAAGTTCGTTATCGCTCCGTCGATTCATTTCTATCGTAATGTCGACGATGGGTTTAGCGTTAAGCGCTTGATTGACATTACAATAAAATCCATCGATGAGCCTCGAATAGTACAAAACATCACGAATACGAACAAATTTTGTATGCCATTATATCGATTTGCAATGGCAAATGTAGTAACGACATAAGCAGGATTTTATTTCATTCCAAAATGTATGTAATATAGGTATATGTTTACATAGTTCGCAGCGCTTGACGGATATTTGTACTGTACAAACGTTTCAACAATAATTCTACTGTCTTTGTACATGTTTTTTTTCATGCTTTAACTTATAATTCATTACGACATTTGCATTGATTGCAGTTTGAACATCACTTCTGATTGCATATTGACCCAAATCAATTCAATTGTGAAATTCATGTGCTAAAGCAATTAATTAATTATTATCTTACTCTCTCTCTCTCTCTCTCTCTCTCTCTCTCTTACATTTCATACAGAAATGAAAATCATCGTAAATTAAATTTCGACATTATAAAAGCATGTTCCAAAAAAAGTATAATTTACAATTGAACCGTTCTCACTCACTCATTTCGAGAGCACAATTGAAATATATGAAAAATATTGTTTTTATCACGTTTCAGACATTTTGTCCATATTACATAGAAAAGCGGTCGACTTTCCCATTGAATCCATGAAACTTCGATATCCTCGATGTTCTTTCCATTTTAAGTGCTTCGGGCGGCAAATTTCGATTTCTCAATATTTCGGGGTATTTCATATTGACACATTAATTTCGCATCACGAAACCGCACGAAGCACTTTTTGTTGGGTTGGAAACGAATCGATAAGAAAAAAAATTCCATTCTGACTTTGTATCAACGATCTACGGTAGCCAACCAAAAATGGTTTCAAGCATTGCTTAGTTCTGTGTGTTACTCCGAAGTGAAGTTGGTGAATGTGTGTGTGTATGTGTGTGCACTCATTCGAGGAAAACTACTTTCTCCGTTTGAATTCGGATGATCAACAATAATGGCGCAAAGATAGCATTGCCAACAACGGCAACAGCGGAAAATTCAATTCACTCGTGAGTGCTTGAGATGGAATTTAACATTGAAGCTGAAGATTTATACATTTCCAACGATGTAATTGAAATGTTTAAAGTTTCAATATGTTGTTTTCAGCGCAGGACTTCTACAACTTCACCAATTTGCCGTAAGACTAAATGAATGTACTCTATAAACTCAATCTCGGTGTAGTTTTGTTTGTGCGTGTTTGGACAGGAAGCGAGCGAATAGTATTATGTGTGCGAAATACGTGTGACAAAATCGACAATTGCGAAGGAAATGCTTTGTGAAAGCCAGCCATAAATTCAGAATCAAACGTGCATATGCATTTGATATCTCATCAAATATGTATTACTACACAGCATGAAAAATCATGTAACTAAAGGAGGAAATAGGGTTGGTAATAGCGTCCATAAATGGAAAACTTCGTATATGATAATACGCCTGGTAATAGGATGTTATGTATTCCATCAACCATAGGAAAAATCGGCGGGTATTTTAATCCGAAAAAGAGCATTACCAGGCGTAATATCGTGACCGGATTTCCGCTTTTATTTACACGATTTTTTCATGCTCTGTAGTGTTTATATGTTGCATCGTATGCGATAAACTGGATATTGAATTAATGTGCTGACGCTAAGTCTCCCTCTCTATCTTTCTATGGTTTGTTAATAATGAAATTTGCTCAGTACTCATCAACATGTTGTACAACATTAGAAGAGCTGACGTGTTGACATTTGCTGCAGACACCATCACGTCATTGTCAATGTAAATACACATGAAAATGAAATTCCTGATTGGAAATTCGATTTCCTCTAAACATATTTATTCATGCAGTTTTTTCTTTCGACTGACATGTAAGATATTAATGGCGATACGCGTATCCCATATTGAATTAAAAAACAGTGTGTGTCTCTCGGGTAGGTGCTCTAAACTATGTTTCTTTCTCTGTGTGTTTCAAAAAACGTGATCAATTCTCTGGATGTCTCATTCGAATAATGGCTATAAGTCGTAAAAATACGATTTGAGTAGATTCCGATTGGTGTAGCATCAACAACAATAGCAACATTCTGCGAAACATGTCAATGCAAAATTTTTCATCGTGATTTTATTCCCGACTATAGCTATTTCCATTGCCTTGGTTTAACGCGTTCTGTATAGGCCGTGCGTATAATTCGATGCTCCAGCTCATAATAAAATCCAAATGAGTACAACTAAATATGTATGAGATACATCTATATGTATATTTTATCGATTGATGTGTTTCGAATAGTCAATAAATACACATATACATAAATCTATCAGAAGTTGATTTGAGACTCTAATTACATTTTCATCCGCTTCATACGAGCACAACAAATTTTGTATGGGCTTCGGATAAACATGTGGGATTAAAAGAATGATTCTCCATAGGCTGCGGATTATTCAAACTGAATGCTCAAAAACGTCTTTTTTATTGAAAATTGTCGATCGATTCTATGCGCGCGTGAGTGTGATCGTAATTGTGTTGCTATAGTCTGATTCAAAATGATTAACGTAACGAGCAGCAGGAGACTTTTAAGATACAGCACATACTTTGATCTCAGTGCCAGCATAATCGCCTTCTTTCCGCACATGCTCCGTCTTTTATTTATCGAGCACGCCTTTGATCTTTCACAGTTAATTGCTTCGACGATTTTCGAGTCCTTCTCTCTCAGTCTCTGTGTGTCTCCCTATTTCGCCAAACAATTTTGCCGCTGCTCTGGTTGGCCTTTTCAAAATGAAAATCAACCATTTTCGTTATTCAATTTGGTCAACGAACCGCATCGATTCGGGCTCTCGCTCCATTTCTGTAATTTCTTGCCTTTTATTCACTCGCTTTTATGAAATTACACGATTTTCGACAATGCATCAAAAGCGATGGAAACATTTCTCTCTTTCATTTTCCTTCCTCTTTGAAAACTTGTGATTTGCTGTAAAACACTTAGTTTCGGGCATAAAATAATAAAATGGTCGAGATGGAAAGCTCTTGACAGCAACAAACGAATGAGATAGATATTGGGGATTGAAAAGAATAAAATAAAATGAAGGTTGAAATTCAAATTTTCTATGTTATCTCTCTGAAGTATATTGATTGTCGCTTGTGCAAATGTAGAATAGAATGGCTGGCAAATGTTGAGGGCCGAATTTATTTGTTGCTATCTCATCATTCTGCGTTGAAAATGAACTCTCATCGATTTTTGTCTATACTTTGAGAACATTATTCACTCTATATATATATATTGCAGTTTGTTTTTTTTTTTTTTTGAGATACAGTCAAAGTACGAAGATGTAAAGATTGTATCATTGGATACAAAACCGAAACAAAAAGTTTCATTTTCAGACAGTTGCGTCCTTCTTTTTCTCTGTCCCTCTCCACTTTTTTACGTTTTCTTCATGCTCTTCGACCAGTTCATATAGTGAAATTCTTTATTTCTGATTACTCAACAAATATATTCTTGTGCAGTTCCGGCTCGAGGTATATGAGACGTATTAAATTAAATTTGAAGGAAATGAGAGAAGTTTTTGCTCTCAAGTATTTCGAATCATTGCTTTTTCTGTCCCATTCTTCAACGATAAGAATAAACTTCGGTGAAATTATCATTTTCCTTATTGTTTTCCCCCGCCAGCACGAAGGAAACTTTCCTTCTCCCGGATATTTATTGAAAATGTTTTGAAATGAAATTTCTCTAACAGAAATTGGTTTCTGATTTCTTGCCACTTTTTTTGCTATCGCATATTTCGAGTTAATATATTGCAGCGAGGTAACACCTCATTATGTCGACATTATTGATTACTTGAATGTGGCTTCCGTTAAACGTATGTTGATCTCCATCGACTACCATTCCGAACATTCTCTTTGCCACTGCAAACGCGTATATATTGCAGAGCAAGTTGCAGACTTTAATGTGATTTATAAAGAAGAGAAATAATATCAGCGGTTTTATGTGAGTGTGTGTGAAACATTCTCAGGCTGGAACAGCGTGCATATTTGTTCATTAAATCCCACAGATGAAACTCGATAAATCAATCGAAATGTGCGGTCATCAACAGCATCCCACCAACACCGAAAAACACCAACAATGAACAATATGCAAGATATCAAGGATCGCCTACCCTATCTCTGGTTACATACATGTCAATGGACATGATGGGTGTTCAATGAGCTGCTTGCTGCCCGTGGATTTCGTGTTCGCATCATTTATGTTTTTTCGATGATTATTATCGATAAAATGGCCTGTAGCTTGAAATTATGGACGTTGCTTTTATAGCGTACAACATTTAATCGAAATTTTTTGCACGCAATTCTTTGTAATTAATGATTTTTTGCCAACGGCTCAATAATAATCCATCTCTTGTAAGCTGAGCTGAACTGACTAAAGCTCACACAAACTGCATTTTACTATTCTCTACTGAAGCCAGAATGCGCGCGCACACACTTACATAATGAGAGAGAGAGAGAAAGAAATATTACAAAACAAAATATCATGGACACCAAATACTATTTCATATAAGATATTGAATTGAGTTCCAGAAAAAGCGCTTACAAATGGGTTGAATGTTCAGCTATAAATCCATCGGTCATTATGTTCCTATTGTCAGTATTGATTCTTTCGATCATATTTCTATAGATTTCAACCACTCTAGAATCAATTTCCATCCAATCAAACCCAATCCAATCCGTTTTCATTCATGCGCTAAGGCATACGTTTTTTGTACATAATTACGTTCTAAACAATACAGATTGCTTTTTCTGGTTGATAGTTTCAATAATAACTGACATCATTTATTGATGAATTCATTGTTTGCTTGCAACAGACGTCTGTTTTCTGCAATGTTATCTTTGTTATTGTCTTCACTGAAGATAACTACTTGTTTTTTTTTTGTTTTTTTTTTATCGCTTGTTCTGTGTTCTAGCGAATAATGAAGATGATCAATAATAATGAATTGAATATTGAATATACTATTTTTAATCTTTTATTAACTGCTATAACATAATTTGTAGTTATTTTCATTAAAACAGATGTTGGCTGAACACATATATGCAATAAAAAATTGGTGGTGGTGAGATGGTTGGTTTGGACAAGGTCCATCATTCGAGCAATTGTTTAACATTAAACAATCGGAATCGATTCAGTGATGGTGATGTGGCAGCAGCAGCAGTAGAAGCAGTACAATTGGAGGGTTCTCATTCTCCATGCCCACGAACCGATTGCACAATCGATTCGGCTGGGTGTGATGCGAACGGTCGAATCAATTCTAGGCTGCAAAAATGGCGAAGGTGTGTAATAAACGATAAAACGAATCCGATTGATTGTCGTCGTCGGCATGGACAGAACGTGCGAATGTTTCATGGCAATGGCAATCGAAGAAAAAGCGTTCAAGGCATTGGAATGTGGCGAACCATCGTTAACTCATGCAATTTATCCATTTCGGTTATATTTTGTGCGGCAATTTCACTGCTATTATTGAATATTGATGCTATCAAAGCGGAACCTCAGCAGACATCCGAACAACCATGCGAACCAAAAGTTTTAGAAGAAACACCACCAGATCCGGTAAGCGTACACATTTGATGGTAGTCTTTTATTTTTCGTTTCAATAAATTTCCAATATTTCGATCCCATTCCAACAACGCACCAGTTTTTTCCACTCGTATTCGCACGGTGACTTTGACTTCCTTTTTTCTATGTGCTAATAAATTGTGTGTGGTGATGTTCAGCGGCTTTGTATTGAATGTGCATTTCAATCACCCACATACACAATACAAACATTCACATTACTGTATGGCAGAAGCCAACAAGATGATATTGATGACAACAAACCAATAGTCAGAGTTTTCTCGGTTTTACTATTCATTGGGCGGAAAAGTCAGACCAAAATCGATACGAGCGCCCTCAATTCAATGGACAAATCAATGCAATCTAACAATTCATTTCGAACCCAACACGATGATATTTTGATGGCATTGCCGCCCCATGTTACTATCACTTACTTACTTGCTCTCCATCCACATTTCATGTGCTTTGCTTGGCATTTGCTGAGAAGGCGGATTTTTCTCTCGGCACTGAGATAAAATATGCTTGTTGCCGTCATCGTCATAGATGAAGAAGTCGAAGGAACAATTATTTTGTGTGAATGCTGTACGTGCATTTTATGATGGGGCTCGTTTTCAATGCATGTTATTCACTTTATGGCTGTATAGATTAATGTCAATAGGAAGATTTTAGTTCCGACTCGCTGATTTCAGTTGAGCCGATGCCAAATCGTCGGATCAATGCCAAATGGATAAATTGATATTGATTTATTCAATACTTGGGAGTTTCTGCTTGACTTACAACTCTATCTCCCTTTTTTCAAGAAAAAGTTCCCTTAATACGATAAATCTTAATATTACATGAAGGTTTCGAAATCAATTTCACATTTTAATTCTTTGCATCGTTTTTCATTCTCACCCGGATCGACGATGACAACAACAACGGTAACGACGACAATGATATACAAATAGTTCTACGATGCGTATGATGTAACATTTGGAGCGGCGAAAAAACTAGCTGAATATTTGAATTCAATACGTCCAGTGAATACAATCACCGCCGAAATTCGAAGACAAGCCAATTTTATTGCCATTGAATCACTGCAAGAGGATGAAGGCTTGTTGGCCATGGCGATTGCAGCACCAATGCTCAATTTAGCTGTAGTTCATTTTCGTGATACGATCGATACATCTCTCGAAGTGTCCAATAATCATACAAATTTGGGCACATATTGGCGCAAACTAGGATTAGCATGGAATCATACGGAAGGCGCACAATTCTGGGGACCACCATTCCGCGATTGCGTTGCACTCAAAGGCAGATGGCTTTGGCCATTTAGTGCTAATTATCAAGCAAACGGAATCAGGTAAACATCATATTTCATGATTTCTCCATTGCCAACTTTCTTCGCCTTTCATTTTTTTTTTTTTTCATAATCTTGATTTATTTATATTTATTGAAATTTGTTGTTTTTTTTTTTATTTTTCTTCCTAAATTGCAGAACTGTTGCCAGCGCGTTCATAGCTGCGGATGATGATCCATGCAACGATGCTTTAGAGCCAATATTTGGGAAAAAACACAGGTATACACACACACGCACCGTAAATTGAATATTTCAAAAAGTTTTCAAATTCAGTTACACAAAGTTTTAACATTCCATTTATTACACGGTGGTGCATAGCTGTGATACGGAAACAACATTTTGTTTCAAGTCAATGTCAAATGATACGACGTTTGGTGTGGGTGGCAGCGCGGATGGTTTTGCTGGTCTTAAACAACGGGCTTCATACACTTGCCTCTGTAATTTTGGTTATTATGTGCCAAATCAAACTTTGCAAGGATTCGAAGGGCAAGATGTGGAATCAAATGCCGGAAATTATACTTGTATTCGATGTCCCGGCGGATGTGAGCATTGCAATGGGAAGGGTGAATGTAGTGATGATGAACCGCAAGAGTACTTTCTAACGGAAACTTTGTTACGGTTTTCAATTGGCGTTATACTCGGCTCTTGTATGTTCAGCTGCCTGATTTTAGCCGTCATTGTGTTCCGACAAAGAAAATGCAAGGTAAAGTATGTCCACCATTTATTCCAACTAAGTGTGAATTGCACACCAATTTGCTACTGAGCTCTTCCGAGAAAACGATGTATGTGTCGATGCGATGCCATATCGTACTCTCGATGCGTGCATCAATGCCATTTATTTTCATTATACATATTTAAAATTAAACATCGCAATTTGAATGTAAATTTTAATTTCCGTTCGAAAACTAGACCATCTCGAGTGGCATGTGGACCGTCTTAGAAATAATTTTATTAGGAATCCTTTTAATGTATGCCTCGGTGAGTTGATTTAAATGTGAAAAAAGCAAGCTCAAGCTGTTTACCTCGAATATGAAATTGAATTATGTTTATAACTGAAATTGAACGTTCCTTCTTCATTTACTCATTTAGGTTGGTCTACATTTCTTCCCTGCATCGACTGCACGTTGCTTGCTCGAGCCGTGGCTCCGTGAGCTCGGCTTCATCGTTTGCTATGGTGCAATTATATTGAAATTATATCGTCACTTGGTAGAATTTCGCACACGAAAGGCGCATCGATGGGTGTTGCGCGACGTCGATTTATTGAAGTATTTGTCCTCAATGATATTCGCTGTTGTTTGTTACATGGCCGCGTTCACCGCATCATCGATGGATCTCATACAAACGGCCGCACTCGAGGGGCTGCAAGAAATGCAAACAAACACATGCCAGCAAATGAAATGGGAATATGTGACTCAATTTAGTGAAATATTTATTCTATCTTTTGGTTTACATTTGGCCATTGCTAGTCGCAATGCCAACACACAATTCCGTGTAAGTGTCTACCTATATTTCGAAGTATTTTCCCTTTAAAGCGAAATTTTACTCAAAATTTCTTCTTTCTCTCGTCCGTTCCGCAGGAAAGACAATTTCTAGTTGCATCGATTTCAGCTGAGTTTATAGTTTCGGTGAACTTTTACATTCTTCGCGCAATTTACCTAAATTCATGGGGTCCGGGCACAATATTTTTTATACTTTTTCTACGTTCTCAACTCACCAACACATTGACAATGGTTTTGATATTTTTGCCAAAGCTCTGGTATCAACATAAGCAGGTATGTAAAACACAGTATCGGTTTTTTCTGCCACTCATCCTCAGAACACATTTGAACAGAGAAACTGACTTCAGCAAATTGATTTAAATATTTCTCTTGTGTGTTTGCAAATCAATTGTCACACAAATTATATTGACACATTTGGAATCCATCGATATGGGTGTCGATTGAAATGACAGGGTGCTCATGATGCGTCACATCATGGCGGTGCTTATGCTGGTATTTACTTAGGTGATCCAGACATTGGCGAATTGACGATTTCGGAAATGAGTCCAGAAGATATACGAGCTGAATTAAAAAGGTATTTGTCTTGTTTGCATTTAATTTCGTCCGATCATTCGGATGGAAATTGGGTCGATTTTGAAGTTCATCGATGAAATTTATTTGCCTCAAAATCTGCTGGCCATTCTACCCTAATCTGGCTCTTCCTACTGCTGCTGTCGTTGCTACTTAATGAAGACTGTACACACAACTCGAAGTGTTGAAGAATAAAACACTCCGACAAGATAATCCGCACATTAGTAAGCGCCGGGGTGGCCGTAAGCCGGCCCATCGAAGATTTTCTTTGCAGGTAATTTATTGATTTTGTGTGCTGCAATTACTTTTGAGTGCGAATCCATAGCGAATATATTATACCTAGATAGCTTTTTGAGAAGATTTGTACAAAAGATATGGAATTTAGATAGAATACTGTAGAAAGTCATTGGCTGTGCTTAATGTAATCAATTTTTCGATGTTTTCAATGGTGTTTATGGTAATTTTGGTTTTCGTCGTCAATTTGCGAGAATTCCATTCGATTCTCTATTTTGTTTAGATTAAATTTCTGGTGCTATGCTCTATATCGTACGCGTAATGTATTTGTATGGGTCTGTGTCTGTATACGTGAATGTGAGTGTAATTGCAAACTCTGCTGCTGCTACTTTACCGGCCAAATCCCATTCAAAATCCAATTGAAAAACGTACCCAATTATATGCAATTAATATTTACTTTCGGATGTCAAACACAAATTATTAGTGTAAATAATAATGATACAATATCAATATGGATGGCATTTCCACGATTTACCATATTATTTATGTGCTCTCAAAGCTTCAAAATTAAATTAATTGATTGTAAAATTCACTTTTGATCCTTTCCGCTAAATCTGTTTTCGCTTTTCGCGTGACAGCTGTGCCGTCAATCCACCAATGTTATTTCCCTCAATAAATTGAGCGTAAAGTGAGTTGAATACCTTGTCCCTTTCGGCGAACGTCATTCGAAATCATTTCCAAATTTTACTACTTTTCCGTTTTATGGCCATTAAAATGTATATCAAGTTTTGACCGTAAACCATCAATATCCAAATATCGAACCAGAATAAAAGCCCTTGATATCACCACAAAAATTAATTGATTATAATGCTTTACAAATGTTGTGGACCAGTTGTGTGCCGTAGAGTGTGTAACCCAAACTTCGAGCGCTACAACAACAATAACCCATGAATAAGCAAACAGATCCGAAATGGCAAGTGCCTCATACCTTCATATCATTTAATACACTCATTACGAAAAGAGTTTTTGTAAACTGTGGAATTGTGTGCTATTGTTGCTGTGGTTTAAAATTTGATTTAAAGTGCTCAAAGTTTGTCTGTAAAATTCTGAGTTTTGTGTTTAGGTGTGTCCTTGTATAGCAAATCCAATCAATATTCATTCTGTATATTATAAGAAATGTTTCAAAATAAAGCGAAATAATTAATATTTTCATTAATATTTTTGTCCCATTAAATATCATCACAAATATACATACAAACATGACAAACCAAAAAAAAAAAAAAAAACATACGAAAACAAAATATCTCTGCTATTTCTATGTACCTCTCAAAATGAACCACTAAAAAAACGAATTTAAATAAAATCACACACCATCCAAACGCTGTGATTCTCCTTCTCTATGTCGATTCGTTAAAAATGAATGTATAGAAAAAAGGGAGTCGTGATAAGGTAAGCAAATGTAGATCACCAGCTTTTTTTCTAGTCACTATTTTTATTGCTCGCTTTCTTTTTTTTTTTTTTCTAAATTATCATTGCGTTTTTTTGCAAATAAAATGATTTTTTTTAGTTTTTGTAGCGCTTTTTTCCACTAATCCACAATAATCATGATTGCAATCTGATTTCAATAGCCTTTGAGAAGAAAAACATATCATGTTAAATCTAACGATTTCGTTTTGATTCCGAAACACGATATTTTCATGCGTTTGCCTACTTCTGGTCCGTCATTTGAAGTGAATATACGATTTGATACATACATATGAATTATGCGGAATTTGTGCCTGTTTTCAGAAGAATTTTTAGTAATCGACTTATTGGCCTACGCCACATTTTGCACAGCTTGAAACATAGCTTTGGTTGGAAAAAGTCGGAGGGTGGCCAGAAATCTTCTGGATTCATCACGAATGTCAACAAGGGCGAAATCTGATTAGAGCTCTTATCTAATAATGTACTAGTACATGGAGCGCAGCGTAAACTGTTAAGAAAATGTCGCCAAATTTTGATTTTAGTCTGAATCTCTCTTGGCTTTCTATTTCTTTGATGCTTTGCTTTAGAAGCATTTCTATATTTTTGGAAGAGCCCGAAAAATAACATATGTACAAATATAAAATCCCCTATCATTCCCACTCGCACACACACACACACAAAAGACGACGAGAAAAAAATATCCAAAAACGCTTTTATATCCAACATTTGAACCATTTTATGCTGACCGAAAGTACGCAATATACAAATTTAAACTATATTAAAGACGATTTTCCGCCTCAATACAATAACCGTATTACATTTGTTTTCGATCGTTCGTTTCGTTGTTCAGTGTTTTCGTTCGTAGTCCACCATAGATAATCGAAAGAGATGATGACCAAAAAAGTGCGAGACCCATCCTTTCGGTGAACAATACACACTCTTGCTCACTCACTTCCTTTGTGCGGTCGCCAGTATTGAGTCGCATCGTCCATTGTCACAGCCAAATCTTCATTGTTTTTATGTGCTCTTGTGCTTTCTATTTTATTTGGTGTTCTCTCTACATTATCACTCGCGTTTGTCAATCGCTCCCTCTGTCTCACTTTATCTTCATCTCTACCTTCCTATAATTGTGTCTATCTCTCTGTCGCTATTTGTTGGATAAACATTTAACTGTGACAACGTGGAAATGAACAGAAAATCCCCGAATGCATTTGCTGTGAATATTCCGTCATTTTGTATATTTATTGGTATATTATTTGAGTCAGCTTTTGGCTTTATAACCTTTATTTCAAACATGCCACATTGTACCCGAATACATTCATCCACTCGCTTTCTTCCTCTATCTGTATCTATCTCACTCATACACATATAAATACATAAAAAAATACTTTAGCGCTTCAATTTGTTTGTATTTGGGTTCTCGTTTTTCATTTTTGCTGTGATAAGCGCAAAGCAAACCATAAAAGCTAAACCAAATTGCATACTAAAATTTGCTGCTCGAAACTTGTTTTCATGTGCGCGCCAACAAAATTTTTGTCAGCAATATTCAACTTGTACTTTGCATGCATTTCACATATTTTATGATTTATGGTATTTATTTGGTCTCTCTCTCTTCTTGTTATTTTTGTTACATTACACGCTCCCTCTCCCACTCTTTTCGTATCATCTGGTGCGCTGTCGGCCGCAGGCGTTAAGTGCAAAACATCGAAGTCATCGTCATCATACACATGATACCGAAATGACCGAAGCTGAACCGTCGCGCACACCTGAAGACTCAGTTTGCAGTGTTGATGGACCAACGGAAACTGGTGGCGAACCATCCGCTTTCTCAACATCCAAATCATGAATCTATAATTAATTATCATCATCATTTATTTAGTAAAAAGTGTGCGTGTCAACACACACTCACACGAACACTGTAGCATCTAATGATATAAAATATGTGGGGGGAAATGTGCGTGCCCACAAAAAAGTGAAAGTGAACGCATTATAGTTAAATCAATCTGTTGTGACACCTCATTTATCCTAATCAACATGAAAAGTAGCGAATACATGAACACAATCGTGAGCAATTGCGCGAGATACGAAGAACGCAAAGTCAAAATCGATCAAATGATGTCACAGCATGGCAATCAGATGAGAAAATCCAATAATTTTAATGATATGCTAAAAAAACTTGTATAAAAAATCGTTTCATTCTATTTTGTCAAAATAGAAATTTGCGTGTTTGATTCTAAATCGCAATTAAAACAATATTAATCAAAGCCAAAATAGAGAGAACAGATACAAACCAAGCAGGAATTATGAGGAACGATCAAAAATACAGTTTTATTTCAAAAGTTGCTTTTGAGAAAGTTATATTCAGAGAAGCTGAAGCAATTTGGTAGTGGATTCAACGCTTATTTCGATTCTCAAATTGCCTTCGTCTTTCAGAACTAGACTTGGCATACGAACAATTGAAAAGCGGAAAATCTTCCATCATTGATTTTTACACAATTTGAATAAAAAAAAAATCCCAACAAATTCACAATTATTCCAAAACGCCTCGGATTATTTTTCGAGTGGCCATTGATTTGTTGGAAGTTTGTTTGTATTTCCTGCATGGTTAGTGATTATGCCAAAAACCGTCATTCAAAATATGCAATAAAATCCAGTTTTCCACAAATCAAAGCAATTTGTATCGGATTTAGTTATGTTCGAAAAAATGGGGTAACCAATGGACAAACCAAATAGCTAAAATAATTTTTATTGATCAATTTGTAAATAGTTCTTGATAAGAGCATAAGATATAAGTTGTATGTGAAATTGATTCACACAAGGAGCTAGCTTACGAAATTGTCATTTTTTTTTTTAAATAACAACATTATGATAAGTTGAAATGTTTCATTAAAATGTGCATTGCTTTTTTATTGCATTTCTGGTTTTTTGATTTTTTGCGGGCACATTTTTAAATAAAAATACATCAAATGGCATTGGATATTAACCCACACACACTGTGTGTGTTATCCCATTTGCATGACAATTACTGTTCGTGTCATGTTTTGTTATTTGCATTTTCGTTGAAATGGCTTTAATGCGATTTCATCATTTTTATTTGAATATTTATTTTTCAGAGTTTTTCATCTTTCAACATTAATTTACTTTATTTATTTCCATAATATTTCATGGTTTTTGATACAAACAGAAACATTATTCGATAAAATTGTACATTAAAAATACAAACATAAAGAAGCGCTGTTAACTAATTAACTTAATTACCAGAAATTATATTTCGCATCTGATGCACAAATATAAATAGTTCATTATTAAATAAATATAGGTTCAATGTTTTGAGGCAGAGATGGCGGAAAATAATTACAAAGAAAAAATGGTTATTGTATTTACGGATTTATCGACAAAATGCCGAAGCAGATCAAAGCCAGTTGATGTTTGACGCTGCAGCCAAAGCTCTCGGTTTGTGTCGTGTTCAGTTAAGCGTTTTTTTCTTCCAATTTTTCCTTCAAACGGCGAAACATATCGTTTCGTTTGAAAAATTACCACGAATACATTCTTTCACGAGCTTTCAAGATAAACTCCAAGGAACACGCTTCAAACTCCTTCTATCTCAGTTTACAGGAAGCATAATTTTGAAACTTTCAACGAACTTAATAATATGTTTTCATCAATCCAACGTTAAACTTACGATGAAAACTTGTTTTCAAAAGAATATTATAAACTCTGAAGAGGGAATATTTAGCTCAACATGAAAAAATATGATATCAATAAAATGATTTAACATTTAAGTAAGCGAAAAGAATTGCCGCCCAACTAGAGCTTTGCACGACAAACACCGCACACGCCAACACACACTTACACGCAAGCAAGCAAATTATGAATCGGAATAGATTAAGCATTAACACTTTACAAGTACCTAGACGATTCCGCTCTCTGATCGCTTCTCCTTTCACTTGCAAATCATCGAAACACAAACAAACTTATAAAATCAAAAGCATCTACTACACAGAGCTTGCGGCTTATATAGACTCAAAAAACACTTTCAAATAATAATTATATTTATAATAATGATAATGATAAACATGAGGACATTAAAGTTATAAATTATGAGCTATTAAAATGTAATTTTAGGCTAAATCACTTGTATATCTAATGAAACACTCATATACTGAGTTTTAACTTACAATCCATACTCTTTCTAAGTTCTTTGAAGCTCACTATGAACCGGTTAAGTCTACGTTAATAGTTGTATCTCATTCATTCACTCTCTCACCCTCTCGATATATCTTTCCTAAATCTTAATGCATAACAGTAATGACAGATAGAGTCTATTCAGACATTGTTCGAATTCTAGTTTTAACATTCATTCTGATTGTATAATTGCTGTTATAAGTTCGCTTCAACTAACACAAATCCTGCGAATCATCATTCTACTTATGTACATAGGAATTAAAATCACCGAATAACTGTTGACATGTATTTATTTATATGTAGTAAACAAATATAAAAATATGAAAAACATTAAATCTATGTACCTACAAATTTGCGTTTTCTTTGTAGTTTTCATAATTCGATAGAATCAAAAAATAGACTCATAAATCTAAATCTTATACGAATGAATCGTATTTTTGATGCTTGCAAGCAATTGACCGTGGTTATTGCTTTTGCACGTTTGATTTTAGGTAAGGGTAACTGTCCAAATTTGGACCTACATATTTAAGTGTTCCTTATTATGTTACCTAAGACTCTATTCATATATGAAATAAGTTTCATTTTGGCAGTAAGGTCATAATTAGAGTGTAAGACCGAAATACAGTCAATTACTTATAATTTCACAAACAACGAGAACGGAAATTTCCCGAAAACTATTTTCATTGCCATTTTTTTTATCTCTATCATTCTCATTTTGTATCTATGTCTATTTCTGTCTCATGAGGAGTATTTTTTCGTTCGGGCCTTGTAAAATATGCGAGACGATGCTTTTATATTCCGAATCTTTCAATTATATCTTATAGTTCTCTTATCATAACTATCATTTCACCATGATGTAAAAAAGCTATAAAAATGTTCGTAGATTTGGTATATGGCATGGTAAATTTGTTTTTCATAACTAATAATTGTTGTTGTTGTGATGAATTCCTTGTCATAAATTCTATAGATTGGTGTTAGGTAATTTCCACACTTCGGAAAGTTCGGTGGCGGCGGAACCATATCTGTTTTTTCGCCTACTTTGATTATAGCCCGCATTCCGACGTGCATGTGGTACTCGAAATGGCAATGGAAGAACCAATAGCCTGGATTACATGATCTGAATCTGATTCGAACAAATCCTCCAGCTGGCAATATAACCGTATCTTTAACAACAGGCAATTTTGTTGAATTTTTGTACGGTGTTTGGCCTCTTTTGTACTGCTCAAACGTTCCCATGTCAATCACTTGAAATCCAACACCATGCAAATGTATCGGATGACTCACCGGTCCACCAACACCTAAAAAAATGTCCATAATGCGGTGAATAATGCGCAACAAATGACATAAATAATGTTCTCACTTGCGTCATCGTACAAAAAGAATTCGTACACTTTGCACAATTTCAATTCGACCAAATGGCGACAGTGGCAAATGGTTTTGTTGATACAAACGGACGGTAGCTTTTCAGCATTGCAATAGTCAATGTGCGAATCGTTCTGTGTTAAACCTGGGATTGGAGAATCGATTCCCACAATATTATTTATCGAAGTTTTCATGGCCAATTCACCGGCAGCTAGAAGTAAAAATCAGGAATCAAATTTCCGTGTTCGTCAATTTGATGTTAATCATGAAATGAAATATACTCATGAAATGGCCGGTGCGGTCAGGACCAAAGTGCACTCCAAATTGGAATGGGATAACTTTTTCAACGGGGTATTTGGATTCGTCTCTCATATTTCCGCCAATCGGCTCCTTTTGTTGCTTTTGCTGTAAGTCGGCAATACACAAGCTATCGGATTGTCTGCACTTGGTTTGAGCATGATTCAAAGTCTGGAGAAGATTTTGAAGAAAAGTTTGGATTGAATTGAGAGCAGCTAAAAAAATAGAAAGTTTCGCTTTGTGTTTCGAAACAGAAAAAAATTATATTATATTCATTGTGACCTACGCGTTTTGGAACATCCAAAGATTTGTAATTCGGTCGCTCCCTTAGTGGCTCAAAGTCTGAATACCTTGACGAATTCTCTCCGAAGTCGTTTAGAAAAATAATCCTAGCGAATTCTTGAAGCCCAAACTGTTCACATTTTCCTAAGGCACGCACTGTTATAATTTTTTCATCTGCGAAATTTAGAACATTTGTATTTCATTTGTCTTAAAAAGAACCCTTCTTTGATTTACTTATATTTTGATCATTCGTTGCATTTATGACGACATCAAATCTTTCTCCCGCCCACGAGATAATGGCATCAACGACTATAGGCTCCACTGAATATCCATCAACCGCAATCACTGTTAAATTGTGATCTTTGATCTAAAAGGCAATAGTTAGCTTCAAATTTTGATTGTGCTTGGCCAATTATTGCTAAAGCCAAGTGTGCGACATGTCATACATACAGAAATCTCGAAAGGACAAATATGCGTTGCAGCATTATCAATACGAAAGCGATGTCGCTTGCCTCTTTCACAATAGAAAACAGCCATTGGAGCATATGTGAAATTCCCACTTTTTTCATCGAAGAAACTCCCCAAGCCGTTTATGAGCAAGCTTTGCGGTTGCACAATTTGATTTTGGGCGCCCGGTGAGTGCTCCTCGGCCAAGTGGTTATTCCAATCGGATAACAATAGAGAATGCTCTTTGAAATCATAATCATAATATTCAGCATTAGGATCGTTTTGTTCTCGAACATTTAATTTTCCGACTAATCCATTCGATCGGTGCAGGCCAGAATGTGCGTGATAATAGTGAGTTCCAGGCTCACGCGCATAAAACACATATCGAAACGAATTTCCAGCGAAAATCGGACATTGAGTTACCATTGGAACGCCGTCGCTCCAAGGAGTTTCTGTTTGATACAGCCCATGCCAATGAATTGCCAGCTCTGCTCCTGGCATATGATTCGTAACATCGACGATGATTTGATCATCTTTACAACAATCGATAGGAATTCCGGGCAATTGCCGATTAACCGTCATTATGCTGCGAGAAACACCGTTTGCAGTAACACAACCTTCATTGAAACAATCACTTATCACACCTTTGTTACAGTCTCCGCATAATCTATCGAACAATCGATTCCTTACACACTGAATTCGTTTTTCAACATACTTAATTTTAATTTGTGAGCGTCAATTTTCTCACGATTGAATTACAGCAAACATCTGAAATGACGTACATACCCGGACATCGTGTCATAATTTTCCACATTAAATTCATAAAAGCAAGTCATTGGTGTGCCATCACAGATTCGATAGCAACTTTTCCCGTCATTAAACGTAGTGTTTTCTAAAATCGTTTTTATTATCAATATTAGTTGGGAAAGTTGGTTTAAATTAACGTACCTTGTCCAAATCGGCTTCGCAATTCACTTTGGTTCAACGGCTCATCATATTCAGTGACCGCAGCATGAGTAAAATATGATTTCAAAATGCTAATTTTCAATGATAATGAAAAAAGAACGAAATAAAATATCAATGGAAAATTAAAAGACATTTTTCGACAAAAATGAGATGTAAAGTTTAATGAAAGATACAAAAACAAACGGTAAACCAAAACTGAGTCAAAATTAGTAAAGAGTGAGATGTTTTATACATTTCAGATTTTATACCAACAGAATTGCATTGTCAGAACAATTTGGTTATAAAGATAATCGCTTCCGTACACCAAATACACACGAAAATTCATTTATCGTTATTAAAAACGAATTTGATTGTTAGAGATTCCATGGATTGAATCGCAAATACAAATTCCAACGTCACTTCAAAATGCGAGATATGGGCTGTGCGTTTATGTTTTTTTTCTTCGTTTATCTAATCACAGGTTGTTTTATTGAGCGTTGTTTGTTACTTCCAATGAAAGGGTTTTTCGTTTGTTTTATTCAATTTATTACTTTTCCGCACACACCACTCCATGTAGTAAAAGCATTGCATTTGGAATAGGTTTTCTTTGCGCGTTGAACTTAAACAAAACGATTGCAACCATCCCAGGAGACATTTTTTGTCCGTTTGTGATATGTTGTACGGTGTTCGTTGAACGTTGTACGCAAAAATGTGATAGCTCAAAAAATTGAGATTACAATTGATCGAACAAGAAAGCACAAATAGGTCTTCATTGAGAATAGAAACGTATTAATTTTCAGCTCTATTGTATCATGCATTCGGGTAGCCCAATTAGGGTCTAACCATTAAATGGGAGCTTTTTCAAAACAATAAAGAAATATTTGTATTGGGACTATTTCACATAGTATAGTTAAGAATATTCCATAATCTCATCTTTTCATAGAAACAATTCATGTCAATCTGATGAGCAGCAGTGTAAAGTTCAAGGTTCATTCAAAAACGTCAAATGTATTTGAATCTCATTGCTCCATGTAATATCGTTCATTTTACATAGTACGACTGATTAGTAGTATTATTAAATCCTACATCTCATCGCAATGACTTGAAATATTGTGTGGCTTATTCTCAAAGTCACGATCACAAGATAATACGATGAAAAATAAAGATGACACTTTCGGAAAAGTTATTTGTACGTATTTTAAACGATTCATTTTATCTGCGTCGCTATGAACTTTTCGGCTTCTCCATCGAGCATCGTAAAATCAACGAAATCTTGATAGTTCGAACTCTAGGTCAAACTACTGACTAATTCTTACTAGCGTAACGCTTCTACCCGTGCATTTCGGATACGATCGCAAAGCAACGAAAAAGAGAACCGAGTGTTTAAACGTATGCCCGTGACGCATGCGTTCAGCTTTTCTCAGCTCGCACTGCGTCTCTCAGTCAGCTGGCTGAGCAGCATATGTCGATGCTTTGCTAGCGATAAATATTTTATCTTACAAAAATTTATTCACCTCCACAACAAACGTATAATTGTGATTTTCGCTTTGGTTTTTGAAAACAAAAAATCTTCAACATAGATTTTTAATTTGCGTTTTCTTGAAACAAATTCAAAAATAAATAAAAATTCAATAAATAACCAATGGTTTTCAAAAATCAGTGCTATCAACTAGAGCGTTCATTTAGAATTAAGTGATTATGTTATGAAATAAGTTTGTGCCAACTGGTCGTGAATGCTGCGTGACTCGACGTTTAAATCCCCCCGAATCGTCTCATTTCGTATTCTGTTTTCCAACTGATCGCGGCGCGAGACTCCCAAAACTATTTTCTTCGCTCCATATAGAATAGTTGGTCTGAAGATTGACCCATGAATCAACAACTGTTCAAACTCTTGTGAGGGCAAAGAACCAGAAAATATATAGAAACCAGCTCGACCTCCTATTCTCAGCAGTAGAGAAACAAACAATCTACTCACAACAATAATATATTCGGACAAACGACAAGAAAATAATCGGGAAAATATGGTTGAAACACCTCCAATCCTACATTGATTTGCCTTAAATATGACATGTTCATTAAGTATCTAGACGCTCTGCGTCAATCGGCCGAAATATATGAACTGAGTTTTGATATTCAAATCGATGCAAGCACCATCTGAACCATCAGTGTATGCATAACATATCAAGATTTAATACGATGACAACAAATATTTGAAGACGTTCAAATTCGCCGACATCTGTCTCGCAGCATTGAGCATCGTTGTGTGCGAACAATGCTAAGCCCTATTTAGCAGAGTTATTCCATGAAATACCAAAAATAATTGAAATTTTGCAGAGTTTGGTTGAATCGAATAGGAACGGGATGGCGCGCTTTATTGGCATTCGTCCATATCTAACATCGTTAGGAATTTAATGAAACTGGAGGCTGGCGTCAGTGTATTTAAATACAAATTATACTTACACTGTATAGATATTGTACGGAAATCAACTGTCTTCAAAAATAACACATAACATATTATGTTTCATGTGTGTAGAAGTGAAAAAATAGAAGCATTCATGTCAAACTAGTTTAATAGATGAAATCTTAATAGAAGCTTGCGAACAAAACTACGTTTCTTCATTAAACTTATATAACATTTAAAGTTTTAATAGATTGGCATTAAGTAGTCTCCACATTTCGGAAAATCTTTTGGTGGCGCGACCATATCCTCTTTATCGCCTACTTTGATGATAGCTCGCATTCCGACGTTCATATGGAGCTCAAAATGACAATGGAAGAACCAATAGCCTGGATTGCATGATCTAAATCTAATTTTAACGAAACCTCCACATGGAATTGAAACCACATCCTTAACAGGTGGTAGATTTGTGGAACTCGCATATGGTGTTCGACCACTTCTAAGCTGATCGATCGTACCCATGTCGATCACTTGAAATCCATAGCCGTGTAAATGTATCGGATGACTTACACCATCGGGCGGCACTACAAATTTTGATGCATTCAAATAAACGAGTAGGTTAAATAATGTTCCGGGAAATAAATTGTATGATTTCCCTAAACAAACACTTACGACTATCTAAAAGAAGGAATTCATAAACCTTGCAGAGATCTAATTTAACCAAATGCGGGCAGTGGCAGATTTGATTGCTGGAACAGCCGTTCGGTAGATTGTTCGCATCGCAGTAAGCAACATTAGCATCAGATTGGGTTAGTCCAGGTAGCGGTGTATGTGTACTGGATATATTATTTATAGTGGCTACCATCGCTAATTCACCAACAGCTATAAGAAAATTTGAAATCATTAATAAATATCATTCGATTTACAAGGTTCAAAGAATCTACTTAGATAACTATGGCTTCGGTCTTGACCAAAATTGAGCCCAAATTCAAATGGAATGACTCTTTCAACCGGGTATTGACTTTGATCTCTAAAATTGCCTCCAGTTGGTTCTTCTATATGCTTTTGCTCTAAGTCAGCAATACAATAGTCATTGGAATCTCCGCATTTTGTAGTAGGATCATTTAAAGTCTAAAAAACACAATTTCATCAAAGAATTTCGCAACGATTGCGCCATTTTTATTGAGATAATTACGATCTTCTGCACATCCTGGGACTTATAAGTTGGTCTGCTAATTAGTGGTTCATAGTCTGAGAATTCTGTGAAGTCATGATTTGTGGAGTTATCAAAGAGAAAGATTCGAGCAAACTCCTGAAGTTCAAAATTTCTACATGAACCCAAGGCACGCACGGTGATTAAAGCTTCATCTAAATATTTTCAATTAAACCATGAATCAAAAATCTTCTCTGAAAATTTAATGAAGAGATATGTATTACTTATATTTTCATTAATTGTTGCATCTACAACTATATCAAATCTTTCACCCGCTGATGAAATGACACTATCAACAACAACTGGGTGAATTGGATATCCATCAACCGCAATCACGGTTAAACTATGTTCTTTGATCTTAAATAAATGAGTGAAATATACGTTTTTTCGTCGAAATTAAATTTTCTTGGCCTGATTATATGAAATAAATCACAAAATAAAAGTACATACAGACAATTCGAAATGACAATTGTGCGCTGCTGCATTTTCTATGCGCATGCGATACCGTTTGCCTTTTTCCATATGAAATGCCGCCATTGGAGCAAATGTGTAACTCTTTGCTTGTGGATTGAAGAAACTTCCAAAGCCATTGATGAGTATACTCTCTGGTTGTATAAGTTGGTCCAAATAACCAGGTGAATATTCCTCGGATAAACGATTATTCCAATCGAATAGAAGGATGGAATGTTCGGCAAAATCGTAGTCGTAGTAATTTGCATTTGGATCATTTGGCTCTCGCACATTCAGCGATCCGACCAAGCCGTTCATTCGTTGTGTACCAGTGTGAGCATGATAATAACGAGATCCTGCTTCCCGCGCATAAAATACATATCGAAACGTATTTCCCGAGAGAATCGGACATTGGGTGACCATTGGAACACCGTCGCTCCAGGGCGTTTCTTCTTGATCCAGCCCGTGCCAATGGATTGTCAGCTCTGTTCCCGCCATCAAATTTGTCACATCCACGATAACCTGGTCATCTTTACAAACATTGATTGGTGGTGAAGGTAACTGCTTATTTATCGTCATTATACTGCGAGGAACACCATTTCCTGGAATGCAACCACCGCTATTGCTTCTATTGAAACAATCATGAATTACACCCTTGTCACAGTCTCCGCACAATCTGAAATTTGATTAATTTGTGACCACAGGATTATTTGTATGGGAGTCCTCGCAAAATCTCTTGCTAACATATTGTGTTTGTGACTAACAACGAATACATAGATCCAGTGCAGTCCAACCTTCCTTTTTTGCTGTGGACCTTGATCCGGCGGCCAATTTTTCAAGAAATGAAAAAAGAACGTTATAATACTGATAAAAATTGGATTTTTGTTCATTTAATCATTGCCATAAATGAGATGGTTGATATTATTTACTTTAGGTCAATTTACTTGAATTTGGCTTGGATTTACAAAGATCGCAGCGAATTTCAGATTCGACATTTTGCTGAGATAATACATTTCGTACCTTGCTTTTACATCGTGTGAAGCAGGAAAATGTGCTCTCACAAACATATGTATGAACCGAACATGCAAAGAAATTTTGATTGAATATATTTGAGCACAGAAAAAATTTCATTTGACAAATGAGTTTCTTCCTTGATAAGCGAAATATCAAATTTCAAGTGTATTTTAATGGTATTGAAACGATCGGACCAATTTTGAATATCGTTTTGATTGAAAACTAATGGATTGGTTTGGAAAAAATCATTTTAAATTATTTAGAATTAAAATGAAAATTCATCATAATATTTTCGCGGCCACTTGGAATTCTCTTTCGGCCACATGTGGCCCATTGGCCACCGGGTTGGATAGCACTGGTAGGCTATAGACGCTTATATAAAATTGAGATCCTCAAAGCAAAAGCTTCATATCTCACGAACAAATCTAGGCCATATTTTGATGCAAATACATGTGAAGTTCATTTGAATGTCCACCTTTTCGGTCCCAAACTGATTGCAGTATTGAAGCTTTGTTTGAATTTGATTGGTCTCAATGTTACGCAGCATCCTCGCCTCAGCTTTCGTGTTAATTGATTTTCCTGCAAACATCACTTTCTGTTGTCGATGATATTAATTGATGATTATATTTCGGACTCTTCACCAAAAAAACATCAATCTGTACCGCGGAAATATTTAATATCTCGGATTTACAAAGCCATTAAAATATATCAGTTTTTATTATGAGGATCTCAATCATATAGTTTACGCTAAGTCATTAGACTTCAACGAACACGATCATCTCACAGAAGGAGAGTACTTACGCGGACATCGTGTCATAATGTTCAACATTAAATTCAAAATAGCAGATCCTTGGCGTGCCATCACAGGTTCGGTAGCAACTTTTCGCATCGTCGAATTTTATGTTTTCTGAAATTTAGTTTCTTGATCACCAAAAATCATAAGCTTTAAAAATATAATTTTTTTCGTACCTTGTCCATATCTCGTTCTTAATTCATTTCGACTAAGAGCTGGTGGAAATGGAGTAGAAGATAGAACAACAACAACTGTGAAATTAAAAACGAGTATAAGTGACTCGATGCGGTAGATATCTCGTGACATTTTCGAAGTGAACAAATGATTTTAACACAAACGACTACAATAAATGGTTGAGCTCGCAAGCAAAGGTCTTCGAAAATAATTCTTTTTTGTGACAACAACCATTTATATATCCTTCAAATCTTTCCAGCTAAATTTATGGTTGTGAATTAGCCAGCAATTTTGGAAGTAGACAGTTATCAACGCTTTAATATTGGCGATGTGATGCTGTTTAGTTAAGTAAATAAAAAGCTTGTGGTTCGTTTGGCTATCAGTGTTAAACAAATAATTTATTAGCTAGGATAATTTATTACACATAGAAAAAAATTTGGTGATTTCAAGTCATGCGTTGGTAAATAATTGTTTATTTATAATAATAGATTGTAATCAATAATAATATAATATAATATTTATTATCTATAATAAAAGATTGTTGAACGTAGCAGTTAACGCCAATTTATATAGCGTAATTAGGGCGCGTAGTCTCGTCGTTTCGTTCCATTGGTTTTGTCGTATTTCAATTCAGTATTAGACATTTATATGTTTGCTGTCAATTTTTTGTCTTTCTGCCATTAGATTTCTTTTATTTTAGGAACACGAGTTGCCAAACTCTAGGTCAAACTACACAAGTTTGACAGCAAACGTATACAATTTAAATATTCATGTGAATTTGGTAAGATGTAAATTAATTGCATTCACCGTCAGCTATTTTCCCTCATTTATTTTGATTTAACAATTAATGATTAATAGAGTAACATTTCGACCAGAAGAAGCTGCTGCACGAATATTTTTGTTTGAATTCTTAGTTCGAATATTTAAGCTCAATTATAAGTTTGCCGTCAAAGTAGTTTTTCGTTATTTTCTTTTCAAACAAAAGAAATCTTACGTCAAATAGACAAAAAATTGACGGTAGAATTTCCTCTGTGGAATAATGCAAAATTTCAGAGGTTGATAAGATCTTCACACATTTTCTCTTTTGAAATAATATCTGAATTTATCTATATCTTAAATATAAAATATTTGGAAAAAAATAATGATAAATATTTCTATTTATTTTGCTAGTTGCTCAATTTTTACGAATGTAAAAATTGTGAGAATAAATGTATGGTTTTTAAACATCAAGTAGCTTTTAACGGGTAGGTACTAGTTTTTTTACCTTCACTCAATTGTTGTTTAGGCAACAGGATCTCTTGTTTGACGATAACGAAATAAAACCACAAATTTGATATCAGCGAGCAATATATGACAAGCAGAGTAAAGCTATCATACTGATAAATCCAAATTCAAATCATTCCGGCTAATAACCACAAGCACTTGCTATCAACATTTGTCAGATGGCAAGGAATAAATTATATTCCAACGGGCAAATATTTACAAACATTTTAGAAGCACAAATATCTAATGAATAGTGACGTAAGAGTTTTGCCTGTACAATGAGAATGCATTATTTCTGAACTTGCTTACGCAAATGATCTGTTACTGTTTGGCAATTCAGTAGAGGAGCTGCTAATGGAAGCGTACGAAAAACTCAAGCTATGCCTGCGGGAAAAACTCGAAAGCCAATTCATTGTGAATTGAATGACAAATTGTTGGAACAAATTGGAGTTTTAGCACTGTCGCAACTTGGATTGCACGTTTTCAATGCATGTGAAAAAGTACAAAAACAAAGATGTTGATTCACGGGCCAATCTTCAGACTAACTATTCTATATGGTAGCGAGAGCTGGGTTGGAAATATTCGCTGTTTGTCTGGATTGGTGTGGATTTATTTATCAATCCTAATGTATGGCCACGAATTCAATAGGAATTTATTCAGGTGCCATAGCCCAAATGCTAATGTATGCAAGTCTTAGACGCGCAATATGTACGATCGAAATGAAATACGTCATTTAAATGCAATGTGTGACTTAATATAATTCACGATTTTTGTTTACATATTCTTCAATTGGCATGCCAATGTTGCAACAATCGTAGCCAGAAACCTCCCAAGTTTTTGAATGACGAAAAAGAAATCTGTTGCACCTGAAAAATGCACGGGATTCTCGCATATTGTAATGAACATGTAAAGATTTGTCATGGATTCGGGAGATTCTCTTGACATGTTTGGGAGTTCCGCTTCGGCATCAGTGGGAAAAAAAAATCCGAAAAGAGACTATTCGGAGGATTCAAGGTTCGATTCGGTGGGCGAAACAGTCAGAAAATTCGGCAGGCGAGACAGCCAGACTGAGATGGTTTGTCCATGTTAAACTTATAGAATATGCGCGATTACCGAAACGGATTTTATTCGCCGAAGTTGATACGTCAAGAGACAGGGAAATCACGTAGATGTTATTTAGATTCGGTTAAATGTGATTTGAATGAGAGATTTGTCCATATCGGCTTCGAAATTCACTTTGGTTTAACGGCTCATCATATTCAGTGACCGCAGCATGAGTAAAATATGATTTAAAAATGCTAATTTTCAATGATAGTGAAAAAAGAACGAAATAAAATATCAATGGAACATTATAAGACATTTTTCGACAAAAATGAGATGTATAGTTTAATGAAAGATACAAAAACAAACGGTAAACCAAAACTGAGTCAAAATTAGTAAAGTGTGAGATGTTTTATACATTTCCGATGTTTTATTGAGCGTTGTTTGTTACTTCCAATGAATGGGTTTTTTGTTGGTTTTATTCAATTTATTACTTTTCCGCACACACCACTTCGTGTAGTAAAAGCATTGCATTTGGAATGATTTATGATACTATGTACGGTGTTCGTTGAACGTTGTACGCAAAAATGTGATTTCAATCAAAAAATTGAGATTTCAATTGATCGAACAAGAAAGCACAAATAGGTCTTCATTGAGAATAGAAACGTATTAATTTTCAGCTCTATTATATCATGCATTCGGGTAGCCCAATTAGGGTCTAACCATTAAATGGGAGCTATTTCAAAACAATAAAGAAACATTTGTATGGGGACTATTTCGTATCGTTAAGAATATTCCATAATCTCATCTTCTCATAGAAACAATTCATGTCAATCCGATGAGCAGCTGTGCTTCGAATGAAACAGTGTAAAGTTCAAGGTTCATTTGCAAACGTCAAATGTATTGAATCTCATTGCTCCATGTAATATCGTTCATTTTACCAACAAATAACATCATTCTCACGCAAAATCTTCAAATTGTCACTCTCTTGATACTCTGAGGAAACCGGAGGAAACGTTTGCAGGGATTTGAGATAAAAAAGTTGTGCCGTCTTTTATTTCACTATAAGAATCTATATTTTCACGAGTTTTTGTGAGTTTGGTGAGTTTGAACCAAATACGAATATATTCGTATTATTCAATCATATATCTCATCGTAATGACTTGAAATTTTATGTGGCTTATTCTCAAAGTCAAGATACGATAAGAAATAAAGATAGCCCGTGAACCCGTAGACTTTTGCAAAAGTTATTTTTACGAATTTTAAACGATTTATTTTATGTGCGTCGCTATGAATTTTTCGGCTTCTCCATCGAGCATCTTAAAATCAACGAAAACTTGATAATTCAAACTCTAGGTCAAACTACTGACAAATTCTTAATAGCGATAAATATTTTATCTTACAAAAATTTATTCACCTCCACAACAAACGTATAATTGTGATTTTCGCTTTGGTTTTTGAAAACGAAAAATCTTCATTATAGATTCTGACCCCCTTTCTCTCTCTTTCTCTCCCTCTCAAACTCTCTCGTTCTCTCAATCTCTCTAGAATTTATTTGCGTTTTCTTAAAACAAATTCAAAAATAAAGAGTAAATAAATAAACAATGGTTTTCAAAAATCAGTGCTATCGACCAGAGCGTTCATTTAGAATTAAGTGATTATGTTATGAAATAAGTTTGTGCCAACTGGTCGTGAATGATGCGTGACTGCACAGAGTATTTATTTTGTTTAATATTTTTCCATGGGCTTTTTCATTGTTAATTTTATCAATCAGTTTCAGACAATTGGAATTTAAGAGAATCGACATGGCAAATCTTCACATGGATTTTTTGGGCATTTCTGATGTTCTGAACGAAAAGATCTGACAACTCACTCATTAAAAAAATTTGAAAAGGTTTAAAGACTAAGCAATATTCAGAGCACTATATGCAATATTTTGTGTTATTTTCGTGAGAGCAAAATACCAGAAAATATATAGAAACCAGCTCGACCTCCTATTCTCAGCAATCAAGCAACAAACAATTTACTCACAACCGCAAATAATAAATTCGGACAAACAACAAGAAAACTATCAAGAAAATGACAGCATCGGAAGGAAAGCATATCCTATGAATTTGCTTAGACGAAAGACAATAATACTAAAATGCCAAAAGTGAAAACCAAACAAGTAGGTTTGTTTGGCTTGCACGCTGAATGTTTTTATGTTTGGCTTTTACTCTCGACGATTTTTCGTTAGTGTCTCTTGTATAATATTTTTGTATTAGCGTTTTCTTCAGCAAATTTATAGGATATTCTTTCTTTCCGAGGCTGTCAAATAATGTTCCGGGAAATAAATTGTATGATTTCCCTAAACAAACACTTACGACTATCTAAAAGAAGGAATTCATAAACCTTGCAGAGATCTAATTTAACCAAATGCGGGCAGTGGCAGATTTGATTGCTGGAACAGCCGTTCGGTAGATTGTTCGCATCGCAGTAAGCAACATTAGCATCAGATTGGGTTAGTCCAGGTAGCGGTGTATGTGTACTGGATATATTATTTATAGTGGCTACCATCGCTAATTCACCAACAGCTATAAGAAAATTTGAAATCATTAATAAATATCATTCGATTTACAAGGTTCAAAGAATCTACTTAGATAACTATGGCTTCGGTCTTGACCAAAATTGAGCCCAAATTCAAATGGAATGACTCTTTCAACCGGGTATTGACTTTGATCTCTAAAATTGCCTCCAGTTGGTTCTTCTATATGCTTTTGCTCTAAGTCAGCAATACAATAGTCATTGGAATCTCCGCATTTTGTAGTAGGATCATTTAAAGTCTAAAAAACACAATTTCATCAAAGAATTTCGTAACGATTGCGCTATTTTTATTGAGATAATTACGATCTTTTGCACATCCTGGGACTCATAAGTTGGATCATAGCATTTGGATCATTTGGCTCTCGCACATTCAGCGATCCGACCAAGCCGTTCATTCGTTGTGTACCAGTGTGAGCATGATAATAACGAGATCCTGCTTCCCGCGCATAAAATACATATCGAAACGTATTTCCCGTTAGAATCGGACATTGGAACACCGTCGCTCCAGGGCGTTTCTTCTTGATCCAGCCCGTTCCAATGGATTGTCAGCTCTGTTGTGGCCAGAAAGTGACCTTGATCCGGTGGCCAATTTTTCAAGAAATGAAAAAAGAACATTATAATACTGATAAATATTGGATATTTGTTCATTTAATCATTGCCATAAATGAGATGGTTGATATTATTTACTTTAGGTCAATTTACTTGAATTTGGCTTGGATTTACAAAGATCGCAGCGAATTTCAGATTCGACATTTTGCTGAGATAATACATTTCGTACCTTGCTTTTACATCGTGTGAAGCTGAAAAATGTGCTCTCACAAACATATGTATGAACCGAACATGCAAAGAAATTTTGGTTAAATATCTCTGAGCACAGAAACAATTTCGTTTGGCAAATTAGTTACTTCGTTGATAAGCGAAATATCAAATTTCAAGTGTATTTTAATGGTATTGAAACGATCGGACCAATTTTGAATATCGTTTTGATTGAAAACTAATGGATTGGTTTGGAAAATTCATTTTAAATCAAAATACATCAATCTGTTGCACGGAAATATTTAATATATTGGATTTACAAAGTCATTAAAATATATCAGGTTTTTGTTATCAGGTTCTCAATCATAGTTTACGCTTAGTCATTAGACGAACACCATCAGGCTCAACAAGCAAAATCTTTGTTCGACTCCAAACCGACCTCAACTCAATTGAATTACTTCCAATATGCTTGTCGAGTTCATTGAATCGTTTCACTATAATATTTGATGATTCCAACGCTATAATTGCTTCATAATAGTAAGACTTGTTATAACAATCAAATAATTAACTGTGGCTTTTGAAAAAATAAGAAATCAGGCATCTTTGTTATCATGTTCATGATTTTCATAAATTGGTGTAAAGTAGTCCCCACATGTTGGGAAATTCGGTGGCGGTGGTACCATATCTGTCTTGTTTCCTACTTTGATAATGACTCGCATACCGATGTGCACGTGGAACTCGAAATGACAATGGAAAAACCAATATCCTGGATTGCATGATTTAAATCTAATTTTAGCGAAACCTCCTTTTGGAATTGTCAAAGTGTCCTTCACAACTGGTGGTTTTGTTGAATTTGCATACGGTGTTCGACCACTTTTATATTGATCAAATGTTCCCATGTCGATCACTTGAAATGCAAAACCATGCAAATGCATCGGGTGACTTATTGGCAGTCCCGTTTCTGAAATGTTCTGTATTCTAGTGAAGGAACTCAATTTAACTTACTAAAGTAGACTTACGTCGCGGTTCAAATAAATCAACTTCATATACTTTGCATAGGTCCAACTGAATCAAGTGCGGACAATGGCAAACTGTTTCGCTATCGCAGCCACGTTGAAGATTTTCTGCATCACAGTACGCAACATCCGAGTCGTCTTGGGTTAAGCCCGGCACTGGAGTATGCGTACTTGAAATTCTGTTTAGAGACCCAATTTCAACTTGTTCACCGATAGCTAAAAGTATTTATTTTTATTTCAATAATCAACGTTATTAAATAAAAGTGTGTTCAATGGAATTACTTGAATAAGCGCCAGGTCTGTGTCGAACCAAATACATTCCCAATCTTAAAGGAATGACCTTTTCAACAGGATATCGCGACACATCTCTCAAATTGCCCCCAATTGGTTCTTCTTGCTGCTTTTGCTGTAAGTCGGCAATACATAAATTATCGGAATCTCTACATTTTGTTTCAGGATCATTCAGAACCTGTAGCAAATGGAGTTTGAAAATGATTTGCTTTACTTTCCATTTTCGTTGAAAAATATAGAGCAAATTTTATTACAATTTTTGGAATATCCAGAGATGTGTAACTTGGTCTATTATTCAGTAATGGTTCGTGTTCTGAATACTTTGGTGTTGAATTTGAAGTTTCATTTAAGAAAATGATTCGAGCGAATTCCTGAAGCTCAAGTTTTCTACATACAGCCAAAGCACGAACTGTGATCAAAGTTTCACCTTTGAAAACAAAATAAAAGGCGTTAGGAACATATAAATGAACAAAAATGAACATTTACTTATATCCGAATTATTTGTTGCATGCAAAACTACATCGAACCTCTCTCCTCCTGAGGAAACGAAACCATCAACAATAACGGGTTCGATCGAATATCCATCAACAGCGATCACTGTTAAATTATGGCCATTGATCTTGAAAATGTAGAAACAGCTTTTCAGAAAACCAATGCTAATGAAATACGAATTAAAATTAGAAAATTTGGAATACGTACAGAAAATTCAAAGGGGCAAATGTGTGAAGCGGCATTGACAATACGCAATCGATAGCGTTTACCTCTTTCACAATAGAAAACTGTCATTGGAGCATATGTGAAACTGCCATTTTTTTGTTTGGAGAAACTCCCGAAACTATTTATGAGTAAGCTTTGTGGTAGATTTGGGCGATCTATAACGCCAGGTACATCGTCTTCAGCCAAATAATTAGTCCAATCAGCCAATAGTATAGAATGTTCATCATGGTCATAATCATAAAATTCCGCATTCGGATCACTTTGATCTCGCACAATCAATGCTCCAAATAATCCATTTGTTCGATGAACACCAGAGTGTGCGTGATAAAAATGAGTTCCTGGCTCGCGTGCTTTAAACTCGAATCGGAATGAGTTTCCCGAGAAAATCGGACATTGAGTAACCATTGGAACGCCATCGCTCCAAGGATTTTCTTTTAAATGTAGACCATGCCAATGAATTGTCAACTCTGCTCCTTGCATATGATTCAAAACATCGACAATGATCCGATCATCTTTGCAAACATTAATTGACGGTCCAGGTAATTTTCGATTAATTGACATCATGCTACGGGGAACACCATTTGCTGGAATGCAACCGTCATTGAAACAATCACTACTGACACCTTTTGCACAATCCCCACACAATCTGGAAATCAATTAAAATTTTAATAATTACATGCAATTTTAATTAATGAATAATAAACCAGGACGAAAATGTTCTATTATAAAGTGTCATATACCCGGACATCGTGTCATAATTTTCCACGTTGAATTCATAATAGCAAGTCATTGGTGTGCCAGCACAGATTCGGTAGCAACTTTTTCCATTGTTGAACGTAGCGTTTTCTAAAATTATTTATAAATCACTGAAAAACGTTATAATTGATGAATTTGTTACAAACCTTGTCCAAATCTTCGCTTTAATTCACTTCGGTTGAGTGGAATTTGATTTTGAGAAAAAGAATTAAAAGCACAAGTATTAAGAATTGATTGCAACAACAGTAGAAATATCGGAAAAACCGTGTTTGATGCGAATTTGCGTGACATTCTTGCACCAAATAGCACTTTTTTAGCAAATATTTTCTTTGAAAACTTGAAATCAAGAATTAAGTCTTAATCGAACTAGCACGAATTAGGAGTATGTCAAACATTTTATACGCATGCTTTCAACCGGAAGTTGTGATACAGCTATCACCATTCATTTTTTATTTCAATGCGGAAGCACGGCAAACAATCGCAAGTGGTGTGAGTATCAAATTGATACGAATGGGACGTACGATAAAGTATGTATATAGAGAAAAATATAATTCACTGAACTATTGCACAACGATAACATTGGAATTGAAATGAAGCTATAATCTTAGAAAATATGCACGTGTTTGTTCCTTGAAAATTCTCGGTCACAAACTTTATAAGCCCCAGTAAAAAATGGATGTCAGAAATCAAACACATGAAGCGTAGACAGAAACCTCTAAATGTGTATTGAACTCTAAAAAATATTTCAAATTGACCACAATTCTATAAATTTGGGCTGGCCCAGAAATATTCTATCTCAAAATTATTGTATCTTCCGGACTGTAATGAAAGTTCTGATCCTAAAAACGAGATTTTATATACGCAGATGTTAGCTTTTTGGCCGAAAACTACTAGAAAACGGCACATCCATCTTACAGTTTCAACCGAATGCAGTGTTAACAGTGGCAAACTGTTTCGCTATCGCAGCCACGTTAAAGATTTTCTGCATCACAATACGCAACAACGAGTCGTGTTGGGTTAAGCCCGGCACCGGAGTATGCGTACTTGAAGTTCTGTTTGGAGACCCAATTTGAACTTGTTCACCCATAGCTAAAAGCATTTATTTTTATTTTAATAATCAATGTTATTGAATAAAAGTGTGTTCAATGGAATAACTTGATAAGCACCACGCCTGTGTTGAAATAAATGCATTCCCAATCTTAAAGGAATGACCTTTTCAATGGGATATTGCAGACACATCTCTCAAATTGCCTCCAATTGGTTTTTCTTGCTGCTTTTGCTGTAAGTCCGCAATACATAAAATATCGCATTATCTTCATTTCGTTTAAAGGCATTTCAATCAAATTTATCAAAGTTTCTCCTCTGTAAGAATATGTACTTGAAATTGAAAAACGTGTGGTTCCACTACCAAAATAGCACAAATCGTGATGAAAATTCGAAATAACGGACCGCTTGTGTATTGAAAATCAAATAAATCTGCGAATATATCACAAGATTTGTTTTAGGTAATTTCATAACAAAAAAGCACGTTCATCCATATTGAAGAGCGCTCGTTAGGCAACAAAAAACACAATAAGCAAAATCGGCAAACGTATCGATTCAAATACACAAAAAATGTAAACAACGATGCCAATATGACGTTTCCAATCAACATTGACAGAGCACGTTGAATTGAATTCGACAGTGACACTCGATCATTGGCGTCTCCACCACAATATACAACATTGAATGATCGCTTGAGATACTTACGAAAAAATCTCATTCTTCTATATAAACTTAAAAATTTGAAATTTATTTGCACTTCAAAATTAACGAATGATTTTTATGCTCAGAAGAACATGTAAAAGAGAAAATACAATTCCGATGAACAATATTGAACGTATACGTATGACATTTTATCATGAAAGCTGGCTGTACAGCTGTCTCCTCGAATGGAGCAGTCAACTGGCACGCACGATCGCAAACAACTTCATTCCAATGCAACGCTATTTCTTCATAGAAAATATCACTTAAAATCAAAGTATACTATTTGCTTACTCGGAAAGCGCTTGCTCTCACGAGCTGCTTTGAAAGAACGGCTTACATTACCAAAAAGCGGCTTTTTTGTATTTAAATGCCTCAGAGTTATCACTCAATTACACGTTATCCATAGATTTCTCATTCACACCGATGAAGTTCAATACATAAAAGCCGCTTCTTGGTGTTGCAAGCCGCTCTTTCAAAGGAGCTCTCGAGAGCAAGCGCTTTGCGAGCAAGCAAATAGTATGATCTGCTTAGAATGATACAAAAACTGGGGACAGTTGCTACTGGCGGTATATGCCGTTTAAAAAACCTACATTTTGCTGGCTGTTCAAACCGAGCTGATTTCAACAGGCGCTATTTAACGCATTTCGCACTAAATTTCATAAGAGTGAAAAAGAATTTTATTTCCAACATGGAATTCTCTCTCACTACCATGAAATTTGGTACGATACGCATCTCACCGCATGAAGTGATGCGTTTTCCGAAGCGCACCTTAAGGAATTTTTTTTTTTATCAGATTTGGATTGATATGCTAGAGAATACGAACCTGACAAAATTTTAAATCTGAGACGTTTTTTTTTGTTTGATCAAAAAAAACTAAATATTTCCAACTAGCTGTTTAAGACGGAATGCCAATATTCTGTTTTTCTTTCTCAATATGAACGCTGGAGTGATTCATGAATAAATTTAAAAACACAAATTTTGGATCGATTTGTTAATTATTTTATTAATTTTTATTATTCAGCGTAAAAGGTACATGTCTTCTGGAAAAGCTACTTTTAATAAATGCAAGCTCTGGTTTTCGCCACTCAGCGATAGAAAAAAAAATTATCAAAGAAAACTGAAGAGATGATTGGATCAACAAGCGAAATACGTGAAATCAAAATTCAATCTAAGAAGATACAGTCTCTCCAGAAATGTCTCGATTCTATAAAATATGTTTTAAATAAAGATGCAAGTCAATTTATTTGAGTTAGGTCAAAAATGGCTTTGTTTCCTTACATCTAGCTAGAGTATTTTCATTCCAAATGGTTTTTGTTATTGAATTTGCTTTCCAAAGTCACACTGTGATAATTCAACTTGGAATTCTGTATACTACAGCAAAAGACACTTAAATGAAGAACAGAACAAAACAATGTTCATGCCAAATAAAAGGAATATGAAAGTAAATAAATAAATACACAAATATTTTCTCTTACAGCTATTGAATAAATAAATGATTTCAATGTGATGATTCTAATAGTGAATCTACTGTTGCTTAATTTATGCCAAGCTAAAAGTATAGTTGCAACACATAGAAAATGATGACGCCAAATGTTTATTCAGGTTTGTACGCATTATAGGCCAAGTTTTGAGCTTCGTTTGAACGTCGATCCCATCCTCCACCGCCGCCATGACCACCGGACGATTGCCATCCACCAGTGGAGCCCGATGACCAGCCGCCGCCGCCTCCACCACCTGCTTGCTTGCTCGACAGCAATTTCTTAATACCGATGATTCCTGCCAGTAACAGAGCAATCTTTGATACGATCAACGCTTTACCGGCCAGCAAATAGAGTCCGGCAATTGCAACAGGAACTAGTGCAGCCATTTTCTGCAATTACAAAATGCATAAAAACGATTAATTTTAGTGCTATAAAGTGCATCTTTTGAAGTCTAAGGGCTTTTATGTAATTTTTAAAATAATTTGGTAATAATTTTCATATAGTTTGACGTGTATAATTTCCATTTTGAATGGCCATTTCTTATATAAAATCCCCCAAAATATATGCCATCAGTAGCTGGATGATGCTGGATATTCACTTGATTCTCGGATAGTTCTTAAGTTCCAAGTCAAGTGAAATTGAAAAAATGAAAATAACCAAAATAAGAAGGTGGAAGATACACCAAAGGAATATGTACATAAAAGCCCCTACGATGATTTTTCGCCCTAATATACAAACCATCATGAAGCCTGCCATCATCATGCTCATCATCTTCTTCATTTTACCACGACCTGCAAGAAAAATAAACATGCACAATACAATTTAATAAAGATCTTATAATATCAAAAAATTTGTGTTAGTTTTGAAATACATATGAAATAAACCATAAAAATACAATGTGTTGATGAATCTAGTTCTCTAGTTTGTTACGCAATCAATTGAATTCGGACAATTCGTGTGTGATGGAACGGTTCTTTTTGATGGTCAGAATGTAATATACACACTTATTGAGTTGCTCTGATCCACTAACTTATATAACGTATCGACAACAATAAGCGTACGACACAATAATAAACATGGACTTGTCTCGCACAACGGATCTACTGCCGCAATAGCCAAAATAATGAGATCGATTAGAAGCATCTATGTTATGTATTAACATTACTGAAGCTACGTGCTAAGCATGTTTGACATAGCGGTTCTTTGATATCTTTCATCAACAAATTTGAAAAAAAGAATGAATGAATGAATGAAAATAATGAAAGAATGACACAATTTTTGAAATGGTATACTAATATTAAGAGTACTCATGCTAGAAGTAATTGTTCATACTTATTTTCCGGCAAAACAATAAGACAATTTGTATATGCCCAAATCATTTTTTAATTATGTTAGTTGCAACTGAAAAGAAGCATATCAACTGCAAAACATCGTTGAAAAATGGTTGATATCATGCACATGTGAAAGCACTTAAACACCGTTTGCCGTTGTCAAATTGACGATTGAACCTTATATCAATCGAACATATAATAGACAAACACTTGCATGAAACAATGTTAATTATATTCAACTTCCATTAAAAATATAATAGAAAAAGTTTCAACCTATTTTAAGTAGAATCAGATTTTTTGTTGTTAAATGAAAAATGGTATCATCCAATTGTGCATTAGTGATTTTTCAACATTCATTGAGGATTGCCGTCGTAATTGGCCTATTTATCAATATTAAAACTTTACAACGTGTCATTTGTGACACGATCAACAAAATTCAACTTTTTCTGCGCCTAAGGTAAATGTGCACTGCTTTGTGTATTCTACGCATGATCTTCAGATCGATTTGTTTTTCAAATATCAATTCTGTTGATTGAAGGAGAATTCAAAAGAAAGCAATAGCCAAAATTGAATGAAAAACATGTAGGACAAATAATTCCCAAGCTATCAACTAGTGGTTTGTCATCGAAGCATCTCTCTCTCTCTCTCTCTCTCTGCATTTTCTATTCTTCAATTTGTTCCTTCGGATCTTCTTCGCTTAATCTTTGCAAAGACTCGTCGCAAAAGGCATATTTTCTTTTTTCACAACTCTTCGAAATGTATACATTTGAACGCTGTCGATTTTGTTAAGAAGACGGCTCTTTGAAATATTGTCTTTAGTTTCCCGTCACGTTGCATGATCTTCAATTGTTGTTGGCACCAATTATGGCCATGATCACAGTCTTTTTCCCATTCTTTCATTTCAAGAAGCATATATAAATGTCATTTGATTTCACTTTTTCTTGGCTAATTTCGCCCAGTGCACACCGTTTGTTTCATTTGTACGCTATACAAGTGAACACAAAATATAACTGTTGACCTCTATATGCGATTCTCAGGCGTTCGTTTGGTATTTTCGCTACTGCTATGTCGGATGAATATACATTCTTAGAGTAAAATCATAACTTTCAAACAAATGACGAGCATTCTGTGGCAAGCGTAACCAACGAAATGTCTTTATTATAGTCACTGAGACATTCCGCTGATATTAGCAAAGAGGTATCTATTGCAATATGAGTTTGAAGAATCCATTTATCAGAAAAGTGTACATTTGCTTTTGTGTAACCGCGTAAGAAAGAATATTGGGGTATAGAAGCATTGTTAGATGCAGCTATTGTGTATGTTCGTTTTTTTTAAAGAATGAAGAAAAGTCTGCCTTTTTAAGTAGGATCACAAAACATCTGTAAAAAACAGAATCCACTAGCATTCATTTATAAGAGATTACTTTAGTAGAAATAAAGTCTATTTCTCTTTAATTGACGATCTTTTTTGCTAATAGACGCTAACAATGTTTCTGTATATGTATTAGCTATTTTATATTTTTTACGGGCTACTTTTTCGTTTCAATTGTCCGACGATTTGTCTGATTGCTGATTTATACTCTCTATTGCGCAAAATACTTTTATTTGCAGAATAATGGCGTGAACGTCAGAGTATATCAATAGCTGGTACGAGCAGGACAGCTGAGAGCAACCGCTGTTAACCATGAAGAAAAACATCACCAGCGCCTGCTTTCAGTAGCGTCGCCCTTGATATGCTCTGGTGAATGCTTTATCTAGCACAAACTGAAACTAGACAACATTAAATTAACAACAATTTCGCTTTTTTTCAGTAGCTTTTCAGCTTTCTCAATATAATCGGATGGAGATGAAAATTTAATAGTGTTTGCAAGAGAAAAGTGTATAGCTTTTGGTGTGTCCTCGATGTTCCGGCAAACATACTTTTTCTCATATGGATGCACTCTGTGTACATTTAAAATACAACGGCAGTTTTGCAATGCAATTAAAGCAATTGGACAGCATATTAATGCTATCGTTCGTATTGTTCTCTAAACAGTTTTAATTTTCATTTTACAAACTTTTCTTCCAAGCGAAATTCATAGAAACGAACGTATAATTGAATACAAAGAGTCTCCATCTAAAAATGTGGTCTACTCGTAGTTAAACTTGTCTCTTATTTACCCATTAACAACTGAATCCCTGAATATTGCTGAAATATTACTTTTTCGGCTAATGTGGAATCATTAATCATTTCATTGCTTTTTTCTTTCTGTTCGGTTCGATGAATCTATTGCTTTTCACTTTTCACAGCATCGAGAGAAGATTTACTCAGCATTTGGTTCATCGACACCAGTCAGATTTTGCTATTAATCATCTATCATATTATTTCTCAGTTGTTTTAATTTGAAAACAGATTGAAGCTGAAATTTATTACTTTATCAATTCAATAAATTCGAGTTTTTCGAATCCGAACAAATTTTGGGAAGCATTCAAATTTAATTGTTTTTTGGAAGAATTATTTTGTGCAATATATTTGAAGTATCGACAAAAATGGCATTCATGGTGGCAAATTAAAAAATCTCTGCTCGCCAAATAATCACCTGGCATTCGTGCAAATAAGTAACTTGTGATAAATTTGAAAAATCGTGGCGTGCATTGAAAGTAAAATTGCATTTGTGGTGCAATCACGATTTTATATTTGAAAAAGAAAAGAGAAACTTCCTTTTCGTTGCACACAATTCAACAAAGTTCCCGTAGATTCATGCTTTGAAACGAAATAGCGCATTCATTTCTCCTCTCTAAAGGCCTTTCAACCTTAACAATCTATAATAAAAGACTTGATGCACTGTGTTTATTCGATTCGGCGGGGCCAGAACGTTTGATTCAATGCGAGATCACGATTTGATACATGCATTATTTGCATCTTGTGCATCGTTTCGACAGACTATATTTAGCCATTATTTAAGTAGTACTTTCATTTTGAGATTGTGTGCTATTTTTCAAGAAAAGAAATATATACAACGAGACCTAGCTGATCTATGTTTATTGCGTAGCTTTTGTCTGTTTGGGCTATGAGCTTTCAGGCATCTTAATTGAATTATTTGATTTATTCAGGCGTTCTTCGGTAAATATGAAGAGAAAGTAACTTTGGCCCAACGCCAGATAAGTTGGTCTGATAACTAGCGATGCTATGTTTCCATTTGAAAAGATTTGGATATGTTAAAAGGATGCTATTTTTCTGTATACGAGTCATCTTTTTTATATCGAAATTTCATATGTTTCTTCAATGAATTGTCTATAATTGCCTAAAATCTCATTACTTCTGGTTTTGGCGTGGCCAATCGATTAACAAATAGAGGGCCAATGAAAGATTTAGTGTCAGATACTACGCCAATGATCTCAGTAGTGAAAGTGCAAAACGGTATTCAGAACCCCGAAAAATTGCTCAGAGAAAAATGTATTGACGCATTAAATGTTGGGCCCGATTGAAAAACAATGAACTCAAATTTAATGTGTTATGAATCGATTGATTGCGTTCGAAAGCCGTTCCCTAACCCGTATTCACGCACCAAACAAATTTTCTTGAGATTTCCCTTGATTTGAACTCTAGTGATCTCAATTTTAGCAGGTCTCTGCCGATTGGAACGCGGTGTTATTTCAGTTGGGCCCAACGAAACGATGCAAGAAAAATACAAGCAGGAATCAATTTTTTTCGCTGTTGTCGACGACAACTTGTCGTTGCTAAATTTTTTATATGATATTCTCTTTATTAAGCATTTTCGTGAATATGAACCATATTTTTTTTATTTCTAGTATAGTTATTTTCCGCACATTCCATTCACAATAGACACACTGAGCGAACCACTGAAAAACACCAAAATCAGGTTAATTGTATATATGTACACACAATAAAAGAGAATAAGAGGCAAAAAAGTAAAACGAACAACGGCGCACATAATGCTAAAATACAATGCATATCATGTTCTGTTGTAGTCAAAGTGTGAATTACATACTGAAACAAGTACTCGAAAAATGAAAAATAGAATAAGATGAAACGCGCATGCAAAATGAAATGGGCGCACGAACGAAAGAAATCATAGTCTATCTGGATCATGCCTTATGAATATTGCTGAATCGCTGTATATGTAGGATTCATTCAACTTACATTCAATTTTATTAATAAATGCATGTTAAAATCATGAACAACTTCGGATGGGAATGATCCAGAAAAATAGACAAACCTACATTTTCTCATTTATTGAGGTAAATGAATGGTTCACAGATTTTATTTCCTCGATTGTATGCGTAATGAAGGACTTCAAGCGATTTTGTGATTGGCACATGTAACATTTGGTCGATTCTCAATGTGCGCATGTTTAAGCTACATCATCAAATTCAAAGAACGATTAAAAATGACAGTTCCATTTGATTAGTTGAAATCTATTGTTTTCGTACTTTATATTGCTTCTCTCTCACCATCAACACGCGAAGTCACTAAAGTGGTGTGCTTGATTCATTTATGGCATGGGCGCAATTCTCTTTGCATTGACGAGAACAAATGCTCAAATGAGTTAAACTATTGTAATGTATCATTATTGATTGTTCTTTCTCCTATTTCTATTCTTTAAATATGGAAAGGCAATTTAATTGACTCGGCTGAAAATTATATACTACGCCAGCATTTCGAACTAAATGTATGAACGGAAGAAAGTGAATAAAAGTACAAATAAAAAATGATGATTTGAAAATTTTTAATCGATTTTACTTCTTTGAATGCCAATACCAATCCAAATCAAAATGAGTGTTTTCTTTTAATTCAATTGTATCAGTTATTTTTGTTGAAGAGAAATTAGTCCCTTGATGCGCAAATCGTGACTATCGTGTATTAAAGCACAGTGAAGTTCAGCAGTATATGGCAAAAGATAATTACAATTAAAATTCACTTGAAATTGAAGTAGAAATTCGAACTGAACAAATAATTAAAAGTATGACTGAATGATGGTAGGCTCATAAAAAACATGGATTCGAATATGATTAATTCAAATGGGTTGTTTACTCATGTACGTGATGCTTGTTTTCACTCCTAAAAATGTGTGAAAACCGCAAAGAAAATTGCGAATAATTTGTAAAATATCATGATATCAAATGGTTAAAATATATTATATGCACCTTTTCCACCTCAACCACTTCAAGTCATCGACGTTGATTGTAAGCGAACAGTGACTTTGCAGGTAACGATGAGTGTAAATGTTATTAACATAAAGTATGCTTAAATTACTATAATTTTCAAATTATTCAATTATTTGTTTGTAGATCAGCACGTAAACACTGGAGACGATGCAAAAAAACGAGTAACAGAACGAAATTCGCTTCTGTTCAGCAATAGTAGAGCAAATAGAATATTAATTCTCTTAAAATGTTATAAGTTCTTTTCCATTGAGCGAAGCATAGCTAATTTAATTTTTTCCCGTAAAAAAGGTTTTCTGCCTATTGAAATCTTTTTTTTTATTTCAAAGAAACTCAAATGTGGAAATGAACTGTTGGCCCACTTTTGTTGTTGGTTTAGTTTTCCCACAAAACAACATTCTTGTTATTTTTGTAATCTCAACAGAACTACAAGCAATATTTGCTGGAAATAATGATGAAATAAAACACGAAACGTGATCTTCTCTAACCGCTTTCAAATATAAACAATAATGCTTCGTCATTCAATTGAAATCATGAATCGTAATGATGCGTTTCGTTTCGTTCAAGTTAGAACAGCACGGTGTTAAGTGATACTCAATCAAAGAAATTCTTGTGAATATCGTTTGCAATCGCAGCAAATTGCGTTTGACGGACATTTCTTATGCATCAGTGAATGACCAACGATTCGCTCGTTTAATAGCATGCAAACCTGATCCAAAGCACCAGATGGAATGAATACAACCGCACTTAATGAGCGAATACAGATCAGAATGAGAATGTGATAGATGTAGTCGGTTAAACGCATAGTTGACGATGGTAACATACCAAACCGTTTTTATTTCTTTTATGCGGAGAACATTCTGATTAGGTTTCATCTGTGCAGCCATGAGATAAGCTTCAATTTAACATAATTCTAAATGGATTATGGAGTGGTTCACCATTATCTTGAAATTTCCATATTTACACCGCGAATTTTATAAAGTGTCAATTTGGGAATACTAGTTGTAATGAACAATGAAATGCAAGATGTATTCTTTTCTTTTTTGTCGAGAACAAAATCAATGAGCGATACTTTATTTGCATGTTTCTTCACAGCAATGGACATTTAGCGGGTTCCATTTGGTGAACGTGATTAAGAGAATAAGTTGGTATATTGCAATTTTAAAGATCCTTCAAAGCAATCTCACATCAATATTTTTTCACATTAAATGTACGAAATACATTAAAAGTTCCAGCTGCAGATTCATTACAATCAAAGGTTAGTGTCTGATTTGGAATAAAACGCGATTGGTTTAGTCAAAAAAAATGTTACAATTAATCGATCAATATTCATTTGTTCGGCTCACCTTCTTCAAGTCCTCGTCCCAGTTCGTTCGGTGTCACTTGTGGCAGACTGATTTGAATTTTGCGGCCACTGATGTAACTGGCCAGTTTATCAGTAATCATATTGTTTAGAAAATAATCGCGATCTTCCATGCTACGGGGCAACATTTGATCTAAATCATTTTCGCTGAGTGTTTTTGGTGTTTTCACTGCCATATTTTCCACACCAACTACTCTAACGCCGTCACCAATGTTAATCACATCGATTTTAGAGATACGATCGATAAATGTCACAGCCTTTTTCTTCAAGCACATCGACACTCCACCATCCGATCTCTGGCATTCATCATAGATCCGTAATATTGATCGTAATCCTGGCGCTGCATTACTACTATTCGTTTGTTGCTCCTCGCTGGCTAAACAAATCACTGCCCATAACAGCACTATGACAAATCCACAGTAAACTTTCTGCAGCATTTTTTTTATCCCTTATTAATGTTCAAATAATCAAGAAGAAATATTTAAAGACTCAGAAGGGAACTGGACACAATTTGCGGGTGCTAGCCAATACAAAACACACAAACAAAATACACAGTATCAAAACAGTTATTTTTTCGTTCAAATATGCACTGATATTTTTTTGGTTTAGCGATTTTGAGCGTACGGAGGTTATATTCGTACTGGTGGTGCTCGTTGATAAAGCAGTCACATTTATATAAAAATCGTGTGAACTTTGTATTATTATTTTAATCAAATTGCTATGTGTGTGTGTGTGTGTAGCGCAATGAGAGAGTACAATAAAGACGTGTCACAATGGAGCAATGGGTCGATGGGAAGTCAAGACTCAAGCATAGCTGTGCCAGGAAGAGAGAGAGAGAGAGGGAGAGACCAAAAGCAAATGTGAAAAATAGGTAAAAGAAAATACGTGAAAAAGTCTACTAACATAGTTTGGGTCGATGCAAAGGAGAATTTCTTAACCAGCACGAGAAAAAGTAAAGGCAAAGCGAACTCACCAATGCCGCAAAGAATGTGTACGACAAATGAAATACGATTGCAAGTGTCAAAAGAGGAGAGGTGAAATGAAGCAGATCTCATTTCGATTTCGGTTGGTCGACGTGCGAAACGCTTACTCGACGCGCGACACAAATACATTGCCAGATTACTATTTGCCATATTCTGGTTTGTCTATTGAATGAGTTTATACAGACACAAACACACCAGCCATCAGAACCCAGATTGAGTACGCGCAAGTACGCTAACGGAAATTGAAACCACATAAGGTTAAACGGCACGCAAAAACGTCTGAAATAACGAAGAAAGCTGTGCATTTGTGGTTGCTACTTGAGCTACTGATGTGTGTATATCACATTCCCAATCACACGTGAACAGTTTTCGGTTTATCAAAAGGATTTATATTAATTGTATAAAAGCAACCGAGGAGAGAGAAGGAGAGGGAGAAGTGCATACGCTGCCATAGCAAAAATGATATTTTGAATATTGTTTGTATTGTTCCGGATACATCTTCAACCATCATATGTATAATCAAATATCAATTACGAGAGAAAGCTAATTCTACTATTTTATCGTTTAAGTCAGTGAAAACATGCATTCGATGTCTTTACAATGCATTGGATACCTTATCGATTTGAGATAAACAACGACAACAGATTCATTATTTGCATTTTTTTGCATGCATTTTTATCATTGATTTATTTTGTGGAATTTTCGTCGACGAGATTTATGACTTTTTGCCTCGTTGTTGGTCTTTCATTCAAGACTCACCTAACCAATCGATCAATTTCAGTTACATTACATCTAAGCCATAGCGCGTTTATTGTTCGATGTAGATTCAACGCTGTAGAAAAGAGATTTTAATTCTATGTGCAATGATGCACGCGCGGTTAAATGCGGAACGATGCACACTATGCGTTTTTGAAAGAAGCACACAAAATATTCAGCCTCATTCGACCTCTCTACTCATTTCTCATGTTTAGCTGCGATGTTCGAATTAAATCGCATACGAGCATTGAAATAGAGTGGAATATGTACGGACAATGCGTATAATGCATAAAAAAAAACTCTTCTGAATACAATTTTTGTTCCGATATTAACGTGGTTATACGCTGCAACAGATGGATTTATCAGCAAGAAAAAATAATTTTGTAAAAAAGAAAAAAACATTGGTTCGTGTTTATATTCGAGCATGTTCCTCGAAATCTCAAAATAAGTATGCTTATGATTTGTTATTTTCTGATAAATACGCATAGCCATGCCTTTATCGTAACAACCTGAATTAATCAATAAAGATATCATTCCTTTGATGAAGCGTGAAAAATTCATTCAAATTAGTTATTTCATAAATAAAAACCATCGCAATGTTAGATAATAACACCTACCAGTTGATTCATTGATTGTACGAAATCCATTTCTCTTTCAAGCAGCTGTTATCCGAAAATCGAGTCATTGCATTGAAGAAAATTTTAATTATTGTGCATTAGATGTACTTTATATAATTTAAAAAATTAAGATGAATGGTGAAAATTAAAGCCAAATTTAATTACGGAGAATTCCATCAAAACTGCGCGTTTTGTATACTGTATCGAGTTTTGATACAGAGCGAGCGAGAGCGTGAGTGAATTGAGAAAAAATATTGCATATTGTCTATTTTGTAAGACACAATAAAAATGAAACGATAAATTGGATGTACACAATATAATAAGTAATCAAAAAACTGAACGATTTTTGTAGCTTAGCTCATCTACGGACTGTGGATTATAAGATAATATTAATCAGAAGAGCAACATTGTTGTACACCTCGTCATTCATCAAAGATAATCAGCGTGGAATGATTTTTCTTTCATTTATAATGATGGAAAAAGTGTATAAATTTTCGGTCGAAATATAAATAAAAGTAAAAGTGTACAAAAACATTTCTTTGCTTTCGTTTCAATTCTTGTGTAAAAAAGGCTGAGCAGTAGTTAGTTATCCAGACCGCATTTCGAATAGAACTCGTATGGGTCTGTTTAGAAAGAGTACGATTAAAATAAATTCAACACCGAATGTCACTAAATGAACATGTCAAAAATAACATTTTAACATTTTGTTTGGTTTAAAAGAATATCAAAATCGTTAAGGCATTTAGCAAATGCCATTCACTGAGAAACAAATTTAATTTGAACTTGTTGAACTTAAGGAACACTTCTGATTCATATCGCGATGTAACATGAAATAATTTTCTTTTTTCTTGATTTATAAATTGTGATTTAAAGCGAATTTATGTCATTAGAACAAAGTGACACAGAAAGTTTTCTACGTTTCATACATTTATTAAGTATAAAATCATTGTTGAAAGATATTTAGATATCTGAAAGTCTCATCGGATGGGTGTTATCTGGGTCATACATACCAATTTTGTTCATTATTAAAACAAATAATGTGAGCGAGAGTTTTTCATGTGTCCAATCGTGCCATCGAATGGCTTTCTTCATGAAGAAACGTCTCATGGAAAACGTGAAACATTCACAGTAATCAAAATCACACATATTTAGCCACGTTTGTGTGCCAAAAATAAAAATCATTTATGTGCTGGGCCTGGTTTCGCCAGAAATCAATTCACTTTAATAGGATCTTTAAAAACATTTTGGAAGTTTAACAGTAAAACCTGAATATGAATTCAAAAGTAAATATTCGTCCAACATTTTAGTACCGCTTCGAAACTGAAGCAGCCCAATATCAATGGTCTATTGTTTTTACTACTCCTCGAAAAATTCACGTCGTGTTTTGAGACGCAGAAAAAATTCGCATTGAAATGATATTGTTGCACTTCACACTATAGCTTTCAAATTATTTTTACAGCTCATATGAATTGATAAATATATACACCGGATAACATTCGGAGAAATAGTATAAATTGTATGCCCGTCCCGTTAATTGCAACATTAACTCAATCGCATAACTGTTTTTATACTTGTTTACTTGTCGACTTCATCAGATGATAGATGATACGAACAATAAATAATAATTAATTGATATACTTCGATCAATCCTATATATGCCTGGGGTTAGACATGAATGTTAAGTACACAATCCATTTCAAATCCTAATGAATCATAATAAAAACTCTTACATGCGTAAAACTAACTTTTCTGCACAAAAAATCTATGGGTTTTCGAGGTTTTTCATTGATGACTTAGAATTTGTATTGGGATCATATTGTATGAAAAATAATCACTTCTGACCAATAGGCAGTCGGTTGATTAGTTTAGGACTTTTTTGACTGGACTCCAACGGTACTTTTGGTCAGTATTTCAGTCTTTTTCATATTAGTTCCAAATCATGGATCAAGATAACTTTTTCCAAAATAAAATGCACGTATGATCGTTTTTTATCGTTATTTATTCATTTCATTGCCTAATTTTGGATGAGTACACGTGCAAAGCCAAAAGGAGTGACAAAAGGCCTCCTAGAAAATCTGATTTTTTCTTTAAAACACAATCATAATTAGGCTGATGTAAGCTACAGAGAATAAGTTATTTTTTGATATCATTATTCGGTTCTGCATTTGGGTTTTACAATATTCTGCCACTCCAAGAACTGATTACGCAATTTTCGAAATCCGAGTCTGAATCCGAAGTCAAAGTCTTCGTACAGAACTACTGCTTTTTGCGATGAAAATATCTTTGTGCCTTCTTCGTACATTTTATTCAACTCGGAAACATATTGAGCATCGGTGCTGGGCAAATCCAAAATGCTGCAAAATTTGTCGACGTAGGCTTCTAGTGATTCAATTTCTACAACAAATAGGTCCCTTGCTTTTCCTATAAAGTGTTTCCGCTTTAAAATTTTGCTGCGCAGATTTTCACGCTCAGCCTTAAGATCTTCATTTTTTTCAATACATTCTTCATATTTGGCTATAAATTCTTCGTTTGTAAATGTAAGATAAATATTTTCCTCATTCAATAGTTTAATGGCATTCAGTGATGAGCCAATCGTGCTATATCCATATAAAAATATTTTCAAACGATTAATAAATTCGGTCTTTTTTTGCTCGTCTTTGAATTTGCCAACATTCAGCTGTTGAATTCGGCTATCAAGATTTTTATTTTTCAACTTTTCAAGAAAAAGTTTTGCTGTTTTTTTCATAGTAAATATATCTACAACGTATTGATCACCAGACACTATTAATTGCTTCGGATATTTAACCCGGAGAAGAAGTCTACATTCGTCGGACGGAGGTGAACAGCTGACCAATATTGAGTGATCCTATGCAATTCAGAGAAATTCATTATTCATTTGATTGAAAATAACGAAATGTTGACTTACGTAATTTGTAAAAAGAAGAACCAGAAGAATAATTTGATTTGAGAACTGCATTTTTGTTCGATGAACAAAGCTGAAAACTTTTACAAGCTGAAGTGCTTGCTAGTTATATTTCAATTTGGGTATCAAAAAGAGGATGCCTGGCATGTGCTCAAATTCACCTGAGTAAATATTTTTGAGAACAAGCCGATTTTTAATGAGGTTTCATCAATGCGTGTAGCGTTTTCTATAATTTACATTGAGATGTGCTATTTTGCATTTGAGAATATGTAAAAATGAAGATATAAGGAAGTTAAGAATAATGAATAATAAGAGTTCATTTCACATGTTTGATATTGAATAATAAGGCTCTGCCAATCTTTTGAGTCACATGTTGAATACATTGTTTGCTTAAACTACACACAAGCGAATATGTGTAGTACATGTCTATACATAGAATTGTTTGTGAGTGCTGTTTACAATGTCGATTCTAATATATTTATGATTCGGCCATAGCATTTCTTTTAATTCATTTAATGTCAATATATCAATTTCTTGTCAATAATCATTCGAATATATGTATTGGCCTAAACCATAGTCCTCACAGCGTATCCAATGAACACGACATTTCAAAAAAAAAAATTGATGAAATCAAAATTTTATTAGTTTTGAGTAAGGAAAAAATGATTTAATTTAATTCTAATAAGAAAAGTAATAAAATTCTGATAAAAAAAAATATAATAAAAATCTAATCAGAAGCAATAATTATTACTTTTTCATCACTAGCAAGAACTGATAAATAGTAAAATAAAAGAAATCCAATAATTTTGAAGAATTGCTCCACTTTTTTTAATATTTATCATTAATTTATTGTGAATAAATCCTGATTCCAAAAATTAATGAATTTTTTGTAACAGACCGAAAAGTACCAGGAATTCAAAATTTCCATTAATCTCTTTGAATAGTTTGAATTTCAAATTCGTTTCTACTCCTTAGTACATTTGGCTGAGCTTTAATAAATCGATCCACCTCATTCTGTGCCTTCCATAATTTACCGAGTGAAATGTTTTTTCACCATTTTTCCTCAGACAAAAGGTAAGATTGATGGGGATAAGTTGCTAATCGAGATTTCATTATTTTGTCTTTGATGATTTTTCGAACTCTTTTCATGTGTCTATTGTTCACGCAATTTCTATTTTCACTCTGAAAAAAAATTACCTACTCTTCAATTTGGAAGTGGCAAACTCCGAATGTATCATATTCACATGAGGTTAATGGTTGCCAATATAAAAGTCATGAATCAACGAAAGAAAGTGATCCCCACATCTTAATTGAATATCGTAATTTGTTTTCACTTGAATTTTCTACCAAGGTTTTGGATACATTTGAAAAATAATATGCGCATGTTTGCATGTGTCCTATGTGAATTTGAAGCCTCTTGCGTCTTTATTCATTCATGTGATTCATGATGTTGATAAATCCCGCCACATTGCTGTTGCTTGCAGCCTTTTACTTTGTTCATTGCTTCGTTTCACATTCATCGAATTCTTTGAAAAATATACTCAAGAAATCGTGAAATATTTGAGATGTACGGAGACCACAGATCAATTGAACATGTTTAAGCTGGTTGATATGTCTTATGATTCCAACTCGATATATGCCAAGAGATTAAAACCACTGTGTTGAGAAAGAATCAATGACACTGATGTGCAATTTATGGAAATTTCTCAGCTTTTGGCCATTTGCAACTGAGTTTGTTATTTGGCATCGTTTCGAAGATTTTCTTGCACTTTTTTTATTGCAACGCTTGAAGCAGTTTTTTGCAATGTCAATATTAATGTGCAAATTGAATCATAGAATTGTGAGATGCTCACTCGCTCGTTTTGAAAAAAAAATCGATTCTTCGAACGAATCACCGAAATGCGCGCCGATCCACATCCATCGAAGGGTGTCTAATTTGTTTCCATGATTTCTAATGTGTGTTTTTTTTTTTTTTTTGTATTTGGTGATGATATTTGATTCCGTTCATCATCAGCGTGAGTAATTTCCATGGCTGAATGTCTCTCCATAAAGTTCTTCGAATTGACTCATCTCTGTTCGAGTAGAAAACAAACAAATCAATCGACTTTATCATTTGAATTAGATCAGCATTCATCGATTTTTCAAATGTGTAGTTATACTTTAATCAGATTCACAAACTAAATGTACTTTAATGGAAATATGTAATTTTGATAATTTCCATTTTGACACAGCTCTGAAAAAATTCTATTTTAGCATGAAAAGTATCATAAAGTAATGAAGTGTCTCTTTATAATTGTTATCAAAATAACCAAAACGATACGGTAGTTAAATTTTATTCATGAATGAGAAAGAAAAATGTCTCCCTATTGCATAGATGCTAATGGTATTGGATTGGAAAGAGATGCAGAGTGGAATGTAAAATAATTTGCTCTATTGTAGTTTTCTAAATGAAATGACCACAACGGCGACGATCATTAGTCACGGCTACAACGACGTCGATCGTTATTTTTTAGATTGTTGAATGTCGATTTCAATAGAAATTATTTAGACATTCAGGTTCGTAGCGGAGCATGTGAATTGCGCCTATGATACTCGCAGCAATGATTGTATGTGATCCTCACTCAGAGTTCTCAAAACTTGGATAGAGACAGATATTTTGCACAGCTTCATTGTGAGCAGTTTGAATGAACGACGACGGACACACTTATTACTGTGAGCAACAAAGCGCTCACGTTCAACCACTCAGCTGTCTGCGTCTTCATGGAAAACACACTGAGTGCTCGGTTCATTAGAGTAGCAATGCTACTATATATTTTCACTGTTTTTGACATTTTTAATAGGCACTTTCAATCACACTCAATCGATTTAGGTGTATCATGCTGTTTTTCAATTCTTATTCTTTATTGGTTTCGATTAGTTCAACAGACAATATTGTATCAATGAACGTATCGCACAACAGATTGTTTGCAGTTTGATGGTTGCTTTCTCTCATTTTTCGTTGTTTACATTTTCTTCTTCAATTGAGTGATACGGCATGTACGATAGATTGAGGTTTTCGGGTTTCAATTCAAAGCAAAGGTAAGTTTGCAATTAGCTCAAGAATTGGGTTAAACAGTGTCGATCGAATTGGCCATGCTACGACCAGTGTAAGCAATCAATGTTCACCTAACAAATATTTACAGTGACCTGCATAATTCGCAACGCCCAAAGTATAAAATTAAAATAGCAACGATGCTACTTGAAATACGTGGTCGGTCTCACAACACACAATTAGTTTACAAAATCACAATAAATTCAATCAATAGATAAGTTGGAAAGGTAATTCCCGGATAAAAGACTTTTTCCTTACGTGGGAAAACGCGCATTTAATGGCGCTAATTCAAAGAACGTTCGAGTATTTTAAATTATTAAATTCTTGAGAGCCATTGTTTAAATTTTAACCAGTGTTTAAAAGACCAGAAACAAATTTAAAGTACTGCCTGGAAGAGTAGGTCGCCAGTTTTTGTAATTTCCCATTCTTCACGTATATATAATATTAAAATAAGTGCATTCGGAAGCGACTGTTCAGCTTCGATCGTTAGAATGGCTTCGGAATCGAGAAGAAAGAAAGAGAGTCAAGACAACGAATCGATATAAATAAGAATATTCTACGCAATCCGTTTGAATGCATAACTCCTAAAACATTTCTAATCATGACTTTCATTGCACATTCCATTTCAATGCATTTCACCAGCAGGTTACTGAAAGGTATTTGGCCGCATGCAAAATAAACGCTTTTAAAACATGCCTGTACCAATCGTGATTCGACAAGGTAAAATCGCTGCTACAATTGCAATTTTTCTCTTCATTTCATTTTGCTTTTATGCTTGTACACATTTATTCATTCGTGGTGGATCGCGCGTTGCTGTTGATACTGTGCTATTATAAACGGACGGCCTGTTGCCAATTTCAAGATCATTAGCATCTCTTTTGCTTTTGCCCAGTACCTTCGAATTCAATAAAAAACAACATGAACGCCGTACTCTATCTCTCATTTCACCGGCAATATGCTCACACATTTGCTTTAATCTTACATTGAACTCAAAATTGTGGTATTTAAACAGCGAACATGGAAGGGACCGAGCAAAGCGAAATAAAAACTAGCTAAAAAACAAAGTTGGAGCACAGAAAATTAAAAAAAAAATATAATACAGAAAATTAAGTAAATAAAAAGCTGCAACAGCGAATGAAAAAATCACACAAGTCAGTGAAAAATGGAATCGAGTGCACTTGCTTTTTTTGCAATTGTGCCAAGCGTAAATACGAATCACAAGAATGCATAATAAATATGCATGTGGTTTATGTACCATCTATGCAGACTCCACAAACATACAAACATATTTTCGCACACAAACTTGATGAACTAGCATGGAACGCGAAAGAGATGATCTTTGTTTTTCTCTCGAAAAATAGTTTCAGCGCAACCAGACCATTTCATTCATGCAAAATAAATTATGTTTTCTCGCCACTTTTTTCATGTTGTTTCGTTATAATGGTTTCTTTCTGTTACCTTGCTTTCCCATCGCAATTCACAAACTGCTGACTCAATTTCAGCAGCAACAACAACAAATACATTATCCATTCCGCTGCTCAATTTGTGAGACTTGAGCGGCTATTTACGGAACAACATCCGGCATGAGACAAATGGAAATAATCATAATAATCGACGTCGAATATTTTATGTTGAAATTATTAGGACTCACAGCAAACCACAATTTCAATGATAATATGACATTTTCAAGCTGTTTGAGATCGTTTTCGATGGTTGTTTTGTCGTGGCTGACAGAAAAATCCGAGTAACGGCCACTTGATGTTCAGTAATATTTTATTGTAATCAGCAGCTATACAAAGAAACGTGATTTTCAATTCAAAAATGCAGTCGTGTTTTTTTGCTGTTCTTCATCAATACACTGCGTTTCTATGCAATCAAAAATGCTCGCACGCAGTTGGAATTCACTGATTTCCATATTCTACAACAACACAATCAAAGTCCTCATTGATTTCACTCCATTTCAATTGTCACTTCAAATGCGACAGCATTTTGTTGGTATATTCATGAATTCTTGCCAATTGGGACTCTTTCATAGACTTCATCAGTTATAAACTTATATTTTATTACAATTCTTATCACGATCAAATTATTAGTTGTTGGGCTGTATATGCCCATAATTCAAAATCAAATTCGGTTTTGGAAAAAATTTCGCGATGTGAAAATTACAAATGATTCAGATTGACCACTGATGTGTTTTAAAATATAAATTTCTTATTGAACCTAATTGACTTATGACATTAACCCGAATTTATCTATCCACTTTCGTTGCATTTGGAGTCAAATTTCTGCAGAGAAAATTGAACGTTGCAAAAATTGAGGCCAAGTTTAAGTACAGTGGGAGTTTGAAAACAAACTGGATTGAAGATCCGTTACGAATGTCAATCGGTCAATTGAGAAAATTGTTCGATTAACTTTACTGCATTTGAACGGCAAATAAATGGAATTGAAATCGAGTATGACATTGACATCAGCAGATATTGACTTTCTAATTGCTGCAAAACGCATTGTGCGTAATACAATTCCGGCTTTCATTCTTTCGCATCGTCGCAATGAAAAAATATTTGTACATAAAAATTCGAATAAATTATTGGTTGCGGTTTTTCGTTTGCATAACTCAATTATTAAAACAATTGAGGAAAAGTGCAAAGTATTTCATTAACATTTGATTGCTTTTTTCTTTTCTTCTTCAAATAAGTTTTATTGATAATTTCTACTCCATAGCGACACACTGAGCTGTTCATTTTTTTCATCTTTCATTTTCTTCAATTTTCCCTCTGTAGTTTGTGGCTCCGTATCGAACAGATGCAGCGCATGCTCCAAAAAGCCAGGCGATGTTTTTAGAAATCCGATGCTTAATGTGTGCCGAACTAATTCGTTTTCTCGGTGGAATAGTTTTTGATGTGAGCGATCCGACAATCAACATACGAAAATGATATTATATGTATTGTTGGAATTTGTTTCACGAATGTAATTTATCACGGCAATTCTTCTGTCCAACGTAATGCAAGCTGCAAATAGATGCCCATTTCTTTCTTACATTTATTCATTCATTCATTTATTCCAAGTTTGCGTTAGATGAATTTGAAGTGCTTTTTTCTCTTCGCAATCACACAAATATAGTTGTGTTTTGTTTTCTTTCGCATTGTAATCGTCATTTTTTAAAATTAACTAAGACAAACCGATCTTGATGAGCATCCATAATAATAAATGGAAAATAATAATTCTATCGTGAAATGATCGAGGTGCCGAAGAAATCGGTGATAATCGTGTTGTGCACGAACGGATGTGTTAAACAAGCAGCGCATAGGCGCACGCAAACACACAGCCCTTCGTCCGAATTAAATCACTACTTAGAAAATGATTTTGATCGTAATGAAAAAACAAGTCACTGGAGCTGTATGTATGAGTAATTTGTTTTTCTATTCTGCACACACCATTGTGTGTGGTAAAGGTATTGCGATCGGTCCAAGATTCAAAACGCTCGGAATAAGTTTTCTATGCGTTTTGAACCTAGAAAAAACGATTGCAACCATTCCCGGAGCAATTTTTTGTCCGTGTGTGGTACAAGCGGACCGTGCTTATATGGAAATTGAGAGCTATTCGAGAGTATGCCAATTGACCACGCCATCTTATTTTACATAGGTGAACTCAATTTAGATCCATTGTAGTACGAACAAAATTTTTACTCACACAAATAATAAAAACAAATGAGTCGTTGAAACGATTGAAATATCACATCAATACTACTGCCCAATATATGGCGCTGAAGAATAGATATTATTAAAATGTCTCAAATAGTACGGTTCCGTTTGGTGTGGTACGTTGTCCATTGTCCGTTGTCCGTTGTCCGTTGTACACACAAATTTGATAACACGATAACTCAAAAAATTGAGATTAGAATTGATCCAAAATCTACACACGAATTGAACTTCATTAGGAATAGAAACCTTTTAATTTTCAGCCAAATCGGATTATCCGATTCGGATAATTTTTTCGAGTAGCTTTAGTGGAGTCGAATCAATAAATGGGCAGTTTTTCAATATATATAAGAAACATTTGTAAGAAGACTATGTATAGTTCGTATTGTATCTTTATTTAACTTTCAGAATATTATTTTTTTATGAAAAAAATGAGTCATGCAAAATTTAAAGTCATTCCGATAAGATTTAGGACTACCTCCCCTGAAAAATATTCGATATCCGGGGTTTTTTCGAGGCCTTTTCGGGGTCAAAATTAAAATTTTATCATAGAATTGGATGAAGTATTTGTGATTTTCTAATCTGTGCATTTTTCATCAATTTGAATGCTCATTAACATTTAACGAAATTTATACATAACATAAATTTGGAATCATATCTATTGTTGACATGAATTGAAAGTTCACATCAGAGTGAACTTATTCGTAATTATTATTACAAATTCAAAAGCAGCGAACGTTTGTTGAAGTAAAAATTAGAAACTTAGATGTTGATTTATTTTTTTATTTAAATTTAAATTTAAATTATATGATGTGTAGTAATGACTTGAAATTCGATATCATCGTAATGACTTGACATTTTCTGTGATTTATTCTCAAAGTTGCATGATGATTCGTTAAGAAATAAACATCAATCCAATACAAATGAGTAGCAATCAATGAAAAACCCGTTAACCCAAACAATTTCGGGAAATGTGCGGAAAAGTTAGTTTTACGTACGTAAGACTATTTATTTCTATTTTGAATGATTTGGCGAATTCACAAAACCACACGATCAAAAGTCGAGCACGCGCGCTCAATGGAAGAATGTGTGATAGATGCAGATAGAGAAACTAATCGAATCATCGATACACACAATGGTGAAAAAATAAAACAAAACAATGGACGAGTGCAACTTTGAGATGAAGAAAGAAAGATACGGAGAAACGCCGAATCTCAAGCGCGCGCAACGAACGCATAAAAAATGCAATACATTTTTATGCCTTAATAGATTTGCTCTAGCAATTTATTGAAGCTAAAAATTTTATTCAATTATCGTAATGCACATTAACACGCTCTAAAACCACTGGTTCCCTAATGCGATCTTATTTAATGGTCGATCACTGACTGCTGAGAAACAATTGCTGAAGATCGCTCGTTGGATGTACACCATCTCTGTCTATCGCTGGGTACTGTTGCCACTTCATCTTAAAGTGAAGCAAATTTGACATCTGAGTTCGTGGCATCTTCACACATATCGATTTAGAATTGCATCTGGATAATTTTTTGGTGAATTTAGTGCAGAGTGTGTGAGTGAACGTTATTTGTTGAGAAAAGCAAGAAAAAGGACAAACTTTTCGAGAAAATCCAGGAAAACACCAAAAACCAAAATGGGAATAAAATTGCGGATTATCTATGCTGTTTTATGTGTTGTTGTTCTAGTTAAAGCCCACAATACCAAGCCATTAGCGGCCGACGGTGGCAGCAGTTTAAATGCATTCAGCAAATTTTATAGAAATTGTGAAAATGCCGAGGATATCTTTCGTTGTGTGAAGCAACAAGCATTAAAATTAGTCAATCGTGCGTTGAATTTACATTCGATCAATGTGGTCGATGGTGTAACACTAATGCATCGACGTGATCAACCAAATGCTCAAGCCAAATCAGCGGATAATGATGTACACAGTGAATCAGAGATTCGAAGTTTATCATCCGATCAATTGGATTCGTTTCTTATGAATGGCATTGGTAAATTGTTGACAAATTTCCAATTGCAATTGAATCTACCAAAAATTGTTAACTATGCACAAAATGAAATCGTCGAAGTGGAAGAGGGGCGAAAAAAGCGCAAGAAGTATCTGGGTCCATTCATTGCGGCTATGGCAATTAAAGCTGGTATTTTGAAATTGGCCTATCACTCAATTGCAATCGTCGCTGCAAAAGCTTTGAGTAAGTCAAACGATTAATAACAAAATTGTTTAATAATTCTGGAATCATGCCACTTTCCCACAAAAATTAGGGAAATATTCGCGTAAATGTCTAAATGCTATGCTAATTCACTGTTTATTCATTTTATTTGTTCACAGTCATCGGTAAAATTGCATTGGTTATAAGCGCGATCATCGGCCTAAAAAAATTGGTTGCACCAGAAGGTCACGAAAAGACCACATACGAAATAGTCAAACATCCGCATGTGCAACAATCTCATAGCTATTCATCTTCACACGGGGAATACGAGAACCATGATGGTGTTGGTCAATATCACAGAAGCTTTGACCAATATGATGAGCTAATGATGAAAAATCCGGCGTTCCGAAACAATTTGTCTCCTAACCTCAATTAATGTTGCGCAATTAATTGATTCTAGCGAGCAAAACGAACGAAATTGAGAAGAAACGTTTGAGAAAAAGTCAAATTATTAAACCAAATTAACAAAAATACTCAACGACCGAACTGGAAAAGCGATTATGTATTTGAAATTGGCATGAGTTTCTAGTTTGCAATTTAAGTTAAAAACAATGAAAAGAAAATTGGCAGATATTCGTACAAAGTATTGTGCATTTCCTAAAAAAACATCTCTGAAATCAGCAATTCGTGCGACATTACGCATTAAAACGAACATATCACATAACACCACACCTCACATTTGACATAAATTGCAACCAAGAAAACTTTCGTTTGCGTGAAACATCACGAAAAACTCATTCGAATACAATTATAAAAATAGACTTTAACATATACCAAATGCGAACATCTGTAGAACATCTTACCGATAATATCAAGAGGATAAGATTCGTGACAAAACATTACGTTATATTTAACGTATAAGAAATATATATACATGATTATATTGTTGTTGTTGTTGTAGATGAACGGGCTGATCAAAAAAAGAAAAATATTCTTCCGTTTTTCCCTTTAATTATTTAGTGATAAGTATTTATTTAAAACAAATCCCAATACCAATTTTGTTGTTTTCTTTTTATTGAGCATAACGAAAATTATTTTCATTAATTTGATTTTTTGTGTTGTGTGTGAAAGGAATAAGACGAAAATGAATGGCATACATTCGAAACCTTAGAAGTTAATCTAATCGTATTGTAACAGCAGACAGCGAGCTTGAGAAATTTATGAAATAAATAAATAAATAAACATTGCGAATACGTAATTTGAGACAAAAAAACACATGCATTTCACGCCAATTTTGCAGTCTCCATTTTTCCCATAAATTTTATTGTTTTGTTGTTATCGTTGCAGCGCATTTTTACAGGTTCAGACATTCAACTTGAAATGTTCAAGAGCATTTTTCATTGTATCACATAATAAATCAAAAAAGACCATTGTTTTCAGAAGTTCTTGTTTCCCTGCAGTAACAGTGCAATATGACGTGACACAGAAAGCAATTCTATGATTCATTACTTTGTGTAATGAAACATCGAAATCGACCCTGTTCAACCGCAATGAAAAGTTGCCGTTGAGTCGATAAGTAATGCGTCATCCGGCAGTTTTCAAATTGTAATTTTGATACAGATGAACAAATTTACAATTTAAATTTATATTATAAATCAGATACGATTTTACGAATTGAGTTATTTATCGTATGAATGCTCACAATACAAGATAAAAAGTTTCTAAAACATGTTCAAGTTGTTAGATGACACTCCAAATTATGGGACCAAAAGTGTCGTTCCGCTTATTTTTCCTCAAAAATCGATATAATTCATTGATGCGATTTGAACCGAGCCTTGCCAAATTGTGTGAATTTTCTGAAATTTATTCTGTGCAAATCAATAAATACCTCTGATACCTCAAATCTTAAGTTAAGTCGAAACCCAAGTTATTGAAACCTCAAGGGAATAACAATCTGAAAATAAAATACGATTCACACAATTTGAAGACGTTTGATCCAAATTGCCTCAATATTTCAGAATCCACAGCGATTATTAAGGAAAATAAGCGAAACGATTTTTTAAACTATGCTTTAAATATTTCATATTTTTCAGTTTGGTTTATTGTGGTTATCGACTTTATCTTCTGGCACAAGAAACATCAATTGCGCATCCAAATCTTCATTTTATTTCAAATCACTCCAATTTTATGGTAAAAATGAACAAAACTACAGCTTTGTTTTGAGGCGGTTCCAAGTTTCACTAACTTGATAATTATTCCAATTGAAATATAAAGAGAATAAATCATGTGGATTCATATGTGAGAATGTGAAGAGAAAAAATCACATGTCTGAATATGAAATGTATTAGATCAATTCAAATGATCTACTTTTTCCTCATTTACTTTCCGTATATTTAAGTAAATTGGCAGTTTTTGGGTTAGAAAAGCGATTAACCATACTCATTGTGAATGGGCAAGTTCACCAACAGAAGCCACAAATCACTATACAACGTATTTCTATACACATCGACACCAATTACTGGCTTTTCATCACTTTCTGTTGTACTGAAAGGTGCGCGCGCCGTTTCAATAGTTTCAAATGTTAGAACACGCGCACGAATTAACAATAATAAAGGCCTGCGTGAGTTTTAAAATGACCGAAAACACACTTTCGATTGCCACGTTCTTCTGTAACGTGCTGAAAAAAATACATTGGGCGAAATTATAAAAGGAAAGTATAAACCTAAGATAAAACTCTGTATCAAAATATAGAACTGAAGTGGACTGTATTTGTTTTGAATTTTATGATGTCGAGTCGACACTGTCGACCGTTGATGACATTGGCGACAACATACTTGGTTGACACACATTTTGATTGAAGCAAATCCAATCTTGAATTGTTGATCCGCTCGTCTCTCACACACTTTGAACCGTCCAATTTGTGGTGTTTTCTTTCTCATAGAAAGTAAAATGCTTAATTTCACACAGAAATGTCGGAAACAGGAATTTCTTGGAATAAACGCAGTCGCAGATTTAATCGACTGCTTCTACTTAATGTGACATATCAACTAATCATGGTGGCAAATTTACGATTATTTTTTCCGATATCCTCATTATTATTTGAAACAAATTGTATAGACAGTTTATTGCTTTGCCAATGATTGAATTAGTAATACGTAAAAACGCACAATTTGCGGCATACAGAATGGATCGTTTTCATTGATTTATCTTGATCTCTGTTTCTCGCTTTTGCATGCATTGTGATGTACGGAATAAACTCGTTGACACCAACAATATGGTCGACATTCGTTGTAATCGATCAAAGTCTCACCATTCTACATATTCATCCATTTCATGGATGGTAGTTTTATACCAAAAACCGATGGAATATAAAGCAAATAGAGCGTGATGTAATAGTTTCTTATCTCGTGAAATGTGTTGCATGCCAAACAGCTGCACCAGAAAACGATTCATAGACGAACCAAACTACCGGATAATATGTGTGCTTCGTGTAATTGCTTTTTGTCTTGGTGCAAATTCTACTTTTTCCATCCCGTTTTATTCTTCAACGGCGTCTCACGATTTGTAGCACCATTTTGAAAAGCAACAGAATGAAACACACATGAGAAACATACTCACACACGAAATCTTACGTTATTTCTTTTGATACACATCGTTAAATGAGTTGCTTCATTTCTTAGTCTAGTTTATTTTTTACCAACACAAAAAAGTATTCAAGTATTTAAATGGTTCGCGATTTCCCTCCTGATGATTCGATTTTGTTTCGAGCTAACTAGATATGCTCGTTGTCGTAGGTTTGTTGTATGTTTTGGCTCTTTTTTTAGCACATGTTTCGTATATGCTTAACTTGGATTGCCAATTAAGACAGCTTAAATACGCTCAAAAAGGGCAGTCGAAATAAATAAAACAACAAACAAATGTTTTTCATGCGTTTTACATTTCTTCAACAATTAAAATTAAATTTCATGCGACGATGGTTTGAGTGACACTCTCGACGAGAACTCATCAATAGGGGAAAATGAGTTTAGGCACTGCAAATAGAAAATTATGTCAATTGAAAATGAGATTAAGAATGATGAAAGTTGAATAATTTCATCTATTTGGCTTCAGTTTTTTGATTTTTTTCGATAAGAAGAACTTTCGATGCAATCTATCCAAAATTTCAGCTATAAATTGAAATGATGCTCCGTTTTCTATTTTAGTCGGCTAAAAATTTACATGGCATACGTGCGAACATTTGTGAATATGTTTTGATAGCATTAACATAGAAATTGTGGCATAGACTTTTCCGTGAATCATAACATCACTTTTATGGAAATTTCACAGTGAAATGATAAGAAAGAAGCAATTTTCAAACCTGAAATAAAGTGAAATATTCTATCAGTCTTGTTCAATGATAATAAACTATGCAATAATAAACTTTTACGGTGAGCTATCAAGGAGAAAATATCGTAAAACGCTTTAATGGCAAATAAAAATCGAAAAATGATTGTTGCATTGAAAAGTGGCATTGTGGTATTTTTGATGATTGCATTCATAAAACCATCGACTCAATATTCGATTTCAAATGAGGTGAGCAGTGATCTACCATCGTCGACTGCAAATCAAACCGGTTGCCTTAAAAAGACAATCGGACAGTGTCTGGTAATCGAAAGACCGAACAATTTCGTTTCATGTGCTATCGAACAGGCACTAAACAATATGGACTGTATTATTAACAGTAATAAAACATGGCACCTCAACGAATTTATTTCATTTAAGAAGAATGATGACTGGATGCCAGCGGACGAAATTGAAGCAAGACAACATCAATCACTATTCGAAATGGTTCTGAAAAAAGCCAGTGATTTAATTGCCTCACGAACCATTCAATTTTCTTTACCGCAGGACGATCTAACCCCAGAAGGTAGATTATCTAGAGTCAAAGGGGGCATTGATTTTACAGGATTCAATGCCCTTGTGGGATCTGAAAAAAAAAGTAAAAAGAAAAGTGATCACCAAAACATTGCTATTTTACATTTATTAGAACATTCTATATGTTTGCATACTGAAAGGCCACCAATAACTCTAATTTTCAGGTCGAAAAAAGAAAATGAAGCATGGATTCATGGGAAGTTTTACGGTGATTGCAATGATGGCACAGCTGTTCTTGGTACGAATTTTAAATCTTCATTTCTTTTCATACATTCATTGGTTAATTGACTGCGGAATCTTTAAAAAAAGTCGATTCTCTCTAATCTGTTTCAGGGGAAGATAGCATTTTTGGCCGGGGCCGCGTTATTGCTGTCTAAAATTTCACTGTTGTTTTCAATTGTCGTATGACTTTTTTCAATATACAATTTGTTTCAATGCTAATTTTACAATGAATTTCAATTTTGGTTAAACTTATTAACTCATTTTGTTTATCTTCATGCATAGAACGCATTGAAGAAGCCAGGTGGAACATCCGGAGTTGGTGATCATCGTGGTGATGTGGTCTACGATCAAGGACACGGTGGTTATCAGCGAAGCTTTTCTGGCACAACCCCAATGAATTGGACGCTTACTACCTTACCTCCAAACCCATTTCTTCCAATTCCAAACTAAAACCATCGAACACATTCTGAATGGAGGAACTTCGTTACAAGAAATACTTAAGAAAGCATCGGATTTGAACAATAAATTAGCTTTTAAAAGTATATAGTAATAGGAACCAATTGCCTAAGTTTGGGCGATTTGGTTTGCGGCATATCTGTTTTTAAGATACATAGTTTTTTTTCATAAGGGATACATTATTTATTTGATGTGTAATAAATGTGGAGATTAAGATTAATGCTATCAAATATCTCGGAGCTCAAAATTGAACATGAATGTGTGAGTGTTAAAGTGAATAATTTCAACCATGAATTTCATATGTTCCAACACTTTGCTTTTGCTCTCACACAATTTAATATTGTGCTTCGCGAATATATTGATATTGAGCATCAGATAATCTCACAAAATACATATACTTTTTTTTATGACATTTTACATTGTTTTAATCGATAATAAGCAATGAAAATCCATTTAAATAATGATGGTAATCATCTCGGACAATGCTCAGCGGAAATTTTAAGTAATTTTTAAGTGATCGATTCATCAAAAATATTTGCGATAAAATCAGAAATATTTTAAAATAAAAACAGATTTTGTAATCATTCTATACATGGTGATTGAGTGTTTCCGCTTAAATTGAATTGAATCAATTACTCTCACCTGAAGTTAGTGATAAGAATGCAAGTGAATGTATCATACTGGCTGCCGCTGTCTTCAATGACGTAACAATTTTAAGCCGTTAGCAATAAATGGCAGCGGCACAGAAAAAAAAAAACAAGAACCAAAACGGTTTACTTTCACTTATTCCAATGATTGCCGCAGAAAAAATGGTATTGAATAAAAGCGGGAAATAAATAAATAATAAAAATGATAGAGCACGAACGTCTAAGACAATCCGAGTCTACTTAGATGGACTTAGCACACAGACAACCAATATTACCGGTATAATACCGGCGGTATTGATGAATATCTATTGCTCCTAGTTTCATGTCTATCCGATAAATTTTCTTCATACAATTTCAAGAATAAACATATATTCGCATTATGTGCCCATTTGGTTTCATTACTCAATGAAAATTATATTACGACGCTGATGACGATACGAAAGAGCGAAAACGAGTTTGAATTAAATAAGTAAAACACGGAATTGCGGACGCATTCGCGAGCAAACATATGCGAATAGTTGATTTCGGTGCATTTTTGTACGTTATATTGTCTGAAAGATGACATAATCATGATCAAGAAGCGACTACATGGGCTGGAATGTGGACAACACGAAAAAGTTATCTAACATACATTCAACGAGCCAAGTATTTTAACAGAGGCACACATTGAAACATGCTTCCCAAGTATTTTTGTGTTGCAAAAATTACTTATTAATTGTGCAAAAATTATGATTACATTTAGCATGTATTTTATCATGGGACGGCTGCCTAACGAACAATAAGTTAAAAACAATTAATTCATACGATCCACAAGCCTTCCGTTACGCACGTTTAATTTAGAAAAGTGAATCCAGGCATATTTGATGCATAAGACTAACCAATGAACGTTGATTGAGACATAGGTGTTTTTTGAAAGTTTATCATTTCTAGGTAATTCGATGACACACTGCACTCATTTTTCCGCTACGATTGTTACAATGGCCGCATTTCATCAGATGACTACATACGTTTCTTTGACTCATTGCAATAAAGATAGCAATAATAATGATAAGCATTTTAGTTTTCATTCGGAAATTGATTACATCATAATAAAACGTAGACGAAGAATTTCTGCAGAAAATTTCATCATTCTTACCAATAATGAAATATGTGGTGGTGTTATGTACAATATGTGGTGACTCATGTGAAACGGCCACTCTGTGTCAGCTCAAATGTGGGCTCCATAAAAACTTTGCTTTTGTTTGACTCATTTTTCTCCTTTGTAATTTCCTACCAGTTTTTTCATCAAAACTCCATTGAAAGTGAGTTTTTGCATGATGCAAAAGCGCATTATAAATGTTGTACTCAAACTTCCCTTTGTCATTCAATTTATTGTTTTTCAAATTGATCAGTTTTAATAAAAGAAAATGCCATTGCTTTCTAACGTTACTCGGAGTCGAATGAAAACGAAATCGTTCACGTGTGTCCATCATCAATCGATATTATTGTTGAAGGCGATTGAAATTCATTGAAAAGAAGCCATCGAATGATTTATTGAAAGACAAAATGATTTCTTTTTTATACACAAATTATTTTTATTTGATTTAAGATTTTAAATACATGTTTTGTCTCTGAACTTCAATACTTTGTTCTCATTTGTTTTGTTTCTTCTTTCTTTCATGAGTATTGCTTCATACTTTTCATTGATATTTGGTAATTTTCGTGATATTTCATGCGATTTTTTTTCATCTTCATGTGTGGATTCGAGAGAAACTTGGGCGACGGTGGTGAGTCTCAGTCAGTCAGTCGGTATTAAATAAAATATTAGGTAATAATGAGATGAAATTTGTTACAAAATTGGTTTTATTGCGTTTTTGGCTCCATTTTTCCCCTTTTAACGCAAAAATCGCAATGTCGACAGGAATTTAGGATTATTAATGGTGTTGAAAAGTATGAATCATACCATATGACGAATGGTTTTGAATACAAAAAAAAAATGAATCTCTTAAAAATATCACAATATTTTTGATTAGCCATGAACAATGCAGTTCGAGATTGCTGCTGAAGTGATTTTTTTATTTGCCCTGAACTGAAAAGAACTGAATTGAATTAAACTGAATGCAATTTAGCTACACCATCGCTCGTATTGACAGAATATTATCTACAAACAAATAAATTAAATATCAAAGAAGAAAATTTGATGTAAAATAAGGTCATATTTTTGTTGTTAAATTTTTGTTGCTATTATCAGTTGCGATCCACAGCATTCTTCGATTTTTTTATGTTAGTCTTGAAAAATTTACACGAAATTTCCTCTAATATCCATGATGTTCTTGGTGTTCTTGATGCTCTTGATGTTCTTGGTGTTCTTGGTGTTCAATGTGATGGTAGTCATCTTCATGATGATGGTGTTCTGGGGCATGAATTTTGAATGGAACGACTTCTTTAATCGGCGTTGGAACTTCCTTGTATACCGGGAATTTGACCTCTTTATACACCGGGTATGGCTTATCTATTGGTACTTTCACTTCATATGGTACTGGTTTCTCAACTAAATAAAAACAAAGTTCAATCGAAATATTTATTATTTTTTTTTTTTTTTGAAAATTCAGTCAGGTCCAAAGAAAATATATATGATTTTACCTGTGTATGGAACTTTCTTGATCACCTCATATCTATGAATGTGTGAAATAAAAAAAAATATCAATTAATTTACGAAGAAGACAAAATTAAAAAAAATATAATAGCAAGAAGAATTATTGCTTATATTTATGACACAAATATTTAGCAATTTTAGAGAAATTTGAAAAAAATCGATATGCAAAATTGATGAACATTCTCATCTTCCATTTTCTCTAAATATCGCATTTTCTTCTCGCTATATCATTGATTTTAAATATATATGATAAAAATGACTCAACGGTTTTGGTACGGGATAATATTTGTGGACTGGGTACGGCTTGTCGACTTTCTGCAAAAAAATACAAATCTCATTTAGTCGCCATCGTTTTTGAAAATGTGCCAGAAATAATTAGAAAAAAAAATTGATTTCACTCACCACTGGGAATGGCTTGGGCACATCAACCGGAACTTCGACGGGAATCTTCTTCTCGACATATACAGGGTATGGTTTTTCATGAACCACTTCATAAGGTCTGGGCACTGGAACTGGGTATCTGTAACGAATTAACAAAGTTGCTTTGAGCAATATGCATGAATATATATGGAAATAAATAATATCGAAATTAACTAACGGTTTGTCGACTGGAACTTTTACTGTGTATGGAACTTTTTTGATGACTTCATATGGACGGGGTACGTCGTAGTGAATAGGAACGCGGACTGGAATTTTCTGTAGAAAAAATTAATAAGTAAGAATATCATGGAACTTTCAACAAACCATTGTCATCACTGCGACACAGAATCGCTTCAATCCAAGGCGGTGAAGCGATTTGACTACGTGTACTGACTGCGCTATGCAAACTAGATAGCGTAGTCTACTACGTTTACCATTGATTTTGTATGGCGTTTCACTGGCCTGCTTCAATCATAGCTGACATCTAGGTTCATCGATGTTAATCGAGACAAATTTTAAATTCGCGCAAAAATATCCCGGTGTTTGATCTTCATTATAGTACGAGGGTTGGAAAGTCTTTAGTCTAACGCAGAAATGGCAGGTCACGCAAAAGATGGTTTGATTAGTATGATGGGACTTTTACTCTACCAAATTCGACCACTATTGATTCATGACTTGATTCTCCTTACAAATGTTTCAAACGATTGATTAAATTAAAGCTACGATTTTGAGCTTATTAGACTAATATCAATATTTGCTTAGCAAACTCGTCAAGAAACGTTGAAACTCGTGCAAAACATTCCCAATCAGGCTATTTTCTGTGTGTTGTGTATGCATTTGAATAATCAAATCAGCGTTACCGTTTTGACAGAATGCACAATCCGAATGATGTTCGAATTGGCAACAATGATGGCGTTGCTTTACGATAATCCAAATTATTTGTAAATTCAAATAAAAGATGATATTATAGCTACTTACAGTTTCGTGGATTACTGGGTGTGGAACTGGTACATGGATATGCACTGGAACCTATTTCACCAAAATCATTTCATCAATAATATCAATTTTCTTTTCACAGCTACAGTTATACATAATTCTGAATGGTTATTAAATTTATTGCTTTCATTGTGATGGTGGTGATTTTCATCACAAAAATTGGTTCGCAAAACTTGAACAAAATGATTTATTGAACTTTAAATAGTCAAATGCAATCATCACATATTAATGTAAAGAAATATTTACCTTCTTTTCGTGGACTACAGGGTGTGGAACATGAACCTTCACTGGATATGGGCGATCAACAGGATACTACAAAACAAATCGAACACATTAATTTTCGCGTCAATTAATTCCTTTAAATGTATATTCAAGCCCAAAAAAGGATTTAAGGAAGTTGACGATAGTAAAACGTTATATTAAGTAAAACGATTTAAATGTTTTCAGCTGATATGCAAGAAATTACCTTAATATGAACTGGTACTTTTTTGATCACTTCGTATCTAAAAATAGAAACAATAAAATGATCAACATTCTATGGGGTTTCAATGATATTGTGATTGGAATGCAAGAAAAATCCACAAATATATTCCATCATGCACGGAATCATGTAATGGGAGCCTCGGAAAAATTGAGAATGTATCTTAAAATCTTGAGGATACAAAAAGATTGATGAAGAAGAAGAAAGTGTTGCAACAATGCACATTGATTCATGAAGATTATTCAATTCTCTATGATTGTGTTTATTTTTTCCAGTTCAAAAAGTATTAGAGCCAAAATGTGGCGAATTCAAACGGAACGAAAATTTATCACAAAAATCGACCTTCCGACAAATTTTGAAGAACATCAGAACTGAGTGAAGAAAGACATTACTTCACTTGTGAGACATCTGTAATTCTTGCTGTCCAAATCGTTTTAACCAAAAACATTTCAAATCTTTTGTAGTATGAAAAGTTGAGTCGAATGGTCCATAAAACTATTCTTGCATTGTTCAATTTTATAATAGTTATTTCAAAATACAAATGCTTACGGCTGAGGCACATGAACTGCATACTTCTGATATTCCTTCACGATATATGGTACTTTCTATATAGAATTATATTGAAAATAGACAAAAATATATCGAAAAATCCATAAAATTTAAGGAAAATAAATCTATGTTTTTAATTGTTCCTACCTTTTCAACAACATATGGTTGCGGAATTGGCACTTTCACTTCGTATGGAATTTTCTTTTCAATAGTAACGGGCACGTGTTTTGTGACTGTGTACGGTCTGAGAAAAGAATGTCAATCGATGAATATCTTTTTATCATCAAGAGAATTGAAATAAATTCGAAATACTTACACTGGAATTTTCTTTTCGACGGTTATATGTTTAACGTGTTCATGATGATGTTCGCTTGGAGCATATTCATGTCCTTCAAATCCACCGTGACTCCATCCAAAATCACCACCATGCCCGAAATCAGAATGTGAATAACCCTCGTGATGACCACCAAATGATGCGAAGTCTCCCAATGATGCGTGTAAACCGCGTTTATTTTTTGCAGTTTCACCATTATCTTCAACATTTGCATCTTGCTTCTTTTCAGCCGCTTCAGCGTTGGTTGCAGCAGCAGGTTTTGTTTCAGCTTCTGCTGATGTCAGTGCAACTAACACAGCCAAGCAACACGGGATTAATATCTATCGCAAATTAAAAATAAAGTTCGATGAAGTGGCATAAAAAAGAATGCATTTAAGTCTAAATTGTGCGTGTGATATTTTTAAATGCAAGATGTTATAATGCAAAATTGAATTGATGCCCTTAATATTCAAGTTTTTATTTTCAACAGTTTTTTTTAATTTCCCAACCATTTTCATCAATTTTGGGTCCAATAATTTTGGAGTTAAAGAACGAAAAGTTTCTGATACGAATATTTGTTCCAATGACATTCATAAAGAAGCTTCAAAAGTTGTACTCACAAAAACAATTTCGATACAAAAAAAAAAAAATGGAAAAACGTATTTCGTGCAATTCAACCTTTCCCAAGCTATTAATAATATGACATTGCTTGGAAAAAATGTTTTGTTCTTTGACAACAGAATCATTGAACCAACCACAATTTCATCACTGAAAATATTGATTTAATTTAATTCAACAATTATATCGAATATGAATTGAGAAGAACATCGCAAAGATGGAATCAATTGCAATGAAAAGATTGATTTATTTTCATTTTATTTTCAATACGAAACCATCACATCACACTGAGCCAATTTGAGTTCACATTATTGTCACACGTAGCATTTATTTTAACATATTTTGTTGTTTCAAGAAGATTGGTTTTGTGAACGAATTGCTTTTATGCGAACAAAAGAGCGTTGATAATTTTTTTCCATTAAAGTTTTTTTTATTGAAGCAATAGCAAAGCGACTGTTGTAAAATTTGTTCCATAAAAAATTAATGGAATTATGTTGAATTTGCGATAAACACTCAAAATCCGATGCAAACTTTTTGATTTTCGATTTGATCGGAGAATATTCAAAATAATTTATTAATATGATTTTAGTTCCGATATAATTTCCACATTCATACGAGTGGCTCAATCAACGAGAAAGCGCTTGGAAATCGAAATCATTTCGCTGAACATGCACAAATTGTACACACTCCATGTGGATAGAAGATAGTGAAACAATGAGCAGCATTTTTTTCCCCGCGTTTCCGCATTTTAAAAACCAAACAATTGTGTAGAACCAAAATCTCTCTCATATCACATTGTATTTTATTGATCTTTTTTTTACACTTAAAAAATCCATGCACAAAAATCCAAAACGAAAATCGCACATACCAAACGCATTTTGATTTTTCACTTAAATAGTTGTGTGTTTTTTCAAAATAATTAGAAAAACCAACGAGCGACCAAAAATCGGTACTAATTTGAAATCGCCACCATAGCGATTTATATACTGAATGTCGAATTCCCCTTCTTTCCTAATGAAGTGGTGGGCCTTCAACGATGCAATCATGTAGTGGCATAGAGCAACGATAGCGGTAGCGCGGATGGCGTCTTTCTTCAATCATTACATATCATGTATATGTGTTTGTGTGTGCATGTGCAGACAGTGTAGAAGTTTGCCACGAATGAAACTGAAAGTATTTTATTGTTAACGCTGGCTTTTCATTTTCACTGGTCCAATTATTTAAGTTGTATGTATAATGCATGAATATATTGTGTTGTGCATGATACTACATTCCCTTATGCTCAGTTGACGATTATAATCATCGAATTGAAGTATTATGGTTTGAGCATATGATAACAAACTAAAATAAAAATCGGCCATTTCAGCGATTGCTTCGAGGTCGATCGAACCAACTATTAAAATACAAACTGTACAATCGAAGTTATGTTGGTGGATCAGTGAAATATCACAGTGAATTAGAGCAATAGACACAGCGCCTTCGATCAATGAAAGTAAAAATGTCATATAATTCACATCAACTATTTGACAATGGCTTACGAATGAGTTAATTGTCTTTGAAGACAACAGAAATAAAATGATTTTCGAACGATTTTCATTTCCAGAAGATACTTATTCAAATTTACATTGTGTTGGCAATCGTTCAATACCTTTATCGATCTTTATCAATTTGATCGTAACTTTTCCAATTATTCAATTCGCTGTTTTGGATTTTTCGCGAACGTATCGCCGTGTGTAAGGTGAATAATTTTAATTGAATGTATCATTCGTTTCCTGATTTTTTCTAGATTGGTTTACAAGCAAGCCAGCGAGTGAGCGAACGATAAATAACGGAATTGTAATACGTCTACTCGATTTCCGTTGCATATATCGATATATTTCATGCTGCACGAGTACATGTTCGGTGCAACCGAATTGGTAATGGTAATTGTAATCGCCACAACATAACATACAACAATAGTGCTACTTTGCTGTGCGTTATTCAAACAAAAAAGAAATAGCCCATTGCATAAGAAAGGCTTTGATCTGCTTTTATTCTTTGTCAATTACGAAATTGTCAACTAACAGTTTGTATCACACAACATTTTACACCATTGCCATTGATATGTTCATTTTGGAAAATTGTTTTTGATTACGCTCTATATCAAATGGATAGTATCAATCAATCCGTTTCTTTAGTGGTTAAAACATCATTACGTCAAGCATTTGTGTGTATAGTGATAAAGTATAGTCAATTAGTGGTGACTGCACGGTGTGTAGATTGTGATGGGTAAATTCAATTTACAAGATGAAATATGAGTGCTATAAAAACCGAAATTAATGGTCCAAATCCAAATTGAATAGAAGCGTATTGCTTATTATTATGCCATACCTACCATGTTCGCATTGATGCAACAGTAAAAAAAATAAAATAAACGTAAACACATTGGCAACACAACAATAAAAGAAGACTGTGTTTGTTTCGTTCACCATTTTCTCAATGAACTGAGAAGAAACTACTGAATGAGCACGCTTCTGCGGAGTACGCTTCTGTACGCTGTCCAATGCAAAAAATAGAGTTCACTTCAAAGGTCGTCCGAAAAATTACAAATTCAAAGGTTGTGTTCTATGCGCGCCAACTCGATTGTTTCTTTCGTGAGCGATCATTTAAAATACATATTATGCCATAGCTGATTTAATCTTCAGCTAATGGTTTTGTATATAATTATGTTTTTTTATTTCGGAGTTCAGAGTGTGTCATGTATGAATCATGATGGAATATACTGTAATCGTGAAACATACAACCTGCTCTTGATGGTACTGTATCATTTGCTGTTAAGAATATTGATATTGTTACGATATGTCGAAACGGTATGATTCGATGTCTTTTTTGTCTTAACCTAATTTCGGCCGAACATGAACTTACGACCAAGTAATTCTAAAAATAACACTCAATATTAATACTCAATTTATGAAAAGCTTTGGTTTTCCTTCAGACAACGCATTCAAATTTCGAATCTGGAGCTGAGAAATTGTACTGCGGCAAAACATGAACCAATTGCTGGAATCGGGTTGATAAATTAAATCCAATTATATTCCACAAATTCACGACTTTCTGACATCTAGCGATTTTGGTGTTAAATTCAATCCGTGATAATAATATTTTTAGCCGAAGATAAAATGTGTAAATGTCGATTATTGTCAAAGAAGAATTCGTTTGACCAACATTTTCGGTCGTCATCGTCATTGTCGTTGACGTCGGTGCTGCTGTAGCCGTCGTCATCATATAAAGTAATGGCTAATTTAACTGAACAAAATTACGGTGTTTGAAACGACCGCAACATTTGCAATAAGATGCGAATTACACATCAATGCAGCAATTGCATGGGCTGACGGAAACGGCAAACGTCAAACAGTGCTTTTGTTGATAATATGAACAAACCTGTATTGTGGCAAAATGACGTAACCGCGCGCAATCACTAGACGAAATGAAAACACAAGCATAAATAAAGCTAATATTAAATGTTGTGCAGGTAATTTCGATGTTCAGTGCTCGATGTAACAACACACAATCAGCTATTTTCGAGATTTCGCGATTACGTGGTGGTATATACACGAAAAAAGTAAGCAATAGCACTTTTAGCTGTTTAGTTGTTTTTCGGCCGTAAAGAAAAATGGTGGAATAATCAAAATAATTTGCATTTAGTGAAATAAAATCGATTTAAATTGCGCAAAGAAACGAGTCAGTTTCAATGCATTTTATCCGTTTGGCTTTTGATTGAAAGCAACCGATTTGGCGCTCATGCATCAATTTGACTATAGTATTTATATACTACGCATGAACCGTTCACATTTCTGTATGCACACAATGAATAAGAACAAACGTTTTGGTTTCTTCGGTTAAAATAAAATGAAGTTGTTTTTATTTGCTATTATTCGTGTTTCAATGCTGCGCGTTAATTTTCTGCTTTAACTTCATCACCACTTTCGTTGAATTCGGCATCAATTGCTGGATTACGTCGAGCAATTTTATATATTGATTCCGCAACAATAAAACCTGAATACCATTTCTTGCGATCTTCCTGTGAGCTGACTGTCATGTGGCCAATTCGACCGTTCAACAAGATACGATCGTTTCGTTGCAACTTGTTTTGAATATACTGACGGAGACCATGATCGTAGACAAATACTCGATGGAAGTTCACACCTTCTGATTCACCTTCTATTGCATTTCTGCAAAATTAACAAAGAAAACGTAATCAAAAAAACGAAAAAATCAGAAATCAATAAGTATTCTGATTATGATGTAATAAGCTTAATATGAGCGGCATAATTTTACATACACTCTTTTGAAATGTGTTGCCACGGAAAATGTGCTATCATTTTCTTTATTCTGGATTTCGGAAGCAATATGAGCGAGAATCTCTACAGTATTCTGATCTCCAATGGTTGCAGTATTCGAAGATGTTGCATTCTCATTATCTAACACATACAGTTGGTTGGCTTTCACAGTAGAAACTGTCAGAACTTTTCCATCACTTGTTCGTAAATTGTTCGATCTCAATTTTCCAGTTATATACACTCGTTGGCCAGCTGTAAAGTTTGATTCGGTATTGATGTGAATGTTGTGATTTGAACTGAAAAATGCACAAATCGATTATTTGTATTCATCCTCCTAAAAGTTATAGTGTTTCGTTTAAGAATAACACAAAAAAAACTCACTATTTGAGTGGTGAATCCCTTGTTTTGATTGTGAGTGCTTTTGTGCCGGACGCCAACACGTATGAGTCATTTATCAATGTTCCAACAATTTTCACATCGTTGATTTCTACGGGGCGAAAACGAAAATAATTCGAACTTTAATTTGTGTCTTTGAACATAACCTCAACATTTTTGAGTCAACAACAACGTAACAAAAGCAAATCAATTGATTTAAAGCAAAAAAACGTTTTTTATTACAAAGGAAATAATTTACATGTAGAACTAGATTACTGAATTTCAAATCCAGATTCAAATTTCAAATTCAACTGGACACATGAAATGATTTTCAAATGAAATCTGCTTTTATACCTCTTATGCGGCGCCGAGCCGGTGGTTCTGCCACTTTGGTACAATATCCAACACTCAGTGACACCGATGACAATGGCGTTTTTCCAGCCATTTGATTTACAATTGAACGAAACATTTTGAACTTTTTATTCCCGAAAACAGTGATTCAATTGAAATTATTCTGATTTTTCAGCCGGTACTCGTTTCACTCATTCTTTATCTTCTCTTTGACAGTTCTTGACGGTTCATTTCGACTATGATATACAATAACATATGTTATGTGTGCTATAATATGTGTGCGCTGCTATAATTTATAACAGCTGTGATATAATTGTCTAGAATTTTTGATTGAAAAATTCGGTTGGTTGATAAACATGCGTTGTGCTATTCAATTGTATTTGCTTCACTCTTTGCAATCAATTTGAATCGTGCATTCGCAACTCAACACAACATAAACACAGCGAGAATACCCTTCACTCACAAAACATATGCTTGAACTGATTACTTCATTGCGCAATGAATAAAACTATCAATGCAAATTTAAAGCAATCTATATTTTATTCCTTGTACGACATATTATTGAATTTTTTGTGTCTCGCGTTCTCTTTGCATAATTCAGCTCCATAAATGTGGCACATAAGCGATCGAACAATAATCTGATTGGCGTATTTCAGTAACATCGCTGTAATGTAAAAGCAGCAGAGACAATCCAAACTCATTGAAACATCAGGTTTACTGCCATAAATTGTTTGACATGAACATTGTTCAATATTATATATAATATATACTTTTGCATCGTAAAACTGTTGCGTACAATCGTCGATGTTTTGCCAAACCGTTAAATGCCAATTCCAAGCAAATTGATCTGCTTTTTGTGATTTGAGTGTGTGTTTGTTTTTTCTCGACAACAATTTGAAAATACAATATATAAAAAATTTGAAAATTCAACATATCTTTTTAGCGACGCAAACAAACATCGTGAACGAAATATAGCAAAGAGGAAATCAACTAAAGTGAAATGAAAGAAGAATTGAAATCGATTTCAAGGTTTAATATCGGTGTTAATAATATAGCATTTAGTCTGTGCGGTTTGTTTTGGTGTAATCACAATCGTTGCCATTCAACCACAATCAATGAGACGCTCAGACACAACTGACTGACCGATTGACTGATTGACTAACTGACACTGCTACCGAGCAATGTAGTCCATTTGTTACTGCTATTCTTTGTCTTTCAATATTTCCTCACGAAAGGGTCATCGCGACACGCAAAACAAGGCGTTGATTGAGAGTTTACGATGCCAAACAATGATGTAATATATTTAAATCTAATTGTTATTATATACACGAACTCTTGCACTGTTTGTCACAACAATTTCGTTAGATTTCCATTGAGCATCGCTACGCTTAAAGATAATTTTGAACCATGCAAGTAACGGTTTCATTGGAAAAATTGACTCTAAAGTCCATTGTTTGAACATTTTCGCACGAATCGACACAGATTTTCCAATTTGTTTGGCATTTATGCTTCATTTTCGGCAAAAAGTTAGAGCCTTAGACATGATTTTCAGGTATTTAAAATTGCAAAATATATTTAATGAGTTTCCTTGCGAATATTATAGTTCTATTGTTGTAATACGCGGGCTCTTTTATAAAATTCATTAGGTTACTTTCTGTGTGTGCCAATAAAATCAGAAGTTTGGACATGGACATTGTTGTGATGGTGCAAAGAGAAACGTGATATAAACTTGTAACAATGAAATCACGCACTTTGAGACTTTGAGTATTAATATCATTCTTATTTGAAATAAAAACATTCTAGAAATACGAATGCCGATTGTGGTTGAACGTTGAAAATGGACTATCTATCTAATTTATCAATAAACTGTTTGCATAATTCAATGCAAATTGGGTAATTACAATCATCATAATGAAAAAGAATTGACAATTACCTGCCGATGCAGTTTGCTATCGTTATAAATACGCGTTTGTTCATATTTGCATGTGATATAAGAAATGATTTGGTCCATTCCATTCCATAATACGTCATCGTACACTGCACTGGAGTGAAGAGAAGCTGATTGAAGTGAGATTTGGATCATTACTATTAAACTATAAAGAAGTTAAAGTGATCAGATTGCACGTAGAAGTAGCAATAAACCAGTGCATAAATTACAATGTACCAGTTATACAACTGATGATGTGTATGAATTTATTCATGAACGAATATGGTTTGGCATCGTAAGACATTTTAAATCATTACCTTGAGAATGCACGTTGAAATATTTCTTCTTGGAGAAAGGGACTTTGACTTTGTTTAGCGAATGAATACATGAATGTTTTACAAGGGCTAAACATTTAGGATCCAGTCTCTTATTACGATCTAGCTGCAAAAATGAGCCTAATTATACATAATAGAGTCTTGGATTTGAATTGAATACACAAAAAGTTATTGATCCTAATTTGGCAAGATACATTAAGATTCATTACAGATCTAAAGTAAGATTCATGGAAAATTAAATTCAATTCGAAAGAATTTTCAAAGACTCGAGTTATTTCGGTTATTTCCAAATGTGTTTACCCCTTAGCCACTATTTTGACGGCGCGTTGATTTATCGCATCACATTTCCATATTTCTTCCATTTTCCCATTGTTTCAACGGATCGGTCACATTTTGAATTTGATCATTGTTTCTTTTTCATAGTAAACAATACCAGTTCCAAATTTAAAAATACACCGGAGGTGTTGCATACCGCATATGGAACTTAAAAAATGCATTCCCAGTTGGCAGTTGGCAGTTGGCAGCTAACCGACAAAACATAAAATTTGTGAACATGTTCGTTAAGGTAATATTCAAAACAACATAAAGAGCTGTGCTGCACCAGTAGAAAAAGAATAACACGGAAATAAATTTCGTGCATTTCTTTTCTAGTGATTATTAATATTGCTGAAAAATCGAAAGTGCATGCGCAGAAAACGATTTGCTTCATTAAATCTATCGAAGCGTTTCTTTAAGCCGAAGAGTGAACGAACAACATACAAAAGCGTTTAGCATTTATCATTTATCATTGCAGAAATACAATATCTGTTGTATTTAGAAATCAATTTCAATTAAATTGAAAGTTGCGGATCTACAATATTAATTACAACGTTTGAAAAGAATAAGAAATTGAACATCAGTTAAGCCAAAGAAGTCAGACGATTTCGAAAAAAAAACATGTTTTGTTAATTCACGATTACATAAAAAAGACATAGAGTGAATATGCACTTGTAAAATAAAATGAATGTAAAAGCCAATGAAGAACTTATTATTTGTTGAATTCAATTATTCTTACAAGAAAACTTTATGGAAAACAATGTTTTTTGAGGGATAGTCAACCTATTCAACTACGAACCAAGGCGAACGTAATCACACACCAAGTTTAGTGTAAGCAAGCATAGAAATCATGCTGGCACGTAAACTACCGACGAATTCAATGCGCACCAATAAATCGAATAATTCGATGCAATTCAAAATAGAGCTAATAAGCAACCAGTATTCACATGCACACAAAGATATTCGTGATTTAAATACGGTGCAATGTACATTCTGTATTTGTATCAATGGACTGGATTGAGTTAAAAAATATTCGTTCGTCCTTCCCTCTTTCTGTAATTGTACAAAATGCAAAAAAATCGTGCTTAAACCGCTTCAAAATGCTGCAATGTGGTTATATTAAGCGATCTTCCTCGAGTACATATTACATCATACTTGCATTTAAAAGTGAATCGAAATAAAAAACTCAGAGAAAGAGAGCATGAGGATTGTTCAAGTGTGTGAAAGGCCTACCATGGCTTTCATTTGATGAATTTGAGCGAATGCATCAGTGATGGAGCTATCAAAACTGTGTTAATATTTCCTAGTGTTGCGATATATTATGGCATGTTGCATGTGAGACTCATTGGGAATGCGTCTGACAACATGTTAGAGAGTAATAATGAAAACTCGACATCAAAATGAAATGAAACGAAGTGAAAAATATTGTAAAATGCGCACATTGGATTCGTCGGCCACTACAGAAAAAAAAGCCACTTGCCTTCGAGTAGGTAGCTTAATCACTGCTGCCGAGAGAGAAATCATCAAACTGTGACTGACTTTATTAAAAGTCATAACAACGCATTAAAACAATATGATGAAGCCATTACCTCATAGTGTGGCCCGTTTTGGATCAATTGTTTAATTTGGCTGCGTGTTTGTGTGATTTGTTGTCTCTGATCAAACTATGCAATCTGACCAAATTATTATGTGGTTTTGTAGTCTTCGCTATGTGAATATTCAATTTTGACCTCATTATTGTGTCTGATCTTAGACGATTCGAGCACCGAAGCGCATGCATTTCGACTTTCTTTCCATTTTCACCCACTCACACACACAATTCGATCGGTTCGAAGTTGCACGAAGAATCGCACTTGTTCATTGACTTGAGCCGATTTGCTTATATTACAGTATGAATTCAATTGCATTACGGCGATTATTCTCCCGTCACATTTAATCAAATAAATGGTTTACTTTTTGCGTCGAATGACATTTGTTCGCATATTAATTGTTATTTTCGAATGTACATTTTACTTGAACATTTGTCGCCAGCTCTTTTTTGTGCAACGAAAAAGTTAGCATATTATTTAATAGTGCGCTAATCAAAAATTGCCTTGCTCGTGCTCTAATACAAGACAAAATAACGTATGAAATATAATTAGCCGCTTGCGCCACCCAATTATGCTATTATGCTACGGATGAACATTAAATCGCTTTGTTGAAACAATTTCATTATATCAATGTTACAGTATTACACAAATCTACGGTGAATTGCGCAGAAACTACATTGAAGTTTAAGGCAAATAGCGTTTTATTTTGGCGAATACATCAGGAAAAAACAACTTTAGCATTATTCATACTAGTGCAAAAAAGAAAACAGAACAATCCCCCACCACATCTGTGGGGAATTGACATAAAAGCACATCAAAGCTTAGAAGTTAAGAATATTTTCGCTAGTATCGCACTATAAAAATTCTGTACATTGAGGTTTCATAAGAGCCATTGTAGTTTTTTCTGTAGCTATCGGAAATTGGGTTCGACCCCGAAAGTATGTTAGGAAAAGTAATATGGACAAAATGACTGTAATTCCAATCACTCGAGCACTTTATTTCGCAGAGGACATTTCTCAATCTTTCCACTTTCACTCTTTCTGGAAGCTGCTAAAGCTATAGCTTTGCAAGAAATAAAAAATTATCATGATAAATTAATAAAAATAATCATTGTTATAGATATCGTTATTAGGATTGGATCTTAATAACGTTATTATAATTTTATTAACTTAACATAATAAAATAATTGTTTTTTGGGCGTTTCTGATGGTATGGTCTGGAAAAAATCCGAATATCCATCATATTCTTTGCTTCAGAACACATTGAACCAAAAATCGATCAGCTCGGAAGAACATACCCCATAGGCTTCAAACCAGATCGATTCTGTGAGTTAGATACTTCCGAGCTGGTGGATGTTTGGTGCAATGTGTTCTAGAACAAAGAGTACTATTGGGCTTTGGGTGGATTTTTTACTTCGATCAGACCATCAGGAACGTATTTCCCATACGCACATTCAATTATATGACCTGAGAGCATTATTATGATTTCATCATGATAAGTTAATAATATTATAATATTGTTATTAGGATCCAATCCTCATAACGATATTAATCATAATAATTATCATCGCAATAAAAAGATCTTACGATAGCGCAAAACGCTAAACTTAACTTAAACCGCCATTGCTAATGCATAGTTTGCTGGGCTACCAAGTAGTGATCTGAGTATAGGCCAAAACTCTTTTATCAACAACTATTTTGCGCAGTGTTATTTAAAAAAAAGAAATATATTACTGATCTTTGTTGTAAAAAATGCAAAACCTTGATATTTCGGCAACGTTGACTTGGAGACGAATGTGCGAAATATATCAGCATATGTATGAAATATATATTTCCAATAACATTTTTTGTCGTCAATCATTTAGAATTAGCATTTATAATTTATGCAGAAATGCCATCTTCATTGCGCCGCACTTATCAATCGCGTTGAACAATATAAATACTGGGGCAGTAATATTGATTCTTATGCCTTCTCTTTGGTCGAAAGCATTATCAAGTATTCTCATTATTTTGAATATTGAAAATAATATTCTTGTAATACATCTTTTTGTGCCAAACTTTGAGTCAAGATGAAACTGCATTTGTTTGCGATTCTTTTCCTGTTCATTGTTGGTAAGTAAAGATCGAACAGATTTCTTCTATTTGTTTCAATAGCTAAAAATGAATACTTTTGATGAAAGTACTTTCGTACCTTCAGTATTTTTAGTATTGATTAATCGTAAGATCATGATATATCCAGGGGATACAAAGCGATATCGATAGTATTATTAATATTTCCGAAATCGCGCTTATTTCGTTTATTCAATCGCATGCGAGTGAAAGAGAAATCCAAGCATTCCACACAGTAAATAAATCTCTCTTTCACCCTCATGCGCTTCAATGCGAAATAAACGCTTTTTCGGAAATATTATTTATACTATCGATATCGCTTGGCATTCCCTGGATACAACACTCGTACTGAGTTCCAGCCTTAAATGTTGCAAGTCTTATTTGTTGGCCAACAAAATATGAATTGATTTGTTATTTATATTTCACATAGGATATGCGAGCTGCGATGTTCCAAAACCGTTGCAAGAATGTGCTGTGGGCCAAGTAGAATACCTCAGAATTACAGAATCACACAGGGCCCACACAACCATTGTTAAATTCACTAATACGAAAGAGTTACTAGCTAATAGTGATAAAATTGGGGATAAGCTTTTCTATGCATATCTTCAAAGAGCACAAATTAAGCTTCATATGCGTGATTGCAATGATCCTGGTATCCACGTTGTGGAATTCGCAGTCATAGCGAGATAACTGAAAAGATTTTATTTGAGGCTCACTTTCAACAAGAGCAAGTAAACAACAGTAATCTACGCGCAAATTTATTAGTACGACAACCATACTAGAATACAACAAATGTTAAAACCATATCTTTTACTATTCCAAACATAATTGCCTTGCCCAATCTGTGAATCACTTTAAATTTATTTTATATTACATTGGCAGACATTAATAGAATGGAAAAAAATGTAATTGCGATTTAATAAGTGTTGAACATGCGGTATGGATGATAAATAAAATTATTAAACAGCTTTCAACAGCCAGATACACAACGCGTTTCCATTGATTTTTTTTTTCATTCTCATTCACTTCAATATACGTTGCTTGTTTAAAATTAAAAAGGAAAAAGTTTTCGTTAGGAAAGCTTCGGATTTCGAAATGCCTCTTCAATACTTTTTTGAACCATATTCTATTCAGAAACAGAAAAATGCCTTGGCTATTCTAAAAAATATCAATTAAAACAAAAAACTTGTGTTGCCATTCTCTTATAAAGACGTCTAGTTGTGAATAAGAATAATGTCAATATTTTCACGCATCGCTGTTCTTAATCGTGAGTTGTGGTTCAACTGAATTCATGTTCTTGAGATGGTCGCAGTGCTGTCTGTCTTGACAAACATACTTTGCTACATTTTTCGATAAAACTGAATAATGAAAACAATGGTTACAGCAAAAGCAGAACCGAAACAACAACGAAATATGACATGATCAAATGCATTCGAAATGTGCAATGCGCGAGCCGGCTCAGAAAGAATGATTGCCTCATAGTGGTCTCGTAATTTATGTGCTTGGTGATTGTTACCGCTGTTTTTTTTTTTCATTCGCTCACGATCGTTATTAGCGACAGATCATTTGGCCAAAACTCACAAAAGTTCGGCAATATTGAAATTAAATTAAAACCATTTAGACGGCACACGAAAAAAACTTTTAGCGCCTAGGGGTTTAGACGCAAGTAGCTTGAGTTTAAGATCAGCATAAAATTTGTGGAAAAAAACGGATATAGCGGAAAAACAGGCAACAATTTAAAATTAATGCCCATTAGGAATACATACAGCAATGAATTCTAAATTGAATCAAGCGCGCCATACGAAAATTCATTAATGTTTCCATAAAAGACTATTGGCTCTATTTTTCTTACCTACGTTGTTATTTCAAATGTATTTCTCCGTCCATAAGCAAATTCATTGATGCATTGAGACCTATGGACGAAGAAATACATTGTGTACAGCAACGACGCAGGTTGAAACAACGAATTTTAGCGTGTTTTTCGTGCATAATAGAAAAACTAGCAAAAAATAGAAGCTACTTGGCTCAAAATATGGCAACTCAACAAAATTTAGTCCGTGATAGCTATAATAAAGTCTATGTGTAACCCACAGTTTGGCGCATTGGCCGATCACTGCTTAGTACATTGTAATTCTCATAATGAGCAATCGTGATGCAATATCGTCAAATGACCTTTGCCCATTAAATGTATTTTCGAGGCATTACACGCTGTTTTTGCGATTTGATTAGAAGTATTTCTTTCTTCATATCAACCGAGAAATACCAGCTGTTCTCTAAATGTTGACTAATGAGGTAAATTAAACGGCCATGAGTGCAATTTGGATTAATTTTCTTCTTCTTCTTCTCCCTATTAACTATGTTGGATGGAATGGCCATTGGAATATTTAATTGAAAATGTGGCGATTTTTTTGTCTCTCATTTTCAAACTGTCTTCACTGCTGGCTATTACAGTTGTTTACATTTTTTTTTTTGCATTGTTTCATTCGGAGATTAAACATTGAATCTGCAAACAATCGGTTGATAAATGGAAAATACTGAAAATTTGCTAATAACACTTTGCGTAATTTGGTGATTCAGTTGAAAACTTTTGGTCGAATTGGGTCGGGTTGCGTCGACACAAAAATGTGACTTTAAGAAAAATACATCAATTAAAACAGGCAACCTTGAGTCTCAGTGGGTTTTCGCTCATTTGAAATAGAAAATGATATATTCGAGCTATGTGATTTTTTCTTTGAATGTTTTCTCAAACATTTTGCGTTTTTGCAATTTTTCATTTATTCGAAAAATTCCAATGCTTCAGTCGTAAGGCTCAGCTAATTCTTTTCGTATTTCAGTCGCCCATATTTTTCTTTCGGCACATATTTCGTTCAATTTGTTTCTGTTTTTGTTACTGAGACTCTCCATTAAAGTACATATCGCACAGTCATTCTTTAGATAATGTATTCAATGCACAAGGGCAACTTCCTAGTTTTTCACAGAATACACTTTTTGTTGAACAAAAAAACACATGCTGATATGGAATCTTGGTTCATTCGCACCATTTCATTTGATGAATTTCGACTTTTTGAGCATTGCATAAGTATGTTCATTTCAAGTTCAAAAATCATGATTCATGGACAAATAATATGGAGGAACAACTCCTGGGCACCATCTTTGATTTGATAGTTCAACTAAATAAACTGAAAGCACTCTGGAATATAAACAAATATTCGATTTTCGTTTTTAATGCGTGATTGTATTTAGTTATTGTGCATTCGTGTTAAAGTTTGTGGTTATTTGATGTTGAAATATAATTTAATAATTTGATTTTTTCTTTAGTCCTTCAAAATCATCGTCAAAGTATTTGTCATTCAAGCCACAATCATCGAATCGTCGTAAATTCATTCCCGGGCTAGAGCTCAATGGGCGGCAACGTGATGAAGGTGGAATCAGTTCGGTTTCATATCGAGGACAAGGATGATCAGCAACGGGCGATACCGACTCATAGCGCCTCGATAGCGTAGTAAACTCCTACAAACCCCCCAATGAACCAATTTGAATTAAAACAAATCTTTGAAATCCAAAATAGACTAGCATTCAATTAAATACTGCTAATTTTCCTCCCGTCTTGAATCATCTCTCAATTTTTGCCTTCCCGTTGGGAGTATTTTTACAGTATTTAATGGAAGAGTGAACAATATACTATTCACCTGATGTGCTTGGCATAACGTGCTTAACCGTTGCAAGAGGCTCGAATGGGGAATGTCTCGTAGATGAAGCAAACGAGCGACAGAGGCACGGAATGTCTAACGAAATGTTCCGTTCGTTAAAATTCATAATAAAGACACCAACCATTTATTAAAACATGAGTTAAAATCTGAAATTTCAAAAATATTTACAGGCAATTCAATACTTACCTGAAGTTGACATAGTTTATGATGGGATTCAGATAACTTCACATTCAAACGTGTGATTTCTTCTTTCAAATTCTGAAAAACGAATAAAGTATTTAACATCTATATATGGATGGATGCATGAGAATAATAATAATGAGATCTTAATTTCATATCGAATGAAATGTGTTCAGTCAAACGACATTTCACGGACACTTTTGTTCAAACAATTTTAAGATTTAAAGAATTTGAAGTGTGTAAAGAAAAAAGAGTTCCATTATTTTTCTCATTCGCATTCATTGTTGTGTTTAATTGTCACTATTCAAAGCGAAATACTTGTATTATTTGCTCATCACGACGAATTTTTTCTACTGATTCATCGACAGTTGATCGACAACGAGCCTTATAATTCTGTAACTGTGCTAGTAAGCGGCTCTTTTCATTTTCCACGTCAGCAATACGCGCTTGGAGTTCCTCAATTTTACGTGCACGTTCAAGTGCGCAAATTTTATTCTCAGCAGCATTAATCAATTGAGATTTGAGTTCGGCAATTTTAGCCTTTGCTTCGATCAATTGCTGGCATGTTTTTTCAGCTTGTTTTGACGTCCGTTTTGCACGGCAAATAGCTTCATCACGCTCACTCTGGCAATTACATAAAAAAGTAATTAAAAAAATCAATCATCATTCAAAATAAATCGTCTCATTTCTTACTTGAATCAGGCATTTTCCGCGTGCGCCTTCTTCAAACACCGCCAACTTCCGCTTGTACATTTCAATTTGTAAATCTTTTTTCTGTATTTGATCTTTCAGAGAATGTACTTTCCTCTGCAAATTATACATAGCAGTGGATTCTTTAACTGGAAGATCATGACATGAGCGTTCGCGACGCAACTTCATTGATTTCATCTGATGATTTGGTACATGCAGAGTATGAAAACCATCCCAATGTTTGTGATCCATTGGGAGCGTATGAGTATGATGGTGGTGATCGTGATGGGCTGCTAACTTTTCGGCACGTTCCAATAATGTTTCGGCTAATAGTGTTGCATACACAACATAGATTAATAAGAATTGAAAATTAATTGGTGCATTTTATTTTGTTGCAGTATAACTACTGCACCTAATAATGTTGTGTCTGCTCCAGGTGCTGGTGGAACGGTACATTCCCTCCAATCCATTGCACGAGACAGTCGAGTCAAATACTCGGAAAGCTGTTGAAATAAAGCATCTCATTGATTGTTAACAAAAATATGCATTTTGTAAAATGCTTACCGTTGTATGCTCGTTGTTCATCTGGTGGAGATCATGTAGTACTTTTTCCAGCCGCTCTTCGGCCGTTGTCTTTTGCATTTCTTCATTCCGTAATTTACTAGTTTCAGTATTCATTTGATCGCGCAAATTATGCAATTGCTGGTGAGAAAGCAATGCAAAAGCGAACATTCAATGATTTTGTTTCTTCATCATTTTGAAAAATATCAACATCATCCACTTACTGATTGCAGTGCTTGGTTCTCATTAACGACATCACGAACTTTGTCCTTGATCATCGTTTCGCATGGCTCGGGAATGGAAACAATTGACGATAAATTGCGTAAGTATTGCAAGCGATCGTTTTGCATTCGATCGATGGTATTTTGTAAGCGACAGCATCTCGATTCAAATCCACGCAATTCTTCGCGCAATTTATCTCCAACACTTTCACTTTCAACTAATCGCTCGCGGACGGCTTTTAAGTCGCGATCACTTTGGCGGCACCGCGCTTCTAGCTCTTGTATCTGCAGATCTAGCCGTTGCTTGTCATTACATGAAGCTGTACGTGTTTGCAATAATTCAGCCTCACATGAGTGTAACGATTCACACGTTGAAGCTAATTTGTTGCGTATTCGTTGCAGTTCGGCAACGATTTCGCTAGTTTTTGCAACGACTAGCTCCGGACTTAAATTAGATGCATCCGAAACATCAATCGCAAGACAAACACAAAGTCGACGAACTAAATCTTGTAACTGCGCTCTAAAAAAAACAAATCAGTCAATCGACTGCTAGAAAACGGTGGTTGTCAACCCCTGATTTTTTTGTGACTGACCTAATTTGTTCCCTTTGATTTTCTTCAGCTGATAAGTCCCCTTCGAGACGACGCACTCTGGATACCAAATTTTTAAGTCGATCATCCATGACCTTCTTTTCGCGATGCAAAATTTGAATGGTATTTTCATTTTGATTTTGCGTAGCCCGTTCTCGATTTTCGATAGCTTGTATTTTTCCTTGCAATGATCCAATGAGCGCCGATTGTCGTGCTGTCTGCGTTCGTAATGTCTCACACTCTGCATCGCGCGCATTCAGACTGCTCTTCAACTCCACATTTTCGTTCAATATTCGATCTCGTTTGTAGTTCGCTGCCGCCAATTCACTTTTCAGAGTTGCTATCAAGTCAATTGAATGTGATGCATGGTGATGTTGATCAATACATGGAACCTCAGACTGTTTAAAAAACAAAAGGAATTCGAATAATATTTACATAAAATTTAATCAGTTTTACAAATTTTATGACATTAAATGAAAGATTTGATTTGAAATATTTTCTCCAAGCTGTTTTTACGTGGAGGTTGTGAGGCGAATGAGATCGATGATAAACGCGATGAATAGGCGATGATGGTGAACAATGCGTCCGAGCTCGAGGGAGTGAATGATGCGAATGACGTGGCGTATGAACACGAATTGGAGGTGATAAAGTTCTATGCATCCTTTTCTACTTTTTGTAGTGTAAATGTGGGTGAGATAATTTTGTGAGAACTAAGTAACTAATACTATATCTATTTAAACTGAAGAAATTTTCCGGGCCAATTTCGAGGGCTCGTTTTGGAACACTGCACAGATTTACTTAAAAAAAATTGTCGTTATGCAAAAATCGTTTATTCAGAGAAAAATTATAAAACACGTTGCACGGAAACCGTACTTGTTATAATATTTCAAAATGAATTTTGCTGGGTTCAAATAACGGGAGCAAATACTAAATAGATCCAACTATATACCACGTCAAAAACATAATCGAAAATACGTGAAATTCTAAAAATATACTTCATTTACTGGAATCAATCGGTTGTTCTTGCCTGCATAATACCACGATTTCATTGAAAAGTCACGAAAAGACGGAAAATTTGATTTCTTTTAAAGGGTTCAGCAACTAGAAAAGAGTAAAACCTGGCGCATTGGAATGCGCCAAAACGTAGTGAATGGCGGTTATAGAAAAATGTTGTGTTTTGTACATTTATGTACGCAGTTTACATGAGGAAGTCCCATTATTTTCTATTTATTGAAAGTTGGCATAGCAACGTAATCGCGTATATGCGAAATTCTTGTAATTTTCAATTTGTTTAATGGAGAAAATATGGTAAATTTGTCCTCGTTTCGGAATTTTACATACTCCATTTATTCGTTTGTTGTTTCTTCTGACAATTAGTAGAATAAAACATTCATTCATTCACTTTTTCACGATGCACTACAAATATTACGGAACACGACAACAGCTTTGTAATTTCATTTTCATTCTTTTCAATTGATATTCTACTTTTGTTTCAGGCAAATTCAAAATATATTTTTTGTGTGTGCAGCAAAATTGCATGTCGACAATTCAAATAAGTGATTTTTATCAGCATTCTCATTTGTAGCAACAGAAAACACATATTTTTATCTATTAATCTAAAGAAATTGAAAGTTTTCCAATGACTTACACTAACGCCGACTTCATCTCGGCACAAAATATCAAAGATCTCCCAATCGAGCGCACTGTTCCCGTTGTTTTGAACGTTTTCAGTAAAATTATCCGACATTTTACAATTTCTAAATTAATCCATCATAATTTCGCCCAAGTTATTCTTTTTTTAAGACATTTGTACAAATCTAATAATAATTTTCAAACGGTTAAAATGTGACTGTTTCCAGTCAAAACAAACAAAAATTCGAGTTGATTGTGTTTCTAGGCAATAGTAACAGCTCAATAGTATATCACATGCAAACGTACAATCCTGTCGTACAAGCGTTCAACTCATAGAACAAGTACTTTAGTAACATAAATTCTGCCAACAAACAATTCCATTGAGGAAATTTTGGAAGTACCGAAAATATACTACGTCGCGCTATTCCGTCTCATCATTGAATATAATAATTGGTAAAAAAGTGTTAGAGCCAAATTCCGTGGAACTGTTCATTTGTAATAAATATGAGTTTTTTTTGTGTGTTTATTGTTTATGATATCCTGTTACTTTGTTTAACATTTGAAACGTGTTCAAGGGCTTCATAACATTCAGAGCGTGTTCAAGTCTTGACGGAAAGTTCGTGTTAAAAAGGAAATTCAGGGGACATTCATTTTCTAAACATGTTTTTCATAAAAACACATATGAAATATGCTGAGCGACTGCTCGATATAGGTAAAATGTAAAATGTCTAGTTGCATAAATTTGTTGCAAGAAGATATTAATTTGAAGTTTCAAGCGTTGTTGACATTTTAAAGTGAAAGTATGTTCTTAAATCTTCAAACTATAGATAAAGGCAGAAAATTCGATCAAAATGATTCTTTGTCATTCATTTCTTCGTAGTATCAAAATCCAGTTTGCTCAATTAGTTTCGAATATCAAGTTCATTTTCAACCGTAAGCTTCATACTGGTTTGCGGTTACGTTTTCAGTATAAATTCACGAAATGTGATATCAATTCAGTGAACGCATATATGACCGCGGCCTCATCGTTTCTTTGATTATCGAATAGGCATTCATAATACGTTGCAAGCAGCGAATGTTCCATTTCGAAACAATATGTTGTTGTTTCGATTTTAACAGCGATCCGTCGAATGCGTCAGAGAATAGCTAACACACGAACAGGCACGCACATGCACACACGACTGTGTGGCTGTTCGAAACTCAGGCGGCTTCAAGTGAACATCAAATTGGGTGTTCACTGAAACATCGTGCGTTAGATTTTTGAGTTTATAAAGGTTTTATAAAGGTCTAGAAACGTGTTTTTGTGGCTATCAACCAAGCGCGCATAATTTTGACGTTGGTGCTTTATTTCGATCCTATTTTTAATAGGATGAATGAAAAAATAAAGTGTAAATAACAAATGTGCTCTACCGCAGAGCATGTCATTTGTATGATGTGAAACACATGTTGTACTCAACCATATTGAATCTGGTCAAAGTACATATTGTATTGTAGAATTGCCATTTACCAGGCGCTGAGAACACATAACGCAGTATCAGTTTTCGATCGAACGCATGCATGTAGTCAAGCGCTACACAAGTGATTGTGATGATTTAACGTTTTATCAAAGTAAAAACATTTTCGACATTTCAAACGTTTCATTTGGCACAGGAGCGCATGAGACATTGGATGAATGAAACTCAATGTAAAACATCGTAATTTTTTATTTAGACGACTTTTTGCTAGCCGGTTCAATGTTCAAATTGGTCTTTTATTTCAAGATGTTCGTGTTTAATGTGCGAAGTGGACAACGTGTGATGCACAACGGTTGTGGATGCATTTGTGATGTGCGAATGCTATGAGAATTTGTTGGTTTTATGCTTTCTGGGTTCTTTCGTCCACTATTAGAAATATGGTTTTGCTTTCAGTTGACAGCCATTTCATGGTGTGAATTGATTTTTGGATTAAACACATCTTCATATCCATTTGATAGAAAATTCTTTCAGCTTGCCGGTGTCGCTAATGCGGGAAGAAAACGTAAAAAACATCTCTCTTTTATACTAGGCTGGCATGTTCTGCTGTAAAAATCGCTTGCGCGCAATTCAATTTACATGTTATGCTTTTGCTCCCGATTTGTATATATATATATATATATATTATTTCATTGAACATTTGGGATTGTTCATTTTGTATGAATTTTTACATGGAATTTAACATATTCATTAGAATTTCTTTGGAATCGTTTTGGAATTGCTTTAACATTTTTATTTGAGTGTGAGTTTGAATTTTTTTCATGTGCGATTTGTGAACGCAATTTCATTGATATTGACTCGATGGCGTACCTCGCATTTGTGAATTGCTGTTTGGAAGTGTGGACTGTTTGGATGGCAACAGGTGGCTGTTATTTCAGCGCAGGCGCATGTTTATTTCTCATGCATTTGTAACTATATATAGTTACCCTCGGATTGCTTGTTCTAGCATTTGGTAGACACATGTGTGTAATTTGTGCGTATGTTTGCAGGCGTCTCGGAAGCAGTAACACAGGGTAAGCGTTGGTGTGACTGTGATAGATGGATTCTATAGCAAGTAATTTGAGTATTTTCACTATTCAATTTAATGTTCGGGTGGAAAATCTCGGCGTCGTTGCTACATATCCTGGGACTGCTGCTCGGTTGGTAAAAAACCAGGGAAAGCTAATGAAAATCGTCTCGGAAAATGTGCTGTCCGCTTTTCTTTTCCAATCTTGAGCTAATGGCTTCCAATTATACCAAAACCAAGAAAAACGTCGACAATATACTGATATTTTAACGGAAAATGTAAAAGTTCTGCGATGTGAATTTTCCTTCCTTCAGCTCATGGCTAGAATTTCCTGTGCGCGATGTGAATTGTGGGCGGATGAGACGGAAAACTCCTAGTGCCACTGCATTGAGTCGTCGCGACGTGAAACTGACGAATTTCATGTGTTTGCGCATCATATGTACGTGCCATATTCGCTGCACGCCTGATACCTGTGTCCGTACTAGTATCGACTCCGTAACAACTATTTGCGCTCGAATCAATTGTACGCAACGCGAAAAATTCGCTCGATATGCCTTCAAAAACCACGTATCATTTGCACAGCAGCACCGTTGCCGCTACCAGCTGCTATCCGAAGCAAGAATATCTAATGTTTCCAATAATACTGATTGTTTTGGCTGTGTAGATTTGTTCATGTACAGAACGAATTACATCGCAATAAAATTGTCAGAAATCTTATAATTTTGCAAATATTAAAAAAAAAAAAATGCGTGATACAATTTAAAAGAATAAACATCGAGCATTCGTATTGAGCGATTTTTGCAGGAGAAATTATGAAACACAAAGACAGAAATCATATTGCTAGACAACTTCGAGCTTGTCATCGTCTTTGTCCTCGACCATTTCGGTCACATGGGAAATACACAACTGACTTTATTAACAGGGTAACAGAAGCAAAGAACGATTATTGAGCTCTTTTTTCATTCAAATGAGCACGAGTCACAGCAAGAATTTCAATCAACCTGAACTTCTAACCAGTAATCAAACGAAGAAAAAAAAAATGTTATCGCTTGCGGTATTATATTTTGACATGAGGAGAACATAAGTGGAGCACATAGAACATTTCTAACATTCTCTTGTCAAATGAGAACGGTCATAATTGTATTGATTTCATGGGATTGGCCAATACTTTTCAAGGCCTAATTATTGTAATATTATCTTTTTGGCTGCAGCATCAACATGAATTTGTACTTGATCTATTTTTCAGACTCATCTGCGCATTTATAAAAATACATATCTGCCAAATGAATGAAAACAAAAATAATGGAGGCCCAATTAGTTGCCCAAATGTGGAATGAATTTCAGAATGATGTTTTTTCTATTGAGCCACTACGGATAAACTTAGAAGACGCTGTGTGGTGAGTATTGACAGCTGTCTAAATAACGTCACTCAAAATGACGCATGGTGTTTTCTGAACAGGCTAACAGAATACAATAGCATTATCATCGTCGTCGTCGTACTACACACACCCATTCGTGTAATCCATTTCCAGGCAGAATCAACACTCTGACATTCATTGAGCATACGCTTTACTAATACTACAACTGTTTGTACAGTATGCCATGATAATGACGAAGGGTTGCTGCGCAAATCGAACAACACTGAAGGAAGTTTCATACGTAATACGAATGTGACAGAAGTGAATGACATTTTCGCAGAATAAAATATAACTTTTAATTTAAATAAATCCTTTATTAAAGAAAAAAATCATATTTATTTGTACAATTTATTCTAAGTACGAGCAGCATTTGTCCATGTAGTATAGAATCAATTCTTCAAGATAATTTGTCACATTCACATTGTAGAAGAAAAATGTTAATTTTGAAACGTTCATCTTATATTCGCTGAGAATCACACAGCACGGAAGAGGATTGAGGTAGTCTCACTTGCCTAAATTTGCCACCAGGCGCACATACACTCATAAATAGAAACATTTGCCGAACACAGAAACCGACAGCAGCAGAAGCATCGCTCTCAGCGTGCGTCACAGCCGAATTTTATGATAGGCATGCACACACACACTATTTCAACCATTTGGCAATATACTCGCGTCATTACTTGAGTGTTTGGCACCGACAGCTGTCGCATATGAATGAATGACTGTAGCTTGGCTGGCAATAGTGTTGTCTTCATCGTAAAAATAAGTAAAGAACAAATACGTGATTCATTCAAAATGTCGTGTCGTCTTTTTCGCACTACTAACAATTTCATGCGCGTCGTTGAAAATATATACACGTGCAGTGATCAAATATAAATTTCAGCGAGGAATTTTGAGTAAATCAAACATAAGATTATATATGGAATATTTTATAATATCAATAAATATATATTATGACTGGTTGCTCGTGATCTACCGATTTCTCCATGCACGTTTCCGTTGCTCAAGAGTCACTTCATGATTCAAAGGATATTGAGTTATTTGAAATGCACTTAATAATAATTTATAAGAAAATTCTGTATTGAAGTGTTTTTCTACGTTCTTTTTTAATTTATTTGTACTCAGTACTATTTTTTATTTTGTAATTCTTAAGATTCTTAAAGCATTCTTCGTTACAAAGCCCTCATGATCTAACCTACATAGTATTGTGAAGAACAACTTTGGACAATCATGTGATATTTTGATTAATACACTGAATTTATTCATTCAAAAATGAAAATATCCAATGAACTATGGATGGTCTGCCAAGCATGATCCAAAAGGTGTAAAGAAGATCTTTTTTTAAATTGAACCCAAATCTGAACAAATCTAACTCAATAACGATAACATCAAAAATGTTAACGTCAATTGCAAATTGTGCGTCATGACTGCACTCATCCAAAACTAAGGTCAAAATAATTATAACTGTGATAAGATTACGAATATTCTATATTCATGTTTGAATGATTGTGATAAATCAACCGATTGACAAGATAATGGATTTCGTCGAAATTCGTGCAATACTTGTCTTCTGAAAGAAATATATCCAATAAGTAACAGTAAATTTATATTTTTCTGATTTCAAGTTCTCCGATCCTCATTCAATGGATTGAACAAATATTAATCTGTTTTTGCTCTTATATTTATTCTCCTACGTATATAACGATTTGAACAATCACATAATAAAAATCAATATTGTCACGTTCGAGTTTCATTTGCATTGCCTTTGTTTTTACACGTTTTCGAGCTTCCAAATTCTGATGATGGGCATTGTGTTGGTTCATTGAATGATTGAACTTCTGCAGTTCCAAAAATATCAAATACGACTACTCTAAATATAGAAATACCAAACGATATCCAGAAGACTAGCCTCCACTGTTCAAGTGATGACTGTTGATTTAAAAGAAAAAAAAATTAACTTTTCAGAGAAGCATTTTCCAGAAGGAAAATTTGTGTCAATTTACTCACGTCAGGTATCATATAACCCACTTGGATGTCGTATAAAAAATAAGTTCAATGATTATTTCTGGATAAATATTAATTCGTTGGTCAAATTTTCATTATTTACCTAATGGCGCAACACCTACACCGGCCATTCCGCCTATTGCGTTCACAAGAGCCATTACGGAGCCAGCATAGTTCGGTGACAAATCTAACGCATTGACCTTTAATCCGGGATAAAAGTTTCCCAAAAATCCCATGGCTAATGAAAAACAAATCACAACAAGTATTCGGTCACATGCAGCATATGACGCCGCGACGATAAAAATTGCTGGAAATACTCCACCTGATATCAACCATTTGATGAAATTTAGGTTAAAAATAAGAATCAAAATTAATGAAATAAACTAGCATTGTATCAATGATAAAAGCCATAATTACCAGACGTTTAGCGACATCGGAATCTTTGGATGCACTTACCAAGTGTTGTGAATATTTTACGTGCTTGAGTGACTGTGACATAGTCACGGCTAATTATGAAATCCGAAACAAAACCAGAGATTATTGAATAGATCCACATCAACAGAAACGGTAGTGAACTATAGAGACCAGCATCTTGGACCGTAAATCCAAGCACTTCTCTCATATATTTCGGTAAGTCTACCGACATAATGTAGAACACCCAATCATGGCCAACCTTTGATTACAAATGCGAATCTATGAAAATCAAATAGTTGATAAAATATTGAACGAAACAACTCACCTGCCCTATTATTAATGCTATAACAGGAATGTTTGTAGAAATAGATAACCTAATAATGAAATTAATAAGACAAATTAAAAAAAATTATGATTAAATCCACAATAATAGTGCTGATAATAACCATGGAGCTGGTGGCAGTTGATCGTTACGTTTCAATTGACCCATTTCTGATTTTAAATAATCAAGCTCCTCTTGCGATATGAATGGGTGTGATTCAGGATCATTGTAGCATATGAATATCTTGAAATGGCAAAAGATCAGGACGTATTTATAATTTTATATTCTTCTGCTTTTAAGCTTACAAATATGAGAAACCAAATGATTGAGACAAATGCCCAGAAATAGAAAACAATCGGCCATGACCAGTGAGACAACAACAAGCCGGTGCCGTAAAATGATAGTAGTGATCCAATCTAACGGCAGGAAAAGATGAGAAATAAATTGAATTAGATTAATTAATTAATCAACTGAAGATTTATATTCAAAGTTTAAAATTTCACCTGACCACCTCCGAATACAACTGAGCTTAAACGACCGCGCTCTTTTTCGGGGACCCAAGCTGCCATTAGCACGCAAAGCGCAGGATACGTCGTACCTAAATTTAAAATTACACCATAATATTTTATGGAAATGACACTTTTTCTAAGTAATATTTCCTACCTCCACCACATCCGCTCAGAAAACGAAATAAAATTAATGCGTTCTCTCCACCTAAAATGATTTCGGTTAAGATACTGTTTGTCTTCTTTTTATTTTAATTATACCAAAGGTAATTGCAGCAGGAGTTGCAAGGTTAAGAATGGCCATAAAGAAGATCCCTAGTCCCATCGTTAGCTTCCCACCATATTTTTCAGCAATTATACCAGCGGGAATATGCTATGGAATATTACCAATTATTTTATTTTAGATAAACAAAATACGGCAATTTTATACATATTTACTCACCGTGAGGATGTAGCCAGCATAAAACGAAGATAGAATCCATCCTTGCTTTTGTTGAGACCAATGAAATCTATCGCCGGCCTAATTTAAAATGGATCTTTCATTCAATCCAGGAAATATTGAATACATACAAATAAACCTATTTTGCCCTTCTTTTTGAACTCATTTGAACCGTATCCAGTTGTCAGACGACACATACTATAGAAATGCATACGATTCATGTTTTTGTTTTCATCAAAGCAGCATGCGCTCTTGACAAATGAATTGTCATAATTTCAAATGTTTGATTGAATTGATAAGATTTTTGTTGATTAATCGCATTGCAAGAAAAATTTTTTTTGTGCGATTTGGATTATCAAATAATTCTGGGAATCTAAATGATTTTTAACTGAGTTGATTAAATTATTGCAATATATTAATTGATTTATCTTATCAATTCATTCTGCCAAACTCTTCAAATTTGATGTAGATGGCGATAGCAACGGATACGTTTGACATATCTCATCTACCAAAATAATTATACCGTTGATAACATGATTTGAATCAGCAGAATATTTCGAAACATGCCGTTATTATGTGTCATTGAATATAAATTTGAAAGCTCCTTTGTTTTTTTTTAAATCGCAAAGTTTGGTTATTTTCAATTGATTAATCGAAAAAAAATTCTAAGAAACCGAATTAGAAGAAATTACGTTTTTATCATTGGGCACAATTTTGCTGTTTCACACATTTTCATTTTTCAAATAGTTTTTAAATGTGAACCAATTGCTACTTGTTATGTTCAAGAGAAAATGAAGGCAGAATTCCAACTTACAACGCTGACGTGGACGCTAGTTTCCGTCGGAGACAGCGTGTCAACTGGGCAAATAAATGATCGGTTATCATTTTGTGCTGGCACTACCATTTCAGTGATGGCAATGGATAAGCATTGTCTCATTGTATAGGCTACGGCGATGGCCAGAAAGCCCATTATGCCCATAACGACACGCTGTGGTATCAAACCTATGATCAAACATGAAAATTAATGCAAGAAATTTGATGAAATCCATGCAAAATGGTTCATTGTCGTCAATAATGCAACAAGAAACCATTTCTATTAATGAGATTTAAAGCAGTGTATGTCAACGCTATTTTAATATATTAACATACACCAATTTGAATCTCACCATCAAATATAAAATATCATTGGATTTTTTCTATTATTAAAAAGGGCTATTGATTCAGTCTATGACAATTTATGATATTTAGCCGTGGTCTTGTACCTCATACTTACATGATAATTGTCTTGACTTCGCCATGCTACTGAAACGCTAGAAAAATTGATCGATTTATTTAATTCCTTTTTTACCAAATCGAGATATATTATATGTGTTTACTATCTTATCAAAAACTGCCTCTTATCACGTCTTGTCACTGGATACTGGCGTTCCAGCAGGTGGCCCCAATTTCAAAGTATTTATTGCGTGAAACTAGAAGAAAAGAATGTGCAAAGTAAATTTCACGTGAAATTTTCGCCTGCGTCACAAATATTAAATTGTATATAATAAGATTCGATTTTGTAAACAATATCTTTTTAGTACGAAGTCATCATATCGGCAGTGTATCGATTCCGCGTACTTTTTTACGATCCAATTAAAATCAATTATCACTACCGATTTACAGATAGCAAATAACCGTGTTTAATTGTAGCTTTTGAAATTTGTGCAACTGTTTGAATGGTGAAAAAAGTACAGAAGAACACATTCGTACCAGTCAAAGTGCATCATGAAAAGCATTCTCGTAAAACGCAACATGAAGAATTCGATTTTTTAAACATAACGTGAAATGCGAAATGTGAATTTTGCCGTATACTTTCTCATCGGTGATTTCGAATTGATATGAACGAATAAATTGAACATAAGTTCAATGTGCATTTAATTTCCGTAAAGATGAATAACTTTTCAGCGTTTTTTTTGGTAATTTGTTGTAATTTTGTTTAAAACCGTTTAGATCTCATAATTCAAAGTCGCATTAGTTGTTGTGAGAGCTAAAAGTAACATGAAAATTGATAAATAAAATACTTGTATGAGTAATTCGGTGTTGATTCAAAATAACGTATAAGGTGTATAAATTAAGTGTTCAATTATATATTTGCTTATTTAGAATAAATGTCTCTTCTCTATCAAGATTATTCGTACGTTCTCTGGAAACAAAATTGAAAGCTTCGACGTAAAAAAAACCATGAATCTTCAGAATTATTGACAATGAAGTGTATTTCAAATTGATATTTTCATTTTAATAATGTAATATTAAAATAATTAAAACCATCGAAATTTATAAATACAACAAATATTTTCGTAAAAATACCCAATGGTTTCGCCATAGTGTAATTAAGCGCATTCATTTAAATGCTCCTGCATTTGAGTATTCTCCTTCATTTTTTCACATTCAGATTTTTCCAATTCGGATTTGTATCTTTTTGGTTCATTCCACGGTTGAAGTTCGCCGGAACCCCAAATCAAGTATACAATGATTCTCACCATTGCGATACCAAATGTAATCCAGAAAACAAATCTCCATTGCGGCAGTGTTGACTATTGATAGAGATTGCATGCAAAAGCGAGACTCACAAAAAATCATGTGAAGGTGAAAAAAATTGTGTATTGCTTTAAAGAGTAATGCTTCTGAGTGTTGCTTTCACGGGGAGCAACATTAAGATGCACTTTTATTCTAAGGCATTTACAAAATCTCATTCAAACATTGATTTAATAATTCGGTAGACTAATCATCAAACTTACATTTGGTGCCATGATACCCACTAGGATTTTAATCAATAAAAGAATATTAGCCAAACAAAGAATAAAATTGGAATTAGATTCATCACGTACCAAAAAGTGGCGTAGCCACCTATCATGTGTGTTTCACAAAAAGTTGATAAAAAAATATTATTTCTGATGTTCAAGTTGAATCCAAAAAAAATACCCCTGTTAATGCTCCAATGCCATTGATAAGGGCCATCAACGAACCAGCATAATTTGGAGATAGGTCCAGAACATTTACTTTCAGTCCAGGGTAAAAGTTACCTTTGAATGCCATAGCTAGGGAAAAAAAGATCACAACCAGCAATTTGTTACATTCAGCATAATTTGCAGCGACGATAAAGGCGGCAGGGAAGAATCCAGCTAATATGGAATTAAATAGTGTGGATCATTTTATTACAAAGCTTCCGTAAATTTAACTGTAGCAAATATTAAATTCTGGTTCTCATAATATACTCACCAAGCGTAGTGAATAGTTTTCGAGCTTGAGTAGTAGTTAGATGATTGTGTGAAATCAAATAGTCGCAAAGAAATCCGGACTTCAAAGATACAAGCCACATCATGAGGTAAGGCATTGAACTGTAGAGTCCAACTGAATGAACTGAAAATCCTAATACTTCTTTCATGTATTTTGGTAGGTCAGAAGATAGCAAATAAAACACCCAATCGTGGCCCATTTGTGCAATAATATATGATAATATTGGGCCACTAGTAAGAATATCTTTCCAAGGCGTTGGAGGTGTATCTTTATGCCGTTTTAACTGACCAAGCTCTGCTTCGAGATATTCTCGTTCCTGTTCTGAGATGAATGGGTGCGAGGCAGGATCTTTGTAGCAAATCAATGTCTTAAAGAATATATCGATCATACAAAATGACTCTTTTATACAATTGAAATTAAATTCGCGGCTACTCACAAAAACGATAAACCAAACAAATGAGATGGCCGCCCAGAAATAGAAAACGACAGGCCATGACCAGTGTGACAATAATAGACCGGATACATAAAATGAAAGGACACTTCCAATTTGAATTCCACCGAACACAACACTTCCGAGTTTTCCTCTTTCAGTTTCTTTCGAAAGCACACAATTTTTATCCGTTAATTTACCGATTGAATATTTATGTTATTTTGCAACACACACCTGGAACCCATGCGGCAAGTAAAACCGTTAAACTGGGAAACGTAAAACCTGACCCAAGTCCAATGATAATGCGTATTATGATTAGCACAATATATCCACCTAAATGAAGACACATTTTGAAAGGAAAAATTTACATTATTGAATTGTTTCCATTAGATGTTTGCCTCAGCATACCAAAATCAATCAAAATTGGAGTTAATGCAGTGAAAATTATCATTGATAAAATAGAAAAAGACAGCACTTTTTTTCCACCTGAAAAAAAATTAAAAGATGACGAAAATAATTGGAAATGAAAAAAACTCTTAAAAAAACTCTACCAAATTTTTCAGCTAAAACACCTCCTGGAAGATGTGTGATTATATAACCTGTAAATTGAATGATTTTGTATTATGGAAGTTGCAAATTTGCAATGTAAATTTTCATTTGATCTGAGAAATGAATAAATGAAGAGATAAATAATCGTTTTTAAATCACACTTTGGAACTTTTTAAAAAATGTTAAAATAAAATTAACCAATATAAAACGAAGATAGAATCCATCCTTGTTGCCTTTGCGTCCAATTGAATTTTGTATCGCTGGCGACGGTTACCTAACATTTGACGATGAATTAAGCAAGTATTTTATTTAAAAAAAAAAACACATACAACCTCTGGACGATAACTATTTTCGGTTATCGATGGTACATCAACTGTGCAGATGTTTGAGTCGGTATCATTGTTCGTAATGTTTGGCATTACCATTTCCGTAATTGCGATTGATAAACAAGATCGCATTGTAAATGCAAGGGCAAGTGCAAGAGAGCCCATCAAGCCGATAATAACGCGCTGCGGTAGCGCCGAACCTACAAATTGATCAAAATTGATATCATCACAATCATTTTAACTTAAACAAAAGATCTTTTTTCAGAATAGATTTCAACAACATCATTCTCACATTCTAACTTACCCATATTGCTCAAACTTCAAATAACCTTTCCTATCATTTAAGCAAATTTATATTCACGAAACATGAGCATCTTTTAATCTTATCAGTGCTTCAAATCGTTATATCACAGAAAAGATTCAATTTGTCGCGTTGAAACATTCATTTTCTATTTGAATTTATGGTACGATTGCGCTGCCATCTATTTGTAAATAGTTGTATTACTTCGTTAAAATGTTGAAGGGTTCCAAAAAGAGCTTCTTTTTTAGTTGGTTCTTTTATAAAGCTTTGGCCAAAATCCAATGAACGATCCTATCATTTACGGGTAAAAAAACATAATATGGAAATTGTATCATTCCTAATGATAATGAAAAAAAGCTAATCATATTTTCAGATTTTAATCTCCGATTTCCATAATTATTTTAAAGAAACACAATATATTTCTCCTTAGAGCGAAAACACGATTTCCATGAATGGATCTTACAAAAATGACGAAAACAGGAACAGGCTTGGAGATAGCAAACAGGAACAGGCTTTTACCAAAAGATTTCATTCAAGACGTATCGTTATGAAAATTCCGTTTTTTACAGATACAATTTGAAAAAATTATTCGTATACATTTTCAATTCAATCCGAGATTTTGGTAATATTTATTTGGCAGCTATGTTCTTAGAACGAACCGTGCTATGTTAGTACAGGTTCAACGTAAATTTCATGCAAATTTGAATCCTATTGCTTGTAATACAGTTCCTTTTTATACAAATAACACCATTTAAACGCAAATTCTTCGAATTCTCTCTCTCTCTCTCTCTCTCTCTCTCTCTCTCTCTCTCTCGATACTCTGAGAATACGTTTGTAGGGATTTGAGGAAAAAAAGTTGCTGTCTTGTGTTATATCACAGTGTTTTGTTCAATACTAAAGTTATTATTCAAAGTGAACATTTAAAATAGCAAATAATTCCCGTCTCACTGTTGGTGAGTAGAACCAAGGGGACCGTGCTTGTAAACAAATAAGCCATTGAAACGATTGAAATATCACATCAATAATACTGCCTAATAGATGGCGCTGGAGAATAGATATGTTTAAAATGTCTCAAATAGCACGATACGGTTGTCGTCGTCGCTTTCTATTGAATTGAACGAAAAAAATTAGTCGAGTATTGTACTCAATTTCATTCTAAATATCTTCTCGATTTATATAAAGAATGCATTCATCTTGTAGCTCATTTCAGATAATGTTATCATCTACTTGCCAAAAAATCACTCGATATGTAGCGTATACAGAGCAGAGCTGAAGAAAATAATTATGATGCAACCAGTACCATGCAGATTTTCTTCAGCTAACGAACTTGAAAAGTTCGAAGCTTGAATGTGTCCGATGGTTTGATGTCATACGTGATTCCCCGAAAATAATGGATTTAAATTGAAGAGTCGGTAGCAGTTTTTTCAGTTTATTAAAATTCCAGAGCCTGCTCTTATATAACGAGAATAAATCAAAGTCTGCAAACAGAATCCTGAATGCTTCAAAATAATAAAAGTACATCTTTATTTTGCTGATCGTTTAAGACTCAAAATGAAATCACATAAATGTAACACTTAATGTTGATGCTTTTTAAAAGTTGAATATGGTAATATTGCACGCTTCTGATAAGTTCTGACTGACTGAGTGTCGCTTACACATCGCGCATAATAAAAATATCCTTCCATTTGAAGGCATTCATTCAAAACATTATATCAAAATATGTAAATGAAAACAATTCCATTCAAATAATAAAATATTGCCTTTATTTTTATGAGAAACACAGAATTAATAACACTCAAATGATAACTAAGCAAATCAACTTTCATTGTCTTCTTAACATTTCTTACACTCTTGAATGATTGTCCGGATGGTGGTCAGCTGACCTAGCTCATGATCTAGATTATCATTCATAAAATTAGATATATAAAATTTCCTAAAACGAAACTTCTTTTCTTTCAAGGCAATTTGATCGATGCCAACATTATGTGTAACGTTTTAATAATGACTTGATGGCGATACGCTCAACACTCTCAATCCTAGCGATAAATTATTACATTTGTTCACAACAAATGAGAGAATAAGATTGCTATGGGAATGAATTATTTTCGAATGATTGTAAGCGGTGTGATTAAAACAAGAATAGTCATCATTACATATCTACATGCACAAAGTACGTAATCATTCTTGTCAAAATCCGATGATTTCGTTTGGTAGGACTTAGATTCTTTGGATTATCACTGATGATTTTTGATGCATTATAATATATTGATCGCAGTGACTTTTTTGGCTACATATGTAACAATTTTAATTTTCAATGGGAATGGAAATGGGAATGGGTAAGACGATGTTTCCGTAGTTGTTTTGATCGTATTTTTAATGCTTCGTCACCATTTCGTCTGTCGATTTGTCATCTGGAACATTGTTGTTGTCAACGGTTGACAAATTGATGCCAAATTCAGGTGATGAACATCCTTTTGGATAGTTCCACGGTTGCACTTCTCCGGATGCCCAAATTGAATAAATAACAGTTGTTACGACAAAGATGCCAAATGAAAACCAGAACACAAATCTCCATTCTTCAAGTGTTGACTGCAAAGATATCAAAAAAATGTGTTCGTTTAATAGTAATAATGCAAACATATTATTTCATGAAAATTTCAGCAAATTCTTAATTAAACTTACATTGGGCACCATGTGGCCAACTATTTTTTTGTTCAATGAAAAAATATGATATTAAAAATTATAAAATAAGTATATTGTAAATTATCAATAATATTGTAATTTGTGTATTTTATTTACCGAAAATTGGAGCAGCCACCTGTTTTCAATTAGAATAGTTTTTATTTGTTTAAATTATTAATTTAACGTTATTAACGTCATTATAACTCAAAATATCTACCCCTGTTAATGCTCCGATGCCATTCGTGACAGCCATCAATGAACCAGCATAATTTGGAGAGAGATCCAACGGATTCACTTTCATTCCCGGATAGAAAGTGCCCATGAAACCCATGGCCAATGTAAACCAAATGACGACCAACAGACGATCACAGCCAGCATAGGAAGCAGCGACAATGAAAATTGCTGGCAAAACAGCAGCTATGGAGAAGTAAATGAGAGGAGAATTGACTCAATCTCGAAATGCTGGACTAAAAAAGTAATATAGCAAGATGGAATCAAAACTCACCGACGCCTGTGAAGATTTTACGCGCTGCGGTGATTGTGATAAAATTACGAACAATCAAGAAATCGCTGAGGAAGCCTGTTGATACGGAAACAGCCCACATCACCAAGTATGGCAAAGATGAATAGATACCATTGTCCATGATTGGGAATCGCAAGACTTGACCCATGTATTTTGGTAAGTCGCTGACCATGATGTAGAAGCCCCAACTTATCAACGTAAGAATCGCGCATAATACAAAATAAAAAGTTGATAATTTAAAAATAAATAGTAAACAGGTGATATACAGCATTGAACATGAAGTACATCCAAGAATTGTAGTATTTTACAAAAGATTCCAACTTGTTTGGGCCATCTCAGTAGTATCAGACGAGTATGACTGAGGTATCAGTTTGCCTGAACATTGACTTCGCTTAAATTGAAATATAGACTTACTCGTGTCCAATCTGAGCACAAACAAGAGCAATCATTGGAACACTGGTGATAATGGATAACCATGGTGTTGGCGGCAGGTTCTTATGGCGTTTCAACTGTCCGAGCTCAGTTTCGAGGTATTCGCGTTCTTCCTTCGAGATGAATGGATGAGAGCTTGGATCACTGTAGCAGATGACGGTCTAAAATAAAAGTCGTTTTTGAAAAAAACTCAGGATTCAATTTCTTTCTAATAATTGAATGCCTGAGAATAATCATGACTCAATTTTTTTTATATATAGATTCTAGAAGACTGAAACAAAAAAAGAAAAGATTACAAGAGTGAAACTTACAAAAAAAATTTCATATGGCTGAAAAATGAATGCCTCAGAATAAAAGTACATCTTTTAGAAGCTAAACAACAGTTACAGCATGAAAGCGGTGCAAATTGTTGTTGTAATCCCGGCATAAAAATCTGTGTGCAATTTTTATATGTTTCACTCAAGCGGACGATGCTTTGTATCTTCTCCTATGTAAATGGGTAGTGAATGTCGTTGGACCGCGCCATCTCTACCTAAACGATTGTACTAAACGCTTCAACATTTCACACCTTCCCCCCCCCCCCGCAATTTTTTTCCTCTTCGATGAAATTTCTTTTTGAGCTTTGCTTTTACAAGCAGCAGAATGAAGATGTACTTTTATTCTAAGGCATTCAAATGAATTCGCAAGAATGAAACATATGGAAAAATGTTTTTGACTAAACAATTTTTCCGATTTCCAAATCACTCATAATATTCAATATTCTCAGGAGTTCAATAGAAAATTTATTACGAGCTGCACACATTATGGATGAACTATCGACTTACGAAGATTAGGAACCAAATGATCGAAATGATACCGAAAAAGTAAAACACCCATGGCCATGAATACCAATGCAAAATTAGTCCAGACAACAGTGTTCCAGCCACAGAACCAATCTGAAAAATGTTTATGGATGAAACTGGATAAGAAGGTCATTCAAAATGAAGGTATTTTTCTCTCTTTCTCTTGTCTTACTTGCCCACCACCAAAGACAAATGATCCAATCTTGCTTCGCTCTGTCACATAAAATAAATAAATAAAATTTTATCAATCACAATTTTGAAATATTTTTATAAGAACAGTACTCAAACTACCTTTTTCAGGCACCCAAGATGCGAGCAACACAGAAAGCGCTGGGAATGTTGTGCCCTATTCATAGAAATAAATGTCGTTTATTATGAAATCTTGGCAATTAAAATAAGAGTATCGTTACTGTACCTCACCGAGACCCATCAAAATACGTAGCACAATTAATGCAATTAATTCACCTAGATTTTAATAAATGCATTCATTCGTTGTCTTTTCAAATTACATAATTTTTATAACAATTGTCTCTTTATTTCATTTCAATCTTTTTAAGGATAACAACGCACCGTATTCAACAGCGAATGGCGTGAGGATGGTAAAAATGGCGGTAGATAGAATTCCCAAAGATAGTGTCCACTTGCCACCATATTTCTCAGCAATTACTCCACCTTATCAGAATTATGAGATACAGCTAATATGAAAAAATATTTTAATTAAGAAAGAGAGAGTGAGATAGGTCAAAGTGATTGCACACAAATATGATGTCTGTGACATGAATTGCCCGTGTCTCCTTTGAACCCATCCACAATTTGGACATAAATATTGTACCTGGCACATGAGTGAGAACATAGCCCACATAAAATGAAGATAAGATATATCCCTGTTGATCTTCATTCCAGTGATATCTGTTCCCCGTTTCTATCGTCAAATTTAGCGGTTTTGATGGATCAGCTGGACAAATGGGTGTTCCCTTTGTTGTTTTATTGATTTTTTCCACCATTTCTGTGATAGCAACCGACAGACATACACGCATCGCATAGGCGATAGCGATAGCCAGAAAGCACATTATCGCCATTATGACACGCTGCGGTATGCAAAAAACTAAATGGAATAAACAAATAAATATTCACATTTTAATGAAATCAATTGTAATATTTAGAAGGTATGTTTAGATTTGTAGCAAAAAAAAACTTTTATAATCATTTCCTCTGAATAAAACTACCTTGATAATCCAATTTAATTTCCTGACAAATACGAAAATAATCAAAGTAAAATTAATATGCATGCTGATGTCGCGTCATTAATGGATTTCCTTTTTTCGTACTAAAGGCTTTGACCTTTTGAATGTTTCTACGTCATTATCAAAGCTGTGGCAGCTGAACTTTTCGAGATTTGAATTCAATTTATCACTTTGTCCTAGCAACACCAACAAACAGCCACATCAAAAAGCTAGTCAAATAGATCTTCTCTCCGAATATTCTGAACTCAAACATGTTTTTGAATGAGATAATATAACTTTTCACACAAAGAAATAAAACATACAAATTACACGTTGAACTAAATATTTTTTGAATTTATGCATTAAAATCGTGAAACTTTCAAAAATCGTGTATAAATATATGGTTTAAATATAAGGATAAATGTCAGAGCACACAATATCAAACTGATCTTTTATTACAGCTCAAACGATATATTTTACACGATTTTATTGAAAGTTACACGAATGCACTGTTTAGATCAGGAAAATATTCACTGCAACTTTCACTTTGTAATTTGAGCATTTTATTTCTTCGAGTGGATAGTTTGCTTCCAAAAATTTGCGCTCGCTATGCATTCACTTCAAAATGCTTTCAATCTTTTTATGGTCCGGCAGTTTCTTATCAAAAATTAATTTGCATAAAAAAATCTATGAAATAAGTTTGATGAAAAGAAAAGTCAGTGATTACGCCAAATAAATGACTTCATTTGAAAATATCATGCGATTTAGAAAAGTCATTTGACTTTGTACGATGTGATAACCTATCGCATTTGTCACAATCAGTCAAAACTTATTTCGCTTAATTAAATTTGTGTTGCAAAGCAAATTGAACACGATATTTTTTTGCTATCTATTATAAGTGAATAAATAGTTAATCATTGTGATAAAGTGTCACAGTTATAAATGAAAAGACTTTTTTTCTCACGAAGTGAATCTATTTCCCTAAACATGCATTCATTAATATCCATTTATAGTAAAACGAGAAATGCGCGCGTGAATTGACACGCGTGCGGCGAGTGAGACGAATATAAAATACACAAACATCTATCGGATAAACACAAAAAAAAACAAGGACAAGCGCTGATTCTGTTCGTAATCAGGGGAATTACATCTCGCACAAATTCGACCGAATCGAAAAAAATCATAATTATTTTGCAGTAAGTTGATTGTTTAATAAGAATGATTGGATAAACGAAGGCGTGAATTGTGTGCGTACATGTGTTTTTTTCCGTTCGCCACTTTTTGACGAATTATTATATTTATATGTAAATATTTGTCGCGGAACAAGAGTGGGGTAAATAATCGAAATTAATTTATGGTTTTGTTTGAATTCTCAGTAATTAAAATGATTGAAATTCATTTGCTATATTTGTATGATTACAGACGGTTTTGTTTGACGCTCATTTGCTGCACCATTTGCAAGTTTGCCTTTTTTGCTTTCATTTATTCATGAACGGTGAGACTCAATAAAAAATGTATACAATGAACCACAATTTTTTTTTTCACTGCACTTGAACTTGAAATTTCAACATGAGCATAAATTACAATGCTCAAACCAGTCTAGTTTGAACTATGAACGGATGGTTCACACGTGGTTTGTAGTCTTCTTGGTGTCAGTTATAGCTTCCACAAATTTAACAAATATATACATTTTTATATTTTATGCGGTTGTCGATGTTATTGTTGTTGTTGTTGCTCCATTGCGGTTTCATAAATACTACAAAAAATAGCGACTAATGAGAGAAAAAGAGAGAGCGAGAGAGAGAGAGAGTGAAAAAGAGTGAAAAAAAGATTGAGAGAAAAATCTAATGCGAAACTTGTAATTTCATCTCGAGATACACTCGATAAAATATCAAAATACTGATGCATGATATTGTCTTTATCTCATTCAGAAAACAAAATGAACAAAAAAACAGCAAATATCAAAAGAAATGGCAAAAGTCAATATTTACTCAAACGGAACATGTCAAATTAGATGTCATTGCGTGTCACACAAAAAACTCCGAACTATTTATTCATTGAGAGACGTAATATTTTATGTTTGTCAACATTTGTTAAAAGCAAAGATAAAAGAAATACACATTGAAATGAAGTCTACGTTTCAATGGGTGCAATATTTTTGTGATGACTTTAAAAATTAGGAGAAATTCCATATCACACCAACAATTGAATTACTTTTTTTATCTTAATGAAAAAACTCAAAAGCGTCGCATTAGTTCTATGAGTTAGCCAATGTATGAGTATGAATTCAAATGAAATATTTCATAGAATATATCGTAAACGTTCACATTCCGGAAATCGTTGATTTATTTAAAATGCAATTCTCTGGTGTTATTTTATGGCACATCACAATTTTTGGATTCAATTCACATATTTTTGCATTTCATTTTTGGTTTAAAATGATTTCTGGAATTTGAACGCGATTCCGGAATGTGGATCTGTGACGATAAGACCGAAGATATATTCTTTACTAAATCTTTCGCAAAATATGCAGGAAATGTATGAAAATTAATTTGAATACATAATTAGAAGAAGATTTTCAACGTGAATTGATCTTCAGAAGCATTTGACTGTCATTCTTTGTCATTCCAAACATGTTCAAATGGTTTTAATAAATTGGCAAAATAATATTTACGTTGTCAGGTGCTTTAAATAATCATTTAAAAACATTTCATGCTATAGCCAAATAGAAAATATACGATTATTTGAATAAATAACGAATAGCGATGATGTCACTGAACGGTTTGAATTCATCACAGATCATCTGTATTTTTCCATACAGAAAACACACATTAAATGTGATGAATTATTTCGTTACCATCGACTATTTTATCTAGCTTTTGCCAAAATATAATTGGCTGTGTAACGGAAGAAGTGAATATCATTACTTTTTATATCAACCCATTCAAATTGGCAAATAAATTATTTTGAACAGAGCAATTTCGGAATACATTTAATTGTTGAGTTCATTAAGATAAAATCAACAAATTTAATAATACCATTCAAGGTGTGACAATTTGTGTAAATTATCAAGCAATAAATAATATTTTACGTGTTTCCTAAACAAAACTGAATGAACGGAATATAAATAGAAGATTGATGGATAATTTCATAATTGAAAAGATGCTGAAACTGATTAAAATGCATCTCATCAAATGAAAAGAGAAACAACAAAATAATAAATCACCGAGCACAGCACATTAAAAGCATCGCTTAAGTGGTTCATTTTCTGTACAAGGTACACTCAATTTTTTGTACAAATACGTTTAAACTGCTATTACATGACGTATTCAATAATATGTGAGAGTTAAAATGCTTTTTTCGCCGAATGTATCCTTGTATGGGTTTTCGGTCTATTTTTTGGCCTTTAAACGTCATTCATAATCTTCAAAACATGATCAAAAATATATATTCTTTTAAATTAATTTCTTTTTGCACAAACATTCAGTTACACAATCACACGATCACAATAAATTTTTAAAAGCCATCACTTCGAATTGGAAGAGGCATCCAATGATAGATCCACTTACATTTCGAAGCTGATTGCACCATTTTTGTGATTTAATAATAAAGATGTTTGTCTAAAAAGATAAAAGTCACAAATCCGTTTGCACTGCCTAGGTCGAATAATGATATTTTTCTGCGGCGGTGCTGAATAAAAATGTTCCAGGTACACCGCAACCGTACAAATTCGAAATGTTCGAACAAAATATGAACGATAGACTAAGAGGCGCGCGCCTAAAAATGTGTACTTAACGCGAACGATGAATGTAATCAAATGAAAAGTTATAGTGTAGCTCATGTGGCTTATATAGCGACGGGCGCATGCTTCTCACTCGCACTCGAACAATTCCTTTTATTACAGAATTGCTATTTAATCGCCAATCATTTTCATTCTTTGTTTCATTTTTCTGTGTGTTTGTCATTCATTTGTGTTGTATATAAACAAATTTTGTAGCGCCAGAGAAGGAACAGTGAACTGAAAAGAAAACAACAATTTCAATATTGATTGTGTATGTGTGCGTTATGGATTTCTGACACATGTGCTGTTGCTATAGTTGCTCTTTTTTACAAATTCGTTGACATTTTATTTTTATGCTTTTTATCGCAATCGTTTTTTCTTAATGAAAAATTTAGCAGGAGAATCTTTGTCATAGATGTCAAATGATATTAACATTGTTCACATTTTCCGGTAATTAGCGATTATTTTATGTCTTGTGACTCATCTGCCCATTGATAAAATGGTCTTTGGGTAAATTTTTGTATAGTTTTATTTCAATGCGTAATGAAATAGGGCCGCATTAATATTTTGAATATGTTATAATTGAAAATGATGGTGTTTGCCGCATGTATCTCGTCATCACGGAACACTCCCATCCAGATCATGAAAACGTGCTTTGATTTTATTTTTACCTTTTTGAATGTTACCAGAAATTTGCCGTACGCCATGGTTTGATACAAATAGTAAGTCTGCGAAAATTTCGCTATTTTTATATGAAACGTAATTGAATGTTTTTTATTCGTTTTTGATTTATCGAGATAAATTGATATAAGTAAAAGTACGTTTGATTTACGAATTCTTTCATTTAAACGATTGATATCCAAAATCCTTCACGATTTTTCTACGAGTGAGAGCACGATAAAGCGTTTGCTGTAATATAATTCTATGGTATAACTAAAGCTAGAGCAATCCATTATTTAAAAAACTTGTATAAAACTCATCAAGCCAAACAGCTTCGCATTTATTCCCGTATATGCGTAGAAGATCAATCCGAAAATAGTGTTATCGTCTTTTGCCCTGAGTGTTTTTGTTGCTGTTCTTTTCAGTCCTATGGTTACGGCTGCTGCGAGCAGAAGGTGCTTACCTATGGTTGGCCAGCCGCTGGTGATGTGTTTCTTATGGAAGACACAACAGTGTTCATACGAAATACATTGCCAGCCATAGCTGAGCAGCTGGCTGCTCTCAGCAGCTATTACCAGCACAGCAAAACAAAAGTCTGGTTTTTTCAATTATAAGTCTTTCATAAAAGTTATTTTTTTGCAAAAAAAAAAATTATCGTGGTATAGGCAGACTGAAGGCTCAAAATATATAAGCAAATCGAAACCAATTTAAACTCGATTTCAAGCATATGGACTTACGATGATGAGATGAGATGACTAATTGATGAATTTAAATATGTTACACAAGCGAAACACTTTGGTTTGCCATTTTTGCACTTGGCTCAAGTGACTCTTAGCGGATGCTCTACGCAGTTTTTCATCGGAATCAATGGATGTGCTTTTTTGGTTATTTTTCGACATTACATGGTGTTCGCGACACGTGTTGATAATCTTTTCAGTCGTCAGTAGCAACAGTAATCTAATTTCATGTTAAGTAAATACAGACCAGAGCAAAATTCTCGCGAAGAAAAAGTGACTTGCGATCATTTTACTAAAATCAAAAAATTGAACGATTTAAGCTGAAATTTTTTATTATTTGTTATGGAATACAACAACCGGAGGTTTCATTCAATGCCTATCCATGTTAAGTGGTGACGAATGCCAATGAATTGCGCCATCTCTGCCTATTCGACTCAACTACTCGCGTCGAGTAGTTTTGCTTTATCCAAAAATAGTCAGTCAGAAATGTCCCAAATTTGTCATTTTAGTATCCAATCAAGAAAATTACACGAGGGCAATGGTAAATATGAACAATTTTGAGATTTCCATTATTGAATTTGAATATACGGAATCTGTTTCTAAAAAGTTGTTGTCCGATCTGAATTTATTGAATCGATTTCTTATTGATACATTGGTCAGTTCAACAAGAACATATGGTGTTAGCGTATTGTATATTAATAGAAGTCATTTTTTAGTCTGATGCAACCATTTAACTGGATATCACATGACTGAACTTGTACGATATTTGTATAAAGCCCAAAAACGGAAATATGGGTCAAACTGCGCCAACTGTCAATGCCGACATATACGGACACTAATGTTTTCCTTTCTTATCAAGAGGCTGAAATATCAATGACCAATGTAAATGGCGTAACAAATAAAAGTCAACTTGTGCCGAATAGTGCTGCAGTATCCAAGCGAACATATTCATATTTACATAGTATAAATCAAAGTTTCATTATTTATTCATGGCTAGCAAAAAAAATAAAAAACTATACGAATAAATTATTATCAATTGAAACGCACAAAGTTGGTTGTTCCAACCGTCTTTAGTTTCACGATTTTTTTTCCACTCAAACGGACGTGAAACAGTTACAGAATTTGGAATACGACACATTGAACCAATCGATAATTCTTATTCAGAATAACTATTCATCAGTGCTGAAAATTCAAATATATTTTTTTTAAAATTAATCTTAAAAGTAGATAACGTGAAATAAACCATGAGATATTGTACATTACAATCATTTTACGCCCCATACATTTTTCTTTTTACTTCATTTTTTATTAACTTCTAAGTGGTTTTATTGTTTTTATTGAGTTTGAAGGTTGTGTATGTTCGAATGATGGCTTCGCATCCAGCCATCTCTTCGTCAATATCTTTATTTATATACCGCATTTATTTTGACGAGATTAAATTTCGGCATACAGTCTTATTTGTTTGTAATTAAAAACTATACTGCTATCTGGAACAATCAAAAACAATTTATTTCGACAGCAAACACAATAAAACAATGAAACAACTGATGATTAATTTGTGAAGCACATTCATTCCATTAATAATTTCATATAATCATGAGATGTTTTTGCATGTCTTGTCAACGAATCTTCAAGTTGTGCTTAATCTCAAGCATTACATTGCAAAATATTGTCCCTGTATTGCTTTTCATAAACGAACTGAAAATACTTTTGAATATTCTACAATGTTTTAGTGTATAGAATATGAGCCACATTTTTCGATGATCCATTTATATTGATCATAAAGTTAATGTGATATTAAAAAACGTTGTAAATGGAGAGAAAAAACTGCCTGAAAATGATCCCAACTAATTGTTTCGAATTAATATCAAATTTTACATATTCAAACTAATGAATTCAGCAGCATATACTACTGCACGCATGAGCCTTGCGAATCAATTGATGCGAAATTTTAATAAAACCGAATCAAACTGCTTCGATCCGCATTCCTCTGGATATAAAATAATATTCCATTCTTTGCGAAATATTCTCGGAAAGGGCCATGCTGTTGACACAAAATAGACTTGTTGTTTCCAGATCTTTACCCTTCAACACAGCTTTTTTTGCAATATCAAAATGGAATATCATCTGAAATGCAGGATTGAATAGGAGAATCCATGCAAAAAGAAAATATCTCTCATTGCATGAGACAAAAATGAATATAACTTGAACAAAAAGATATATTCCTTTAGGTTAAAATTATACAAAGCAAAAAGCGAAGTCTGCACATGCAAATATCCATATTCCATTAACTGCAACTTAAAAACTTCGCTTCGAAATAACGGTTTCAATATGAACATCATTTTGGAGTCCCCATTTTTTCTGACTCGAACGGATAAGCAAAATCGAAATCACATTTCTAAAAAATGGAGATTAAATTATTATGTTTCGTGAAATATTATGGCCGACTTAAAAAGTATTTTGAACATGATTCGTATTTAAGTCTCACTAGTGACGTTCGGCTTGCTTTTTAGGTGCGAATCTTACTTTTTATGCAACGCATTTTCTCATTCAATTCGATCAATTATCTGAATATTTCCAATGAACAACTTCGAATGTTTAGGCATTTTATCAATATAAAAAAACTTTATTGCAACCAATTCGAAAGAGATCAAACAAAATTGTTGATGACTGCAATGCAATGCAATAACTTATTTAATCAAAACGAAGAGAATCAACACATCGTGAGAAATGCAAACACCCATGATCAAGAATGAGCTTGAAAGAAACTTTAAGCTTAAAGCACAGACTTCATTCTTGTCAAACACATTTTGACATAAATTTGTCAAACGCCCTGAAGTTATATGCAATTGGTGGAATTGAATTCTTTTGTTTGTATTGGAATTTCTTTGAGAAGAGGCAAATAATTCATTCCGAAATGTATTATATCAATATCCTTGATTACTTTCTGTTTCAGCTTTTAACAATTCTTTAATGTTAAACTTTGAAATTATACAATATAAATGAAGAAATGAATTTTCTATTTACTGATCAGTCAGTTTAATAAATGAACTCTTCAAAATCCAGTGTGCTGTTCACACCACTTTTTATTCCGTTGGTGGCAAAAAGTCCGATGCAGCCAAATTTGAAATAATTGCAAAATTGATTAAGAGGCGACAAAAAATGTTCACATTTAATTAGAGTCTCTCGCGAAAAATGTATGTATGTTAATTGCCCTGCTTCTCCTGTTTCCAATGCCAAATAATCAGCTTGCACAATCCTACCAAACACATATTTGTATACATCTATATGAACTGCATATGTATATTTTCGAATTAGCTTTGGTTTGACTGCATGCCATCACTTTGTCGTGCACACATCTGTACTGTAGAGCTACGATTGCATCTCTTCTGCACACTTTGTCTGTTATTTTCGACTGTTTTTTTTCGTGTGCATTTTCTTGATTCCTCCTCGTTTGTATTATTTGAGCAAAGATCTTGTAATATTCGTTCATTCCGAACGCAGTGCAGCAATGACGCTATTCAATCGTTGTCAACAGCCGATGTCTCTCGTGTGAGCTGGTTTTCTTCTTTTCTCTTCAATGTATTAATGCTGAATTCATTCTTCGAAAGACAAAAAAAAGCATCAAGTGTTTGATTCTTTGAATTCCATAGATTTGGATTTTCGCCTGTGTGCGTTTCATGCGCGTTTCTATATTTCAATGTGTAAAAAGCGAACACAGCATGATGAAACCTGAAATATCGGCCAATTTTAAGTTAGATCTGATTGTTTTAAACTATCACTTTAAAATTGGATTTCAACATTGAACTGCTTTATTTTGCGACGGATTCGTTTGGTCTGTGTGTAAGACAAAACATAACGAAACACTCGCTTTTTTAGTGTGAAGGATACATCACAAAAATGATAAGAAAAAGAAGTGGAAAAACCAAAATATTTGGAAATGAAACACGAAAGACATCAAAAACGGACACCATTTCTTTCAATATCTGCGCATTTATTTCGGGAATTCGCCCGAAAGAAAAACGCAACCTGGAATCTTGCCAAGCCAATTTGATTGATAGCTTCTTATTAGATAGCCTAAATAAGGACTATTTTTATACCAATTCGTAGAGGTTAAGAGAGATAGAGATATGGATAGATTAATGAAAGGTCATATTGAAACGTGATTTTCACCGCTCCTTTAATTGATCAGTGATGAAGATTAAGTAGCTATTTAAATTTTTGGCAAGTTTTCTAATTAAGATTTCTTATCCTTTTGTGATTTTTTAGAAGCACTGTTTCGATAAAAAAATAGTTGATTTTCAAGCGCATGGAAATTAAACTTATTTGGTGGTCATTAATCAGAGATCAATTCTAATTTGAATATGGGTGCAAGCAGTGATTCCGAGTGCAAATCGAAAGAATATGTCAGTCTTTGTGCCTTCAGGTACATTTGAGAAGAAACGAATGCACACAAACATGCAAAATCTTTCATGAGATAAGACAAAAGAGATTCGAAGGATCACGTTGACAACGACAATTTGATTCGAAATGCTGCAGTTTTATATTTATATTTATTCTCATTGCATAGTTGTCCATTTTGGTTGCTATTTTCTGTTGAGTTGCGCGATTTTTTTCGTTTGTATGTCGATTCGGCTTTGCTTCGTCGTGCTTCTTTGTTTGATTCCTTTTTGCCACAGTTTGATATGTTTTTTGTTGCCGGTGCTTTTTTTTATTCGAACTTCATTCTGCAATGCTTATGCGTACCATGCAATATGAGTTGCGAAAAACGAAGAGAAAATCGCTTTTTGTTTTATAGTCGTCGTGGTATTCTTCACTGTCCTTATTCACTCCTCTTCGCCCTTTTCGATTCGATTTGTTTTATTCTTTTTTGCATTTTAGTTTCTCATTCTGTTTAATCTAAATATATGGAAGATTTAAATCATTCTATTTGCAATGTGTGTTGTGTCTTTGTTTCATTTTCCATTCGCTTTTCTTGATATTTTTTTTCATCAATCGTCGGTTTGTTTGCCTGTTATTGATTAAAATGATGCTCAATTGTCGTCGCCGTAAATTTTACATCAATTTTTGAATAAGAGAAATAATACTTATTCGAGCCGCCATTCAAAGGGTATTTAGCCAATTTAAAGAAGAAAAAACAAGATATAGCGAAACCGTGGACAAATGCGAACAACCAAATAAAATGACAATTGAATGGAGTGCTTAAAATCGACAGTAATTTTGAATGCGACCAACAATAGTTATGTGTCCCTCCTCATTCTGATTGTCATGTATTGTTGGTGGTTGTGCTGTCGTTGCTACTGCGGCTACTGCTGATGTGTTGTATGCTATGTGTTTTTCATTTCTTTAATCAATGGAAAACAATTGAAACTGATTTATTTATGGTTTTCATTGTCTTGTGCTTGGGAAAAGCAAATTATTTCAGACAAACAAACACAACGACCATTGGTCGGCATGGCAAAAGGAATGAAACTTAAATACCAAAACACTTGATCAAATGAATGTAAATGTAAATATAAACGTATGCAAGCACATCATACGTTTGGTCACTTTCCGAGGAAGCCGCTCATGGTATGGTACAGCTTCTGGGCAACAGCATTCAACCTTGATGGACTCCTGTAACATCAATGAAGAATAAGTTGTTCAGAATGGCGTACAAAAGTATAATTGATTAGACGAATAGAGTTTGTATTACAATAGACCACCAATAGACTACCGAATCACGAGCACAAATTTCAGCATAGGACTTGAAATATTTTCATGCAAGTTGTATTAAAAAAAAATAGTATAATTTTTGCATCACATTTCAACAGCCTTGTCAGTCATTACCACCCTTTGGTGGCGAGTCTTAACATTCAGTCAACGTAAAATGGTTCATCCAATTGCTCATTTAAATTTCAATGTTTAATGACGTAGCATCTGTTAATTTGTGCATTTAAAGACATCACCGGGCAATTTCGATCGTTTCTGAGAGAAGCTTGCGCTTATAGCATGCGGGACGCACCAAAATTCTTCTACATTTCATTTTTTTTCTCGTTGCCATTCCATGTTTCTCTGATGCTGCGCTCAGCTTAACAAAACAACACATGCATATAATTTGGAGTTGATGCCTACTTTTTACAATTCATGTCTCTTTTGTTCATTCAACCTGGAATCGATGATTTGTTATTATTCATATAGCAGCAGCCACAGTGTGTTTGCTGAACAAATGGAAAGACCACAATAAGCGAACACATCAACACATATGCACCGAAAAGCGTACTCGTACACAAATATGCGCACGCACACACAAATATATGCAAACACACAGAGAGTCATGCGATTGTAATATTAAGGAAACCTGAGCACAAAATGAAACACAAAAAGAAAATGATGAACAAAAAAAAAAAAAACAGCAAAAAAATCCAAACAGAAATCTAAATCAACAAACCTGTTTTAATGCTACGTAGACAGCGGTTGTAAATACACCAATTCACATGTATGCGACCAGGTACTCGCTCACTCACACAAGACACGCGCGCACACACACACACACAAACACAGATCATTCGAGAGATAGATAAAATTCGCTTTGCTTCATTTACAATTTTCTTTTCTTCTTCTTTTGATCGATGCCAAGCTAGATCTATGCACAAATCGCGGATATCAGAGAAGCCATAAATGCAAACTCGTGGCGCAAATTTATCAAAAATGTAAATATGACCTTTTTTTGCAGGAAACCATCTGAAAGTGTTTGAATTTGAGCATACAGCCAGCGGGAAGCAAAGCCCGTGCATTGGTAAATCAACTCCTTTCATTTGTTCGATCAATTTAGCAGTGCATTTTCGATTGCTTGTATTACGCAAAACTGCACATCAGAGATAATTTATTTTTAAATGTGCTTTGGTATTGCGTTGAAATGTACCCTAAAACGAGAAATCACATCTAGAAGGCATCAAATATGCGAGAAGCAATCAGTCAAAAGATGGATATTTAATTGGTAATCATCAAAAAGTGCTGTGATCGAAGCCATTGCAGCCAAAAGTCAATGGGAAGCCATTGCTACAATCACAGCATTGGGAATGCCAGCGTTTTTGTGAATGATTTACAATTGCGATTTTCATATTTACTTTTTCTAAGAGAAAGAGACTCTCCTAGAGCATACAGGTTTTCTTCTGTTGCGCTAGCAGCAGTAACAGTTGATTGGCGAAGTAAAAATCTGAAGACCATGCATAAAAGCCACCAAAAAACGCTGACGAATGGCGGCAAAACCATTTCAACGACGACAACGATGGAGGCGACACATATAAAAGGCTTTATAAATTGTCAGAACAGAAAATTTGCGCTCACATCGTCTTCCTCTTGATTTCGTTGCTGCCGTTCCTGTTGCTTTTGGACTCTGGTTTTGTGTAATCCATACGTGGTCGCGTTGGGTGCACCATCAGCGGCAACCACAATCATATACTCGCAGCTAGTTGATCAACGAAACGACGCACGAGTTATTGTGGTTATGCTGCGTTTGATTGTATTGCGTTTGTATTTGTATGAACAAAAATAAAAACAAGCCCATCATTATCCATCTCTTTCACATATATTCTTACGATTTACAACGCATTCTTTGATCATGGTGCTGTTTGGCTCGAGAGACCAACATCACTGCTACCAACACAGCTACAGTGCCAGATATTCCGACAAATGGAAAATACCTTTCGCACTAACAAAATCTACGGTCGAAGCGAAAGAGAGATCAATGCACATCAAAGGAATAACAACAACAACAGCAAGAACAGCAGCAGCAGCCACCGCCGCCGCAATACATACAGAAAGGTGAAGAAGCAGGCGCAACACATTAACCATTCCTTTTCCCCAACTGCCTTTCGTTGTTTTCTTTTTCTCTTTATTTTTCTTATTCGAGTTTGACTCTCTCGCGCACGGAATGTGTGGTGTATAGATTTGTAGCTTTCAGTTGATCATAGGCTGAGGCTGCAGAAAGAAGTATGAACAAACGGCATACCGTTGGTTTATTCGCGTCCGTTTTGTGAACTAACCATTTAAATGAAAAATATTTACCATTTGGGCGCATTTTGAATAATTATTGAACCGGATTCGAAATTTCTTTGCAAATTGAAGTTTTATAGACCAGCCTGAACCTACAATATTCAAGTGTTGTTCTACTTTGAAAGTGTCAGTTTGATAGCATACGTGACGGAAAACCAATTTGTGAAATCAAATTTTGAAAATATATAAAATGTTTATGAGTTTTTAATTGACAGAAAGCATATTGCCATACTTCATGCAATCAGGTTGCGATTTCTCATTGGAATAATAATAATTATCCAGAACAATCGTGATTTGTGCTGGTGCTGGTCATACAAGCATCATTTTTGATCACATAGTGAGCAGAAATAAAATTGAGAGAATTTATTTAAAATAAGAACAACGATACTGGATAATTTTGCCAATAATTTCGCAATTAAACAGCAACGATCCGTTAACTATTGTACACACTCTCGACATCTCAACGAAAATTTAACAGTGGAAGAGAAATACAGATAAACGGCAAAATAAGCTAGCTAAGCTAGGCGAGCAAGATTGCGCGAGGCAACACAATCTCGACACAAACAACAACAGTGCTCTAACATCATAACGTGAACAAAATTGAAATATACACACCAACAAGTAACCAAGCGAGAGAGTTGTCGGAGATCGACGAACTCCATGTTCGGAGCATATTGTGTATTGGTAAAGGCTACAATGTAAATACGCTGCACAAAATCTATGTAGAAACGATTTTCAGCATAGAGAATATTCTGCGTAGTTGTGGATGCCGATGAAATAATACGTACATGCAACGATTTGTTATTTGAAATCATTTATTTGTTGAATTTTTTGCTCTCTCAAATTCAGTGCAAATCAAACGCCAAATTAAGTGGAATTATTGAGGGAAAAAAAGAGAATTAAACGTTGTGTTGGTGCTGTTTATGCATATGGTTAAAAAGTGCACGCATTTTTGTTTAAATTTCGATTGTCTATAAAATGTGAGTTCTTCTTAACATTGATGGATCTTTGGTTGGCACGTTTCAAACAATTTCAACACAAAAATCGTGAAGTAACGCAAACTTTTATTATTGACCCTCGAAAAGTGAATGGTTCTGTTTAAATCGAGTGCAATTTGATTCGAAAAAATTTTAATTTTTTGTGAACAAAAAGACAAACCACGAATATTGAATAAAACAAGCGAAATAATATATCAAGTGCCTTACAAGATATATTCACAAACGTAAGATTGCAAGGGTCTTTCGAAACCACGAAAGACTAATTTCGGATAGCAGATGTGTATAGAAACAAACAAGGTATCTACCATTAAACTATTTCACTACCTCTAAATATAATTATGTTTAATTAGAATATTTGTGAAAATATACACCTGCATAGCTCGGAATGCGCTTCAATAATTTAACAAAGTAAGAAATTTCAATATAAGTCGAAATTGTTCTGCATTTTTAAACTTGCATTTATTCCGATATTGTATCAAAGCGATCCCATGAAACAGATCTGCTTAGGTCATCGAATGCTTCTCTCGAAATAGTATAGTTCCAAAAACATGCTGTGTGATCAAGATTGTGAGAATGAAATAAACAAATAAATGTGTCTAGAATAGATTGGATGAACGAAACTTAGATTAATAAATCAAGAAAAAGGAATTGGGAGAATAGGAACAAATATATTGTACCATCGACGGTTCACCTACCTTCCTCACTACCTACCTGCGTGCCGGGATATCATTCACTGTAAAAAATAAATCTTTTGGAGCGACCGAACTTGGAAGATCTGCGTCGCTTTCAATTTGAACCAAACTCGCAACCGACCAAATTTATTTTCGTCTTTCTCTCATTTTTGATGACCGTTAAAATTCAAAAATATTGCATTGGAATGAATCGAACGAAAATCTTCATCGGAACGATTCTATGATTGTTCACTTTGAATTCATTTCAAATAAAATCGTTTCACATTCCGTTGTAAATGAATGAAAATATCTGTTACTTTCTCTCAAGTTGATATCAATTTGATTCCAAGCATTGAGCACGCTGAAGCGAATTGCGATCAAATGACAATAATGCTTTGCAAAGCTGTTTTGTTTTCATTAGAGAAGCCAAGATATAATGAAACAAACAACATTCGGGACTTTCTCAACAAAATCTCATCTGAAAAGAAGTTGTATTTAGTTTACCGCACTTTCTTCTTTCAACTAGTCGTTCATCAAACTATAACAATGCTGTCAAATGTGTGTTGTTTTCATATCAACATCAAAACCGAACCATTCAGATTCACCATAAAACAACTGAACTATTTCCTCATCATCAAATGGCAAAGAATCACTATAATTTTTAACATGCAATGTGTTCCTCTGGCAATTTATCCATTTCCATTTCAAATTTATACCCGCGTGTAAAAACAACATCTTTTTCAATATCGATTTGGTTTTACTATCTTGAATTTCAATCATCGTAAAGAAAAAACGTCATTTTTTTACAAAAGGTAACTAGAGACAATCAAAAGTAAAACTAAAAATTACTCATTCACGTTATTCGGAAGCACAGATAGTTGCTTATAAACGTTTGCATGCCTATAGAAAAATAGTCGTAATAGAAACTGCTGTAGTTAGATGGTAACTGTCTCAATATTTGCAGACGGGTAGCTAACTCACTTCAAACAAAACGCACAATTCGAACACATCGAACAGATTTCAATTCAATCAAAAGCAAAAGTAACGAGATACAAACAATAATTCAGTTGATAATCATTTTTCATTTACAAAAACAATTAACAATGCATAAAAAAACTCGTTTGTTCGATAAATAGATACAAAACTTGTGTAAAAATCAAAACTGAAATGCGCATTGAAATAGAGAAATGAATTGCGTAGCGAATTTTTAATTAGGAATGAGTGATAAAGAAAATCAAATCTATTGTGAATGAGAAAAAAATCGCGCTCCTTAATAAGAGGTAGCACTCTCTAATAATTATTATAATCTGGGTGAGAATCGAAATTTGAGTATGTTTTTTTCACAAAGACAAAGCGAAGCGCGTTGTTCAAACAAAAATCGCTGTGGATTTTTATTGTGGAAGCAATTTTGTTTTTATTTTTCTGTCGTGTTGAGAGACCAATAAAAGCAGCCAACCATGTTATTTTGTGAAAACACATGCTCGCCGTGAAAACTGCAGTCTTGAAACTATGAATTAAAGTTAAATTAGATTTTTCTGAATATTTCATTTCGGTCAAGTGAATTCGATGGGAACCCAGGGGCTCTTAATGCATTAAGAAGGGTGAACGTTACTCATCAAACAGCCAAATTGCGGCTAATAATTACGGATAATTTCGAATACAGTTATAAACAGAAGTAATGACAAAACTCCAAAGCAGCAGTGTTTCACATTTGACCAATTCTGAATAATTCGATCTTATAGTAAAATATTTTCGTCTTAAAGTTCTTCTGCGGCTACGGTTCATTTTCTTTTCCATTCATTTTGAGTTGGGTGGGAAGGTGTACTTTCCGTCCATCCCTTTCTCTTCCTCTCGGTTTCAGTCTTTTTCAAACATATTTGTTAGCGGTTGATGTGTGAGATAAAAAAAGATAATAATCGTATAATTTCGTCGGTTTTTTTTAAACCCATATTAAAATTATGTTTTTTTTTCTTCATATTTTCTACGCTTACTTGTTCGGATTACTTTTCGTGTGTTTCGCTTCTATCGCTCATTTTGTCGGATATTGGCGTATAGATTGCCTCTAATAATGATGAAACAAAGAAAGATGAAATATCTACTGATGCAGGAAACGTATTCTTCCTTTTTTCCTTCTTCACCTAAGAACAACAGTAATGAATGACTTTGTTTCATTGTATCCTATATAATTTTTCCATGTTTTTTCAAAAGAATGCATCTGTTGGGCTGCTTGTTCCTTGAATAATGTTTTGATTGTTGGACGATTCTCTTATACAAATAATTCGGATTCGACATTAATGAAAGAAATCACTCGACTATTTGATCATCATCCTAGGAACTTGCAACTTCAAAAGACTGATCATAAACTGTGGCCGGAATCACGGCCCGAAAAATTCGATCTCAGGCAGGTTTTGTCAGACTTCCAGAAGCTCCTGCTGGGTTCGGGCCGCCCGTTGAGAGCACTGGCAAGGAATAACAGTTCTAATATCTCATTTTAACATTTGACACCCGCAAAACTCTCGAATATTGCCTCTGTTCTGAAACGAGAAATGAATTAAGATTTCTTTTACAGTTCCTGTGTATCGCTTATGAACGAAAATCTGCAAGTTGTTAATGAATTTGTTTCCTCATAAATAAATGAGATATATTGTTTGAACGTGAAACTATTTGCTTGGTTAAGCGTGTGATTGCGTTAAACACTCTTCACTTTCCATACTCATATTTTTCACCTCAATTAACTGACAAATTAAAAATGTATAACATTACTTGTAGTAAGCATTTTCCACGCTGAATTCTACATGCTTTATTCTATCTGTTCGACTTCTGTTATTTTTCATATTCTTATTGATGTGAATTATATCAAAATTTTCATGCTAAATAAGCATAACGCACACGCATACCGTACAATTGAGTACACTTGAATCATTGTTCATCAACATGGTTAATGTTATGTTCATCTAATGGAGTGCATAATCAAGTGAGCTGGTATTTTTCAACATGTGTAAAAGTAGCGCTACCTAGTTAAAGGTGATCTGGGAAACACTTATATTTTTTGGATGTTAAATTGCTTCAAAACAGTGAATTAAATCAAAATGCTTGAGCTTTTTGAGAGAAAGAACACATGCAGATATGATTTACAATACTTAATGGAGACGTGTGACTTTGAAGGAAAAGCATGGTGATGTGCACACTGTAGATTTCACACAATAAATCCTCTTAAAACAACATTATTAGTACCTGTGAGCATGGACTGTCTGTTATAAAGCCTCTTACGAAATACTCATTGTTCTTGTACATATGTAACAAATTCTGGGCAAGCGTCCAAAAAATCAACCGAAGTAGTGATCGGTAAAAGCAAGTTAAATTTCTTCTGTATGTACTATTCCAAAATGGATGCGTTTATTCGTCCGGAATCTTCGCATAAACCAGTATTCAGGTTCTGCAATGTTTGCGTGCGGATATTTAGAAAATAAAAAAGTGCACACGTTTTTTCTATAGACAGTCCGTAAACATGAAACTCATTCTCACAGATTCTTTTATCAAATATCTGAAATCCAAATTGAAGCATCAGCGCAAACGAATAATTACATAGAATAAAAAATAAGCTGAGTACCACGACTTCGATCAGCCGTTTCCTCGGCAACGTACGCAAAAGCAGCGTTTTCGTCGCGATTATTCTATTGCCACAAATAAGATTTTCATGATTTCATTATATAATTAAAAACGACATTTTAATCATCTCAAATTTCCCTTAACTACAAAGAAAAACTAAATTTAAATTCACGCAATTTTGTACAATTTGCCATTTTCCATAGATTGTACAATGATTAATTTGGTAAAGTGCTAAAAATATTCATTAGGAATGGAATAAAAGTGCAATACGTGAATTGGCATCGGCGCAGCATATGCGCAACGAAAACATGTTTGTAGCTAGCAAAATAAGGTGTACGAAGTTGATAAATACACCTCTCTCCCCTCCTATCTTCGAAATAGTTGTTAGCTATATTTTAAAATGAATTATAGATGCTGCAACGAATGATGCGAAACATTGGTTTTTGGCCAACAAACAACTTTCACTTGAATTTGCACGTTCCGAAAATTATCGTATGTGCGGTACATAAATTGCCAATTGAAGCCATTAGACTAATGATGATTTTGTTGTATGCCAAGCGCGTATTCAACATAAAAGGTAAACTTAAATAATAATTAATTTGAATCACGTAAAATGTGGCCGCAATGCACTTCAATGTATGTATTCGAATCGTTGCCAGCGACACCGCACTTCGAACAGCGAGTCGCAACGATAACATATGACAATAATTGATTATGCAAACAGATTTATCAGAATTTCGATAGACGAATACAGACTTGGTAGAGGAATAGACCTGTACCAAGTGAATATTGCAGTGAATCATACACATAGCGCACAAATTACCTTTGTTGCAATGACTCGAGATGCGTTCATCGTTCACTCGTTTAATGAATGGCTTGCATAGGAATAACATCGAAATTTGGTAAAGCCAAGGCTTGGGGAGATAGTATGGTATCATTTAGGTGAAAATCACTAATGAAAATAGAGAAAGTAATGGATATGATGAATGTTAATGAGAAAATGAAACTAGCACCTTTGCAATTTTTTGCCAACTTTAAAGTACGTTCAACGATGAACATTTTCTATTGAATAGTAGCGTACCAATGGTTGAGATTACAATCCGTCAAAAGCCGCGTTTTACCAACTTTACCAAAACCAGAACAGTTGAAGATGAAATTTTGTTTGTTAAAACACGTGAAGATTGACCAGAAATTATCACATTTATTGGTTTTGACTGTTTATGTGCGAGTTTGCTTTCAATCGCTAGTTATAACATAATGCAGTCACGATGCTGTAAGTGTCCTTCTGTTGTCACTGTGATGTCATTGAAAGTGCTTTAATAGCTTTATCAGCTTTCGTCCATTTTTTTTTTTTAATAAAATGAATGAATAATTCGGAAAGCCAATTTGCGATCTATAAAAATTGAATTCTCCAGTATTTTTTCTCAATTTTTGTGAATGTTTTCCTATCAAATAAACATATGTTTTACATAGTCGACCAGATGCATCCACTCCATTTATATTTTTCGATTTCAATTTTGCTTGACAGGGCGGTTTGATTTTGTATTATTTCTCTGCGCATCGCTTTTTTCCGCATGAGTTATGCTCCAAAAAATCTTTTTTAATATACTTCAATTTTCAACAAATAATTGTGAGGCTTACAGATCGAAAAATTGTGTCCCAGAATACAAACATATTTTGGTGTGGTCGTTCTAGAACAAAAGGAACCAAAAATATTCCAAAAACTTTATGATTCATCTTTGTCTGAAACAACTACATTTAAAAGATGTTTGAATTCTTAGAACATTGAATTTCCGAATGAGGACATTGAAGGGCACTTTTAAAGTAAAACGCAAGAGAAAGACATAAAAGACCGGTGGGATATCATCAATGAAGATGTTTCATATATTTGGAAATATGAATGTGATTTGATTATAATTCGCTATTTCAAAACCCTTTTTATTCTGTTTGGCATGTGAATGATTGCCAGCATTTCGGCATAAATTGCATGTCATTTCTTCCGACTTTTCTTTCTACTATGCAATCAGAGTTCTCTATTTTCGGTTTCCTTACACCATTCAATTGCGAATATTTTTTAGAACTTTATATTTTAATTGCGAAATATCATTATTATTGATTCCATTTTCGATAGAATGCGCTGAAAATTGTCGTCAGTGTAAGGTGATGCTGTCTAAGAACAAATAGAATTTTATAAGATGTTATTTTATTATCAAAGCTCAGCAATTTTTGAAACAGACTTTGTTCGACACAGGGTGTCTTTGTCTTCTGATTCAATGATTATCCATTACTATGAAATATAGTAATGAAATAATAATCATCTATTTAGTTACGAATTGTATTGGAAAATGTAAAGAAACATGTGAGATATTCGAGTGATTTGCCCCTCGAGAATTTCGAAATGCGGACAAATGGCATTGCAGATGTTTTATGCTGCTTTTTCTTCTTCACTCGCAAAGCGAAAATATTGTGTCTGAAAGAGTAAATGGTGCAATAAGTGAGTGCTATTTTCAGTTCAGCCGTTCAGAATGATATGGAAAAAAGCCACATAATCTACCGTTTTAGTGTAACTTCGTTTAGAATGGACGAGTTTTCGGTGTGTGCCCAAGAATCGAATGACATGTTGCTATGTGCTGTCTGATTTATAGAGCTAAGCAACACAAAATCACGTTGAGATACACGAGATTTTAATAATCGATGTGTGCATTGCGGCTCAACACCGCTTTGCACTGCACTTCGCTACACTGGACTGTACCTCGCACTTGAAGAATAGAAAAGAGACGATGAACAGAAAACATGTAAGAAATCATGGAAAAGAAACTGAAAGAAAAAAGTCGAAACAACAACAACAAAAACAACCACAGCATAAATAACAACAACCAAACCGTCTTCAACTACAACAGCCAATAAATTTATGAATTAGATGATAACGATAAAATGATGATATAAAAAAGAACTAATGTACTTCCAGAATCAGCAACTCAACATTCAAACAAATGGGCTGCATAGAAAAAGAGCGTTTGCATTTGTGTACATGTGTCACTGTACTTTCTATTCGCGTTTTCCATCGTTTTCGTTTCTCGTTGCTCGTATGTTATTTGCTGCCTTCAATATACAAAGTTGCCCTTATCGCTTTTAAAAATTGTATTCCGAGAATCGGGTATACAAAGAATATATTGTCTCGGTTTTCATATAATATCCATTCAACAAGTTTTATTGCTAAGCAAAAGGAGCAAATGATGCGCATACTCAATACAAAAGGCCACACATAATACAAATATATTGCATGCTTCAAAGAATATTGCGGAAACTCGCAGATAAATCCCATGGTCTTAATTTTGAAGTAGTGTTATTAAAATTAATCCGAATAATTGACAACTAGAGGATAAATCAACGTAGGATCTTGAAACATAGTAGCACGTCATTGTCTCACATTTTCTGTGCACTTGAAAAGAAGAAGAGTGTAATTTGACTCAGTTTTGAAGCGTTTTTGAAATGAAAGACATACTTATTTTGAGTCATTCTTTTTCTAGTAGAGAATATTTCTCTCGATAAAACTCAATTTATTTTTTTGAATATTTCTCTCGATAAACCAAATGATTGGCGAATAAATATTCGCTGAATACACAAAGTATTGAATGTTATTCATTGGGGTAATAATGTTCCAATCTATTTGGCAGAACACAAAAAATATATATATTAAATAGTTCCATGTTAATTCTTGATCTCGACATTTCTTTGTATTTTTAACATTATTTTATTTTCATTTTCAGAAAGCGTCAGAATAAACCATAAATCATCAAGAAAACCGGCAAACAGTGTGAGAGCAGTACAAGTGCTCGTACTAGCAATGGCTCATTTCCAAAGTTTGAATCGGTGATGATAAAAAGCGGTGAGTTGCTGCTGCTGCTGCTGCTGTATGTGTGCGCGTAGGTGAAAGAAAAATAATGGCAGCATCATCGAAATATGCAAAATTGTTCTGTCTCATCAGGATGGAGAGGCAACTCGTTTGGTTGTTGTGTTGGTCAATGCTGTTATGCATTGGATCGTTTGCACTGGCCGAACATGTATGCGATTTAGAAGTATCAGAAGGCGTACAAATTGGTCATCACATCGGTTACATTGGTGAGTTTTTGCATGGCGCTGATAGTGGCCCACCGTATTTAATTGTACCGGTACAAGGCAGTGCAGTTGAACCAGATCTATCAATTGATTATACAACTGGTGAAATAAAGACAAAAGTGCTACTAGATCGGGAAACGCGATCGTCGTATTCGTTTGTTGCGATTCCAATAAGTGGTGATAACATAAAAGTGTTAATTCGTGTATTAGACGAAAATGATAATGCACCGACTTTTCCATCTCCATCAATGAATATCGAATTCCCGGAAAATACACCGCGCGATGTGAAAAGAACGCTTAATCCAGCTCGTGACTTAGATTTGGGCCGATATAATACGCAACGTTATAATATTGTATCGGGTAATGTGAATAATGCCTTTCGATTGTCATCACACCGTGAGCGTGATGGTGTTTTGTATTTAGACCTACAAATCAATGGATTCTTAGATCGTGAAACAACACCATTCTATAGTTTAGTGATTGAAGCCATTGATGGTGGCAATCCGCCATTGCGTGGCCAAATGACAGTGAATATTTCAATTCAAGACGTTAACGATAATACGCCAATTTTCAATCAAAGTCGGTACTTCGCTTCGGTGCCCGAAAATGCGACTATCGGAACAAAAGTGCTTCAAGTATATGCCACCGATATAGATGCCGGCAACAATGGATTAATTGAATTTTTGATAAATCGCCGGCAAAGTGATCGCGAGAAAATGTTCGAAATTGATAGTAAAACCGGAATCATTTTAGTGAATAAACCGCTGGATTTCGAAACGAAGGAATTGCATGAACTGGTGGTGGTAGCTAGAGATCATGGCGAGCAGCCGCTCGAAACGACCGCTTTCGTGTCGATTTCGGTAACAAATGTCAACGATAATCAGCCAATAATCAATGTAATCTTTTTAAGTGATGATGCTACGCCAAAAATTTCGGAATCAGCACCACCGGGCGAATTCGTTGCACGAATATCGGTTAACGATCCAGATTCAAAAACCGAATACTCCAACGTAAATGTTTCATTGATTGGAGGCGATGGATATTTTGGTTTAACAACACGCGATAGCATAATTTATTTGGTAATTATTTCATTGCCGCTGGATCGTGAAGTGCAGCCAAATTACACGTTGAGTATAGTAGCTACCGATCAAGGCAATCCACCATTGCACGCATCGAAAACAATTTATTTAAAAGTAACCGATTCCAATGATAATGCGCCCGAATTTGAAAAGGAGGTTTATCATGCTAATGTTATGGAAGTGGCTGATCCGGGCACATCAGTTTTGCAAGTAAATGCCATCGATCGTGATGAAGGTAATAATTCTATCATCACATATTCAATATTAGACACACCGAATATGCATTCCGAGTGGTTTCAAATTGATCCGAATACCGGTTTAATAACCACCCGAACACATATCGATTGTGAAACGGAACCAGTGCCACAGTTGATAGTTCAGGCGAAAGACAATGGTGTACCATCGATGTCATCAACGGCAACGGTTTTCATACAAATCCACGATGTCAATGACAATGAACCGATCTTTGATCAAAGTTTTTACAATGCTACCGTTAGCGAGAATGATCCGAAAGGCAAATGTATTCTAAAGGTAAGTCAAAGTCATTTCTATTCCTCAAATTACAACAATAATAGTAATAGCATTAGAAATAGTAATGGCGAATAGTTATACATTGTTCATTTCAAAAAATATTTACTTTGTGCGAGATTTATTGGTGCTATTATTAGTTAATGTCGTGCATGAATTACGGTATTTTGTTGAATACGAGCAAAATTATTCAATGAGTTCTCCTCATTTATTCGTTATGTCCGATAGCCATAGGGAAATTTAAAAAAATGAGCGAAAGAAATCAGAACCAGAGGTTGTTAAATCATTCAACTGTTTCGTTGAATTCGTTTTGTTGGAAATGAGATAATTTTTTTTTAGAATCTAAGAAAAAGAATAAAATTTTGTAACAATACATCACACGTCGTGATTTCTAGTGGCATTCATTAAAAATCGACTGCAGAAGAAGAAACACAAATCTAATTTGAAATCAGATTTCGTAATTGTACTGGTTTATTACGGCATACGATTATCTTCCATTCTCGGAATTTTGACATTTTTTCTGTTCAAAACTTTATAATAATCAAATACTAGACATCCGTCTTTATGGTTGGAATCCATTTTTATCAAAAAACAAAGAGTACAAGCGAATGAATCACATTCAGTTTTATTATTCATCTGTCATTTATTTAAAAAATTCGAAAATACTCATGATTGTATTCTTAACTGTCGGTGTCATTGTCTAAATCTTGTACTAGTGAATCGCATACAAAACGTTGAGTTCAGTTTTCTGTGCAAACAGCGGCTCTCCAGGGTTATAAAATGATAGAGGAGTTTAAATACAGTCAACGCATCTTTATTTCATTATTCGCCTACCTCCTCCAATGAATTCGATGCAATTCGCAGAGGCGCGGATGCATTATTTATAAATTATAAATAACTTGACTTATAACTAAAAGACATTTAAAGTTTTAGTTTTATTCCATCATTTATCTATTTGTTTTTCAAATTTTGATTGTCAAATAATTCTTCATTCCCAATATATAAAGAATATCAAATCCCAAAGTCAAATAGCGATGCCTTCAGCACAATTCAACAAACATATGAAACGGAAAAAGAGTGTGAATATTTGTCTTCTATTGTGTTGGTTCAGATAGCGCAAAGAATCCACCACACAAACTCTGTATTACTAGAGGTTATGTTGATTACCATTTGGTGTGCTGGTGATTCAAAATAATGTACAAGACCAGAGTGTTTATTGCTTTTTTCGTCTCTTTCTCTTTGTCTCTGCAATTCCAAATGGCCTGTCGACAACATACCAATGAAACAAAAAAATGCACGAAAAAGGTCTTATAGCTATTAAAATTATACTTCGTCAATTCGGAATTGATATAAAAAAAAGAAAACACACGAATAAATGAGAGAGATAGGGACAGACAGAGTCACACTACATTCAGAATGACTCCGAGTAGAAGAAAGGCAAAAAATGAACCATCTCAAATTTTTGACTGACTGAGGTAAACAGCGGTAATGGCTAGCAGAACAGAGAGAGAGAGAGAGAGAGAGAGAGAAGACCTATTACTTTTTACGTTCATCGCAACAAGAAAATTTAGTTAAAATACATTCCGAAATCGACTACAAACTCAATAGGTAGGAAGAATGGAGGGAAAGGAACATGTTTTAATGGATTCTCTTGATCTATGCTCAGCATACACTCTATTATAGAACGCTTTTAAACATGCGATTGATGTGGCTGTGCACCAAGCGCTCTTTTACTTCGTATTTTTCTACTACACAATCTCTTTTATTATTGTGGAATTCTTCAATGTTGAACTGAGATCGCCGATCAATTTATATAATGTACTGCGTTTTGAGTAAATTCCTGATTAAATTTATAGAAAAAAAAAAAAATGTACGCATATTCGTGCCATTTAAATGCCAATACGAATTGAAAGCACCATAGCAATTTCTATTCGACAAGCTGTGATGCGTTGCTTGAAGATGACTATGCGCATAGTTCACGTATTGAAGCATAAATATTTTAAATATTCAATTAAAAATTCTATTTAAAAAATAATAACGGACATTTAACCCTAGGGGCTTTTATTTTTGAAAAATACAATTAGATAAAACACTTGAATGTGTCATGAAATGTACAGAATATCAATAAATATTTCCATCCATAAAATATAATAGAAATATTTGAAGATATTTGGGGAATATTTATGCACCTAAACGCAATTATCTTTTTTTCATTCGCTTCATATTCACCCAAATATCTGCAAATTACCGCAATCATCCGAAATATCCGCAACCTTTTTGAAAACAGCTGAAAATTCAGGATTGACTTTATCCTTTTATTCCCAGCGGTTCATAAATATATGCAATATTTGTGTATATTTTCAGCTACATGTAATTAAATGCAGATATCTGCTGTGAATTTTCGGAAACCAGATACAACATTTATGTGCAGACATTTAGAAATATTTGGTGAGGATGAAGCGGATATTTGGAAAATGTTGCAGATATTTCAATATTTCGCGTATAACTAATAAAATATGATTTAACATATATCAACGCCCCTAGGTTTTACTTCATTCGGTGAAATTTGTTCGAAAAAAACTACTGGCCTTTGGTAGCTCTCAGTCTTAAATTTTGTGATCGGTCCAATCAGGAGCACAGCCGCAACATTGTTGCAGCGGACGAACTGCTTTTTTAGTAACGAAATTCAATTTGCGATAAATCAAAATTGAAAAACCGTTTACACAATGTGTGCACATACAGTAAACAATGCGGTTGCAAATTATTGGTGTTGTACCTGTACATCATGCTCACTCATACTTGTCTTATTTGAGCAAAAAAAGAGGCAAATTTTCTTTGTTCAAGTTGGAATTTAAAGGAAGTGTTCCGTTGAACAATATAAATATGGTAAAATACATAAAATCAGAGAAATTCAGATGATTTTACTCAGAGATGTGGAGAAAATCGGACTCAACAGACATCGAAATATATCATCGAAATTCTATTATCGGTGAAAAGGCATAAATTCGACAGACGTTCGTCTTGCCTTTTATTGTTGTTGTTCTCAGAATTTTACACGCTTTTTCCTGTGTGTTAAATAACAATCTAAAGAATGTAAAAACTTTGGAATGACTGTGTGACGCGTTTCACACACAAATGATGATGAGAAACGAATAAGAATAAGATAAAATGCGAATGAACGTGTGAGTGAGTGAGTGAACGAGATGAAGGCACGTAAAATGTTGTAACACCGAACGAAGAAAAATATTATAACGTTAAAGCATTATAATAAAATTGTAAATACGAATGTCAAATGTTTCATTTCTCGAGGATTCACGAATTGTACGAATTGAAAGTCAATTTAAGTGTTGATAATGCAGAATGACGAATGCAATCGGGTCCGGTATATACAATCCATCCATTTGTACGGCCTTTTTTGACAATATGCTGGAGGTTTTGGAGAGCAACACGATTGTGCCAACAAAAAAGTTCGGCATTCACGAAAAATTCGCTATCCGAAATGAAAACACCTTTTGATTACCTTTAGCAGAAATATAAGATGGCATTTGCTGCATTTCGCGTACATGCGATGGAACGCGCATCAGACATTCGTATGTAATGGGGCACACATGTGTGAGTGAATAATTACAAAGAACCAGTTTATCGTTTTCTTTCTGATCTTGTTGCTTTAGAGAAGGCTTAGCACATAAGCAGCTTGCTCATTTGTTCGTTCGTTCGTTCGCTCGTTCGTTCACTCTGTCGCTCAATTGATGGTTGGCTGCTGGCTGCTGCCTGCCAGCACTGGCTGAGGTATACTAATCAAAGTGAAAAATAAAAAAAATTACAGGTAAAAGAATAACAGCGCAACGTATAGGTGTATATATGTTGAAAGCTATGTTTATGTTGATGATGTTGCTATTATTATTAGCCTTCGATATTACAACCAAAAAGCCAAGCTTGTGCTTTCGAGTCACCACAATCGAGTGAAATATGCATGAAATGAGGTATACAATGCAATAAAATAATTCTCAATTGTATACGCGGTTTTATCAGAAAGAATTATACCAATTAATGCATGAAGAGGAGCGCAATACATATATGTATTACGTGAAAAAGCGTTTTTCTCCACCAAAAAGAATGTGCATGTTTAAATATTAAGATGGAATTCCACGCTCACACTAACACTCCCTCTCGACAGATGAAGAGCGCATATCCTAGGATGCCAGCGACGATCAATTTCAAGCCAACTAATACATGCGTCGATTAGCATGAGAGTGTTTGTTTACAGTCTTTTAGAAGGTAGTGGCACATTGTGTGTCGTGCGGCAAATGCCCATACCAATTTCATCAAAAACTGCATCGATGATTGCAAGTTGCGAGTGAAGTGAACATTTTCTCAATTCGATGCACACAAACGCAACCGCACTGAGTGGCACAAGCGAATACACTTTCAGCTCATCACATATGCAATCAATTCAATAGAGAAGAGAAGTACTTAAACACCTCTCAATACTACATATTCGTTTGTCTGGTGAAAAAGAGAGCGAGAAAAAGAAATATTTTTCACATTTTTTCTGTCCATTATTCACTCCATTCCTTTCGCTCATAATATTACTATTATTCTTTAGCCGCGTGCTGGTTCTTTGGATGGCCCTATAGCTGCGTCTGCTGTTGTTATTGTTGGCCACTTCTTTTCTTTTGCTTTTCTCTACCTTTCGCTTTACCAATGCTTTTTTCTTCTCATTTCGGAGAGAAAGAGTACGAATGTCTCTCTTTGTGTCGAAGTGTGTGCGTGCGCTTGTTTGAGAATGTGTGAGTTTCTGTAATTCTTTTACGCTTACCTTTTATGTATATGTTTGTCTTTGGCTATCGGTCGAGTGTTATGGGCTGTTGCCACATTTAAAAGTTGTCAGATAAAATGCATATTGCCGGATTTCGTCGTGATGCACATTCATTTCATTGTTTGCTATACATATTTCTACCTTCGTCGTGTTCGTTCCAAAATCAATATAAGCGAAATATTCGAGCTTATTCAGAAATGTGTACACATTTATTCTAGACAATTCATTGCTTTCCTTAATAATCATATATAGCTTATTGAAGGAACAGGGCAGTGAGTACTCTTTTCATTGATTTTGACGAATATTTTTCTTTAAGCGCAAGTAACGATTTCTCTTGTACTATTCAAAAACACGGACGCGAGCAGAAAAGGTGCTCGCGCATGTGTAAGTCAGCTTCGACTAAATCGCCGCTTGCATGAATGTTCATTGTTGGTTACTTCACTCTTCTTTCTAAGAGTCAAAAAGTCAGATGACGTTCAATCTTTCTGTTTGAATTGCCCAAAATATAAGATTGGAATAAGACTCAAATTGCACGAATAAGATAATATTGTGTCTTACGATGCCAAACAAATTTTAATACATTGTACGTAGAAATTGTTTGGTTCGTTAGAGTTTGATCGTTTCTAATGGTTTTATGAACGCACGAAAAAAATCAATATTTTGTATCCATACATTTTGGAATAGTTATTTAAATTTAGCTGCACGCTTATTGTATTTAGCAATGTAAAATAAATCAAATAATTTGATTTGATTTGATTCTAGTTGCATCTAACATCATAGGAACCGCTTAGAATAAATTAAGAATTTGTTGATGAATGTTTTTAAAAGAGACACTTGATACTAAAACGTGCAAAAAGATAGTTATAAATCTATTGCATCGCAAAAACCAAACAGACTATCGCACAGAAATGTTTAGGCCGCGATTACAGCAATATGTCCCGTATTTGCGTGGCAAGATTTTCGAAACTCTCTTTTTACATATTTTGTTTATGTTTCTCCATTGAATGCGATTCATGCAAGTTCGCAATTTGTTCTCGATTGATTTTCAAACCAATTGATTTCAACTCTTCAAATCCTGGCATCCAATTATTCAATGTGAAGTCATAGTTAAGCCAATTGATATTCAGTTCGAGCAATCAAAATGTGCAATAAAAATGAGGCTGGAAAAATGAGCTTATAAAATCGATTCAAAAAGAATTCCAATAAAATTTAAACATCAAATTATTTTGAATAATATATACAAATAAATCCATGGTTCGCTATTATTGTAATTTTTTACTTTTAATGAGAAGTTATTTCTAGTCTCAGATTTCGAATTTTTGATCCGATGAATTTGATTTTAAGGAACAATTTCATTGGAATAATGCAACATACAAAATACACTCGAGTGATGGTTAAATAGAAAGTTGCTTCATTAATAAAACATCCAATTTTTTCAAGTCCTTTCTAATGGTGTGCGCTGAAATTAATACAAACTACCAAAAAAACTTCAATCAAATGAAAATTAAATCTATTGAAAAAAAACTTGGTGTTGCGTAAAATAAAATCAAGCAACATATTCAAAGTGAGCTTACAGCTTGAAGCTTAATCTACTCTATGATTTTGTATGCAATCAAGCAATCACATCATCAAGAGTCACTATCTGAAATAAAAATACAATTCCATCTTCGATGAAAAATGATATAAAATGTAATGCCTCTACATAAAGTTGTCTAAATTAAATATGGCCAAGATTAAAAGGAACGAGCTTTCAAAAACCCTCAGCGTTTTCGAATCGAAGCGAACAGCTCATATGTTTCAATTAGTAATAAATTAAGTGTTTCGCTGAGTCGTATCAGCAAGCAGTGGCACCGTGTATGCATGTGACTCGTACATGAATTAACGTCGAATTTAATTATTTTATTATTTGGCACAATAAACTGCTGCTTAAATTCGCGGATGATGAGCCTTTTGAACGCGTGAAAGTGAAAATGAAGGAATGTCACAATTTCTAATTAACTTTCGTGCAATGTTATTCAGTGGGATCGAAGTAATAATCATAATGCATGATGAAGTAATAATCATAATGTATGCGACTATGAAAAGAAACAATAGCGGCATAAGAAATCCTTCCGGAACCACAAATGATCTACTACAATTTGGCTACGGGTGCCGAATGATGCACACTTATGATGCTAAAGAAGAAAAAGGCCAGCACAAAACCGTAAAGTAAACTTACAACTTCAATACTAAAACAAAAAAACGCAAGAACATTAAATATGCGAACGCCAAAGCTCGCACAGATACATACAATTATGCGCACGATATATTCGTTCATATGAGCGTATCGTCTTGTAAAATGCAGTAGCATGGCCGTAGGTGCAATTCTTATTCCTTACTTTTTATAGTTTGTTCCTTTTGTATTACTGCTCTTGTTGTTATCTCGCCGTCGTCAATGTCGTTGTCGCTCATTTTGTGTTGCTTTTACTGTTTGCTTCTCCAATCCGTCGGTCGACCTGTTTCACTGCCGTTTCAGATTGTTCACTTAAAATTGCTCTCATCATGCACCTTAAAATGCATTGCATATAGTATTTCATACACGCAAACTCTATGTATATAAACGCACGCACTTGATCGCGAGGAATTCTATAAAAAATAAAAATGAGCAAAATCAACGGATAAATGATTGAACGCAACATTCTGATCAATACGTCTCGAAACAAAATACAAATTTCAATTTTCCTCATTATGCAAACTTTCCTCTTTTTTATGCCCCCTCTTTGCCTTGTCTGATTTGTGCTGCGTGCTCCGTTTTTGCTTGCACACTTACATATAATATATGAAGTCGGCCTAACGGTGATTTGATAAAGCAAAATATTATTATTCTTATCTCACATTTTAAGATGAATATTAAGCTTGGTTCTCATCAAGCTTACTAAAAATCTAAACATTATTTTTTTGATCTTAGAAATTATAATCTATGACGCGAAAAACATGCAATTTATTGATTGAATGTCGTAAAGTAGCTTTTTTGCCTGTAAAATCAATGAAGTGTTACCGAAATCGTTCTAATTCACAAATAAATTAATTAATTATAATTATTTATGATCAAAATTCATTCATGGTAACGAACAAAAATTGGTATTTCATTTGAAGATTCACACATTCCGTATTATAAGAATATTACAAAAAGGCATAAGAAACAACCAATATTGTGATTTAAATCCGTGCGTTAGAAGAGTCAAGTGTGTTGCACTCAACGGAGAAGCATAATTATGTTTGGCAAAATAGATGCAGCACGCGATTCGTATTTAATGGGGCGTTTATATGCATTTTAAAAGGAATTCCTTTCGATGTATGTATCTATTTGGCTTAAAATTGCATTAGATAAACGATGTTCAATCAATAGCCAGGCTGCACAAGTTGTACAGTTGTTAACCGGCAAAATCAACTTGAGCCAAATACGTCACAGAGCGAATAAAATGATTGCAATATTGGCTGACAGACGAACAATTTTTTTCAATCCAAATTTTGACATTGTCATGCAATCTAAAGCAAATTTTTTCGAGACAAACCCTATCGATGACACTCGCGATGAAGTTATCGTCTGAATTTCACGTAAACCAAATTTATATATTTAAACTACTTGTAATAATTTTTGTGAGCTCCGTAAAAAATTGAAGTCGTATCCTTCTCCAATACAATGCAATATTTCATATGCGAGAAGGTACTCTGAAAGTTCTTGTGTTGGTAACTTGACTGAGTTACACCACGAATTCTTGCTGTCACACCGCCACACAGTTATGGTGCGTGTTCAATGCAAAAATGTCGTACATTGAATATTTCATCATGACTTGGGGCATTCGGGTTGTCAAAATTATTAGGATTTTGAGCAGATATCTTCTGAGCAGGTGATGAGAAATAGCGAGTATGTTAAGAATACATTCAAGAATGATCGGCTATTTGTTGGAAAACAATCAAGAGAATATGTTCTCCTAATACATTAGTGTAACACTAATAATGTATTAGCCGCCACACATAGTGGCAGTCTATAGACATTTTTGTTGTGGAATTTCCATTCTAATTTGCTTCATTGCACGAAGCAACTTCGGAAGCTTACAAATGAATATCTGTGGATTCATTAAGCATTCATGAATTATCGAAAACTGAAAAAATACACACTAAACTTAATGATATGGCCAAACAGAATATCTCTGTTGGATCATATAATTCAAATGTTTAAGGAGAAGAGGGAACACCAAAGAAAGATTAGTGCTCGAGGAACATTCATGAAAAAAAGAGACGGTCGTTGATAAAAAATCTGAACATAGTGCTACGTTGTTGAATGTCGTTTTCTCGCACGCTCCTCTGTTCTGAATCTTTAATTCCGCCCACTTTTACTCTACACTAATTGTTGTTACCGGTGTTGAAACTGACATTCTTCGAAATCAGAGTTGGTATGCCGTTCCGATGCTGAAATTTTTTTCTCTCATTTCAGCTTGTTGACTTTTTTCTATATGTTTTTTCCTTCCTTACACACTTCATATACATGCCGTTCGAATGCATGGCAATCGAGTGTGCAAGTAAGCTGGAGATGGTGTGTACACATATAATCCTGTTGGAAATCAACAAACATGATGTCAATATTTCATACACACATTTAATGTCAATTTTTATGTTTATTTTTATTTTATTGGTACGAAATATTTTCTGCGTTCATTTAACGATAACCGTCAATTACAAATGAACGTAGAACAGAATGCTATGAAAATAATGTTTCATTTACAGAAAATGTTGATCTCTATTTATATATTTATGCCATTGGTTCCGGTTACATTCCCTTTCTCTTGATGCCCTTTCTGCATAAAGTGCGCACTACATCAACGATTCATTACTTGCGATAAAACTGCTAACGCCGTGCTTGGAACATTGATTTCGAACTAACTCATAATCTGAATAATGGCTGGCTGGATGCTTTTTATACGAAAGTTGCAACAGAGAATGAACAACGTTCAGAATAGGAACTCGGAATTACTATTGCATTAACTTTTATTTGTCGCATCCGACAGTATCGTTCGCATTTATCTTTGGCCATTTAATTCACAGTATTGTTCAAAAAAATGATCATCACATGTATAAAAATGGAAAACACAGAAATGTTACGCATGAAGTTGAAGAATGCACATATATAGAATCCACTTGTAAATCCATTACCGCTCTGTTACTGCTGTTATTAGTTCCAGAACAATCTATTAGGCATTCCTTTAGTAAGGAACAATAATTTTTGGCAAGAATGTACTTCCAAAGACAGCTTCTATATTTTAAAAGAAAAGCACACACAAAGTTCATTGACTTAGTTTGGCTTTATGGACATCATACATCATTGTATCGGACTTGGTGAATTTATGTTCGTTGACGTACATGTATGCGTGACCCAACGTGTTGTGTTCGGCCAATCTCGGTCCAAAAATTCTTAAAAGTATCGTTGACAAAGATCCGCATGCACAAACCGTGAAGAAAAACAGAATCACATTAAAAAAAAAAAAAAAAATATCCAGAGAAATTTGATGGTGAACTAAGAGGAAGAAAAGAAATAAAACATTTAACGGCCTTTGTGTGTTGCGCAAAATGTGATGAACGATGGATGAATTGTATTCTGAATGTGAGAAACGCTTTAAATATTATTGTTTAATAAATTATCTTGTGCACGTCAAACGAACTTTTTTCGCACAATTTCCGAAATTTTGAAAGTTTTATAGATATATTGAGTAATTCTCCCGGAGCTGGGCGTATAGACTTGAAATATTATAATATGATTACATGGTACAAAAATATGATTTTCAAACATCTCTAGCCATCAACTGGCCTAAAAGTACCCAATAAAGCAGGCGTATGGGCTTGAATTTTTGCTAAGCTCATGTTTGGTCCAGAAAATTCGTGCGGTATAAAATTGGTTTTGTTATTTTGTCACGTTTGGTAATACCGCTTCAAACTATAATAAAAAAAAAATTCAAAAGTTCTTTCGCCTCCTTTTGAGCGCCCGTCAATTCAATATATTTCTATTTGAATGGCATCGTTTCATTGAGTTCAAGCTATTTTTTTTTTATTTTTCGACGTGGTTTTGGCAAAAATAACCGTATACATTCGCATGAAGTTTTTGTGATTAAGTCCAGTTCATGTCAGCCATTACACTGATATTCATGAGTAAGTTTTGGCCAATTTTGTTGGCGTATCAGAGTATCGTGTGTCAACCCAAACAGTTTCCTTTGCTTAAAATAAATATTGTTTTGCAAAAACTTGACTGTTCACATCATACACTGTTTGCTAGTACCATTTTCGGTCCTTTTCTCATACTCCTTATTCGTATTTATAATCATATCAAACGTGTGACTGCACCGCTTGCATCCTGATTCAAACGTTACTTTATATCCCTTTTCATTCACCAGAGATTATATCAATGTTGAATGTTGAGTATGAACGAATTATCTTCACATGAAATTGCACAGAGATAACTCTTTGACTGCGGCATTGAAATGAGTTGGAAAAAATACGATGCATTTATTAGAATATCAAACAATATCACACCATAAAGTCGGCTTTAAGTGCAAAGATAAATGCATCGTTCTCGCTGAACGGATGCGACAGCCGAAGTCAACGAAATTTCACGACATTTCGATACATCACATTGAATTTCTGTTATTCACGAACAGAAAGGAAACAAATACACCATTTCGTTGTTGATTATTAACTTATGATGTGGACAAGCAGTATTCTGATCCACGCAACATAAGCCCGATCATTGATACAGCTAATGGGCATTGCCGCATGCAGAATCGAATTCTCTGTTCACGAATCACAGTGCATCGATAACTATGTAAAAAAATTGTGGGACGTTTGGAATTTATTGAGATTTTTCAATAAAAACACCGTTGACAAATTGGCTTATTAACGTAGAAAAATATCGTATTTCACTTAATTAATATTTTTGTTGCTTAATACCGTTGTACCTGTTGTTCTCCATCTCTCTCAATTTATTCGTTAACTGAACAAATGTTTTCAATTTCGTGAATTCGAGAGAAATTTCTGCATTTGACATATTATGAGTGAATTCTTACGTTTTTACACTGCATTTGCATAAAGGTGGTAAATAGGATCCCAGCAAAATGTAGTGTTGAAGAATGAAAAATCATTTGCAGAAGATTTTTCATTTCAGTTTGGTCACAAATCAAAAACTATATATGATCCGCCGTATACGTAGAGAAAAAAAAATGAACCAAATCGACCGTTCATTTCTTCTGATTCATCTGAACTTAGTTTTTGATGAGCCGACTTTAATCATAGCACAGAAACCGAGATTATATCGAGTGAATGCATGGAGGAGAAAGACAAAGAAAGGGAAAGAGAAACAGAGAGAATCTGAAGCAATGAAGAAAGAAGATTGGCGAACCGTTTATTCCCAAAAAGCGCACCGATTGTCCGCAAATATCAATGGAATAATACAAACGAAAAATGTTGCATTTGAACATGTATCGTAGGTAAAGATCAAACTAATTTTTCAGTTTTGTAATGTGACATGACAGGCACACTGATTTTCCTTTGCTTTTGTTTTTCATTTGGGCTTTGTTTTTGTGCATATGCGTTTCAATTCAATGGATTTCAGTATATAGGCAGCGCGTAATACGGCCATAAAAAGAACATTTGAAGTTGAAGGCAGTTACAAAGGCACAGACAAGCACAAGCACAAACATAACGAACAATCCAATCAAGCTGCACATGCGGTGAAAATGTAAGCGCGTAAATAAAGGCGTGATAGGTATACACAAAGAAGCATTAACTATGCTAATGCCAACCGAATCGCACTTGGATACAGCCAACTGACTGGTGGTTATTGTATTGTGCAGAGTTTTCAACCTTTGAGAAGAATATTGAGACGTTTTTGGATGCACATCCACATTTATTGCTGCAATGCTTGTCTTCTCTGCTGATTCACTCCTTTTCGTCTGCGACCATCGTTTGTACCGGCGTATTGAGTTCTGCTGTCAACAAAAAACGAAAAACGCATAATTTATGTTCAGCGGAAATATCGGTGGATGCTTTAACAACAGCATTTTAGGCATTTTCCCATTCATCGGCTGTGAACATTTTTTTGTAAATCAGAAGACTAATTCAACGAGTAATTTAGAGTTTTAAATAAAAATGTAGAAAAAGTTTGCATCATATAAAAATATCTAGCGAAATATGCGCACATGAAAATATATTATTCATAATTGAGTTTAAATGAAAACGGTGACAAAAAACAAGTATGAAAATATTTTCAATCTTTTTGTTGTAGTGTGTTCAATTTAAAAACATCAATTTAAACGTATTAGAAGCTGCCTCTAATTGAAATACATTGTAGACAAATTTCTTTGAATTTATTTGGTAAAACATACGAGAATCATGAAAAAAAAAAAAAAATATTTTCGTACGAACATTGAAACTGCATGCAGTTTCCAAAAGAAGCCTGCCAAATGTTAATGAAATTCGAAGAACGTTATTCTAGCAGTAGTAATGCACGAGAGCATTAAAATGTAAATGCTTTTACATTTTACTAGTCGGCAAAAGACACATTTTGCTTCATTTGATATCTGTTTATTGGTTTCGATTGCAATTGCATTTGTTCAACTTTTGCTTTAGTTGCATTGTTTTTTTTAAATATCACTTTCACATATTTAATGAGGCATATAAGCTGTGAATACCCCTTCATTTGAGTTTGTTGCCTGGTCTGCGACTTTGCTTTCGGAAACTAAATCGAAGCTGTATTTTTTGTGGAATTTGATTTTGTCAATGTCGAGTCAACTAAGACCAACTTCAAACATTTTAAGCGTTAAAGAGGCTTCAGCATTATTTTCCAATTATTTATGCGAATGATTTACACATTTTCTATAATTCAACTTAAACTCAGAAGGAAATCTTTTAGTGTCAACTTTGAATATGCTTTATTATCAATAAATACCGCCTATAATTGTTTCTAGAGGTGCCTTGTTGAATTTCAAAATAAACTGAATGCAATATATTTTTAAACGATAGTATTTAACCGTTTCAAATTAATACATAGAAACAAATATAGAGCATCATATTCTGAAGTTATGCGAAACCAATTCTCGTATTAATATCATATTGAACAAATATTTGGCGTTGCAAGGAAAAATAATATTTCTGATTCAACTGAAATTGGCAGTAGTAATTTCTGTGTCAGAACGAAAAACAAGAAGAACAATAACCGTAATACATGAGTATAATAGGGACTGAAACGACAAAATCACAGAACAAGCCGAATGATACAAGGCAAATGAAATGCAGGTAAAAGAAATAAAGAAGAAAAGGAAAAAAGAATAAGAATACGAAAAGGAGAAAAAGAAAATGAAAAGGAAAGAGAAAAAGAGCGATGGTTGAAAACATAAATGGCAAACCAGAAACCGTCGATTCCAATCAAAACGAAATATTTTCTTGCCGTTTGAAATGCAATAAACTTATACTGTTGTTGCCTGATTCGCGAGGTATATCATTCAAATATAAACTTATTTAAGAAAAAAAAAACAGCAATAAATTGTATGATTTCAAAATTGCAGAATAAAACCGAACCGAACCAAACCAAAATAAGGAAAGGGCTGTTTTACGTTAGTTTCGCAGTTGTGGCTGTCGTCATCTTCTGCGCGGTACATGTAATGATACTCACCTTTTTCTTAACTGTGTCCGTTTTTCTTTTTATTTATATATTTGTTTTCTTATTTATTATGTTGGATTTTGAATTTTCGTCGCATTTTTACAATTCGGTCTTTATAATCCAATTTTTAACTGTTCAAGATATTACGAATAAGATAGAAGTTGATATCACTGTACGGTTTTATATACAGAGGTTTTTCAGTTCTCTTTCTGTTCACGTATTTCTTTTGTGTTTTTGGTTTCCATTTCATTCTCATGCAATTGTCGGAATTCATTTAAAAGAAAAGATGGTACCGGCAGACGAAAAAAAGGCCGAAGCCACATAAAACGCAGACAAAAAGATAAAGAAACAGCAACAACCGAAAAAAATAAGTTCATTTCAGAACTATGCTTTGAATTTCTAAAAATATTGAAATATGAATTGATATATATTTGTATAATATTATTCCTTATCGCTTACTCTTTTCAGTCGCTTTATTTTTCTTTTATTTTGTAAACGAATATTCGAAGTCTTGCATTCAATATATAATTAGTTATTTGCATTTTGGAAATTCGATGGATAGAGGCAACGTTACCAAAAACTTTTGTTCAGTATCGCTCAACATCTAGCCCACCATTCAAAGCACGTAAAGCGAATCTCGGTACAACAAATATCAAGTATGAATCACACGTAAACAATTTTTCAATTGGTTCAATGTTGTAATTCGTTGTACGAACAGAGAATGAATTGTTCATTGTCGGAATTTTGGAATTGTGAATTCAATCTCCGCTCATATGGCTCATGAGCTTACTATTAATTTATTTTACTCGAAATTTGAGTAATCTCTGGCTCAAATAATGAATGATACAAAAAATTATATGAAATCAAAGTTCATTTATTTCAAAAAATATGAGTCATAATTGATGCAAGAAAATTTATTTCTAATTTTTTGTAATCAAATCTCAGATCTCGATCTCTGAAGTTTGGACTGAAAAGAAAATAAGAAATATCGACAATTTTAATGCAAAATTATTGCTCGCTAATTCTCATAGATGTCCATCGAATTATATCAAAAATCGTTTCTACAATAGGACTTGAAAAAAAACAGGCCAAACATATTCCAAAGAAAAGAATTGTGAAATGAAATGGTTAAAAGCCTTCAAATATTTTGTGTCACCCAAGCTGAGCAAAAGGCCCTTAGAAATGTGTTTTCTTCTGAAAATTAAGAAATTCGCAGCCTGAAGAATAAAAATCCGCACGAAGGCATGTCAACCACAATAAACTTATGACGCGCATATACAGCCCATATCCAATTATTGCTGATTTTTTTATGCACGCTACATGCTAAGGTATGCATGTGCAGTGCATAAATGAATCCTACATTGATGAAACGTACCTGATAAATATGAGGAGTGTGTGGAAAAAGATTCAAAATGAAGCTCAAAACTACCGAAGATGCTCGTATGTGCGAATTCAATGAAGCGAAATGCAAAAGTGGACGTTCAGAATATCACTACATATAATGGAAAAGAGAACGGATCGAAACATGATTGTATTGAGTACATTTAATATGCACACAATAATTGGTATCCTGGATTTTTTTTTTCAAATTGAAGGTCCATGAGCCAGGCTGAGATCATTAGCTATACCAGACCACAACACAAGATTTCAATTATGATGATAATGATAATTGAAATTCGATGATGGGAATGACGATGATCCTTAAGCGGTAATCACACTCAGAGTTCAATACGCTTGAGGTTATGCGCATGAGTTCACTACGGAAATTTCATTAAGTAACCATCTGATAATCGATCCAATTGAACCACGAACCGATCGACAACATAAACATCATAAGTATCAATCAAAAAATGGAATCTCGCTCAATCTGTTTTTAATGTGCTTTTCCCTTATTTACTCTGTTGATTTTTACCTATTGAAACTTTCGACGTTTCATAATATAATTTACTCGCATTCGGTTTGCGTAAAATCATGTGTCGAGTCCGAAAGTTCCATTGTCCCAAATTTTCACAAAATACTTGTTAATTTGTTTCCATTCTTTGAATCAAAGAATTTTTCGAAGGAATGAGGATACTTCGAAATGACCACCGTAGAGTTTCATTTTTACATGAAATCGATGTGCAAACATAAAATACCATGGAGAGTTCGCGTTCGCTCTACATGATTTTACTGTAGCCAGTGTTGCAAAAAACTTGTCTGTGTACGATATGTAATTCGTCTATCGATGCATGCATGCATTTTTCTGCAATAGAAAGACTTGAAAAATAGCATAATGCATTTTTTTCAATGATTTTTGATTTGTGTTATACGAAATATTGTACAATACAATATCAACGAAAACCGTTTTAAGAATGGTCGAAAAATGAATTTTTCACTGCTTAATGTCCATATACATTCACATTTTGTATTTGGTGACTCCTTTTCACAGCTATATTTTACACAGTATAAAATGCACAATAATGTGCAAGTCCATATCAATACATATAAATTATAATATTTAATTGCATTTTTGAAATCCGAAAATATATGATCTCCCAACAATTTTCTGAACCGCAGAATGCAAAGAAAAAACATGTAAGCAATCCCACTCGCACTCTTATCTTTGCATTTATATTTTGGGCCGTTCAGAGTTCACTTTTCTTCTCTCCTTCATTTTCGACTCTATCACAGGAAAAAAAATCTTCAAAGTGATAGAGTTTATTGAAACATAATAATTCACGTAAAACATCAAAGTAAAAGATCGAAATAAGTGAAATAAAATATTTCACGTTTTTTACTGTTGATAACTGACTGTGGTATAGAATGAAAAATGAATAAATTCACATGCCAATTATTCACACTTTTTTGGCTTATGATCACTTATTTTCTTTCAGCTCTTTCACGCTTTTTGGCAACAAGATTAGGGACACATGCATTTTTCACAGTTTAAGTTGACACGATTTCTTCCGGTAATGCTCCATTCGAATGGCCGCAATTGAACTGTGGACAAACACTTTTTGGCTTTCGATCACTCGAATTCACCAACAAAACTATGAGTCAAAGCCAACAACAAGTAGATAAATTGATAAATACTCTAATAAATCGTGAATGTTGATATCATATTGTGGTAATGTCGGGTTTTATTACAAAATCACATCAAGTTGAAACATATAAGAAGCACGTAGTGCAATGATGAAAGTGTCACTTGTCAGCGTGGACATTTGTAAAGTATTAGAATATTTGACGATTGGAGTCGTGCGGAGCATGGTGCACTTGTGAAATACCAAAGTTACATAAAAATGTATATGGAAATATTTCTTTCATGCCTCGACCTTGATTCTCGGTGTCAGAATCTTAGTTCATAGTTCATAATATTCATTCAATTTATCATAATTGAAGTGTTATAGTTTTACTATTGAATACATGAGCACTGACGATCAGTGGCTAGTCTAGTTTTGATCCCGCACAAAGCTTATTAGCTCTGGTTTTTTCAATTTAAATTTGGTATATATTTAGAAGAAATGAATTTGATAAAAATAACATGAGCTCATCATGTGCGTAAATTCATTCGATCTTAGCGGGCGATTTCACCTCATATTGGTGATCTTCGAAAAAAATTATTTGTTAAGAATTATTATATTAGCTGCAAACAGTAGGCATTAATCAATTTATGCTGTAAATCGTTGCCGAAAACGAAGAGAAATCATTTTATAAATAGCCGAAGTTGTCTATTTTGAATATCAAATAACAAAAATCAAACCATTATATTCATGCGAATTTTCAATTTTTATTTTATTTTCTTGCAAATTCTCAAATATCTTTGAGTGAGATTAGGGAAGGCGACCAAGTTGGCCCGAATTTTCGGGGGGTAAAATATTTTTTTGGTATGACACATGCGGATGGAGTCCGAAATTGTTCGATTCTAATATACAGCGATTAAAATCTAAGGCAATTGTACCATTTTTTAGTCATAAAATCTATTTGACTTGTTTATATCTAGTCAAATCTACGTCAATTCAAATCTAAGTTTAAATATTTCATAAAATCTGTATTATTCAGCGTAGGGATATTTCAAATTCTTCTGAATCTTTGGCTTTTACTATCAGCATTTACAGAATATAACAAATAATGGTGAATTTGTGCATTTTCACTAGATTCAGGTCAAAATTCTGCTCCCGCTTCTGGAAGTGGGTTTGTGGATCTTCAGGATGGACCTGTTCATTAATTTCTACCAGAATTTTTATCTCAGCCACTCAATGAATAATGAATAATATTTGAAAAATTATTTCGAATATAATCTTCTCTCTCTTTTCCACTCAGTCGATGTTGAGGCACGATTGGGACAATTTCTTTGTACTCATACAGAAATGCATTCAGTCAGATTTAGTATTGATTTTGTTTTCAACCTTTTGATAGGCTGTATTTTTTCTTTATTATAAATTTTATTTATTTCAGTGATACATTTATTCATTTTCAAATTACCTTCCGTTTGTCTGATTTCCCACTTATTTCTCAACTCTGCCAATTCACAGAGAAATTGTTTTCACATTGCTTAGGTATTATGATTTTTCAATATAAATGAAAATGAATGTATGCTAATATCTTTTGATTTTCGATGATAATTTTCTAAAATACTAAATATTGACCGACCATGAGCTCATATTTAGATGATAATGTCTTGAAAAATGCAGAAGTTTAGTTAGATATGCGGTTTTCAAAATGTGCTAGCAGTTTCAAACATCCGACAAAAAATGCACTCATTTATCATGAATGAATGACACATAAATAATTTATTTGTATCAGCAAACGAGCGAGGTCAAATCAAGATACTTTATTCACAAGTTTGGATGAGCTCTACGTATAATTCTATGTAAAATCTGATATCCATTTTCTTTTTATATGCAGCATTTTTGAAGATGGACTTTAGAGATAGAATTTGACCATCGTCTTCGACCTACGTTTCTCGATTCAAAAATATTCTGCCTCATTTAAATTGGAATATTGACATATTCCGATTATGCATAGAGCAAAAATTGACTGTCATAGTTCCAACTGTTGGGGTATTTTTTTACCCTCTTCGAAATATTTCTTTCAAATTCAAATGTACTAAATTCCAATCAAGTTTGTAGAAGCAAAATATGAAAGTCAATTTTTGCTGTGTTTATAATATGGTGTGTAAACTGATTCTTTAGATATTTTTTGCATGGAAAATAACCGATTTTTTTGATATTTTTTAATAATTAAATAGATGGTGTAAATGTATTGTTGCTGATTTTAAATTATGACACTTGCCCTTATCTAGACGAAGATGGCGAGCCTACATAATTACAGATGAATTCAGACGCGGCTTTAAATTTAAATAAAGTCTAGAGCAACATCCATCCGGTTTAATTTGATTTTGTCACATTGATTCCATTGAACCAAATGTAGTCATCTCTTTTCCTTCATTCTTCAAATATGTGTCTTGAGCTTAATTAAAATTATTTGCTTCTGCAATTAACGAAAAAAAAAAAAACGTTTTCGATGACCTTTCAGGTTCTTTAAGTTTAATTGATCGTAAATGCAGCTTTGACGATAAGAGACAACGAAATCAAATGAGCGTGGCAAACGACATCGTTACGTTGCGATTCGAAGACAATTCGAAGGAATACAAATGAATGAAGATCACACACAGATCGAAGAGAAAAGAGAGAAAGAAATGAATAAAAAACACGAAGTAAAAGGAAATAAGCTCACGACAACTGTTCCTATCGCTGTATGCAGCGTCTAACTAAATACATAAAGCGCTTTTAATGACTGTTTTAAATTTCAAATAATGATAATGAATTGTCTTTAAAAATGCAGATCGAAAAGACATTGTTGTTAGTGTTCGATACAAAGGTTTTCTTCCGATTCAAAATTGCAATCTTAAATGCGATGTCAGCTCATTGCATTTGGAAATCTAAACAAATATCTCTACTCGGATGAAATATCTGTTGTGAACTAAATGATTTATCAGGCGATTATGCAGTGCAGGATCTAGGTTGAACCGATCAAGAACTCAATTTTTGGCCTTCGCATTTAAATATTCATTGTTTGGTTATATTGTCATGGGCCAGCCTATATCGAAAAAAGGAATTTCGTTAGCTATGCCAACACTTTGGTGAGGATTCGTTTTGATCAACACCAAATTTTGACTAAAAAGACGGAATTCTCGTTTCGTGAATATTTATTTATTATTTATTTATTACGGAGCCTACATTTATGCCAATACGTGTTCGCAGCAAGCTGAAAACATGCTGGTCTAAGACCCAATACGGCATAAATTCCGCCCATGGTGCGTCTTTTGCAAAGAGAATACAGTCAGGGATGGGATGGTATAAAAGAGAAGCTTTAATACCAAAATTTGGTCCGGAAAACCATGGCAAAACCGGCCTAGTTCAGGAGAACTAGGGGAAATACAGTCAATATTTTTGCAGTTAAATTACGTTAACATCATAGAAAAAAATAATATCTTGAATCTAATAATTGTTTCTGTGTTCAAATTCATTCAATTCGGTTATGTGATATTCATAATTCTTATTTCAACGGCTATCTGGAGAGTAAAAATGCTCCTCTTCCGATTTCAATTCTCAGTCATCCTCCGAGACATCCTTCTACTTCAGTAACTAGCAGAAGTTCCGATTCTCTGTATGTTCTCCATGGTATAATGCCGAAATATACACATGCATTATGTGCTCAATATTCTCACATATTATGTACAATGCACGCTAAGATGATATAGTAGACCCAAAAGATAATAATAATAATATGATAATATGCTTTGCGTTGGTTGGTGCTTGCCAGCAACGCAGGCACAACCTTCCCTCTCTCGGTTGGTTGATGGATAGTGCCGCTCAACGTTTTTTTTTTTTTAATTTCGCTTCATCGAACTTCTTCTGCTAATTTCTTGCTCATTTTCCTTTTCCGGCATTTCGTCTTTATCTCTTCCATTTCTCGCGTTCAATTAATGAGAATGAAATACAATCACCTAAATCTAGTTGAATAGTCGATATGGTCCCATCAGAAAAATGGAATGTTTCGAACTTGGTTTAGATTTAAATCATTGCTTGTTCTCAACGTCAAATTATATTGAACTTGCCAATAATTGCATATATATTTATATTACTGTGAAAAACACAGAACATTCAGTTAAGTTATAAAAAGAATACCTACAAGAAGGTCATTGTGAACCAAGTCCAATGCACATTCATAAGAAATGCAGACATACAGCGGTCAAATCAAATCGTTTTGGATTGGTCGGCAAAAATAATTGACGATATAATCAATGCTGTAAAATGGCGGATCATTATAGGTATTTTGCATGCGCTCGCCAGCTCAAAAGCAAAAATTTTGTAACATGTATTGACTACTTACAATCATTTAGATGATAAGAGAAAAAAAATCAATTGAAATAATGATAGAAGTAGATTTTATGTGTTGCATTATATCGTAACCCAAGATTATTTTATCTGTAAAAGCAAAAATACCGAGCCGATTACTCTAAAAATATATATTTATTGCACAGTAGGAAAATTTAATCAAATTTCTTCGTGTAAAACAGCAAAACCAATAAAAAATATGGATGAAGAGGCGAGTGTGTATGTGTTATTTTAAATATTCCTTGCCTTTCCATCTCACCGATAGAATTAAGGTATAGCCAAATTATCATACGGAAAAATCGCAATCCTAATTCAAACATCTCCAATAAAACTTGAGATAATTCCTCGTATTATATTACACTTCAATATTTATTAGTTGCGTTTTGATAGACGAGATAGATGTTCTTATTAATTTTTTTCTGATTTTTTGCAGGTTTCAGCCAGCGATCCAGATTGTGGTGTAAATGCTATGGTGAATTATACGCTTGGTGATGGCTTCAAAAAGATGATGGAATTTGAAGTGAAGCACACAACCGGCGATATATGTATAAGTGGTACTTTGGATTATGAGTCTCGAAGTTCCTACGAATTCCCAATTATCGCTACAGACCAAGGTAATTTCTGTTATAAATCTATGTTCATCCTGAATTTGCTGGCAACCATTTTTTTTATTGCGAATATTCAAACTTACGTTGAAGAAAATGTTCACGAAAGGAGCCAAAATTTGATAGAAGAATCGATACAGCTAATTTGTGTGAACCTTTTTGTTGAATAGATTTATTTGATTTAAACTTCTTGGAATTCACTTGATTTATGCGGTTTTAATGAGTCGTCTATTTCCCGATGACTTTTTTGTCCGATAGATTTGTGTAAATTCAAGCGAAAATAAATGAAAATAGCATGCTCGGTTCTCAACAAATATATGTAGTTGATAAAATACGCGGAATGAATCGGACAGAACTATGTTAGTTGACACTAAGAGCACGAAAATCGGTTTTCTTACCGTGATCCCCTGACAGAGTTCGTTTTTTTTACTTCATGAAACAAAATAATGAATCAAGTTCTGTGAACACTTTAACTGTAAAATGTACGTGGGAGTAGTAAAACAATAATTAATCTTCGAAGATCCATCAATAGAATAAAAGTCGCTATCTGCATACAGATGCAAATAAGAACATATTATTGATTTTTCTTTTCCTCTCGCTCACTCGCAGGTGGCCTGAGTACAACGGCAATTGTTAAGATTCAAGTAACTGATTTTAATGACAATGCTCCGATATTTTATCCATTGGAATACAATGTTTCGCTGAGGGAAGCATCGATTGGCCTACCAACAACGGCTGTTGTATCGGTTGTGGCATCTGACTTGGACTCCGAACGCTTTGGTACCGTGTCATATCGCATCGTTAGTGGAAACGAGGCGGGCATTTTCCGAATTGATCGCATTTCCGGTGAAATTTTCGTTAGTAAGCCCAGTATGATTTCAAGCCGAACACAGCCCAATCACAAATTAAACATTTCGGCCAGCGATGGAGGAGGATTGAAATCGTCACAGGATGCCGTTGTTTATATTAATGTCATTGACTCAATGCATCGACCGCCAATATTTGAAAAATCACGCTACACTTATTCGGTTAAAGAGGACGTTGCAAGTGGAACAGTTGTCGGCTCAGTTTTAGCAACGAGCAGCGATTCAGGTATAATTTTGATATATCATTACAAAATGAACACAATAACAGTCACTTTTTGAAAATACAGGAAGTCGAAGTGTAACCAAGTACTCAATTTATGGCGGTGATCCAGACGGATATTTTAGCATTGACTCTACTTCTGGAAATATTCGAATTGCAAATAAATTGGACCATGAGACAAAGTCACAGGTTCTATTGAATGTACAAGCAACAAGTGGTGATCCACCAGACTATGCACATACTCAAGTGACAATTTATATTGAGGATGTTAACGATAATGCTCCAGAATTTGAATCAAGCACCGTTCGAATTTCGATTCCGGAAAATGTTGAACTGGGCACACCTTTGTATGCGGCAAACGCACATGATAAAGATTCGGGGAAATCAGGCATGATTCGATACAGTTTGACAAAGGTTGATGATATGCACACCACAAATACGATTTCTTTAACATCATCTTCATCAGCAGTCGATCGCAAAAATAACTTCAACTTATTCAGCATGGATGCCGAAACTGGACATTTGACACTGCTCCATAATTTAGATTATGAAACTGCTCAACGCCACGCGTTGGTTGTTACTGCGTCCGATTTGGGAGAACCATCATTAGCGGCCAATTTGACAATTCTAGTAGAAGTACAAGATGTAAATGATAACAGTCCAGCATTTGAGCGAAATGAATATACAATAAGTGTGATCGAGTCGACGCAAATCAACGCACAGGTAAATACATTACTGCTTTACGACGATCGCACTGCTATTCTCAAGAACTTATGCATAATTACATCAAATATGCATGCCGAAATACATACATGTTTTTTGCTCAAATGAGAATATTTTCAAATATCAAAATTCAAAAAATATGAAAAATATCGATAAATTTTTGTTATGATGTGCACCGTTTGAGTGGCAGTCTTGGCCCATCTGGTGGCAAACATTCTTTTATTAACGTACAATTTTTTGACGTGGTTCATTTCAAAGGTTCTACAAGTCACAGCGACGGACTTGGATACCGGCAATAATGCTCGCCTTACCTATCGCATTATGAGTGGTTCACAAATCTTCCAATCAAAACGCGACGAAAAATCTCATGTGAAAGTGAATATAAGCGATATTTTCGGCATATTCCCAAACACTGGATGGATTTATTTGCGCAGTGAACTAGATCGCGAAACATGTGAATATTATGATTTAACCATTATTGTAAATGACAATGGCACCCCATCCGCTTCAGCTACAACTCACGTGATTGTCAATGTATTAGATGCGAATGATAATGATCCAATATTTGTACAAGGTTCGTATAAATTCTTTGTCGAGGAAAACGCGCGACGCAGTACAATTGTGGGCGTTGTGTCCGCAACTGACAAAGATTTAGGGATAAACGCTGAGCTCAAATACAGCTTGATTCCAGACAATTCAAGCTTTCATGTAAACCCGAGCACAGGTTAGATGAATTCATTTTTGTTGTTGTAAATATATAAGATGTTCTCATAATGCGGTGTAAAAAAAAAAAAAAAACAATTTCTTTATTTCTTGTTCAATTTTGAATAGGCGAAATTATAACACGAGAAGCATTAGATCGTGAACAACATGCCTCTTATGATTTTGTGGTCGAAGCTCGCGATCAAGGCTCACCGGCTCGAACATCGAGAGCGCAAGTACATGTATTAGTTAATGATATAAATGACAATGCCCCTGAAATCGTCGATCCACAAGAGGATGTAGTTAGCGTTCGTGAGGAGCAACCGCCTGGAACTTATGTCGTTCGTGTTCGGGCAATTGATCGCGATAATGGTTACAATGCAAGCATCACGTATTCGATATTGAAAGGCCGCGATTCCGATGGATACGCTTTATTCACAATTGACTCATCAACTGGTATCATTCGAACTCTTGTCACTTTAGATCATGAAGAACGAAGTATATATCGCTTGGCGATAGCTGCAAACGATGGTGGAAAACCGTCAAAGCAAACAGTTCGATTACTTCGTGTTGAAGTACTGAATTTGAATGACAATCGGCCAACATTCACGAGTTCCAGTTTAGTTTACAAGGTAATTGCAAACGTTTTTATAGCCAATCAGAAATGTTAAGCGAAAAATAATAATAGATGGAATAAAATTTATTTTTATCGAGAGTTGAAATTGAAATAAAAAAATTGTTTAATTTCACCAGGTTCGAGAAAATGCACCGATTGGCTTTGCAGTTGGTTTCATTGGTGGTGTTATAGACCGGTCTGAATCCGATAATTCGATAGCTTCAAATCGAGCACTTCAAGTAACATACACATTGAACTCGGTCTCAACGGATGTCATTGAAAACGTGTTCGATATCGATCGTAGTACCGGCACATTGGTTGTCGCGCGTCAACTGGATCGTGAACAACAAAGTGAATATCGTCTTGAAGTGCGCGCTCTTGACACAACGACAACAAATAATCCTCAGAGTTCAGCAGTCAATATTAAAATTGAAATCATCGATCAAAATGACAACTATCCGGAATGGCCACGCGATCCGATCGAAATAAAAATTGTGGAAAATTCACCAATTGGAATGGCTTTATATAATTTCACAGCAACTGACATTGACTTGGGTCCAAACGGCAACATCCAGTATGAACTTGTACATCAAATGCCGTGGAATCGAAAGACATTCAATATAGATCCCTTGACGGGTACCTTGACGCAACTATTACCGATCGACTACGAAGACGTGAATGAATACATTTTGGTTGTGAAAGCAACAGATCAATCATTGAATTTGAGTGAACGTTTAAGCTCGTTGATAACGGCCCGTGTTACGATTACGGATGCAAATGATAATGGCCCGGTTTTTGTGTTTCCAAATTCAGATAATGCATTCATTTATGTGAGTGAATCATTGAATGTCGGGGATGTTGTTACTCGCATCATTGCCACAGATGAAGATTCTAAAAACAACAGTCGTATTTCATACAGTATCATTAGTGGAAATGAAGATGGTCAATTTGGAATCAATTCAATGACCGGAACTATTAAATTGATAAAACCGCTGTTGATAAATGAATCGATTGATACGATAACAGCTGGCAGTGGGATAGGTCGAAAACATAATCTGGTTATCAGTGCAACTGATAACGGCTCACCCACACCACTTAGCAAACAAATTAATACGCAAATTGTTGTGCAAGGCTTAACAAATAATCCACCAAGATTTAATGAACCCATTTATTACGCAAACATATCGGAAAATGTTCCGTTTGGCACATTTGTTGTTCGTGTCAGCGCAAAACCATACCATACAGAATCAGGTAAGTTTTTTTTTATTAAAAAGCGTTTGCATTATATTTTTTATTGCTTCTACCGATGAAAATGAATGTCACATGAGCTTCGAAACAATTTGAAATTTGTTCAATATTGAGCCATATATGTAACCATGTAGGGACGATTTGGTACTAATCTTAATTTTCCATTGAACACATGCAGGTCGAAGTGTATTTTATGAAATTCCTGCTGGTGTTGGAGATGACATTTTTACGGTCGATCCAAGCCGTGGCATTGTTACTACTCGGGGGAATGTTGATCGCGAATTAAAAGATGTCTATACGATACCAATTTATGTCACGGAAGCGGCAATTGGTGACTTTGGTAGTAGCTTTAACTATGCACAAGCATTGTATGATGTGGCAACACTTGTAATCAAAATAAATGATGTCAACGACCACGCGCCGGAGTTTCGACCAGGAACATGTTATCCGCTGGCCGTCCCAGAAAATCATGAAGCCGCTATTATACATACAGTTGTTGCAACTGACTTAGACGAAGGCTTAAATGGTGACATCATCTATACAATTACAGGTGAATAAATTTATAGTCTAACTGTTTGAACGCGTCAAATCATTTTATTGATTGTGAATGTTTTTGGCATTGAAATTGGCACTTCTTTCAATTTTATTTCTTTTTTCAGGTGGAAATTATGGTTATAAATTTAGTATTGACATGCATACAGGTGAATTAACAGCACGCCCATTGGACCGTGAATTGCAAGCTCGTTTCTTTCTGCAAATAACTGCCCAAGACCGTGGCTCACCATTAACATACCAAGCCACATGTAATATTACAATTGTTGTTGAAGATCAAAATGATTCAAATCCACGCTTTGAATCTTCCAAGTATTTTGTCACAGTATCAGAAGGTGTTGCAGTTGGAACACCAATATTGACAGTTAAAGCAAATGATGCTGACATTGGAACCAATGCTCAAATAATCTATTCACTTGCAAACGAAACGGATTGGCTGTTCAATGTGGACAATCGTAGCGGTGTCATCTCTACAACTGGGTGAGTTTGATACAACCAATGCGTTGACTATCATTGTATAATGAGTGTGACATTGAAATATTTCTCTTTTTCTTTTGACAGCCCGTTGGATCGGGAAAAAGTTCTTGAATACAATTTCATGGTGGTGGCTACAGATGGTGGCCTATACGATGCTCGAAAGAATAGTGTTTCGGTTCAGATCATAGTCGAAGATGTCAATGATAATGCTCCAGTATTCGAGGAATATCCATTTAAGGGTCAGATATCGACATTTGCACAACCCGGGCAAAAATTGTTTCAAGTTTCAGCGACTGATATCGATGAAGGTTCAAACGGCGAGGTCGTTTATAGTTTGGCTGCAGATTCATCGAATGACAAATTCCGTTTGAATCCAAGCACTGGCATTTTGACTGCAACAAAAAGCCTTACCGAAGACAATGGACGTTTGATTCATTTGAAAATTGTAGCTCGTGATAAAGGAAATCCACCAAAAAGTTCTTTGGGGCTGATTGAATTACATGTCGGTGATACTTCAATAGGAATTCCAAGTTTACACTTTGAAAATGAAATTTACAATGTATCACTTAAGGAAAATGTACCCATCGGCGAATATGTTGTGCATGTAAATGCGGTGCGTAGCGACGGTCGCCGGCAGAAAGTCTTCTATAGCATTGAAAGTGGAAACGAAGATAATGCATTTGAAATTGATGAAAATGGCGAAATAAAAGTACAAAATTCGATGAGCCTTGACTACGAAGAACGAAAGAAAAACGGAATATATCTGGTTGTTGTAGCACGCACTAGTTCACCCCTTCTTTATGGTTACTGTACGGTTGTGATTCAGTTGCAAGATGAAAATGATAATGCACCGTTGTTCACACAACGTCGATACGAGGCAAGTGTATGGGAGGGCAATAACAAAGGCACATTTGTGATGCAAGTTAAAGCGTTCGATATTGATGAAGGATCAAATTCACGTGTATTGTATCATATTGTTGATGGAAATCATGATAATGCTTTCGTCATTGAGCCCGCATTCAGTGGCATTGTCAAAACGAACATTGTCCTTGACCGGGAAATTCGTGATGTGTATCGTTTGAAAGTAATTGCGACCGACGAAGGAATACCACAAATGACGGGCACTACAACAATTCATGTACATATCATCGATGTAAATGACAACCAACCGACATTCCCACCGTATAGTGTCATCAATATTCGCGAAGGTATACAAAAATCAATTGTATTTTTAATTGAATGAATCAAATAAATTCCATGTCCTTTGCTTGCAGACACCGAGCTTGGCACGGTATTAACGACAGCCTCTGCAAATGATGTTGACACCTTTCCATCGCTAGCCTATTCATTTGATGAAGGGCATACCGATGAAGAGGCACTTGCTTTGTTCTCAATCGATCGTTTTAGTGGAAAGGTTTTGCTGAAAAAACCACTGGACTATGAAACGAGGCAAGAGTATCAGTTGAAAATTGTTGCCTCCGATTCAAAATATACGGCATATTCAACGCTCACCATTCATATTACTGATGAAAATGATAACGCTCCACAATTTTCACAACTGATGTACCAATCAACTATATCAGGTATAAATTTTTTTCTTGTTCAAATTATTAAATTCGACACAGAAAATAGTAAAACTATTTGTGTAATTTTTATCCAACAGTGAAATCATCGAACGGAATGATTGAGGTGTTGAGAGTGAATACAACTGATTTAGATGGCGAGAAAAATGCACAGCAGCGATATTCGTTGGTAAAGGCAGCGCCAGGATTCTATATCGGCGAAACAACTGGCATCATTTCAGCAAATATGAGTCAATTCAATAAACTACAAACGAATGATGTACAATTTTCTGTGGTGGCTTTTGATTCTGGAATGCCAGCGCTCAAGTCAACAGCCGCAGTTCGGATCAAAGTCATCTCAAATAACCTCGCCAAACCTCAATTCATTCAAAACCAGTATCGGTAAGAATTTATATGTTTTTTATCTACATTATCCGAGAAAATAGGATTTTTTTTTTTGTAATTTCCTATGTAAAAATAGAATAATATGGGTTGATTTGAAGAAAAAACATTGAAATTTCATAATTAGCTAAGATTTTAACAAAAATTTCTTTCTTTAAATTAGTGCTACAATATTGGAGAATGCTGAAGTGGGAACGGTTTTGTTAAAACTAACGAACGCCGATCAGACCGAGCTTGACTCCAGCTACAATTCAGTTTATGAAATCATTTCTGGAAACGATAACGATACATTTGACATTCTTCAGCCGTACAATGTCCTGGTATTGGTGAAACAATTAGATCGAGAAATAACCCAATCCTATAATTTACGACTGGCGCTCAACGATGTTGCCGTAGTGAATCAAATGGACGATAATACAACAATAATAAATGTATATGTGGCCGTCGATGATGTGAATGATAATGCTCCTGTATTCCAAACTGAGCATTATGAAGTGGCTATTAGTGAGGCAGTTCCATTGAAATATTCAATTGCTAAAATCATTGCAACGGACGCTGACCTGGAGAATACACCTAACTCGGATATTGTATATGACATAACGTCAGGAAATGACGAAGGGTTATTCAGTATTGATTTGATCAGTGGCGTTCTTTTGGTGAATAAACAATTGGATTATGATCAAGGTCATACGAATCACAGTTTGGTGATTCGTGCCTGTGATAGTGGCGTTGTTGCAATGTGTAATATCTGTCAATTCAATATCACATTGACCGACGACAATGATAATGAGCCACAATTTGCTGTGTCTGAGTATGTTGAATTCGTTGCTGAAAACGATCCGGTTGCAGTGAATGTTTTCACAGCCCGAGCTGTTGATTTGGACAAGGGAAAATATGGCACATTGAATTACACAATTGAATCATCAACGGCTATTGGTAAACCAGATATTGATGAAGATTGGAAATTATTTAAGATCGATTCAGTCACTGGTATTGTGACAACAAACACTATTTTCGATTATGAACAAAAAAGCAATTACATATTTGCAATCAAAGCCACAGATATTGGTGGAAAATCAGCATATGTCAAAGTGTCTATTATGATCGATAGCCGCGATGAATACAGCCCACAATTTACCGAGCGCACCTATCGTTTTGGCCTGGCAACACCAGAATTAGACACATTGACAGTTGGATATATAGTTTATTGCTGCGTCCATGCAACTGACCGAGACAAGGGCCCTGATGGACGTGTCGTTTATCAGTTGACCACACAACATCCTTATTTCAAAATCAATAGAACCACCGGCGCCATCATGATCAAAAGAAAATTGAATAATGCAGCTGCAACGCTGGAGGCTGGTCGAGATATGAGTTTGGTTGTGACGGCATCATCTGGTCGACAAGGATCCTTAACAAATATGACTGTAGTCGAGATTGCGCTGGATTCAGTATCACATTTGAGTACAAATCAAGCAAGCACTATCAATTCGGGTGCTTCCAATGATAGTGGAATAGCTGATTGGGCGCTCGGCCTTCTAATAGCACTAATTCTAGTTTGTATCTCATTTGGAGCCGTTTTTCTATTTCTGCACTTCAAAAATCGACGTCACAAACAAGTGATCAAGCCAAATTTGAGCACAGAATCGGTTGGAAATGCAAACAGTTACGTAGATCCATCTGCTTTCGATACGATTCCGATCCGGGCAAATACGAGTGTTAATAGTTCTGGCCCATTTGCACCGCCAAAATATGATGAAATCCCACCATGTTCGCATAGTTCGCGTTCAAATAATGCCACGACATCGGAATTATCAGGCTCCGAACAATCCGGTTCGAGTGGACGGGGCTCAGCAGAGGACGATGGCGAGGATGAAGAAATTCGAATGATTAATGAGGGTCCGTTACAAAGAGATAACATGCATTTGGAAAATGGTCGTCAATCAGATGTTTCAGTTCAAAATACGCAAGAATATTTGGCCCGTTTAGGCATTGTAGATAATATAACAGCTGGAGCATCGACTTCGTCTCGAGTTGGTAGCTCGAAAGATACTATACTTCATCATACGCTTCCGATCGAATCACTTCACATGTTCGATGAAGATTCACACCATAATGATATCACGAATTTAATTTATGCAAAACTAAATGATGTGACTGTGGGTAGTGATCGAGCTAGCTGTGTGGATGAAGCTGCTACAACGGCTGGTAGTATAGATACTGCAGTTGACCACATGATGAGTGGGTATAGCAATAATCATCCGGTTGTGGCTGGAAATCCGGGTCCATCAATGAATGGCTCATTAAGTTCAATTGTTCACAGTGAAGAGGAATTGACGGGTAGCTATAATTGGGACTATTTGCTCGATTGGGGCCCTCAATATCAACCATTAGCACATGTTTTCTCTGAAATAGCACGACTGAAAGATGACACACTTTCATTACATAGTGCAAATAGTGGAGCTAGTACAAAAAGTAAAGCAACGCAACAACATTCAAAACACATTCCACCGCCATTGCTGACGCATATTGCACCACGAGCGGTTCTAACAACGCGTGGAAACAGCAGTCATACGGGATCTGTGAATCAATACCTATTACCAAGATCACCGATCAGTCATGAATCAATCAATTTCAGCACATCATCAGCAATGTCACCATCATTTTCACCTTCATTATCGCCATTAGCAACACAGTCTCCGTCCATTTCACCGCATGTCAGTGTTCCTAATTTACCATCAACTCATCGTAAACTATGCTAGTAAATCGACAGTCATCGAAGAGTGACTGTTTCACACGTACAAAACGTGCTAAAATGCAACAATTATTAATATAAAATTGAACGCAGCGCATGACAGCAATTTTGAATCAAGTTTACCGTAATTAATTAATTTAACCCAATCTGTGAGACTGTCTGTCACTGAGACAATGTTTTTGTATAGTGTTTCTGATTTCAATTTTTCGAACAACGCTGCTGATGTTAGAAAAAAAAAACGTTATTCAAACGTTGAGTAATTGCTAGCAAACTATTTAATAGAGTACATAGAAAACTTATTAAAATGTGCCGTCATTGTAAATAGACAATCAATATTAGTCAGTATCGATGAAGTATTTCAATAATTAAAAAAATTACATTTCTCGCTATAAGACTGGTATGTATTAGTATAAACTGTAATATACAAAGAATTTGATATTAATTATTTGGTAGAAGAAGAAAATCCCAGAATGATAAGTAAAAGCACTATTGTACTCAAAAAATTATTGTACCTACTATCACCGCGATGAGTTCCATGCGTACCGGAGGCCTAACACATGACTTTAACGAAATATTCTTTTTGGTGACTGTTGATTCTCAAAACCAGATCGTGTTAAACCAAAAAGCTAAGCAAATTGTGCGATGTTTTGTACGTGAGCGCTACACTGTGACGCTCAATTGAGAGAGTCTCCATGGTAAACACACAGAGGGCAAGGTTCATTAGAGTAGCACTGCTAAAACAGTGACAATTTAAATCATCTTGTTGGGAAACTGAATGACTCAACTAATGATGCTCCATTTCATTTCTGAATTCAAGTTAAAAGTTATTAGGAGATAAATAAATAATTCTTCAATTTCCATTCATTGAAATTAACAAACAGCTTCGCTTTCGCACAAACCAAACATTTGGCATTCTATTCGTCACACTTCTTGTTTTGTTAACCAGTCAATTCAACAGTGAACCAAATGAAAAAATCAAAGAATTCTTTCTGTTCTTTAAAAAATGATTTATTTATTGCTTTTTTCGCTCAAAGTGCCAACTTGTAAATTGACTGCAAGTTTTATCAACAATCGACAACCGATTTGTATAGACGATCTAAACTACTAACGATTGATTTGTCATGCGAGTAAGCCTTCACGGTAAACACGAGGAAATATTATGCGTTTTGTGAATCTTTGTAGCAATTTGGGATTGAATGGCAAACCATTGGAATTTTTAAACTAAAAAGTATCTTTAATTAATTCATGAATTTTGAAAGAAATAACAAAAGCTCACAAAAATGAAAATTAAAATTCACCATCATTTGAATTATAAACAAATTAAGAGATTGATCTGTTAAGACCATTATCCATAATTGAAATGAAAGCATTAAAATATGACATTATTAATGGATTTTATCCAGTGAAACAAGAGTTTCTCGTAAATCTCCATTTTAAAAATTCAAAATGTGTAAAAATCGTGTAAATTTGTACAAATACATTGCCATCTGTTTTAATAAAAGTATACAAGTTTGAAAAATCGTGCGATTCAATTGTTTCACTTTATCAAACTTTATTTAATAAGATTTGAACATCGGATGACGAGAACGAGGTAGGCCCGAGTTTGCTTATCGCTGGTTATTGTTTTCTCATTTAGGAAAATCTTCTTTATTTTGCATCCGATGACATTGCAATGGTTGCGATTTGACGTTTTACCAATTTTTTGTTAGTCGATTCTATTGAATGATATTATATCTTACAAAAGATGAAAAATATATCTATGAGTGAGATGTAGAGTGGTGCATGTACATTTAAAATAATATAGACATACACCACTCTACGTCTCACCCACAGATATGTTCAATGCATTCCAAGTACCAAAATTGAGTGAAAGTTCATTCATTACAATTGGGAAGTATTTCTATGTATTCAGTTCTTTTTCATTGAATTGTGATCGAAATAATCCAGGTTTGCGGAAATGTGATGCGGTAAAAATATAGGTTTATCGCGCAAAGATAACTAATTAAATAGAAAAAAAAAGAAAACAAGGTGCTCGAAACTATAGTAGATTGGACAAATGGATCAGTTTGAAACGTCCATGAAACGCGCACATATGCGTTGTTTCAATGAATGCAAATGATACTTGCATTGGTAACTGTCGTCATATTCAACAATTATTCACCGTAATTGCCTCGTTTTTTCGGAATTGTAGCTGCGAATATTTGGCAAGCATTGTAAAATAATTAATAACAAATGCGATAAATAAATCGCAAAAGGAAATCGCTACAAAAATCAAAATGTTTGATATCAATTTTGAGCTGCGAATTATATCGATCGAGCTCATCGATATTTCGTAAGCAATAGTAACAAATTCCATTTTGATTGCAATTGAAATCTCTTATCACTCCTTATGTGACGAAGAATTTGAAAAAAATAAATGTTGGAGATTTGAGGGTCACTGCTGGGCTAAAATATCATTTGTTGTGCTTATTGTAGTGTAAGTGAGAATATTTGTTGCTTAGGGGAGTCTGAATATCAATCGATATGTTGTGTGAATACCATCCATGTACGCAGAAATGTGCGCTCTTTTAATTGAACACTGCACTTTTTGTTCTCCGCGAATATGAACACCCCCAATTGTCCATGTCTCCACTGCTCAATATGAGTTGAGAAACAGTGGCCGTTTAAAAATTGCAATTTTTCGGCTGGTCGGTCCAGACCATACAGGCAATCGAATCGAATAATTGCAGAGCAAAAAGTTTTAATTTTTTGGATACTTTTCGGCTCTGAAGGTCTAAGACGAAAAGCAGAAAAGACCAAATAAACAAATAAAAACACAGATATTGTGATTACCGTCAATGCAGAAACAAATACTTTGATTTTCAATTGGTGTCTGACATTCGAGCCTATCTTATCTTTTGAGATTGCAAGATCATGTATCTGAATCGTATAGAAGATTTATACACAAAACAGCAATCCAGTTATCGTCTGAATATCAGTGGAATAAGGCTAAATGATGACATATAGGGCAACTAACAGCAATAATTAACAAAAAGTGTCAGTTCAGAATATTTTGAGGATGTGTAAAGTTTCTGCAGTTTTTAAGCAATTCCTGACAGTGCTCTGTTGTGAGTAGAGTATATTGTTGTTAGATATGGTCTTGTATAATGAACTCAAGAAAATTTATAATTAAGGCAATCTACTGACGCTGTCCTTCGGAACTATTTATGGTTGGGCCACAATCAATGCGGTTGAACTGGAAAGTAAAAACAGTACATATTCAGTATCAAATCTGACGGAGAAAGAGATGTCGCTTGTCATATCTCTCATGAATGTCGGAGGTTTTGTTGGAAACTTCGCAATAGTACCAATGAGTAAAATAATTGGTGTGAAAAGAACAATTCATTTGCTCGGACTACCACTGATCGTAAGAAAATTCCTACATTAACATTGCCAATCGCGATGGTATTTAAAATATAATCTACATTCAAAATGTTCACTCGTCCCTTGTTACAGTTGAGTGTTTTACTAGTCACATTCGCCAAAAATGTTTATTATTTAAACGCATCACGAATGTTCAAAATTGTTGGAACTGTCATGCGTTTTCGAACATTCCATACATTTTCGAATATCGAATGTCGTATATCAGCTTCATTCGGGATGGCATGGTTTTTGTTCTCATTCACGATATGTCAACTGTCACAACAAATATCTAGTGCAATTGATATCAACATTATTTGTTATTGTGCACGATAATTTCATGGAGAATTTTATAATGTGTCCAAAAATTTGCTTTTTCATATATTTGATTAAGAAATATTAGTGTTTACACGTGTTTGTACACTGAATTTAAACATTTTCGAAAGCAACAATTATTACATGCATAGCCAGAACTATTTGAATATGAGTGCCGTTGAAGCAATTAAATCCAGTGCTTTGAAGCAATTGAACACACTTTGCCGGTTATGTTTCGAAAAAAATGCGGAAATTGACATTTCTGAGCATACAACATTTTCAAATTTCATAAAAACTATGTTCAAAATTAATGTAAGTATTATGTTTGGTTTGCAATATTCGCAATATTTCAAAATAGTATTTTGAAAATACAATGCGCATAAAGAATGTTAATCTGTAATATTATTGTGTTGTTTTTCAAGATTGAAAATACGCCAGATTATAGATCTGTTTGCCGTGATTGTGTTAAACAGCTTAGACATCTTTTTAAAAAGCTTGACGATTTCGAATCTAAAGTTACGAGAGGTGAAAAATTCTTTCAAATGGCATACGAGTCACGCAAGGTAATTAAGTCTTGATGTATTTATTACTTTTTTGTGCATTATTATAAATGGTTAAAAAGTCGTATTTTTACAACAAATAATAATTAGATTCTGTCTCTTTTGTTTAGTTGAGTGCCACTAAAAAGAGCCATGTAGACAGTGAAACAATTTCAATTAAAGAAGATAGTTCAAGTGAAAAACTCATCACAGATGAACACTCTCATAGCGATAATCAGCAAGGAAGTGATGTTAGAACAGAAGGCACTAGCAACGATTCGAACGATCTCGGAAATTCTTCTTCGGAAACATTTTTGGAGGAACAAAACAGTACGAATTCAAGGTAAAAAAAATCAAATTATTTCAATTATTCAAAAATTATCAAAATATCTAAATAATTCATACAACTTTTTTCGATGATATTTCTGCTTAATTTTTCATGCAGTACCAATGAATTGCATCAAAAAGTTCAAGAAGACGGCCAATCATCCAACGACGATGATCATGATAAAGAGCAACACAAACGTGATATACAAATGCGTGAGAAAAGACAGCGTCACGTTGATATACATATACCAGAGCCCGAATCCGATGGTTGCATCCGATCTAGTAGCAGTCGTCTAGCGCCAGCAGTTATTTCTCCTATTTCCAGTACACTAGTTCCTTATACACCAGGCAGAAATATTGCAATTTCTCCGAACGTTACAAAGTATAAAAAATTTAAAAGAAAAAAACCCATCAAATCATTATATGTTATAAGCTTAATTAATAGATTAAGATTAAGAGAAAAGCCACAACGATTAATATCACCCTTTAATTCAATGTTTTTCACAACTTTTAAAAAGTGAAGCATGTGACTCGGGTTCATCTGATTTAACATTTATATTTTCCGTTATCAAGTATTTCTCTTTTATTGTTGTTTCAAATTGATGAACACCGATTAAGATGAATAACCAAACAGAAGGTGGTCAAATGATAAGGATGATGCGAATGAATAGTTTTCCATGTATAGAGATTAAGTTACAAATTAACAGTGGCGTAGCTACGGGAGGGTTTAGGGAGAATCACCCCCCCCCCCCCTTGAGATCAGTTTACACTAGATAGAATTGATTTTTACATCGAATAAAAACATGACTACCTCACTGTAAATGTCTTATATTTGAATTAATTCAAAATTGACATTGAAGTTTACTGGCGAATCAATATCATATACATTTTTCGATCATTATTAAATCATTTTGTTACTATTTTTAATCCGATTTCACGCCTGATATCTTCAAAAAAGATTTCATCCAAAAGAAACGAAAAGGTAAATTTGGATAATTTTATATATAATATAATGTGTGTTCATAACGCGTAATATGAGTGACTAATAAGAGACCAAAGCCAATCGATGAGGAACAATTGACTTCAAAGGAAAAAAGCTCCGACAATCAACCATCATCATCAACCGCAAGAATTGAAAATCCGAATAGAAACAGTTAATTTCTGACCGAAATAAAGACCAAGTTCATCAACTATCAACTTCAATAGTTCAATATAAGGATTTTGATGGTGATGATGATATAGGGTATTTTATCGAAAAAAAATTAGTGATGAAGAAAAATACACAATTTTGAAGAACCGATGGTCCCCGCCCAACGATTTCGCATTTCCTGTCAGCACTTCACGAAATTTGAAGTTCCGAAAAAATTGGTTAGAAGAACTTCCATGGTTGACTTATTCAAAAAGTCAAGACGGGGCATTTTGCCGTTTTTGTGTTTTCTTTTGTCCAGAAGGTGTTGGAATAGGTGGACAAAAGCCAAAAGCTTTGGTCACATTGCCATTTCAAAAATGGAAAGACGCGAAAGAAGTGTTCCATCATCATCAAACCGTACAATACCATAAAAATGCTACAGCATCCGCTCTAAATTTCATTGATGTAAAAGAGAAAAAAATCGTAGACATAAACCTTCAATTGGACAATGTTAAAAAGTCAGAAATAGAAGTGAATAGAAAAATTTTGAAATCCCTTGTTGAAACTATTATCTTTGTTGGAAGGCAAGAAATTTCCTGCCGAGGTCATCGCGATTCAGGTCCGATTTCATTGAAAAGTCCATCTGAAAACGATGGTAACTTTAGAGCGCTGTTGCGCTTTCGCATGGCTTCTGGGGATAGCATTTTACAAAAACATTTAGAAGAAGGACCAAAGTGGAAGTATACTAGTCCACAAATTCAAAATGAATTAATTCAAATTTGTGGCGATTATATTCTTCAAAAATTAATATCAAAAGTTAAAAAAAGTAAAACATTCAGCATCTTGGCTGATGAAACCACTGACATTAGTGGCATAGAACAATTTTCTTATTGTGTTCGTTATATAGATCAAGTGAACAATGAAAAGATTGTATGAGAAGATTTTCTAAAATTTATTCCCATCAATAATTTGACGGGAGATGGTATTGCAAATACAATAAAGAAAACAAGTGAAGAGTTAAGTTTAAATTTGAAATATTTATCTGGTCAAGGGTATGATGGAGCCGCTGCAATGAGCGGACAATTTCAAGGCTATGCAACAAGAATCACAGCTGAATATACACAAGCCATTTACGTTCATTGCATTAGCCACTCGTTTAATTTGGCAATTTCCGATGCATGTAAAATACCAGTAATTAGAAACACCCTTGGAACCATAAACGAAATTTCAAAGTTTTTTAGATGTTCCGCAAAGCGACAAGGTATTTTGAATAAAGCAGTAGATAAATTAGACGACGAAATGAAAAATTTGGAAGCAATAGTAACTTTTAAAGAATTTTTCATGCCCATCCTCCATGCTTTAGAGAAAATTGAAGAAGTTGGCGATACTGAATCCTCAAAAAATGCATTCGTTTTTACAAAAACATTAAGAGATGGAAAGTTTATCGTTGGAATGATTGTTACTCATGAAATTTTTTGTTTCTCACACCCATTATCCGTTTCACTTACAAAATTTGCGAGAAAATGCTGAACAAAAATTCCACGAACTATATACCCAAGCTGTAGAATTATCCGAAGAAATAGGAGAGGAAATGAAAGTACCCAGAACAACAAATACACAAGTCTATCGCAATAACTATGAATATGGTACACCTGAAATTTATTATAGGCTATCATTGTATGTACCATTCATTGATCATTTCCTTTCGCAATTGGAAGAAAGATTTTTGAAACATAAAAATATTTTATCTAAGATCGAAAACTTTTTGCCGGATTGAATGAAAGTCAAATTAATGACAGTGTTGATGTTGTTTGTCGGCAGTGGCCAGATTTATTACCTCCTCCTGATAACATTTTGAAGAAAGAAGTTCTTTTATGGAAAGAAAAATGGTCTTCTTCCGAATTAGAAGATAAACCACGCAATTTCATTGATTCGCATAATCTCTGTAACGAAATGTTTTTCCCTAATGTTTACAAAATATTAGAATTAAGCGCAACATAACCCGTGACTACTTGCACACTAGAGCGCACATTCTCAAGTTTAAAGCGTCTTAAAAATTATTTACGAAATTCGATGAGTGATAGTAGATTGAATGGCTTGGCCATGATGAATATTCATAGAGAAATTGATATAGACGTTGAAAAAATTATAGATAAAGGGTTTTAAATAGGGGTGATATGATTTTGAATGTCCCTATCGGGCTCATTTGAACTGACATTTTTGACGTCTACTGTCAGTTGTCATCAGTAAGGTTTGCCATATAATCATGAGTAGTTTCACGCTTCCACAACGTTTGGAAATTGTCCAATTATTTTATCAAAATTCGAGAAGTTTTGTCGGTGTTCAAAGAGCATATCGTGCAAAATATGGGCGGCATTCTGCTCCACCCGCGCTCTCAATTCGTCGAATAATCAATAAGTTGGAGAGTGAATTTACTCTATTGGATACTAAGCCTCGAAATCGTATGCGTACCGCACGTTCTACACAGAATATAGCCGCCGTACAGGCCAGTATCGAGGGAAACCGTGAATTGTCCGTTTCACGCCGATCTCAGGAATTGGGCCTGTCCAGGATGACTACCTGGCGTATTTTGCGGTTGGATCTTGGCCTACATCCCTATAAGATGATTCTGGACCAAGAACTGAAGCCTAATTACCATCGTTTGCGTCGGGAGTCGTCGGGAGTCGTCGGGAGTTCGCGGATTGGGCTCTGGAATCAATTGAAAATGATCCCAATTTTCATCAAAAAATCATCTTTTCTGATGAGGCGCATTTTTGGCTCAACGGCTTTGTAAACAAGCAAAATTGTCGTTATTGGTGTAAGGAAAACCCTCAGGTCAATCATTCATCTCCCGAGAAATTAACCGTTTGGTGCGGTTTATGGTATGGTGGCATCATCGGACCATTTTTTTTTCAAAAACGCCGAGAACCGAACCATAACTGTGAATGGAGAGCGATATCGGGCCATGTTAACCGACTTTTTCTTTCCGGAATATGATGATATTGATGCAGAGGACCTTTACTTTCAACAAGACGGCGCAACTTGCCATACTGCTGGCCAAACAATGGATTTATTGCGAGGAAAGTTTGGAGAATCGATTATCTCAAGAAATGGCCCTTTCAATTGGCCGCCATGATCATGCGATTTAACGCCTCTGGATTATTTCCTTTGGGGATACGTTAAATCTAAGGTTAATGCCAATGAACCAAAGACAATTGGAGAGCTTGAAACCAATATCCGAGCCGCTATAGCAGCCATACCACCAGAAATGCTGCACAAAGTCATCGAAAATTGGCTAAAACGCATTCGGGTTTGCAAGAAGAGTCGTGGGGGCCATTTGGCCGATATATTGTTTAAATCATAAATGGCATCCAATGTAATAAAAAAGATTTCGATCAATTCCGCATGAATATTCAGTGTTTTTTTTTTCATTTTCAAAACATATCACCCTTATTGGGAAACCCTTTATATTTGCTGAAAAATACAGAAGATTTTCACTATAAACATAACCTGTAACCAAAAATGTATACAGATTTTGTACATCTATTTTCAAATAAAATTAAAATGCTTTATATATTGTTTTGATTTTTGAAGTTCATTCATTACAATTGGGAAGTATTTCTATGTATTCAGTTCTTTTTCATAGAATTGTAATCGAAATAATCCAGGTTTGCGGAAATGTGATGCGGTAAAAATATAGGTTTATCGCGCAAAGATAACTAATTAAATAGAAAAAAAAAGAAAACAAGGTGCTCGAAACTATAGTAGATTGGACAAATGGATCAGTTTGAAACGTCCATGAAACGCGCACATATGCGTTGTTTCAATGAATGCAAATGATACTTGCATTGGTAACTGTCGTCATATTCAACAATTATTCACCGTAATTGCCTCGTTTTTTCGGAATTGTAGCTGCGAATATTTGGCAAACATTGTAAAATAATTAATAACAAATGCGATAAATAAGTGATGAATACGGCAAATGGAAATCGCTACAAAAATCAAAATGTTTGATATCAATTTTGAGCTGCGAATTATATCGATCGAGCTCATCGATATTTCGTAAGCAATAGTAACAAATTCCATTTTGATTGCAATTGAAATCTCTTATCACTCCTTATGTGACGAAGAATTTTAAAAAAATAAATGTTGGAGATTTGAGGGTCACTGCTGGGCTAAAATATCATTTGTTGTGCTTATTGTAGTGTAAGTGAGAATATTTGTTGCTTAGGGGAGTCTGAATATCAATCGATATGTTGTGTGAATACCATCCATGTACGCAGAAATGTGCGCTCTTTTAATTGAACACTGCACTTTTTGTTCTCCGCGAATATGAACACCCCCAATTGTCCATGTCTCCACTGCTCAATATGAGTTGAGAAACAGTGGCCGTTTAAAAATTGCAATTTTTCGGCTGGTCGGTCCAGACCATACAGGCAATCGAATCGAATAATTGCAGAGCAAAAAGTTTTAATTTTTTGGATACTTTTCGGCTCTGAAGGTCTAAGACGAAAAGCAGAAAAGATCAAATAAACAAATAAAAACACAGATATTGTGATTACCGTCAATGCAGAAACAAATACTTTGATTTTCAATTGGTGTCTGACATTCGAGCCTATCTTATCTTTTGAGATTGCAAGATCATGTATCTGAATCGTATAGAAGATTTATACACAAAACAGCAATCCAGTTATCGTCTGAATATCAGTGGAATAAGGCTAAATGATGACATATAGGGCAACTAACAGCAATAATTAACAAAAAGTGTCAGTTCAGAATATTTTGAGGATGTGTAAAGTTTCTGCAGTTTTTAAGCAATTCCTGACAGTGCTCTGTTGTGAGTAGAGTATATTGTTGTTAGATATGGTTTTGTATAATGAACTCAAGAAAATTTATAATTAAGGCAATCTACTGACGCTGTCCTTCGGAACTATTTATGGTTGGGCCACAATCAATGCGGTTGAACTGGAAAGTAAAAACAGTACATATTCAGTATCAAATCTGACTGAGAAAGAGATGTCGCTTGTCATATCTCTCATAAATGTCGGAGGTTTTGTTGGAAACTTTGCAATAGTACCAATGAGTAAAATAATTGGTGTGAAAAGAACAATTCATTTGCTCGGACTACCACTGATCGTAAGAAAATTCCTACATTAACATTGCCAATCGCAATGGTATTTAAAATATAATCTACATTCAAAATGTTCACTCGTCCCTTGTTACAGTTGAGTGTTTTACTAGTCACATTCGCCAAAAATGTTTATTATTTATACGCATCACGACTGCTGAGTGGATTCGTTGGAGGTGGATTAGTTGTTGGCATACCATCATTAATAAATGATATATCGCATGATAAGTAATTACTGATAGTTATTATATCAAATTCAAATAATTGTAGTGCACAGACTAAAACTCAAAATCGATCCATTAAATGCTCCGATCTCAAATGAAAACTGATGAGCTTTTAATAACACAATTGCACACAAAGAGTGAAAGTACAAAAACTGACAAAGATTATCTTTACTACGGAAGATTTAAATTAGGCGAGACATAATCTGAGCCTAAAACTCCATGTGAAGCACAATGATTCATATACATATTGCAAATCTACTACTTTTCAACATAATTAAAAAAAAAAAATCAACATAGTTTCTTATTGTGAAATGATTTACACCTTACCAATTTGGCTTTCATATTCGAATTTCCTTCATTTTTCAATTTCAAAGCATAATTAGTCAAGTGAAATTTAATTATACGGAAAAAAAAACTTGGTGGAGTCTCACTACAAAGCTAAATTCAGCTCTCTTTAACATTTTTTTCTATTTTTCTGTACTAAGTATTCGTGGCGCATTGAATTCTCTATACGATCCATCGTTAAATTCAGGCGTTATCATCTCATACTTTCTCGGAAACTACTTGAGCCCATTCGAACAGGCGTTGAGGCTATTGATTGTACCAACTATTTTCATTTTCGTTTTACTTCTATTACCCGAATCTCCTGAATATTGGAAAAAACGGAACAAAGAAAAGGTAAAGATTATCAATTGAGAAGGGTCAAAGTGACCAAATAAATATTCGACCAATGTGGCCGATAAAATGAGAATCTAACAGCTTGTAGCTAATTTAATGAAATGTACTATTTCAGCGAGCTTTCAAGTCTGAACATTTCTACAAAGGAGGTGTCAAGGTCCTGGAACAAGTCGAATTCCTTCCGCAGCAACAAGACGAAAAAGTTGAAAAGGTTGAGAGAGAAAGAACAGGCGGGTTGGTTGAATCAAACTCAAAATTGAAGCTTCACGATTTTTGTAATTCTTTGTTTCATTTACTTCAATATAAAAAATTTAAGCATTTTCAAATATATAAATCTTGGAAATCAAAATTATCAAAATAAGGACAGTGTATAGTAATTTGGACCAATAACCGCATATTTGTGTAATTTTCTTCATTATTTATAGTCACACTACACGCGAAAAGAGCATTTTTCATTGCATTTGTATCACTTTCATTGAGTTTTATGGCGGGCAGTCTGGTGATGATGATCTTTGTCACAAACTTGTTCAATAAAACAGGATCATCTCTATCAGAGAAACAATCGTCACTTCTGGTTTCAATCACTCAAATCGTTGCAAACTTAGTTCTCTTGAACATCGTTGAGCGCATCAACCGAAAGGTTTGTGGTCGTTATAAATTATATTGATGTGTTCATTAAAATATGAATTAAAAATTTTTTTCTTTACTTTTAGACGCTATACATTTGGTCCTCCATTTTGACCGCGGCTAGTTTCTTCATGTTTGCCATCTACTGTATATTATGGTTGAAGCAGCCCGAATTCGAATGGATGCCCCCATTCTGCTTTGCCAGCATAATCTTTTTCAGTTGCATGGGTCTATTACCGATCCCGTACATAATAACGATTGAAATATTTCCAAAGAAGGTAAAAATCAGAAGCTGATATTTATTTGATATTCATTTAGAGCAATATTCGATTTCAGATTCAACAGACGTGTTTGGCATTAGCCGTTTCAATGATGTGGATCATTTTGTTTGTACTCGGATTGATTTTTCTTCCCTTTTTGGAAACATTTGGCTTGCCAACTTCTATGCTGACGTTTGGAGTCATGTGCATATTGAATGCACTGTTCGGAATTTTCTTTGTTCCCGAAACTCGAGGAAAATCATTTGAAGAAATTGAAGAGCTTCTGAGCAAATGAGATTGCATTTTTTATGAGAAAATCTCACTTTAAAGCGATGTTAATGTTATGTACAATTTTCTTATCATTATTTTTAAAATAAAAACTGTTCAATATCGATAAATAAACTGGTCTTCAATAAATCTTTAGCTTTCCGCAATCCTTTTTATTCAAAATCGCCAAATCACTCGACTTGAATATGATGAATGGTTGGTGAGCAAGCAACAATATAGAAATCACAACAAACACCGATTTATTATCATTCTCACTCACACATTTGTACCTACTTTACGAAGTTTTCTCCTCTAATGTGCTCTCGCTAGAAATGATGTTCATCTACCATCATGATTTTATGCAAATTGATAGAAATGATACAGCACACTATAATATAAGCAAATAATTTTGGAATGTAAAATGCCACATATGAGAAATAAAACACATTCGTTTGTATGAAAAGGCTTTGCAACTTAACGTCACTTTTCATGCATATTTTTTTTATTCACTTTTTCAGCAAACTTTAAATAGAGAAATGGACAGCTTTGAATTTACTGTTCCTTGGTATCGCGGAGACGACGGACAGCTGAACGAACTGATGCAGCGGCAGTGGTTGAGTATACCCAGGCACCACCGGCAACGGTACGATTGCATCGATTGCATGACCAAATGCCAACACAAGTACGTTTCATGGAGTCCTTAAACAAACATAGAAGAATTTAATCAAATGTTTTGATTGATAGATGTGATCGCGGAGTATTTGTCGTTTACTTACTTTGCCACAAAATGAACATGTGTATTTGGAGTGTTGGGTGATTTCAATTTTCTTCACCATCTTACGCAGGGAGGCACCATAACGGGTACCGTATTTTCCTACGATTCCAACCTTCTTTGTACGCTTGGCCTGTGATTGAAAAATATTCAAAAAACTTTATAAAAACACTGCACTTTGCCAGTCTTGAAAACCCTACGATCGAATTTTCAAAATCTTAATTGATGACAATGGTGAAAATTTTAACACTTTGGCTCTGTTCAAGCATTGCATACCGCTTCTAAACAACAAACTTTAAAATCCAATATTATCACAAATTAATGCCAAAATTATGAAAATTCTAGTTTCAATCATCGATGAATTCATTTTAAATTCGATTTGAATGGATATTTCCGTAAACCAGGTGAAGATTTTTGAGATTTTTTTCAATTTTTTCGCACTCACCATTTTTGTATGTGTTTGCCTGTCAAATTCTCAAAGCGGAAAGAGATTCCCAATGTGCCGATGACACTGAAGTTGTTTTGAATGCGTAGAATACTTTCTACGCAAAGTAAAAACAACGCGCCGTCACACAGATTCGAGTGACAGCTCTTAAGTAATGAGTTCAAAAAAACAATTTCAAATTTATTTGCTATTTTATTTTTATATTTTTAATTTTCTTTAATGTTTGTGTATTTTTTTATTTTGCATAGGTTGGCGAAAAGCAACCAATCAATAAATCACAACATATTCAAAACGTAAAAGAAATCGATAATCGGCATTAAAGTGACACATCGCAAGAAGTACTTTACTTCGAATATGTCTCCCTTGTCAAGATCTGAATAGAGCGCTGCCGATGGAAAGCGAATATTGCAGAATAAAAATGGAGGCCATACCGAGAACACACGAAGGTAATATTTTAACCACTTTGTCCAAAGAAATCTAAATAATATTTACATAAACATAACAAGTGCATTGAGAAAAATATCATTTAAATGTATGAGAATGGTTCTAAAATAATTTCAAAAGCCAAACTAAAGTGTTTCTATATTATTTATCGAATCGTTTGTTTACGTTTACATTGCGTTCTCATGTAAATGTTCATTTCTTGTTGTGTCAATCGAAATTATTCGGCTATAGCATTGTTCGGCTTCAAGACAAGTATTTGTAATTTATTTTATTTTTTTTTCAATTTGATTTAGATATTGAAGCGCAGATTGCCGAAATTCAAAGCAAGAAAAAAGAATTGGCGGCTTCTCAGGCTGGTGAAAAAGGTGTTGGTTTACTGGAAAGCGGGTACTATGACAGCGAATTGTATGACGATGGAACCGATAAGAAGAAGCGATATGAAGGCTATAATACATCAATAGCGGCTAATGATGATGCTGATGATGATGACGATGAAGGGTTACCCGTAACGAAACGGACATACACAGCACCGAAAAGTATATTAAAGGATGTTATTAAACAGGTAAATATAAATTGAAATTAAGTGTAAAATCAATAATGTGTCAATCGCGAATCTAATGTTAATCTCCGTATTTATTGGTGTAGGGTGAAAAAGAAGAGCAAGATCCATTTGCTGATCGCCGAAGACCAACAATTGCCGACAGAGAAGATGAATATCGACAAAAAAGGCGACGCTTGGTCATTTCACCTGAACGTGATGATCCATTTGCTGACGGTTAGTGTCTACTCATTTCAGCTCATTCAATTGATATGTACTTTAAGTTTTTGTAGAATTTGAATCAGAGCACAATTTCGATTCAGTGTGAGAAAAAAAAGCATAATGAAAAACTTTATGATTTAAGCAGTTAAGAAAATCAGAATGATTGATTATTTTAGATAAAAGTGATAAAAGTTTGATTTACTGATAATGGTGAAATTAGTGTGAATGTTTGTCTGCATCCTAAGCCCCAGTAAAGAGTCCATTATTAATATTACAAACATTGTCAATACAGGTCACGGACGACTAGCTTAAAAAAGTCATTGTGTGTCCAAAATCACAAACAAACAAGCTCACAAGTCGACTCGACCGATAGCAGAAACATCCATATGTTGATTAAAAACTGAAAAGGTTGCGATCTTCATCAAAGAATGGAGAGTCTGTCTCTGGATGGAAATCAAAAATTGACATGTGTGCAAAATGGCATGACGAATGAAAATGACTATCAATTCAAACTCAATGAAATATGTGCAAAGCCACGTTCTGTACCCATTTCAATTTTCGATTTTGTCATTTGTATGAGAATGAATGCATTTTTAAAAGTTCAGTCAAAAAGTATTAATCACAACAGAATTATTTCAGGATTCGATAAATAAATAAAAAAAACCTAAGATAAACAGACAAAAATTATCATGTCATAAAAAAATCAAACACAAATTATAAAACAAAATTTTATATCGATGGGGACGAGTTGTCAGTTCCAGCACGTACGTATACACTCATTCCTTTTATTTAAAAAATCATTCATGAAATTTGAGCCATTCCCTCTCAGTTGAAAATAATCGCCCCAAAAATTGAAAAAAAAAAACGAGAACCTAATCGAAAAATACAATCAAATTTCAAATGAACTTTCAAATAAAAGGATCCTAAATTAGATTTAACATGAATTGAAACACATATTTATTTATTTTTATAACAAACGTTTTTATTTTTTTGATTTTCATATGTTCAATAATGATATGTGGGTGTATTTGATTTATTACTTTCAGGCGGAAAGACGCCAGATGCGGCTTCTCGAACTTATATGCAGATTATGCGTGAGCAGAGGCTTCAGGGCGAAGAATCAGAGGTATGACGATTATTCACATCCAAAAAATTATTTAGACTAAATTTAATTTTATTTATGTTCTTTAGTTGCGCAAGAAAATTCAAGAAAAATCCAAGGATGGAACTTTAGTTAAATCGTCTAATGGAGATGCAGTAAAAGCACCAGAGCCCAGAAAACGAGGTAGATGGGACCAAACAATTGATGATCAGTTCGTTCCAGCTAAAAAAGCAGCTGGAGCAGTAACACCATCATGGAATGATGTTGAGGTAAGTAACGATTTTTCGACGTTGGAATAGAAAATGTTCCAAAACATTATAGAAAAAATCTGAATAATTTTGAGAAAAATACATAATGATTTTATTTTGTACAAAAAAAATACAGAAAACTCCAGCTTTTGGAAGTGAAGCACAAACTCCTGGGGCGACACCACGGACACAACGTCTGTGGGATGCTACGCCAGCGCATGTTCCATCGACACCATCTCTTGAGACGCCGGCTCATGAAAAGAGCACACGACGAAATCGATGGGATGAAACACCTCGCACAGAACGTGAAACTCCCGGTCATAATTCTGGTTGGATGGAAACTCCAAAAGCAACCGAGCGAAGTGCAGAAGATCGAATTATCGAATCTGCCACAGCATCAAAGAGAAGATCACGTTGGGACGAAACTCCAACAGCAGCTACACCATCGATGACACCAAGCATGGGTATGGCCACTCCATCCATGACACCATCGGCTACGCCAGGCCATGCAACTCCACTACTGACACCCGGTGGATCAACACCGGTTGGCTTAAAGGCGGCATTACTTGCAACACCAACACCAGGCCACTTAACAGCAATGACGCCCGAACAGTTGCAGGCATATCGATGGGAAAAGGAAATTGATGAACGAAATCGTCCATTCACTGATGATGAGCTGGATGCAATGTTTCCACCCGGTTACAAAGTATTGCCTCCCCCAGGTATTTGATGTTTGATCAATTCTTCATCGAATTTCCTCTTAATATTTCCCTTTTCTATTTCAGCTGGATATGTGCCGCTCAGAACACCAGGCCGAAAATTGCTCAGCACCCCAACGCCAATGACTGGTGCCACACCGCATGGTTTCTTCATGCAAACTGAAGACAAACAAGCAAAATTCATGGATAATCAACCGAAAGGCCAAAATTTGCCATTCATGAAACCAGAAGATGCTCAATACTTTGATAAACTCTTGCTAGATATTGATGAGGAAAATTTGAGTCCCGAGGAGCAAAAGGAGCGAAAGATCATGAAACTTTTATTGAAAATCAAAAATGGAACACCGCCAATGCGAAAGTCAGCTTTACGACAAATTACCGATAAAGCGCGTGAATTCGGAGCTGGCCCATTGTTCAATCAAATTCTACCATTGCTCATGAGTCCGACTTTAGAAGACCAAGAACGTCATTTGCTTGTCAAAGTGATCGATCGTATTCTTTATAAATTAGATGATTTGGTGCGTCCGTATGTGCATAAAATATTGGTGGTCATTGAACCATTGTTGATTGACGAAGATTACTATGCTCGTGTCGAGGGTCGTGAAATTATTTCGAATTTGGCAAAAGCAGCCGGTCTGGCGACCATGATTTCGACAATGCGACCTGATATCGATAATATCGATGAATATGTGCGAAACACAACCGCTCGAGCATTTGCTGTTGTTGCGTCGGCACTGGGTATTCCATCTTTGCTACCATTTTTGAAAGCCGTCTGTAAAAGTAAGAAATCATGGCAAGCTCGTCACACCGGCATCAAAATCGTTCAGCAAATTGCAATTTTAATGGGATGTGCAATTTTGCCGCATCTTAAGAGTCTTGTGCAAATCATCGAGCATGGTTTGGTCGATGAACAGCAAAAAGTGCGTACAATCACTGCATTGGCAATAGCCGCACTTGCAGAGGCCGCTACACCGTACGGTATTGAATCGTTTGACAGTGTTTTGAAGCCACTTTGGAAAGGTATTCGTACACATCGTGGAAAAGGTTTGGCTGCATTTCTCAAAGCCATTGGTTATTTGATTCCATTGATGGACGCCGAATATGCAAATTACTATACGAGAGAAGTAATGTTGATTTTGATCCGTGAGTTTCAGTCACCGGACGAAGAAATGAAAAAGATCGTATTGAAAGTAGTGAAGCAATGTTGCGCTACCGATGGTGTGGAGCCACAATACATCAAAGATGAAATTTTACCGCATTTCTTCAAGCATTTCTGGAATCATCGTATGGCATTGGATCGACGTAATTATCGTCAATTAGTCGATACAACCGTTGAAATAGCAAATAAAGTTGGCGCATCGGAGATTATCAATCGTGTTGTTGATGATTTGAAAGACGAAAATGAAACATACCGAAAAATGGTGATGGAAACTATCGAAAAGATTATGTCCAATCTGGGTGCAGCGGACATTGATTCACATCTTGAAGAATTATTGATTGACGGTATTTTATATGCGTTCCAAGAACAAACCACCGAAGATGTTGTCATGTTAAATGGTTTTGGCACAATTGTTAATCAATTGGGTAAACGTGTTAAACCATATTTGCCGCAGATTTGTGGTACAATTTTGTGGCGTTTGAATAACAAATCGGCAAAGGTGCGACAACAAGCAGCCGATTTAATCTCTCGCATTGCCGTTGTGATGAAAACGTGCCAGGAAGAAAAACTAATGGGACATTTGGGTGTTGTGCTCTATGAATATTTGGGTGAAGAGTATCCAGAAGTATTGGGATCGATATTGGGAGCACTTAAAGCAATTGTTAATGTGATTGGTATGACAAAAATGACGCCCCCCATCAAGGATCTTCTCCCGCGACTGACACCAATTCTAAAGAATCGTCACGAAAAAGTACAAGAGAATTGCATTGATTTAGTTGGCCGAATTGCTGATCGAGGACCCGAGTATGTCTCAGCACGTGAATGGATGCGCATTTGCTTTGAATTACTTGAATTGCTGAAGGCTCACAAAAAGGCCATTCGACGGGCCACTGTTAATACTTTTGGTTATATCGCTAAAGCAATTGGTCCACATGATGTTTTGGCCACACTTTTGAATAATTTGAAAGTACAAGAGCGTCAAAATCGTGTTTGTACAACCGTTGCAATTGCCATTGTTGCTGAAACATGTCGACCATTCACCGTTTTACCCGCATTGATGAATGAATATCGTGTTCCTGAGCTCAATGTCCAAAACGGTGAGATATTATTATTTGGATTAAATGAATTCTTCACTCACTAATTATTATACTTTTAAATACAGGTGTGCTGAAATCAATGTCATTCTTGTTTGAGTACATTGGCGAGATGGGCAAAGATTATATTTATTCAGTGTGTCCATTATTGGAAGACGCATTAATGGATCGAGATTTGGTGCATCGTCAAACCGCTTGCGCAGCCATCAAGCATATGGCTTTAGGTGTCTATGGATTCGGTTGTGAAGATGCCCTAACTCATCTTCTGAATTATGTTTGGCCAAACATCTTCGAAACATCACCACATTTGGTACAAGCATTCATGGATGCCGTCGACGGTTTGCGTGTTGCTTTGGGTCCAAATAAAATCCTGCAATACACTTTACAGGTACAGACTTTTACATAATGATTCAAATTATATACAAAATATGCTAACATCGAATTTTATAATCAATTTCCATCATAGGGATTGTTTCATCCTGCACGAAAAGTACGTGATGTTTACTGGAAGATCTACAATTCATTGTATATTGGAAGTCAGGACGCTTTAATCGCAGGCTATCCGAGAATCACAAATGACACCAAAAATCAGTATGCTCGATATGAGCTCGACTACATGTTGTAAGACAAAATCATAAAGCTGTATGTGGGCGGACTAATTCTGGATTTTGAGAGTAGTTTTTGTTCAATCTAAATCCTCTGATATCAATTCAACTACTTTCAAACTCTAGAATTATATTCTGCCAATTTTTCTGAACTCTATGAACTTGACACACGAATAATAATTAAAATTTCACAATATTTGAATAAACATATAATTGATAAGAAGAAAAATGTCCGCTTTGATTTATTTATTCGTATCACGTTGATGTGAGCAATTTTGGAATTTTTCCCGCTTAGAACATGTTAATTCTTTTTTTAGCTAGAATTCATTGGGGGGAGGATAAGAATACAAGCAAGTATCTTTAAGTACTGCGTGTTCAGTGTACTTTAATTTCATTCGGTTCCAGTGAATTCTTTTAAAGCAGTTCTTTTTCCAGTCATTCAATAAACTGATTTTTAAAATAATTTAAGGTGATTCGAAATTTGGAAATATATAAAAAATGCTTTATTTATAAAATGAGATACTATAACATCAGTCGCGTTATTGCTGCGATGACACAAGAACTGTCACACCGATTAACAAGTACAATTGTCGTATTGTTGTTTTATATACTCGTGTGCGTATGCGTCTGCACGTAAGCGTGTGCTTATTCATATTGAATAAGTGGGAATAAATAATGTGAAAAAGTACCTTCATTCTGAGCGAGCAAAACAATTGTAAACAGTGAATGAGCATCGTTACTGTCAGTGTGTACGTGATTCATTCGCGTAATTGGACGGCGACTTAATTATAATATTCCATATCGGAATATTTGCCGCAAAAAAGTGATCAACGCATGAATGATAGTTGTGTGTCGAATTTGCTCTTTGCATTTATAAATCTTACTAATTTATTGAATTAAAAATAATAAATAACCAACGAGGTTCGAACCTAAACTTGTTGGTTATGTGTGTCAGAGCTTTGTTAGAACACGCTGAATAATTTAGAGGATAAGACAAAAGGATTGAAACGAATGCAACGAAAATAAGATGGTCAACAATTTGCAAAACGAATTTTGTGAAATTGAAAAAGCATCGAGCAGTAGAAATGATAATGGTAATTCATTTAGCGCCTGTAACTCAGGAAACGATATCAATCCACAAAAAATTCATGCGAGACGGCGGAGGTGTAATGAAAATGTAAAAGTTTGTGAAAAACAGAGAAAACGCGAGACATATCAGCGGGTATGTTTAATTCATTTCAGAAAAACTCTAGTGCACAAACAATGGCTCGATTGTTTTAAATTTTTCTAGATTTTGCATAGTTTTAATAATTTTATTCATTTCGAATACATACAGATTTCGAAAATTCTACGAAAAAATGAAGAGGCACGAACACCCGAAGAACTGCAACAACTTGAAGCAAATGCTGATATAGTAAAAAAAATAACCAAGCGAAAGGAGCTACTTGCCAATAGCCGCGAACGAGTCTTAGAAAAAGAGGATCCGCCCGAAGTAATTGAGGAGAAAGCGAAAACATTAGCCAGCGTCTTGTCAAGAGCTCAACATTTGGTATGTTACACTGGTGCAGGCATTAGGCAAGTATATACACATGATTGTTTGCTCATTATTTGATGAACACTCCCATCATATCTTTTGGAATATTCAATTTTTGATAATTTATTGATAAAAACCATCTTCAAAAAACGTTAATGTTAATTAGCACTTCGGCGCGAATACCGGACTACCGAGGCAGTCAGGGCATTTGGACGCTTCTGCAACAAGGCAAAGACATTGGCGAGTATGATTTATCGCTCGCCGACCCAACCTTCACTCACATGGCACTTTATGAGCTACATCGACGAAATATATTGCGTTACACATTGTCACAAAACTGTGACGGATTGCACTTACGATCGGGGCTTCCAAGAAAATTACTATCAGAAATTCATGGAAATATGTACATCGAAGTTTGTAAATATTGCAAACCAAATATGGAGTATTGGAGGTTATTCGACACCACAGAATTAACAGCAAGATACAATCACAAAACAAATAGACGATGCCATTATTGCTGCAAACCTCTAATTGATACAATTGTTCATTTCGGCGAACGAGGTAATTTGAAACACAATAAACTCACTTTTGGTTGAAATATATCCAATAACACATGGAATGTTAATGATACATTTGTAATGTATAATCACAGGTCGTTTGAAGTGGCCCTTAAATTGGGAAAGTGCTTGCAAAAATGCTGACAAGGCCGATGTAATTCTATGTTTGGGATCGAGTTTGAAAGTCTTGAAGAAATACACCTGGCTCTGGCAAATGGATCGACCGAAAAGCAAGCGACCCAAAATTTATATCGTAAATCTACAATGGACACCGAAAGATAAAAATGCATCGCTCAAAATAAACGGAAAATGTGATGAAGTCATGGAACTGGTTATGAAATATATGAACATTAAAGTGGCACCTTACAATCGTATGAAAGATCCCATTTTTACACATGCCAGCTTATTATTGCCGGAAGAAATGCACACTGTATCGCAGCCGATGTTAAAACATCATGTAGATAAAGTTGAGGTGAAGAATGAAGACAATACGGATAGCTCGACAAAATTGGAGAATGCTACGGAAGCTCAGCACAATGATATCAAACTGGAGTTGAATGATATCAAAATCGAACAATCGGATGTCGGAACCAATGACGTTGCAGATTCGAAAATAATTAATTTCCAAGAAAACCATGTGAAAGGAAATGCAGTAGAGAATGAAAATTTGAGGGAAACAGAGCAAAAAGACTGTTCAAATGATAATATTGATAATTATAATGATGATGTTAAACTACCTCATATTGAGCAGAGCGATGAAATAATACAGAAAAATAGCGAGATCTCACTTCACCTGCAACACGATGGGTGTACCGAAAACAATACAAAATTTATTAAGAATTCGAACGATCACAAATCAAGTTGCGAGAATGCGATTGTAAAACAAATATTGGAGACATCACTCAATCAGCCATGTGCACTTCAGGAAAGTCAGGAGACTAATAACAAACACGATGAAGGTTTTTATTCAAATATTTGAAAAAACATCGAAAAATCAGAATTATAACTTTATATGCAATTGAATGTTTCAGGCTACTTCAAATCATTGATAAACTATTATCGGGCGATTGAAGGAGTCGTACCTCACTGGTATGATGTGAATTATGCTTATTCTGGTATACATAGTATTATAAATCCTCCTCCAAATGAAGTTGACATTTGGAGTACAATTATTATACCAATCTTTCAACTGAATCGTGGAAGGGCGACATGTGAATTTTGCTTTGATAACTACGCCGAAGATGAATGCCAATTCTATCAAACCCATAAGGAGTTCCACGTAGAGGTGACACGTCGTCGCAACGGTAAACGTATTCTATGTGAATGTTGTGATTTTGAAGACTTTGAAGACGAAGAACAAACATCTTTTGATGAAATTGATGGTAGCGAAGAGCCAAAAACGAATTCTGAAGAAGATGATACCGAATCAAGCCGCTCAAAGCTCCTCAAAATCAATGAATCAGATAATGCTAGCATTGTTAAACCTGGCTGGTATGGCAAAGGATATCGTAAGACCACGAAGCGCAAAAAGGCACGAAGACTGCAGCTACGATAAATTGAATCAACATATTCGATTACATATTTTGTTGTTTTTTCTTTTTTTTTGTTACGCAAACCAATTGATATTACTGAATCGCGTTTCTTTCATACGATGAAACATTTCTTCGTGAAAACTCGCGAGAAAATTGACTGATTCGAGCATTTTTTTTTTAAAAATATCGTAAACTTTTATTTGTATCGCAAGATTAGATATTGTCTTATACTATTTTGATTAGAAGTCTATCACTTTACTATTTGAATAGAATATTTTGGTGGGTTTTCTTATTTGGCTTAATATACTTTGCAATTAGGCATGTTTACGACAATTGATTATTATGTAGGAATTACTGGGCGTGCTGGCGTTCAAAGTCAGCCATGCCTCCACCCACACTCCATTCGCTACAACGGTAATAATCCTATAAACGTGTAGTGCCAGATTTCAGATTATAACTTGGTCTTAAGCCATAAGGCTTCTTCCCAAAGGGGCAGATTGCTACTGAAAGACTGAATAAGACTGAAAAAATGGCAGAGACTGAAAACTTTCAGTCCATTTCAAAAACAAACCAATGACCGTCAAAATTACGTTCCTAGAATATCTTATGAAAATTGATATCTCTCGAGTTTTTCAGTTCATTTCCATATATCGCTAAATGGAAATGTTCTAAAAAGCTAAAAACAATTTAAATATGCTGAGAAATACTAAAAATATTTTCAGTAGTGACACGCCCCTCGCTTTCTACTCAAGTGTACTTTAAGCTAACGGTGCGCACATTGTGCATCCATTCTTTGCGTCTTTTTTTTATTGTAACATTTCAATTTTAAATTGTAACTTTGAATCGCTTAAGGAATTACAATGGAATATTATTCGAAATTTATTCCAGCAGTTTTAATGGAATTGAAATGATTTGGAGTTTCGTTTTCAAGTAGCCAGTAAGATTTCAACATTAAATTTAATAAAATGCATTTCAATTTTTCACAACAATTTCAAGTTTTTTATTTGAATTGAAAATTCATTCAAGCTTGAAGTCTCAGAATGTCAAATAGAAGGTATTCTACCCTGCAGCAAACGAAAGTTTAATTGAAAGCCACAAGCCGTCAAAAAAACAACAACTGCATTATTACAGCAAATCCCATCTGCTACGCATGCATGGCTGGTCTTCAATTTATTCTTTCTGAATTGTTTGTTGAACGTGAATATCTGTGGCTGTTGTCTTTGAATTTCCTCGGAGAGGTTGAAGACTACAATTACATAAGCAAATGGATGAATTTTGATCCTGCATGAGATAAACTATGTCCTTACGTTTCAACATCATTGATTTTCTATTCAAACCAGACAAAAACACCTTTCTTATTCGTTAAAGGCGGAGTATGTGGACGGTGAATGTTCGGTACACCTTGGGACTCAGCCAAGTGAGCGATGCATTGCACGTGAGCGCACACAGTAATGAGTGTGTGCTTCCTTTAGTCGGAGTGCTCGGTTCATTGGTTAAAGAAAACAATCATTCAGAAAGACACACTATTTTTAATAGACACAAAAATATAACTTTATTTTGGTTGATATTGTACAATTAATCCAAAAAATAGACACATCTAAACGAATATACCCACAAATGTATTATATGTTTCATTAAAATTGTATTTTTATTATACGCATATTTGGTTGGGATTATATTGGGGGAGATTTGATGGTCTTAAGGAGATCCACACACACACATTAATCATGCATACACAATTCATTGTATAAGTGATTTGATGAAAATTTGCACAGAGAAAGAGAGAAATGCCAATAAAATAACTAATAAAAATAATATTGATGTAATTAATCAAGGTCGGTCAGCAGTTTTCCATGCTAACATAAATGGAAATCTTTTTGTTATGCTTAAATGTTAACAGTTATTATGTTTCGGTTCATTTTGTCCAAAAATCCATGTTGTTATTCGATTCCAATGAAACTTAATCCACTTTAAGAACTTTGTGCGAATCGATGATTGAAATGGGAACCATAAATCGAATTTGTATGTCCTTCTCTGGCAGCCTCACTAGTTGCTTGGTTAAAATTCAACGAACGTTTCCTTTTAGCAATCATGAAACGTTTCACTGGAAATACTAAATTCAGGGAAATCGGATTTCTTTTTTTTGAAAAAGATTCATTTGAACAATTGAAAGCTACCTGCTGACGAAAGGCGTTTATTTGGCTTGTCGTCGAAACGGCCGTGTGTATTTTCATAGTATTGGACAGATGGCTCAATATATTCATTCCACCATTCTTCGCTGCCAACGATATCATCATTATTATTATTATTTGCACCATCATAGCTAGCGAATGGATCATGCATTTGTTTCTGATATTCTAACGATTTTATGTCATTATTTTCTTTGTCATGGCGATTTCGTTGTTTTGCCTCGAGAAACGATAACAATGCTAGCATATCGGCCGAATTCGGTTTGGTTGAATCACGTTTCAATCTACGGGGAATAAATAGTGAACAAAAAAGTATGTAACAGAAGTGTATTATTCTTCAAATGAACGCTGTAGCTTCACTCTTATCATTTTTGGATGGGAAGGCCCTTTATTACATAAATTCCAAACTCTGATGGGAAATGTTATTATTGTATACGATAATGATCCTCATTGTATTTATATCATTGAAAGTTCACAAATGTACTGATTGCTCTCTAACTGTGTATAATAGGCTCATCCGCCGCTTTTTCTTCTATTCTCCTACTTCATCCTATTCCACTAAGCTGTGGAGAATGAGCATTTTGAAGCAAGCCGAACGAAATGGTTCTTATTTTGAGAGTCAATAAATTATAACACCGGAATGAGTAACATATATGTTCAAATATCTATCACTGAGATATATTGACGGGTATGTAGCAATATACTCGCATCTACATATTTACATCTAAGTGATAGATATAAACTTATGATATAAATGTTCATGAATATTCAAATTCCGTTTTTTCCCTCTACATATTTTCTCATCTCCTGGTTTTACTCACGAAATATTTGTTGGCAACTGCTGAGAAAGCCACTCTCAAACAGTTAGTTGAGCATATTTCCCTTCATAGAAGGAGAGCTCAGAAATTCATACTCAAAATAGTAGAAATGAGATTATATTTTTCGACTAAGAGCAAGTTTATTCTAATCTCTACTCCTTTGAGCATCCTGTTAGGGAAAAAATGCTCGAATATTTTTTTGAAAATAGGTTGAATTTAGAAAATGTACGATAATGAGGGCAGTACAAATGTTCATAAATTGAAATTCAACATAAACCAAATCATTGAACATTGATCAGGCTTATTCTTTAGCAAGAGCTTTTAGGAATAGTTGCAGTGTCGTAATCAAAAGAACATAAATGTGGTTCTCAAGTGACATTTCACTATGTGAAGATTGAAACAATGTTTATTTGAGTGGGAATTTGTGTTGATTCACCATTTGTATTGAAGCTATATTTGTTTTCCTTTTCAAAGATTTGTTTAAAAGAAATTATTCATTGTAACTTGAATGCTGTCATTTGCAGGACATGATACGTCCTTACAAATAACGTACGTCGCAATTCCATATCCAGCTGAGGATATTTTCGTATGACGAGCAAAAACAATATTGTTATGACAATTGCATAATAATAATTATTACTTACCTCATGATGTTTTTATTGACACCACGTTTGCGTCGCTCATCAAAGTATCGTGTTGGATACTTAAACTTTACTGGCAACGCCAAAGGTTCGTCGTATAAATTATCCGAGCTCATTATATGTTGGAAATTATCGTATGATGGTCTCTGACGATGGAGCGATGGAACTGTCGATAGCATAGCAGTTATGACATTCGAACCATTGAATAATTCATATTTTGAGAGAAATTAAATGCAAATTTAAATCAAAATTCAAAATTTGTGATTTTCACATATTTCGGAATAACAAATTCTAGGAATAATATACATAATACTAACATGGGCGTTGATAATATTGTGGATAATCTTCAACATCATCGGAGTATGGATTATTTTCTTCAAAGTTATCCCAAGCATCAACTGGAACGTTATTGTTGTACAAAATGTGATTTGACATGCCGGGCTCGAAAGGATTTTGTTGCACTGCATTATTTTCGGAATAAAAGAAAAACTTTAAACTTATCTTAAAGTTATGAATTGAAAGATAAAATCATAATTTTGGCTGATTTTAAACTTTATGCGAAAAACAAGTTTGAACTTTATCGGTTATGGTTTCTGCGGTAAGGTTATAAATTACGTCTGGCAAAAGTACTTTGCATCTTTCATCGTTCGTTTCAAATTCGCAAAACTGCCTGAAACAATTTTCTGAATATTTGTACGCTGCCATGGGAGCCTATTTTAAACAAACTCTCATCTTTAGATATATTGTTGGATTTACATTTTGATTCATATGTTTGTAGAAACGGATTATTTTCTGGGATTTGAAAAAAATCCAATTTGAAATGACCAGTGTCATTTAAGCTCAAATATTGGTCAAGAGTCTAGATCAATTAACTTCAAGTAATACATATTTGTGTGCTTGAAATAAATACTGGAAATACAGAATCAATCATTTTACGAAAACTCTTATCATTATACACTTTTACACAAACGATTCTTTATTCCCAGTTTTATTCTGAAGACCAAATATATTATATTTAAGGCTATATTTCATTACCTCCACGTTTTTGTGCATGCAGTTTATTTTGCTGTGTTCTTCCACTAGCAATTAGCTGTTCGTGTTCGAGGGTTGATGGGCTGCTATGACTGTTTTTATTAGGATTCTCTGTAGAAAAAACGACAGATAATAACAAAATTCGTTGATAATATCTTTATTCATTGAATGATTGTGCCAGTCATTTTAAATATATTGAGTTCATTTGAATAGCAAAGATTAAGATACGAATGCTTATAACAACACAATACAAATTGACATTAAAATATATGAAAGATTATCACTAAAACTACATCTTCTTTCCAATTTTACGGTTTACTTTTATTAAGGTTGATATTCTTTAATTTGTTGGAATCAACGCAACAGGCACAACATCAATCAAAGATTTACGATATGTGCTGAAAAGGACGACAAATAAAAACAAAATGGGTAGAAAACACAAAATAAATGTGATATCGAAGCTAGCTGTAATTATTCAATTATGAATGCATTGTGGATCCACTTCTCAGTTCTCAGTCGACGATTAAATTCGCCCAAATCAAATCCATATGGGTGAAGCCATAGTGGTATTCATTAAAGCGTTAAGCATCATTTATATTACTTGTGAAATTCCACTCTCATTGTATAACGGAGCTGATGAAGCAACGGAAACACCACATATAGCGATAGATAAAATGTATAAAAGCGGATAAAAATAAATCAAATGGCAAAGAGACAGGCTTCTGTGCTTGACGCGTTGATCTCGCAAGGGGAAAATTATTCGAATATATAACATTTTACAACTTTTCATTGCACTTCTAATGCTCATAATTTATTGCTTCCTTAATTTAGTATTTGTTCTTCGAATCGCCACTCAATAAGAGAATTCTACTAGTAGATAAACTCTAGCATCATATTCTTCACAACATTTCATTTGTGATTTCCCCCGTGATATCCATCCATTAATTCATTATCTTTGGATTTTTCCACATGATTGAACAAACAACCTGTTGTTGTTCCTTTTGTCTATATGAATAGTCTAATGGTGTTTCTTCACTTGTGCTACTTTCCTCCAGAACAATCTCTGAAAGCTTCTCTCACAAATACAATAGAAAATAGGTTCAGTTTTTTGAGTAGATGAAGCTCGGTTTGTTGCTGAAAAAACATGACGCTATTCAGAAATGGGAGTCGTTCTAATTTCAATAAATTGATTATAATATTTGCCTACGATTATAATACTTTTATATTCGGCTGTGTGCCGTTTTTCGAAGAATTTCTTTGAGAATTTTTCTAGAACCCCTGTTCGTGAATCATCCCATGGTTGAAAAATCAAATATCTCAGATTTGGGCCTAAATTAGAGGACATACCAGACATTTCATTCAATTTTTGTTATTGCGGAAAAGTTCAATTTCGGCGAAAAAAGTTTGATGTATTTCTCATGTTTTTTCGACAAGACAATATTTTGTAATTGACAAAAGATTTGCCATCAAGTCTCAATTTTCAGAAAACAACAAGTTTCCGTCGGAATAAATAATTTTTAAAAGGATTTAGAGTTAGGTATTTTATTTTGCCGACGCAGATTTTATTTTCATCGAAATATAAACTGAGCTTGATCCACAAAAAAGGAAAATAAATTCCATGGTGAAGAAGTGGCAGAAATCATACCAATTGTTATAAAAATCCTATCTGACTTCTATTTAATAATAAATGTACGGACTAAAGGTAACCATTTCAAGTAATGAATTCGGAAGGATGGACAATACATACCTTTGTGCGAGATTGCGGAGGATGACGAAGATGTTAGTTCACTTTGCTGCTGCTTTGCATCGATTAAAACTGATGTTGGTAAACTTTTCACGAACACAGAAGTTAAAAGCAAAACAGTAAAAACGACAATTATATGACATCTATAAAATTTAGCCATGTTTGCTCCTAATCGCTAGTTCTTTCACTAAAAAATACAACCCAGTCTCAAATAGAACCTGTTGAATGTGATTATTGAGAGAAAAACTTCCTAACTTAAAGCTCTCTACCGCACTTTACGGGAAAATAATGAATTCTGCGTGACCTGTGTCGTCCCGAATGTGTTTATTCTTTTGCGATTTACTTTCAATTGAGGCAATGAACAACGCAAACCGTACATTTATTAGAAATATGATTCGCGAATCATTGAACAGATATTAATGGGCACAGGCAAAAATCACAAGATGAATATGGGAATTTGGTAACAATCAACTCTTTTTACTTCTGCGCATTGACGAATACCAACGGCTCCAATATAAAGCAGTCAGAACAATCACTCAATTTACGAGTCAATCTTGGTCTTTAGCACTGAAATTGCGAAAACTGAAATTTGTCGAAATGAAAGTTAGATTTTTTCAAGGATCAAGGATTGTAGGCGCTTATAGGCAAGACATAAAGCCTCTCATTTTCGCATTTGTTAAAAAAATTAAAAATTCTATGAGAAGAAATCGCCCGAATCCTCAGTTGCTTTTGCGCACAAAATGAAAATCACCCACAAGTTTCATATGTGACTGAATTTGAGGAGAAAAATTCAGAACGAATGAGTTAAATTCATTGTTTGTAAATATGAAACAGGCGAAAATGAAACTGACAACAGAAACGTCAAATACTAAGGTTATGTTCATTCTTTACGTTAAATAATAACAAATCAAATATTGAATCGTTTAAAAAATAATTCGATTCGGTTTGACACAATTGACAATAAAATGTTTTTTAATCGTTTGAAATGCTCCTCGGTACTTTTAAAGAGAATAATAACAAACACTAATTCACAAGTTTGGCCGGTACATAGTCGATTCATCGCATTGAATGCGAAACTCTACAACAACATTGATAAGGTTTGAACTCAAACTGAACAAAAATTATTTCATTTTGATAATAAAAGATGTTCGAATACAAATCCAGAAAGTCATATCAAAATCGGACGAATCAACTGATTTCAAGTCCTACGATAATGAGAATGTAAACGAGTTTACCTATCGAACTCATAACTGCGGTGAACTGAGAGAACAAGATATTGGGAAGGAGGTATCTCTTTGTGGATGGCTAGAATTCTCACGAATGAAGCGGTTCTTTACATTGCGTGATGGTTATGGGAATACACAAGTTTTGATTCCAGACAATGTGAGTGAATGGTTTATAAATTATAATATAATTATACATTTATATTAGACTCATTGTCCAATAAATGTTCCTATTTTTGCAGTTGATTGATGAAGTTAACATTCAATCAATAAACTATGAATCTATACTAAAAGTAAAGGGTCGAGTATTACCGCGACCAGCAAATATGCGAAATCCAAAAATGAAAACCGGAGACATAGAAGTTGAACTAATTTCATGTGATATTCTGAACAAATCGGTAGCTTCGCTACCATTTCAAGTGCGTACATTCAATCGATCCAACGAAGCTTTGCGCATGAAATATCGGTATGTTGATTTAAGATTTGAGGATATGCAACGAAATTTACGTCTTCGATCGAACGTCCTCATGAAGATGAGAGAATATTTAATCAACAACGCTGGATTCGTTGAAGTTGAAACACCAACGCTGTTTCGTCGAACACCCGGCGTAAGTTCAGTTTAGAAACAAAAGTAACGCAAAGAGATCATTCGATATAATTAAATATTGTGTAGGGTGCTCAGGAGTTTGTTGTACCAACGCAAAAGCCAGGCCAGTTTTATTCACTTGTACAAAGCCCACAGCAGTTCAAGCAAATGCTCATGGCCGGTGCAATAGATCGCTACTTTCAGATTGCTAGATGCTACCGGTAACCTATCAATGTTCGGCTTAGTTTCCAATCATTATTGCGGAATTTATATATTTTAGAGATGAAACAACAACAGTTAATCGACAGCCGGAGTTTACTCAGTTGGATATTGAACTATCGTTCACACAGTCCCAATCTATAATGCGTTTGATTGAAAATGTTCTACTCAATTCATGGCCAAACGAGCTTGCAAAGATATCAGTTCCATTCAAGCGGATGACTTATGCTGAAGCCATGAGCACGTATGGATCCGATAAACCAGACACTAGATCTTCTGATTTTTTGGTAGAAAATTGCATTGACATTGTAAGAATTATTTTAAAGAGTGCAAATCTACGCCTTTCAGCTGAAAAACGTCACAAATTTTGCAACGAATCCAAATAATTGCAAAAATTTCGGAGCTTATGCAATCGTACTTCCAAAACGAAATGTGGTTTCTTTGAAAAAAAAATACAAATCAATCTTACAAAAGCTGGAAGCTCAAACTAAAGACGTACAATTCATTCGTCTCAAAAACGATAGCGAAAAAATGGTGGAAAAACTGGATGGATCACTTTCACCTGCCATTGTGGATGATTTAAAGCTTCAGCCGGATGATGTTGTGATTATTGCCTACGGAAACAAATTGAATGCGGTATGCATTTCTTTCAAAGTTATAAGTGGCCCTACTTAATGTACAAATCAAACAATTGTTGTTCTCTTTCAGCAAGAAGCACTTGGTAAAATCCGATTAGAGTTTATTTCCAAGATGAACGAAATTAATGAACATCAAAGTCCAAATGATGAGTTACATTTTTTGTGGATTGTTGATTTTCCGTTGTTCCAACGAAATGATGAGACCGGACGACTTGAAACGACGCATCATCCATTTACTGCTCCACATCCAGAAGATATGCATTTGTTAGAGTCGATGGATACTTTCGAGCAGTGCCGCTCGCTTGCTTATGATTTAGTTCTGAACGGACAAGAAATCGGCGGTGGATCCATTCGAATACATGACGCAGATTTACAAAGAAGAATTTTAAATGATATCTTGAAAATCGATTCAGATCATTTAGTTCATTTGATTGAGGCCTTGGAATCTGGTTGTCCTCCACATGGGGGAATTGCTTTAGGTATTTGTTTTCTCTCAATTTAGATTGAATGAAAAATAGGAGCTGGAATTTAAAAAATAATAATCAATTGCAGGAATAGATCGGCTCATGTCTATTATATGCAAAACTAAATCGATTCGAGATGTGATTGCTTTTCCAAAGAGTGCCGAAGGAAAAGACTTGCTATCAAATGCACCGTGCAAAATATCAGACGAAGAATTAAAGCTTTATCATCTGAATATAAAAGAAACAGCATCCAAATAAAGTGTATAAAGACATTTAAATATTTTATTTCATTTGGAAACGGAGCGAGAACTGCAAGAACAACAGCATGCATTTGTATTTCGAATAAATTCATTCCAAAACTGGTTTTAAGTAGCATATAAAAAGAATGAAAAGCGAACATAAAGTATGGTGCGGTATTGCCATCAAAATATAAAGCGTTTGTTCCGAAATGAAAAGTTATTTGTATTGATTATTCGATTTAATTGAGGATGCGTCGGTTGACGCCGGTTTAAGTCTGATGTTTCCGCACTATAATATAAAGTTTTTTATCTGGTGAATCTCAGGACAAAATGAATTCGTGCCATGACAGTCGAAAATTTTTGACATTTATATCCATCATCCGGCTGTCGGTCACGTTTCGTTTCATTTTCATTTGATCTGCTGTTGGCAAAAGGCAACAAATTTCAATTGTTTATTAGTGACGATTCACAGAAAATAGATCAATTTAACTAGCAGTATTTCACATAGGGGAAGGATTGAGAACAATTGCATTTTCTGTTTTGCTGTAATAGTTATTCTAAGAATGCAAAAGATATATATTTACTTATTTGATGTCATTTATTGATCAAGAACTCCCATCCAGCGGTCAAGTTACAATGAATAAATAATCCTACAATCTACTTAAATGTCTAAATGATATGCCTGTATCGTTCTCATCTTTTGTAGGCTGGAATTTCTTTATCTCCTTCGTTCCTCGTCATCATGTCCATCACATTTGCCATGGAATTTGATTTTCAAGCCCTTGTTTTGTTTCTTTGCACAGTCAAATGAGCATTCGTTCGGGTAAGTGATGTTATCGCTTCCACAGACGGGGTTATACATGCGAGTGCAAGCGCACTCATGATCCACTGAATTCACTTCGAAAGGTTTCATTTGATCACATTGTCCGCGATATTTGAGTTTCAGATTCGCTTTCTTTGCGCGGGCGCAGTTAAATGTGCATTTGGATGAATACGTCACACCGTCAGAAGCGCACACTGGATCATATATGCGTGAACACAAACAGTCCTCTCCATCTACATCTTCGACAAGAGTCGACAAAATTCGATACTCCTCCTCACACTGCCCAGCATGTCTCACCTCTAATTGTGTATCTGCGGCTTTTTCGCATTCGAATGTACATTTATTCGGGTACGTGCGACCGTTGGAGGCGCATAACGGCATGAATTCACGTGAACATTCGCATCTATCGTTTGGTGTATCCATTTTGAATGTATCGACAGTTTGACCACATTCTCCATGATGTTCGAGCTTGAGATCGGTCTTCTTGAGCTTTTCGCAATTGAAAAGGCACAGGTTGGAATAGGTAACGTCATCACTTCCGCAAACTGGTAAATACTCTTCGGTGCAAACACACAAATCGTCTTCCAATGATTCATCAATACATTCGCCATAATATCTGATCTCCAAATCGCTGTGACGCAGCTTTTCACACTCAAACACGCAGTTGTTGAAATATGTCACATCATCCGTTCCGCAAATCGGCAAATACTCACGGGAACAGGAACACGAATCCATTGCTGGACTGGCGCCAATAGAAGCCGAGTAAGCTGACTGGATGGCCAAAGCAATAGTTGAAATAGCGACAAATCTGTTGGATCCCATTTTTGCTTTTTAATTTTATTTTTCAATTGAACTGCTGAATTATTTCCAATTTCTGTTAATGTAATTATAGTAGTAAACGTTTCGTTTAGATTGCTTCAACTGAATTGTTGACTTGAATGGATTTTCGCACCTATTTAAGGAAAATGTTTCCATAGAGCGATTGCAACAACACAAGACAGTGTTATCAAATCACTTTGGAGTGGCCTGTGATTATATTTATTTTTGTATTTACTGGAGTGTTTCAAGAATCAAGGTGAGCAGAAAGTCAGCGAGAAACCAAGCATTTGACGTGCGAAAGTAGGAGACATTTGTCTCTGGAATAAAATCCTATTTGACGTTAATTGGAGAAAGCCATAATTTTTGAAAATAAAGTGGTTATTACCAACCGCACCAGAAACATTAATCTCCAATTGTTTTCAGAATCATCTTTAGTGATTTCTGATAATTAAATGAGAACACGAAAAAAATGAAGGGGTTTGAATGAAAATAGAATAGAATAGCGAATTTTTGCATTTTATGTAAAACAATATATTTCTATGTCATTTATATCAAAATGTATATATTTCAGGATGATATATATTTTCGATGTACATATATACGGAATAAGCATTGCAAATACAGAGATGGTCATGTAAAAGGAAAGTCTAAGATTTCACGTCAAAAGAGGTTTCTAGAAGGATGATCTGAATTTTGAGCTACAATTTGGCATTTTACATAGTCTTGATAAGCGCACATGAGTCTTCTCGTCATCATTATTATTATAAATGAATACGGTATATGTTCAACGATCAAGGCGTGTGCAATAAATCATAAATTTGCTGCCGTATGACCAATTAGCGTTCATTTTTATCCAAATTCTATTTAATTTGATTATTCATTTAAGACCAAGTACACAAATATATTGAAATTGAATTTTTTTTTAAGAAAATGTTATGTTTGACCAGAAAAGAAATATAAAAATAGCATTTTCTGCAATATATTGTTGTTGATTTTTTGGCATCAAGTAAATATGATATTCTTTAGTATTATTTTTTCATTTCTCATGTCAAATATTAACATATGAGAGAAACAAAACACTTGTTTGGTTGTTTATGTTTTTACGTTTTTACGATCGACTGATAAAAGCGATCATTTGATTATTGACAACAATGTACTAAATACTGACGCCGGCGACATTCACCGGCAAATACCAGCTGTTTAAAACCACGTATTTCGATCTTATGAAATCTTGCTGGCCCTGAGAAGTTCAATGGGATATTTTGTAATTGCCCCAAGTTGAATGTTCATTGAAGTAAAAACATGAATTTCTGTTTTCCAATGAGTAATAATATATCTTGAGTGAGCTCATGAGTCTCGGAATTTATCGGACACAAGTAAATAACAGCTGGTGCTTTCACTTGCATAAATTCAACCATGTGTGATGATTATATTCAGGAAAAGGACCATATTTGGCCAAATTTATATTTTCTTGAAATCTGTTAACGATCGATGATTCATCATTGTGAGGTAGCTATTAATTTCATTATTATTTGTTGTTATTTCGGTGAGTTTAGATGTTAGATGTTATTCACAACTGAGTGTCTTCAGCAAGAAGCGATATATAATTGGCGTGTCGGTTAATAAAGTCGATTCAGATAACAGATGGCGACACTAGCGTTATGTGCATCGGAGCACACCGCGGCCTTTTCTTTTTTTTTTTGTCTGTCACTAGGTGTCCGAGCGCAAGTTTGATATAAACACTCAACACGTCAGCCGATGTGCATGCGTTCGGTTATGTGTTCCAAACGCATGTCTATTGGTAAACGTGTTGAATCTGTGCATTTAACGTGCGCTCGGACACTGTTCTAAGACGCAAGACATTTGCCAAAAACGATTTGTGCAAATTCTATTCACTGTTTCTTTTTTTTTTGTAGAAACAATTAGAATCTGAAAGTTTCATATAATTATGATGTGAAATAAATATAGTCCGCATACAAATTTCGTTTCTGACCCCGAAAAATATTCATATCATATCATCATGAAACTTTCAGGATCTTGTTTTTCTTTGAAAAGAAATGGATCCCACAACATTTCAAGTCACTCGTATGAAAATTATGACATTCAGTATAAAATACTAATTTTGACCCCAAAAATCGAAAAGTAGGTAGGGGAGGTAGTCGTAAAACTCATCAGAATGACTTGAAATTTTGTATAGTCATACAATAGACTATATTTTTCATACAAAAATAAAATTCTAAAAGTTTCATAATGGTACAATAAAATAATTTTGAAAAACCCACCATTCAATGACTAGACGCTAATTGAACTACCCGAAGGCCTTATCCGAATGAGCTGTAAAATAATGGGTTTCTATTCCCAGTGCAGACCTATTGTCGCGTTTATTTACGACTAATTTTGAACTAACCTTTGGAGATATCGTGTCAACAAATTTTTGCTTACAACGGACAACAAATCGTTCCGAAAATGATTGCAATCGTATTTTTTTAACGTCCAATACGCATAGAAAACTCATTCCGAGGGTTTTGAATTTGTTGGACTGATCGCAATATCTTCACTTACACAGTGTGTGAAAAAGTGAAAAATGCAAACAAAATTGTCGAAAAGCAGATTTCTCAGAGACAGTGAAACACCTTGGTTACATAATTGGAATGCTTGCAGTGGCGTTTTCGGCAAGTAATTCAGCATTTTTCCTGTTTCTAAATCAAGTATTTGGATACTCTTTCCAAAATAGAAAGCATTTATGATCGAATTTTGTAATTATTTATTTATTTCATTGCCAAGATTTGGATGTACATAAACAAGGTTAAAAAGAATGACAATATTCATTGTTAAAATACTGAATTTTTTTTGAAAAAACAATTACGTTTTGACTGAGTTTGACTCAAAAAATTAGTTTTTGTTTGATGTCATCATTCAATGTCAATGTTTGGCTTTAGCATTTGGATCTAACAATATCTTGCCATTCCAAAATATCATTACGTGCATTTTTAAATGACAATGCATACTCGAAGTCAAAGTCTTCGCACAGAACCAGTGCATGTTGAGATGAAAATAACTTTGTGCCGTCTTCGTACATTTTGGACACTTTTCGAGCATCTTTCCTGGAGGATTCCAACATTTTCCAAAACTCGTCGACGAAGTCATGTAATAATTTTTATTTGGTATTGAAGTTTTTCGCTTGCTTCATCAATATAATATCTGCGCCCCAGAATTTTTTTGCGCTGATTCTTACGCCCGGTTTGAAACTGTTCATTTCGTTCAATACATTCGTCATATTCGGCCAAAAATGCTTCATTTGTCGATGTAAGATATTTATTTTCAGCGTTAAATATCTCAAGGGCATTCAATGATAAACGTATCGTGCCATAATTGGAATTTAAAAACATCTTCAAACGTTTCATAAATTCCTTCTTTTTTTGCTTGTCATTGAATTCGCCAACTTTCAGCTCTCGAATTCGGGTTACGAGAGTGAATTCTTCCAATATAGGCATAGCAAGTAATTCGCCTGCGGCTTTATTCAATTGTTTCAAATTAGCAATGGGATTTTCATCACCCTCTATACATCTATGATTCAGTCAGCTTGAACACGTACTCCGTCTTGATCATCGAGCAGAAATGCAGTCCTCAATTCGAATTATTCTTTTGGCTCTAACTATAACATATTTCGTAAGTCAACAAGTCGCTATTTTCAATCGAATAAATAATAAAATTTCCCAAAAACTATCAGGATCCCTCACCATTGGTTTGTTGTGCACCGAACGACGGAAGCAGTAGTAGACTTCTCCAAAGGATTCCATACCCGAATCATAGATGTATAGAGGGTGATGAAAATCCCATTGCTAATTTGAAACAATTGAATAAAGCCGCAGGCGAATTACTTGCTATGCCTATATTGGAAGAATTCACTCTCGTAACCCGAATTCGAGAGCTGAAAGTTGGCGAATTCAATGACAAGCAAAAAAAGAAGGAATTTATGAAACGTTTGAAGATGTTTTTAAATTCCAATTATGGCACGATACGTTCATCATTGAATGCCCTTGAGCTATTTAACGCTGAAAATAAATATCTTACATCGACAAATGAAGCATTTTTGGCCGAATATGACGAATGTATTGAACGAAATGAACAGTTTCAAACCGGGCGTAAGAATCAGCGCAAAAAAATTCTGGGGCGCAGATATTATATTGATGAAGCAAGCGAAAAACTTCAATACCAAATAAAAATTATTACATGACTTCGTCGACGAGTTTTGGAAAATGTTGGAATCCTCCAGGAAAGATGCTCGAAAAGTGTCCAAAATGTACGAAGACGGCACAAAGTTATTTTCATCTCAACATGCACTGGTTCTGTGCGAAGACTTTGACTTCGAGTATATAGGCATAGCAAGAGATTGGCCTGCGACTTTATCCAATTTTTTCAAATCAGCAATGGGATTTTCATCACCTGCTATATATCTATGACTCGGGTATCGAATCATTTGGAGAAGTCTTCTGCTTCCGGTGTTCGGTGCGCAGCAAACCAATGGTGAGCGCTCCTGAAAGTTTTTGAGAAATTTCGATATTTATTCGATTGAAAATAGCGACTTATTGACTTACGAAATATGTTATAATTAGAGCCAAAAGAATAATTCGAATTGAGGACTGCATTTCTGCTCGATGATCAAAACGGAGTACGTGTTCAAGCTGACGTGTTTGCTAGTTATATACTTATTCGGTGTTCGAAAAGAGGATGCGTGGCGTGTGCTCAAATGCACCTGAGCAAATATTTTTGTGAACAAGTCGAACTTTACTGCATATTGCGTATTCAACAATTAACATTGAGATGTGCTATTTTGCAATTCAAAATGTGTAAAAATGAAGAAACGAAAAAGTTGAAAATAATAAATCAACAACAAGAGATCAATTCAAATGTTTCACCAATTTTTTTGCTGTTGGAAATTTTAATGACTCTTTCAACAAAACAGGTTTTATAATATTTGTCGAATAAAAAATGTCCTATGAAAATAAAAATATACTTTTATCTGGTACCGATAGAAAATGGGTTTAATAAAAATTGAAATGAGAAAGCAAGGAGCTCAATGACGAGACTAGGCGCCCTACCGCGTTTGTATAATCATTGTGAAAATGGCACTACCCACGGAAAAATTGGCGCTTCATTTACATGGATTCTACATGTAGTGCTCTTCGCGCTACATCTACGATGACTGTACATGTATGTGCGCCACAATAAAACCTAACTTGGCACGCATACATGTACATTCCATTTGAATCAAATGTAAATGCAGCGCGTAGCGCATCTATATGTAGATGTGGCGCGATTTACTTATGTAATTGTGCATTTGACATAACAATAGGATATCTTAAAAAAAAAATATAGAAATTCTTTTGCGCGGGCAGTTTAAATGCCAATGTCACCTTATTTTTTGTACACAGTAGTATTTAGATACTCTTTCCAAAATAAAAAGCATTTATGATCGTATTTTGAAGTTATTTATTAATTTCATCCCAAGACTTGGATGTACATAAACAAGGTTAAAAAGAATGACAATATTCATTGTTAAAAAACTGAATTTTTCTTGAAAAAAAACAATTACGTTTAGACTGAGTTTGACTAAAAAAATTAGTGTTTGTTTGATGTCATCATTCAATGTCAATGTTTGGCTTTAGCATTTGGATCTAACAATATCTTGCCATTCCAAAATATCAATACGTGCATTTTTAAATGACAATGCATACTCGAAGTCAAAGTCTTCGTACAGAACCAGTGCATGTTGAGATGAAAATAACTTTGTGCCGTCTTCGTACATTTTGGACACTTTTCGAGCATCTTTCCTGGAGGATTCCAACATTTTCCAAAACTCGTCGACGAAGTCATGTAATAATTTTTATTTGGTATTGAAGTTTTTCGCTTGCTTCATCAATATAATATCTGCGCCCCAGAATTTTTTTGCGCTGATTCTTACGCCCGGTTTGAAACTGTTCATTTCGTTCAATACATTCGTCATATTCGGCCAAAAATGCTTCATTTGTCGATGTAAGATATTTATTTTCAGCGTTAAATAACTCAAGGGCATTCAATGATGAACGTATCGTGCCATAATTGGAATTTAAAAACATCTTCAAACGTTTCATAAATTCCTTCTTTTTTTGCTTGTCATTGAATTCGCCAACTTTCAGCTCTCAAATTCGGGTTACGAGAGTGAATTCTTCCAATATAGGAAGGCATAGCAAGTAATTCGCCTGCGGCTTTATTCAATTGTTTCAAATTAGCAATGGGATTTTCATCACCCTCTATACATCTATGATTCGGGTATGGAATCCTTTGGAGAAGTCTACTACTGCTTCCGTCGTTCGGTGCACAACAAACCAATGGTGAGCGATCCTGATAGTTTTTGGGAAATTTTATTATTTATTCGATTGAAAATAGCGACTTGTTGACTTACGAAATATGTTATAGTTAGAGCCAAAAGAATAATTCGAATTGAGGACTGCATTTCTGCTCGATGATCAAGACGGAGTACGTGTTCAAGCTGACGTGTTCGGTAGTTATATATTTATTCGGTGTTCAAAAAGAGGATGAGTGGCATGTGAGATCAAATCACATGTTTCACCAATTTTGTGCTGTTGAAAATTCTAATGGATCTTTCAACAGAAGAGGTTTTATAACATTTATTTATTTATTTATTTATTGCCAAACCTAAATTTATGCCATTATGTTACAGTAAACCGTGAACATGCTGGTCTTGGACTCAATACGGCAATAAATTCCGCCCATGGTGCGACTTTGACAAGGAGACAATTACAGCTTTATAAAGTGGAAAGGTATTCATGAAAGACTATGAATACCAGAACTGTATCCAAGAAAAAATGGCAAGACCGGTTCAACTGAGGAGAGATGGGGATGAAAATACATTATTTGTTGCTTCTTTAATACAATGCAATATCTCGTTTAGTAGTTTAGTGAGAGCAAGCATAATGCCAGTCCGAAAGTAATGGAAAAATCGTGATCATCGTAATATTAAACACATCATTGATTGAAGCGGAGCCACTGTTTGAATTCACATTTAAATGATTTTATTGTTTCGGTGTTTCTAATTTCGACCGGGATCTGATTCCAAAAATTAATTGTTTCAAAACTAAACACGCTTGTAATACACTCGCAACGAGGACTAGTCTCTATGCGTAGGTTTTCTAGACTACGAGTTGCGTTTTCATTACGAACGAACATGTGAGCTCGATAGGCCGGTGTATTATTTGACACTTGCTTGTAAATTGATAATGCTGAATGCAATTTCGTCCTGGACTTGGGAGTTTGCCCATTGAGAGCACACGATACTCAGTGATATGATCGTTACGCCTGAGACCATAGATGTTACGAATCTTATCATTATCGGCCACAAGCGCCCGATAACCATAAGTAATCACGTCACCTTAGTCCAATACCGGAACGATCAGCGTAGAAGCAATGTTTAATGAAGTTAATTGTATTGATGCATAGACGAAATAAATGGTCTTTAGCGTAGAATGCTTGGAATATTGTTAGGAAATGTGAAATAGAATAACTAAATGAGAAATATGTCAGTCTTGAACTCGGCATTCGCCTCTGATGACAATCTAAAAAAAATTGTTCCTTGACTTTTTGGATCAATAGTTTTAGAAGTGGTGGATTTCTTCTAAAGCTTCTGTATTTATAAGAGAAAAATTCAAGATGTTTTATTTGATTCCATTTATTGATCAAGAACTCCCATCCAGCGGTCAAGTTACAATGAATAAATAATCCTACAATCTACTTAAATGTCTAAATGATATGCCTGTATCGTTCTCATCTTTTGTAGGCTGGAATTTCTTTATCTCCTTCGTTCCTCGTCATCATGTCCATCACATTTGCCATGGAATTTGATTTTCAAGCCCTTGTTTTGTTTCTTTGCACATTCAAATGAGCATTCGTTCGGGTAAGTGATGTTATCGCTTCCACAGACGGGGTTATACATGCGAGTGCAAGCGCACTCATGATCCACTGAATTCACTTCGAAAGTGTTCATTTGTTCACATTGTCCGCGATATTTGAGTTTCAGATTCGCTTTCTTTGCGCGGGCGCAGTTAAATGTGCATTCGGATGAATACGTCACACCGTCAGAAGCGCACACTGGATCATATATGCGTGAACACAAACAGTCCTCTCCATCTACATCTTCGACAAGAGTCGACAAAATTCGATACTCCTCCTCACACTGCCCAGCATGTCTCACCTCTAATTGTGTATCTGCGGCTTTTTCGCATTCGAATGTACATTTATTCGGGTACGTGCGACCGTTGGAGGCGCATAACGGCATGAATTCACGTGAACATTCGCATCTATCGTTTGGTGTGTCCATTTTGAATGTATCGACAGTTTGACCACATTCTCCATGATGTTCGAGCTTGAGATCGGTCTTCTTGAGCTTTTCGCAATTGAAAAGGCACAGGTTGGAATAGGTAACGTCATCACTTCCGCAAACTGGTAAATACTCTTCGGTGCAAACACACAAATCGTCTTCCAATGATTCATCAATACATTCGCCATAATATCTGATCTCCAAATCGCTGTGACGCAGCTTTTCACACTCAAACACGCAGTTGTTGAAATATGTCACATCATCCGTTCCGCAAATCGGCAAATACTCACGGGAACAGGAACATGAATCCATTGCTGGACTGGCGCCAATGGAAGCCGAGTAAGCTGACTGAATGGCAAAACCAATGGTCGAAATAGCGATAATATATCTGCTGAATCCCATTTTATCTAAAATATAATTATGCTTGTTGATTTCTGCGCTGAATATTATCGTTGAAGTAAAGCTTTGAATCGCTTTAAATATCAGATTTCTAACTGCTCTTTTCAACTTGTGTTGCTAAAATGATGGAGAATGTGAGTTCTCGCGCCTTTTTAAATGAATCTTCAATGTGTGATAAATTCTTATCAAATTAAAATGTGTTTTGGCCGGCAACCTGAGATTTTGCTCATATCAATTTTACAATCTTCAAAACAAAATCTTGAGACAAAGTTTGGTTAAACAAAGTACTTGAAGTTACAAAAACAACAATTGTTTACTGCTCAGCCGGCTTCAGCTGTAAGGAGTCGGAATATCGAATGTCAGAAATAAATAGAACAACATCGTCATCAAGCGCGATGACTCCTTGCTTCGTTGATAAGAGAAAGCCGGCTGTTACCTACCGTGTGTTCAGAGAGGTGTGATTTGACGTGGATTGAAATACGCTAAGTGTTACCATGAGAAATCGTGTACGAATCCAATTTGCAACTCTTTTGATTATTATAATCAATTACAGATAATAATAGCATTTTTTACAGTCGTCATAAAAAAATTGTGTAAGAATAGATTTTGCTGAGCTTATTACAGATTTGTTGCTAGGGAATTTGGGAACTCGAGAATTAGAAAATTGATATGCCAGTGCCATAATGGGACGCATGTGAAAAGACGTCATTACTGTTCCATATACTAACCCACTCATGTTTTCTCTTCACCTGATTAGAAAGTTCACATTTTTTTCGGAGGATAACGGGCATAATGGCTTTATTTTGTTGACAACATATAATTTTCACACATAGATTCTTTGCTTCATTACATTTTCCTGTGCGCATAGTGATTTTAATAATTCCCTATTCTAGTAAAAGAGAGTTGTTGGAGGAACGATTGTATTGATTCTAAAACCAAAAAACTGTTTGCCTAGGTGTTTTGCATGAATATTCACGTTGGCAAAAGTTGATTGGCGCATTGTTTTTTATTTTTTATATTCCGAGAGTTTTCCATTTGATAAACATGTCTCATTATAGAAAAGTATAGCCAAACACTGTATAATTCAATACATTAACTTTTTATTTCCGCATAATTGCGACATTTCGAATCAGGTTTCAAGGCTAATTCAATAACATCAACAACGTCAGTGTGACAGCGTTGCTTGTGATAGACATCAAAACAAGAATTTCGATGGAGGAAATTTTGAAAATTTTCCATCAAAGAAACACGAGCGTGGTTTATCTAGCAAATGTGTCTCATTTTAGTTTTTTGGTAAAATTCATTGAATTTCATTTGAAAAAGTCTCGTAAGACCTTGAACTTCATTTGCATATTATTCGAACGTTTCGCATTCAAACATCTGTTATTCGTGCTTACGTTTGAACGAATATCCCATGTGTGAATTATTCCAACATAATTGTTGGATCTCGAGCACTTCAAATCAAATGTCAAACTACCAGCGACATTTGAAACACACAAATCCATAGCTCTACACAAATGCTTTTCGCAATGATATGAAGCTATGCGGTGCTAGTCGTATTGGACCAATTTGAAACCGCATTTATGTGTTATTGTTGTTGTAGCGCTCGAGGTATGCTATTTTGGAATTCGCGTAATAAATAGGTCTACCGGTTGAAAATGTCGTTATTGCAGACAACTTCATATGTATTACTCTGAGGTGAATTTTGGCTATGACAGCTGTCACATCAGAAACTTCATGCCATTGTCTAATTATTTCAGTCTAGGCTATTGGTCATTAGTGAAAATATTTTTTTTTTGTGAAGCCGTAAAATGTCTATATTCGTGCCATCAAAACAACATTTGCGGGAAGTTTTAATATGCTCAAATGGGATGTCTTACCCCACCCGCCGTACAGCCCAGACGTTTCTTCTTCCAATTATCATCTCTTCCGATTGATGCATGGCTTGGCTGTGGCCAACGATGAATATTAAATTTGTATCCATTTTTCCTCAATAAAGCATTGATTTTTGAAAAAACGACATCCGGTAGACCTATTATTTTCCTATTGGAAAATTGGTATAAAAATCATTAGCAGGCATAATAATGCCTAAAGGAAAATTCTCAAGTTCTTACATGGAACCTTTGCAGCCATTTGTTTGAGAAGCCCCTGGGAAATTATCTAGAGTCAAAGGTATTCACAATTTTTTAAAGAATGTTAAACATTTTGTTAAATGTTTACTGTATGGATGGTAAATATATACGCAATTCCCATATAAAAAGAATACTCAAATGGAATGATTTTAAAACTATTTTTTAATACGAAGTGAAAAGAATATGCAGCTGTATTTACTCGTGTTCTTGTTGTTTCTTTCTGAATTCGTTCAGGTAGGAATTATGTCCAAGAAAAAAACATATTTTTAATATTTTAATAATATTTTCTATTTTAGTCGAGCGATAAAAAAGGAGAAGAAGAAGAAGAACTGACATTCGCTTCAATTCTAGAGACTTTTTTGAAAAAAGCTGATAAAAAGAACTTTCCATTGAGACAAAAGTTGGACTTCATTGTCGGGATTGATCGATGTGTAGATGTCAATGCAGTTGAAAATAATCTCAAAGCTCGTCCAAGTGATAAATTTCAGATTTTTATGAATATTGAAAGAATTGATGATATCGTGAAAAAGATACCAGAAAGCATGGAGATCAATCAAATGAATGTTCCTAGCTATTTTCGCAAAGAAATCGATTCAATCATCCGAAGAGAAACAATAGAAATTAAAAAATTAAAGGAAGAAATTTGTTCAGAGCTAAGAATAAAGCCACCAAATAAGAGCGATAAGGAGTTCGATGATTCATATAAGCAATGGGTTGTGAATTCACCAAACAGAGCGCACATACAAGTAGTTGAAAATAAAATCCAATATTTGCTTGGCATATATGTAAAATTGATTGCTAGATTCGATGAACAGATTAACATGGTAAACGAACTAGCAAATGACATTGAAACAGAGATCGGTGCTATTAACAAGTTATGTAATGGCATTTTACATTCGACTGACACTAAGGAGACAAGATATTATACTGAACAAATGACAACGATCTTAGCTAGGATACCTTCGCAGCAATCAAATTTGCTTGAACACCTAACAAATAGTCTGAATATTTTGAAAGAATACAACGGCGAGCGCATTAAATGGGTAGAGTTTCTAATAGGCATGAGAAGTACACCTAAGCAGCAAAATCGAGTTCCAGTTCCAGTGAAAACACCAATGATAAAAAAGCTTATCAAGAATGCTGTTAATGCTACCTGTCTACATTGATTCAGATATTGAGTACAGCCGAAGAATTTCCTCAAATATTTCTCATATGAAAACTAAAAAAAAAAATACATTTTTTACTAATCATTAGTGAAACTATGAACATGTTCAAACGCTTTTCAATATTTTCAATAACAGCTCTTGGAAAATGTTGCGAAGAAGAAAATTTATTTAAAAAAAACTGATTTTTAACGAGGCTTTTTGCACTCTTTTCCCCTGTAATATTGATTCAGCTAGATTTTGATGTCGAATAAAATAAATTAAACCACAAGCAATTGTCTACCCATTTCTTACTAAAATGATTTTTTTTTTTTTTTCGTTGCCAAATTGCCTTTCTCATTTTGCAATCGAATATCAAACTTGGCGACGCCGAGAAGGAAAGATCCTAATATTGGGTAACAAATACATTGCACATTTTACAAAAAAGTGGTTGAAATGGCACAAATTGCATCTAACATATTTTTATACTTTAATAATATGGAGTCTATTTTACAGAAGGTACAAAATCAATAGCCTGATTAAACAACAACAAAATCTGAACAGGACAGAGCAAGGATCTGCATTGGTGGAGGGATTTTTATTTTTTGTTTCTAGATTGTTCCATTTTGTTCTTGTTTTGTATATCGAGTGACCATTATTTCGGCTATATTTTTGCTATCTCGATCATTAATAGATTAGTTCAATAAAAATACAATACAATTATTTCAGTGAAAAACATGTGCTATATTTAGGCCAAATGGAATTTGTGTAGCTAATGGCCATCACGTGTAAAAAGCTAAATTATTTTCTTGCGGTTTTTTGAATTTGATTGTGTTTCTATGGAATAATAATATTTTATCAAATGTTTTTGAAGACGATGAGTGCTCTTAATCAAAAGAGTTCAATTACAATAAAACACACGCAATAAATTTAGAGACATCTAGACGAAGAAATTTCTCGAAATAATTCTTCGATAATTTTGTTTATCATTTGGGTCATTCGTCAGTGTAATCCAAACCGGCATAACCATGCGTATGTCTATAAAACACTTCACAAAACGTAGGTCAATACCAATATCAAAGAAGCAAACTGAACAGAGAAACAAAGCACTTAATATGCTGTTCACGAATTTATGGTGAACTGATACAAACTATGATAAGATTATTGAAAGTGTTGATCCAAATACGTAGATCATAGATTTTTTGCGGGCAAAATATCAGCTGTTACCGATCACGTATCCCAGTCATATGGAAACTTGGTTAAAGCATGACACAAATATTACTCATTTTGAGCCATGTTTCCACTTTGACGTACTCAACAAAAACACAATATAATTAGTTCCAATAAATCATGCAATAAATGAATCGCTTGAAATAAAAGAACAATTTCCACGCAACTAATTCCGCTAGAAATAGTAGCGATAAATAGGGAAGCGCACTAAATAGCAACGCTATACATTATGTATATTTATCGATACTATTTCTAGCGGAATAAGTTGCCTGGCTTCAAATATTCATTCTCAAATGCGGGATATTTAAAAGTTCTAACGCCAAAGGTTCCCTAAAATTGTTGTTCTCAAATGTGACTCGTAAAAAGATGACGTCTCATTGTATTCAGTCATATGGCGTGCAGTGCTTTTACGAGTTTCGAGTTTCATTCGAAAACATCGATTCCAGGAAATGCTTTGCGTACGAACTTTCTCACATGTAAATCAAATTCTGGCTGTCAGGCATTGAAATACATAGCCATACGGTAGAAATCCCGTAATGTTTTGATAATATAATTTGAGCATTGAATTTTTGAGGGAAATTATGCGAAAAAATCTACAGATTGTGAGTATTTCAGCTATTGTCTGTTTCTATTCAAAAAGAAAGGAGCACATGACACATGCCCATTTATACGAGGAGCAAAGGCATTCTTTATAATAAGGCATTCTTTTTTTATTTAAGTACGATTATTGAAATCAATTTTTTTTTAATATACACAAATTAAAACAGTGAATGCACTTAAATTGATATACGGTAAAAAGTACGGGATAGGTCAATCATGTAATCATTTCATTGTATTTCAATTCAAGAGCATTCGATCGAATTCACTCGAGTGCAATGTACTATCGGTTGACTTCCATTAATTGAAATTTCAATTATGAAATAGTTGAATTGAGAATAAGAAAATGTTGATAATATTGTAGAATAGAAGGGATAAATGCGATATATAATATAATATGAATCCAATTTTGATTTTGAAATTCATCTCCGACTCGAACTTTGAATTAATTCTTCTGAAATTCCAAAATGTATTCAATCTTAACTTGATTTTTATTCGGAACCATGTACCTATTATAGTCCCAAAAATTGCTGAAAGCGCGTTCGTTGAGTTCTTTCACCCTATCTGACAGCTTTTTTATTTGGCCTGAATACATTTTGGCACCATTGATCTCAAGGGAATTTTGCCTAGTTCCAGCGAAGTAATCTCCAGGAGATTCGCCTGGAAAAATGTGCAAAGAATTTTGTCCTTCTTCGAAAGGAAATACTTCATCGCCGTTCATTTTTTCGATCGCATTTGAGAAAGAGCTAGATTGTTCATTTCCAAGTGCAACGCGACACAAAAGTAAGTACGCTTTGTGATATGAACGAAATCCGCTTAGTGCTATTGATGCAGAGTCCCAGAAATAAATGCCTTTTCCGTGATAGAGATGTGCGCTGTAGATGTGATCTGGTGCAACGAGTAAACCCTCTCGTAAAATACACAAAATATTGGATGGAAATGTGAAGTGAAGCAGCAAAGTGTGATTCTGTATCTCGGTTGTGAATTCACTGTCGGCTTCTGATGAAACTTTGAATATATTTTTCAGCTCGAAACGATTAAAATCGTCCGAATGCTGTGTTCTTTTCAAACAAAAACTTATATTTTTGAATTCCAGACTACTCGCATCAATGCAACAGATTTCAGTCTTTAGCCAATCGCGTATGAAATATTCTATTGGATCAATTGGGCTCGTGGTTCCAGCAAGAAGAGATTCCAATGCAGATCGTAATCTTTTGATATATTCAGCTTTAGCCAAGCACTTCTTCAAATCATTGATGAACACCAGACGATTCTTGTGTCCATTTTGCGGTATGATTTCGTAGAAATTTTTCGACAGACTTATATCCACGTCTCTGTTCTCGTTCAACTGCAGTTTTATAGTTTCCAAAATGTTTTCAGCTTGATTTATTGCCTCAATGCTGAGAATTCCAGTTGGCATGTACTCATCCAATAAGAACATCAATAAATTGTGTGTTGTTCTGAATTCGGGCAATACTGCATTCGCTCGATTCAAAGTCAAATGCTCGGCGTTCAGGTAAATAACGTTCAAACGCACGAAACCGTCATTTTGAGAAATTCTTTCGATTTTTTGGTCGTCGTCAGAAATAGCAATGGTGCTTTTCATGGGCTCTAGACCAATTTGATGGTATTTTTCAATCGTTAATCTTCTGTCAAAAAAAAATCAATAAATTAAAATCTTCAACTTTTTCATTAACGTTGTCAAAATTCAGGTATTCTACTTACAAACCATCATTTGTTCGCTTCACAAGTGTTTTAAAGCATCGGTTTTCCGTTGCAATTTTATTTTCCCCAAATTTAACGCGATTTAGCACAGCAAACCTCACGATTTCCTAGATGTAAAAAAACAGATGAGATTTTAGTCTTTCTTGACCTCAATAAAACTGCAGCTTTAGCATAAAATAATCGAATTTTGTATTATATTTAGGATGACATGATGACCGTAAGTTTCTCTTAATTAAACGGAACAAAAAAAAATATTATTGGAAGAACAAATTGAAAACCGCGCATTCGTTACTAACTTCATATCTATCATAGATGTCATAATTTTGACTTTGACAGCTATTGTATCTTAAAGAGGATAAAAAAATACATTGAAAACGATCTGTCAAACTTATCATTCAGTTGAATACACAAGTTTATTATTGCGTTGAAAATGTCGAGCTACGTGCCTACAAAACAGCATTTGCGGGAAGTTTTACTTTATTGGTTTAATCTGAAGAAAAATGCTTCCGAGAGTCATCGTTTGTTATGCGAAGCATATCCAGAATATGCTCCGTCGATTAGAACGTGCCAGGAGTGGTTTGCGCGGTTCAAAAGTGGTGATTTTGATGTGGAAGACAAAGAGCGTCCAGGCCAAGTGAAAAAGTTTGAAGACGAGGAGTTGGTAGCATTACTCGATGAAGACTCGTGTCAAACGCAAGAAAAACTTGCAAAATCATTGGGAGTGACACAACAATCCATCTCCTATCGTTTAAAAGCCATGGGAATGGTTCAAAAGCAAGGAAATTGGGTTCCATACGAATTGAAGCCGAGAGACATCGAACGCCGTTTTTTCACTTGTGAACAGCTGCTTCAAAGGCAAAAACGGAAGGGTTTTTTGCATCGTATTGTGACTGGTGATGAAAAGTGGATTCATTACGATAATCCGAAGCGAAAAAAATCGTATGGTTACCCCGGCCACGCATCAACATCGACGCCAAAGCCGAACATTCATGGCTCGAAGCTAATGCTGTGTATTTGGTGGGATCAGCTCGGCGTGATCTATTATGAGTTGTTGAAACCAAACGAAACCATCACAGGAGCATTGTACCGAACTCAATTGATGCGTTTGAACCGAGCACTGAAGGAAAAACGGTCGGAAACGGTCGCAAGACACGATAAAGTTATTTTGCAACATGACAACGCTCGGCCACATGTTGCTCAGTTCGTTAAAACCTACTTGGAAACGCTTCGATGGGAAGTCCTACCCCACCCGCCGTATAGCCCAGACATTGCCCCTTCCGATTACCACCTCTTCCGATCAATGACACATGGCCTGGCTGAACAGCATTTCCATTCTTACGAGGAATGCAAAAAATGGGTCGATTCATGGATAGCCGAAAAAAGCACAGATTCCTTTCGACGCGGAATCCGTAATTTGCCAGAAAGATGGGAAAAAGTTGTGGCTAGCGATGGACAATACTTTGAATAATCAATTTGTAACCATTTTTCCATAATAAAGATCGAAATTTTGAAAAAAATGCGCGGTTTTCAATTTGTTCTCCTAATAAAAAATAAAGATCTTACTGTTTCTGTGGCGCAACTGATTTTTGGTGAGTCTCTATAGTCAACCATATTGCAAATTTGATTAATTGTTTTCTCGAATCAAATAAGAAAGAGTTCCTAGCAAAATGAACCAGAAGAAATTCCAAAATAAATAAATATTGAAAATTCGTAACACTTCAAAATAATATTTAGTCTCAATTTTGTTTATAGGAATGATATTTAGTTGCTGACTTCTGCGAATTCAATCTTGCTTTTGTAAAAATATAATATTCCTTATGGAGCCAGCTGTTGACGATTGTAACCGTCCACCTTGGAAATAGGGCACTTTATATGGGTCGGTGGGAAGTCATACCTTCAGATTAGATTGAAAAAATACTGAAAATGGATATATTTGAGTGAAATCGTGAAACAAGAGACTCATTCAGAGTATTTGTGAAGCATGAGATATATGGAAATTATGTTTCACTATTATTCCGAACAAAGTCTTCTTTCACGATTTCGCTGAAATAACAGGGTTTTTCAATAGGGACGCTACAAAAGTAGACCGATAGGGACAGCAAACGACGCCATATTTTTTCCCGCTCTCTTGACATTTCTTTTCAGTAAGGTTTGCCTTTTCATCATGGAAAGATATACGATCTAACAACGAGTCGAAATTATTAAAATTTACTACCGAAATTCAGAGTAAGTGGCCTCAACTTTAAGAACGCTACGTCCAATTTATGGTCGTCATAATCGTCCTGCCAGATCAACAATTGAGCGTCTAGTGGAAAAATTTGAATCCACAGGCACAGTACAAAATGTTCCCGTGCCAGTGAGACAAAGAAGTGCCCGTAGTGATAAAATCGTTTGAACTATCCAAAACAAAGAGGTTCTCGTTAAACGGATTGCACAGCACAGCTTTCTCCGTCTTGAAACTCATTGATTGCAACTGATCTTTAAGTCTTGTTCCCACCGATTCATATGCTTTTGGGAAAATTTAGTTCAAAAATAAAAAAAATTTCGATCGGGACAAATAAAATCTCTGACAAAACAAATATGACGTTATAATATTATTGATACAATCCATGCAAACAGAAAAAAAACGTCCCAACATATTATTTGTTATATATTTTCAGCAATCAGGCAATTACACATTTTCAGTTTTACACTTGAAAAATATCACAGAGTTAATCAACATTTTTCTATCTAAACTATTCTAGTTCTGCATTTTTTTTACCCCTATTTCGACTGCACAGTTTATCAATAATGTTAAACCCGACGTAAAAATGAGGACTCTCCTACAATAACCGTTTGTGTTGATTTTCGATTTAAAGTTGATCGTAAGCGCACGTCTTTTATGCAACTGAAAAGTTGAGACAGTGGAATGATTGCATTTCTGTAATCTGCAATTAAGACAATTTTTATCACTGTTGACGCACATACACATCGACACTTGCTGTTTTTTATTTTATTTACTTGATCCTGTGCGTCTACATACACAAATACTTAGACCACTTTCGTTTTATTTTATATTTTTGAGCTGCATGCTTTGCAGAGAAACAGAAACTGAAACATAAAACAGAAGTGAGAAAGAAAGGAACAAAGTTTCCCATGTTTTATGTTTTTTATGGCCTCATTCCATTAACTTGTTTCCGTAACTTGTTTACAGTACATAAACAGAACCATCGTGCGGCTTTATGATATATAAGTATATGTATTAAATTTCTCGCTGAAGACTGTCAGCGCCCCCATCAGATTTCTTTGTCGAACTAGGAATCAATGTCAACACAATCTGAATTGAGTGCGTTTCATTCCGAATAGCCGTTTGAGAAGAAATTTCATGTGATGACTTTTAGTTTTCATTTGGTTCCCTCACAATATAGATATTGTCATTGACATCATATATCAAACATCACAAATGATGACTTCCGTAATTTAAGCCTATATATAAATACATGCATGAATACCCCGATATTTAAATCAAATCACGTTATTAAACGCACTCATTCTGAATATTACGTTGATATATGTTGACAGCGACGTCAAAAATACGGGAAAAAGAAGAGGAAGAAACTCAGAAATTGGCAGCCACACGATGAACAGAACCGCAATTTTAATCAGCAAAAAGATAAGCGAACAACGGCTAAGAATGGGTGACGAATTTTGTTTCAGGTAGTTTATTTAATTTCTGTTTAAACTAATATTTATGCCACATTTAGCTAAAATGTTTGCCTTTATGTTACCATAATTAAATGAGTTAATTGCTCTGGGCTGGCTGAAAAAGTTGAGCAAAGTCCATGTTACATATATCCGAGTGCAGCGCAATAGTTCTAAAGTGTTGAGCGGTATTGATGCATAGACGAAATAAATGGTCTTTAGCGTAGAATGCTTGGAATATTGTTAAAAATCTGATGACAATCTAAAAAAAAATGTAAGTCTGAACCAATGCATTGATTGAACGTTATGGCGTTCGTTTCGATATTGCATTTTTCAATGCATAAATCCTTGACTTTTTGGATCAATAGTTTTAGAAGTGGTGGAATTTTTCTAAAGCTTCTGTATTTATAAGAAAAAATTCAAGATGTTTTATTTGATTCCATTTATTGATCAAGAACTCCCATCCAGCGGTCAAGTTACAATGAATAAATAATCCTACAATCTATTTACTTTATCGCTAGAAATACGTTTAACCCTTAAATGTCTAAATGATATGCCTGTATCGTTCTCATCTTTTGTAGACTGGAATTTCTTTATCTCCTTCGTTCCTCGTCATCATGTCCATCACATTTGCCCTGGAATTTGATTTTCAAGCCCTTGTTTTGTTTCTTTGCACAGTCAAATGAGCATTCGTTCGGGTAAGTGATGTTATCGCTTCCACAGACGGGGTTATACATGCGAGTGCAAGCGCACTCATGATCCACTGAATTCACTTCGAAAGGTTTCATTTGATGACATTGTCCGCGATATTTGAGTTTCAGATTCGCTTTCTTTGCGCGGGCGCAGTTAAATGTGCATTCGGATGAATACGTCACACCGTCAGAAGCGCACACTGGATTATATATGCGTGAACACAAACAGTCCTCTCCATCTACATCTTCGACAAGAGTCGACAAAATTCGATACTCCTCCTCGCACTGCCCAGCATGTCTCACCTCTAATTGTGTATCTGCGGCTTTTTCGCATTCGAATGTACATTTATTCGGGTACGTGCGACCGTTGGAGGCGCATAACGGCATGAATTCACGTGAACATTCGCATCTATCGTTTGGTGTAACCATTTTGAATGTATCGACAGTTTGACCACATTCTCCATGATGTTCGAGCTTGAGATCGGTCTTCTTGAGCTTTTCGCAATTGAAAAGGCACAGGTTGGAATAGGTAACGTCATCACTTCCGCAAACTGGTAAATACTCTTCGGTGCAAACACACAAATCGTCTTCCAATGATTCATCAATACATTCGCCATAATATCTGATCTCCAAATCGCTGTGACGCAGCTTTTCACACTCAAACACGCAGTTGTTGAAATATGTCACATCATCCGTTCCGCAAATCGGCAAATACTCACGGGAACAGGAACACGAATCCATTGCTGGACTGGCGCCAATAGAAGCCGAGTAAGCTGACTGGATGGCCAAAGCAATAGTTGAAATAGCGACAAATCTGTTGGATCCCATTTTTGCTTTTTAATTTTATTTTTCAATTGAACTGCTGAATTATTTCCAATTTCTGTTAATGTAATTATAGTAGTAAACGTTTCGTTTAGATTGCTTCAACTGAATTGTTGACTTGAATGGATTTTCGCACCTATTTAAGGAAAATGTTTCCATAGAGCGATTGCAACAACACAAGACAGTGTTATCAAATCACTTTGGAGTGGCCTGTGATTATATTTATTTTTGTATTTACTGGAGTGTTTCAAGAATCAAGGTGAGCAGAAAGTCAGCGAGAAACCAAGCATTTGACGTGCGAAAGTAGGAGTCATTTGTCTCTGGAATAAAATCCTATTTGACGTTAATTGGAGAAATCCATAATTTTTGAAAATAAAGTGGTTATTACCAACCGCACCAGAAACGTTAATCTCTAATTGTTTTCTGAATCATCTTTAGTGATTTCTGATAATTTAATGAGAACACGAAAAAAATGAAGGGGTTTGAATGCATGCCGCATGGCATCTCAAACCTATGAGGATATCAGTGTCTTACTAACAAAATACATGGATAATGGATATATCTTAATCATAACTTAAATTTCCACGAATAAAATAGAATTGAATAGCGAATTTTTGCATTTTATGTAAAACAATATATTTCTATGTCATTTATATCAAAATGTATATATTTCAGGATGATATATATTTTCGATGTACATATATACGGAATAAGCATTGCAAATACAGAGATGGTCATGTAAAAGGAAAGTCTAAGATTTCACGTCAAAAGAGGTTTCTAGAAGGATGATCTGAATTTTGAGCTACAATTTGGCATTGTTCATAGTCTTGATAAGCGCACATAAGTCTTCTCGTCATCATTATTATTATAAATTGAATACGGTATATGTTCAACGATCAAGGCGTGTGCAATAAATCATAAATTTGCTGCCGTATGACCAAGAAGCGTTCATTTTTATTTAAATTCTATTTAATTTGATTATTCATTTAAGACCAAGTACACAAATATATTGAAATTGAATTCTTTTTTGAAGAAAATATTATGTTTGACCTGAAAAGAAATATAAAAATAGCATTTCCTGCAATGTATTGTTGTTGATTTTTTGGCATCAAGTAAATATGATATTCTTTAGTATTATTTTTTCATTTCTCATGTCAAATATTAACATATGAGAGAAACAAAACACTTGTTTGGTTGTTTATGTTTTTACGTTTTTACGATCGACTGATAAAAGCGATCATTTGATTATTGACAACAATGTACTAAATACTGACGCCGGCGACATTCACCGGCAAATACCAGCTGTTTAAAACCACGTATTTCGATCTTATGAAATCTTGCTGGCCCTGAGAAGTTCAATGGGATATTTTGTAATTGCCCCATGTTGAACGTTCATTGAAGTAATAAAAAGAATAAAAACATGAATTCCTGTTTTCCAATGAGTAATAATATATCTTGAGTGAGCTCATGAGTCTCGGAATTTATTGGGCACAAGGAAATAACAACTGGTGCTTCCTCTTGCCACATCTATTAGACTACAGCGAATATGGAAATCTCCAATACTAACGCCATCTGTAAGGCAATCAAATGAAACAACCACAAGCACACTCATGAGCGAAGGTGCCTATGCTTGTGCTCTTACTTATGTTTCATTTGAATACCTTACAGATGGCGTTAGTATTAGGGAGATCCATATTCGCTGTAGTCTAATGGATGCTTCTTGCATAAGTTTAACCCTAGGGGAAAAGTGAATCTATTACCGATACTTAGTTCTACTTTATTCAATTTAATGCCGCATACTACGAAATAATTCCGTGAGATTACATCTCTCTATAGCACTAACTACAGAAGTGGTGACAACATTTCTTCGTTTCTCCTCTTCACATTTGAATCGGAAAGAATTAAAAAGACCTCCAATATTTTGATTTTAATAAAGCAACATGAATCAATGTGAATATTAAAGTGCAACATGAATTTTTGCATTTTCCGGGAAAACTATAAGAGGTACGAAATCATAATATTCGTATAAACTAAAAACATTATCAGTCCATACAACTTCGTAGAATATTGTAATTTTTTATCCCTTATCGTTTTTCTTGTTAATTTAAATGTACATACTCGCCTCTTGATCTCACTGATAGATTTATGTTGCACGAATATATTTTCACAAAGAATTATGTTGCTTTAATACAAAATCAGAAATTTGGAGGTCTTTTTGATTTGTACCGATTCATTTCTTATGCGCACATAATATATTTCATATTTGTGCGCACATACGAAATGTGAAGAGGAGAAACGAAAAAATCTTGTCAACGCTTCTGTTGTTCGTGCTATGCAGAGAAGAAATCTTTCAGAATTATTTCGTAATATGCTTCATTAAATTAAAAAAAGATAAAGAGAGCTGTGAAAGAGAAAAGAGTGAGATGGATTCGCTGGTTGCAAAATAGAAGTGATGAGAACTTGGAAGCGTATAGAGAGCAAAAGAGAATGGTGAAAGGGATGATAAAACAAGCGAGAGAGAGAGGATGGATGAAGTTTGGACAGGAATTGGAAGAAGCTGGTCAACAGAGAAACAAGGTTTTCTGGTCAAAAGTTAAAAAGATTAGGAATGGGGGAAAGAAACATGCTCCAGGAGCTGTTTTGAATAAATTGGGTGAATTGGTGCTAGGTAAGAAGAATGTGTTGAAGAGATGGAAAGAATACTTTGATGAATTGTTGAATGTCGAGAGTACGGTATTGAATGAGGGCGAGAATGAAAGCATGATCGATGGAACGAATGGAGAACAAATGGAAGGTATAAGTGAGGAGGAAATTTGTGTGGTTCTTCGTAAGTTGAGTTGTGGTAAAGCAGCTGGTGTGGATGAGATTCGGAATGAATATTTATTGTATAGTGGATCAGTGGGGCTTCGATGGTTACATCGCATTTTCAATTTGACCTGGAAAAACTCTGTTGTACCAAAGGAATGGGGTGTTGCAGTTATTTCTCCGCTGCATAAGAAGGGTATTAACAGGGATTGTAATAACTACCGTGGAATTTCGCTATTGAGTGTTGTCGGAAAATTATATAGTGCAGTTTTGGAAAAACGAACCAGAGCTATTGTCGAATCGCTCTTGGATGAAAATCAAACGGGCTTTAGACCACTTCGTGGATGTCAAGATCAAATTTTCTGCATGAGACAACTAATAGAGAAGTTCCAGGAGAGAAATAAAGATTTGTTTTTGTGTTTTGTGGATTTGCAAAAGGCGTATGACTGTATCCCGAGATCGAAGCTGTGGAAAGTTCTGAGTGAATATGGTATAAATGGGTCGGTATTGAGTGCAATCAAAAGTCTGTATGTATGTAGCGAAGCGGCAGTGAGAGTGGATGGAGATCTGAGTGAGTGGTTTGAGGTGCGCAATGGTCTTAGACAGGGCTGTACAATTTCACCGCTTTTATTTATTATTTATATGGATAAATTGATCAAGTCAGCAAAGCTGAAGGGTAACGTAACTTTGGGGGGAAATGTTATATCTGCTCTAGCATATGCAGATGATCTGGTGTTGTTTGGTGGCTCTGAACAAGAATTACAAAACAGTATCAGTGATTTGGAAGCGGCTTGTACAGACTTTGGAATGACCATTAGCAGCTCAAAGACGCAAGTTATGCATGTGGGAAAGACACGGAAGACGATTGAATGTGTTTTGAATGGTAGTATGCTTGAACAGGTGTCAGAGTTTAAATATCTTGGTTGTGTTTTTCCTGAGGACGGTAAATTTGATAAGGAATTTGAACATCGCAGAATGAATGGGAATAAAGTATTTGCACAGCTTAGAGAGCATGTATTTAACAAACGAGAGTTGAGTGAAGAAACAAAATTGATGATTCACCGGTCAATTTTCAGACCAACCGTTTTGTATAGAAGTGAGAGCTGGGTTGATTCTAGTAATCTAATTCATGAACTTGAAGTGGCCGATATGAAAGTGCTGCGTATGATTTCGGGTGTGTCGCGTAGAGACTAGTGGGTGAACAGAATTAGAAATGATAGAATTCGGGAAGATTTGAATGTGGATTCGATTGATGAAGCGGCTAGAAAGTCGAGATTGAGATGGTATGGCCATGTTCAACGTATGAATGAAAATCGTTTGCCAAAGTTGATTTTGAATGCAGAAGCGAATGGACCGAGAGGACGAGGAAGACCACGAAGACGGTATTTGGATTCGGTTAAATGCGATTTGAATGAAAGAGGATTTGAATGGAATAGGGAAACTCAAGACCTGGCTCTCGATAGGGTGTGTTGGAGAAGAGGTGTAGTGAGAGGTTTACCATTACCAAACAAACCAGACGCTGAAAGGCAATAACGGTCTTTAAACGCTTGTTGTTGTTGTTGTTGTTGTTGCTTCATTAAATTGAATTAAGTGGAACACTTTAATTGCATCGTCTGACCAATAACGTTATGAGGTTTTACATGAGTGACATTTTTAACGTTAAAGCCGCTTTGTTCCAATGTGAAGTTGTTATTAAGAAAACACTTCGAACCGGTATATAACGATACAGAAGGACACTGAACACCGTACTCATACAAAGACACAGAAATGAACAAAGTAGCCAGCTCAACTAATCACTGTCAGTATCAGATGTGTATGAGTTTTCGTTTCACACAGCAATGCAAGAATCAACGTTCCAATACCAATCCATGATGTTAAATACAAAAAAAAAAACAAAACATATGATTGTAACGAAATGTAATATTGACGAGTCAATTCTACCAGCTGTAAAAATAGAGGACGAAATAATAGAAAGAGTACACGATTTAACTTATTTAGGAGTAAAAATTGATAATGAACTAATAACGTTTAAGGATCAAGCATCGATCTGTACAAAAATAGCAGCGGGAAAAACCAATTTACTCTCTAAATCGAAAAATTTGACCTTAGACACGAAAAAAATCATTTTTAATTCGATAGTTTTACCGTCATTTCAGTATTGTTTCACTATATATTTAGGAAATAATAGAGAAGAAATAGGACAAATGCAGATAATTCAAAATAGAGCAATGAGACTGGTACTTAATTGTGAGTTTTTGACACCAATCAGTTTAATGTAAGGCGAATTAAACTGGCTCAGTATTGCACAAATGATTGAGTTCAACACACTAATTTATATCTACAAAATGTTAAAAGGCCTTCTGCCGAACTATTTAGCCGATAAATCGATATTAACAGACATGATACATAACAGAAAAACGAGACAAAATAACGAATATACTTTAAGACTGCCAAATTAAAATACAACGTTACCTTATACAACGAGTTACCTTTAGACATTAAAGAATCGCAATCACTGAATATTTTTAAGCAAAAATGCAGAAAACACATAATCGAAAACTATGATATATTATAAATGAAGGAAAATGTAAACAACAAAACCAAACCACACAAAAGAGCTCACGCTAATAAATAAATAAATAAAAAAATAAATAAAATACCGGTATCACTGTATTGATACATAGGCGAGGTGAGAAGGTGGAATTGTGCATATCTATGAAAGATCACAGCATCATTTTCGACGTAAATCATTCTTTTGAAAAATATTTCGGTTGTTAAATTGCAAAAGGTGTATGGTGTACTAAATCGTATAGCTCATACCGCATTATGTTTCTGTCACTCTGCCGCCATAGTGATCATTTCACTGAATATCGTGAGCGTCTCAATGTTTCAACTCTCGAAAATAGTACCAAATTTCATTCAGCAACGTTGATCCATAAGCAATTGTCACAGTGCTCGCCTGGTAACGTGTTTATTCGGAATGTAAATTCTTTCCGTTTTCGTGATAATTTTATCCTCCAGATGTTTCAACGTATTGAATTCGATAAGCGTTTTTTTTTTTCAAAACAAAGACGAAATGCTAATAATTAATTTATGGAGATTCTGGTTTTTATTTAGGAAAATAATTTATGACTCGTTAGAATTTTTGAATATGATGTTCTGGAATAATTAGCCCCAGTTTTCAATCATATTGTTTATAAAAATCAAATGTGTGTGAAAATGTAAAAGTGAAATTTGGGTGTACATTAGTTATATTTTGTGGGCAATGACAGTCCGGCTAATTTCAAGTCACCTTCATCGATTCTCCCTTCATTTGCACGTATTTGTAATCTGAAAATCATAGAAAAATTGCAATCCATTTTCCTTAAAATCAAAGGACCACAATTCAATTGAAAAATGCATACCTTTCAATATTAGGTTCAATTTACCAGAGATCTGGCATGAATGTTGGTTTCATTTTGTTCAAAAAGTGCTCGCGCCAAAGACACTCCTGACTTACCAAACCGAATTGTTTAACTCGCAATTCTTTGTATTGGAAAACAACCAGTCATTTTGAGACTACTTGAAGGAGACGTGTTAAACAGTTCCTTATCTTGTTTGATGGTCTAGCTCAAGACATTAATTAATTACTATCATTTGGATTTTTTCTTTGAATTTTTGCATTAATGACAATAATTAGCTTTAATTAACGACACTCTCTATCAAATAATAGACAAAGGCTTTTATGAGGTAAATTCAATTTATTCACTAAGCAACCAAACACCACTCTGATTCGTAATATGAAATAAAAAAAAAAAATTTGTTTGATGGGAATATATACAAAAAATCAGTAAAACACATGTGTATAATTCGAGGCAAAACATATGCGTTTGGTTGCCATGAGGAAAAGTACATCTTACGAATGTAAGACCATTTATATTTATTGCTTGAATTTGAATGATTTGTTGACTCAAATTTCAATTTGTTCATAAATTTCATCACACTTTGCTCATTATTAAATAATACTAATTAATTAGTAACACTAACAAAATGTGTAAGCATATATTTAAAACTAGATATCTGTGAATTTATAATCGAAATAAAATTGCATTGTTTTTTTCTTTAATTTTTTTTTTATTGGATTTTATTATTTTATTATAAATTGCATTCGAGAAAATACTGAACCAGCAATATTTCTAAGTCGTTTGTTTGTGTCGGAAATATTTGCTAAATCTTCCAGCTCCAAGTGGCACAGAATGAAATCAATTACATAATCACACATATCGTTGAGTTCGATTGGTGTTGTCTCATCGTCAGCTATTTTCCATTCCTTTGAACACAAATGAGACATTTCTTGTTGAGATTTTCGTTTCAATTCGGATCCGCCCATTGAGCTGGATTGCTATAAACAATGAAAAAGAATAAAATATTAGCAGTGAAATGTTTATGTTTATGTTCATGTTTGGGCTTCGAATGATTGTCATTGATTGTACTGTGCATCTGATCAATTGGGGCGCTTGCGTCTTGCATAATTTTAAGTGAATCATTTTCGAAAGCAGAAGCGGAACAGTTTGACATGATGCAAATTATAGATAGACTTACCAAGAGTTCATCGTTTTGACAGTGAGCTGATTCCTTTTTATTTATTAATTCGTTTTGTGTTTTCTCCATTTTGCTGTCGTCCTGTGTATGTGTGTGAATGACTTAAAACGACGATTTTATCTCCCAGCGTGCCTCCAAATCTTTTTCTACGAACAATATTTTGCTTGTCTACAGATATTACAGCTACTGCATTTTGTATGAAGCTTTTTCCTGGAAGCTCAGAACATTTTCAACACTTTTGCTCTAATTGAACGAAAATGAAAACGAGAAAAATATATTACAAATACACATTCCAAATGTCAATAGATGATTTAGTCTTCAAAAACAAGATGGTTGAATCACAATATTACATATTAAATTTAATGTTGCAGTTCGATCTTGAATTACCATAATTTTTTCTGTGAGATTTTTTTCCTTTGTCGTACAATACAATTGAATTTAGAGAGACAAACACTAGAGAGACATTAAACAAGCGCAAACATTGGGTATTTCTAAGAGTAAATGTGAACAATATGTCACCGATAATTATAACATTCAATGAACCCACAACAAAATGAGCGCAAGCGTTTATCAAATAAATAATTAAATAATCATGCTTAAGTGAAAACGCTAATGAATTGTTTCGATTCAAATTGAGCTGTTTTCTTGTTTAGTCGCACAGCTAATAATGATACACAAAAGTATGACGACTTATGACCCGATGTACAAACACAATAGAGATTACAAATGTTTCAATTTTTTCATAATTTTCTATTATTGAATTATAAGACAAATACCATGTTTTTGATATTGAGTAAATCACCCTTCTCCTAATCACAAATAAATAACTAGTTACGAAAACAATTTTGTATAGGCGTCCAAATGAGAAAGAATATTAACACATTTCTTGCTGTCGAAGTTGCAATAACGTTTATAAATGTCAGAAAAGATGTGTGTCGTTGTTGCTCTCGCGACATCTGGAAGTCAGCGCGTTAACAAAAATAACAAACAACAGTTGACGCACTCGTTGAAATTTGGTAAATAAAGACGTTTGGAGACTTTTTTTTGTGTATTTAAATTTGATGTTCGAATCAATAATATTTGCCTGTACAAAATGATCTATAAAAATGATGAAATTAAATGAGATTTTGACTATCGCTTCATTTCTTTCCGAAGAAGCTCATGTTTTGCCAGAAGAGGAAACAAAAATTCGCAATGAACGGAATAGTGTCAAGCTTTGTTTCAATCGCCTTGTTCAATCTCCTCATTCTTTGACAATAACTTGGAAGTTCTGAAATGAATGAAATTTATATTTTTTTTACATCAAAATGGTTTCAATTAATGAATTTGGAATAAAATTATTCTCACTTACCATTTTTTACAAGTTCTTCAACAATGATATCAAACTGAAATGGACTTGCAATAATTTCTTCTGCTTTGTCCAGAAACTTCCCAATTATGGCAAACATTCTAGGATTCCCATGAAATTTATCATTTAGTAAATGGATGATGTCAGGAATCTCTTCGCGTTTACTACTTTGAAGAAAGCCTATGATAAGATGCTTTATGTAAATGAGCTCATTTTGGAAAGAACGACGAAAAAACCGGTTGAAGCGATTCATTTCATTCTCAATTAATGCACTTACATATATATTGCCTTAAGGATCATTGTCGCCAAAACTTAATCGACTGCTGGACGTTTTCATCGAACCACTTCCAGGCGACGATTTCTAGACGCATTTCCAGCATATGGATTTATGGCGATAATTTGTATTTAATTTACTATGAACCTGTAATATACTAGAACTTATATGATTTATGGAAGTTTCCACACTTTGTTGTGAGCTCGAATAAAGAAAGGAGACATCTGTGATAAGCAACAAACATTTAAAGTTTCTGGTCATTTCTATCGATCAACAAGTGATCCATCATTTTCAAAGCACGTGATACTATCAATATTTTTCGTATTATTGATAAGATCATTGTGTTGATAAGAAGAATTAGCCAAGTAGACAATCGGAAAATGAAAATGCATTAGTACAAACACGATAGCTGGAGCGTCAAGAGCTTTTAAAATTATTACTCAAACATTAATGCATGAACCAAATATAGAAACAAAATGAATTTGAATGTATTAGTTGTGATCGCCGGAATGGTGACGATTCACAGTATCGAGGCTATGGATATCGAAACAACGAATGAAGAGTTCAACTGCTTATGTACTAGGGAATTCTTTCCAGTTTGTGCTTCGAATGGAGTTACCTTTTCTAATGAGTGCATTTTCAATTGTGAGAAGGAAAAAAATGGACAGTTGGAAATTGACTTCTATGGGGATTGCGACGAACTTCCTGAACAACGAGTGAATAGTGAAGAGAACGCAATTTCAAACAAAAATGAATTATAATTCCCACTTTTTGAGAACATTTTTCCCATTATACCATTCTTAATAAATACAAACTTAGTTGAAAGGAAGACATTGGTTTTTGTTCGTGTACAAGACACTTCTAGGTGGATCCCATGCTATCTTATTTGAACGATTGAGTCTCATATTTTGGCCCTCTCCTTTTGTATGTCAATGGGTGTGCACGTGACAAATGCTATTGCAAGGAAAATACGTATATCTGATTTTGGCCTTATTTCATAATTCGATTTTTTTCAGGGAAAAAGACGGACTCCGTTCTTGAGCAAAATCAAAAGATTTTACAAAAATTAAATAATATATTCGACGGTTTTGGTATTTAAGTGAATCTTCGTACATGTAATCTATAGTTCGCGATTCCTCTTCTATTTCTAGCCATTTTTAAAAAAAAACCAAAATAATCGCGTTCAATATAAATCAGGCAGTGTTACTCTAGGGGGATCCAGCTATTTCGAATGTTCTGCGAATGTACGAGTTTGATACGAATGGCCCCGCATTCACGCGTATGCTACGAATGTTCCATTCAAATCTTGCAAATGCTTGCCAATTTGTGCAAATTCGTGCGCATGCAAACATTAAATATATGGAGAACTGCAAATACTTTTAAATGCGAATTAATACTTTGAAAAATATTCAAACGAAATTAACGAAAATTTATGACACATAATATCATTTAAATTTTTTGGTGGTTTGTTAGTCCTTAATAAATAAATTCATGAAAAAGATAGATAAATCTAATTTCTGCTAGGTTCTAAAAAGCGATAACTTCTTTGACAGCGATGTGTTCATGGATCACACAAAATTTCAAGTCATTAGGACAAAAATTAGGACTACATTTAGTAAAAAAAAATCATTTTGGCCCCGCAAATCGAAAATTTTGTAGGGGAGGAAGTCGTAAAACTCATCGGAACGACTTTTTTTCATACAAAAATAAAATTCTGAAAGTTTCGTCATGATACAATGAGAGCTAAACATAGTTCCCATACAAATGTTTCGTAATCATATTGAAAAACCCACCATTTTATGACTAGACCCCAATTGAATTACCCGAAGGTATTATCCGAATGAGCTGTAATCTGCAAATTGATTGGATTTTAATCCCAGTGCAGACATATTTACGCGCTAGGTCGCGATTCGGATCGGAGACGATATTGATTATATCATCCACTTTTTGTGGAATATTTTAATTGCAATCAATATCGAAGCATCAACAACCCACTTACAGATTAGAAAGCTGTTAGCAAAATATTTCTCCATAAAATGTAACGCAAATCATTTCCATTCCCTCAAAATATGTACGTCTCATCGACAATAAATCATCGTATACTTTATTGCATCGTATACTTTATTGATGAATTCATTGATTGAATAGTCTAATGCACCAAATATGTAACTTTTTCCAACCTATATTAATCTTTTAAAATATTAATTCAACGATGACACATTCATTTCTACTGAAATGAAATATGCGATCAAAATATATTGAATGATGAAATCGTTTGGCCGATTGGTGTAGTCCATTTGCCGAGTAAAGATAGCCATTTAAACCAAATTGGGTGCATCTCCGTCGACATTTTCAGAATCTCCGTCGTTTTTTCTCCCACATTCATCATGGTATTGAAGAACAAGACCGTCCTTTTGTCTAGAAGCACATCTGAATGTGCACTCGTTGGAATAGGTTTTATTGTCCGATCCACACTACAAAAAATGTATATTTATAGCAACATTGCATCAATGTTTAGTAATATTTTGCGGAGCTAATTAAAAACTATTCAGCAGTTAATGATCAACAATACTCACGACTGGCCAGTATATGCGAGGACAAGCACACGGCACCTGATTTGATTCGTTATTTCTCTTATGCGGTCGAGATCTTCCAACAGCAGCTGCATTAGCTGATGGTGTCCAGAATACGGCAATCGAAACAACCAAAAATACTTTTAAAATCTTCATATTGAACCGAACAATCTTCAGTTTTTTCTGTAATAAGTTCTCGCACAAATTCTGTGATGATGCAGGCCTGAAGATTAAAAAAATAACAATCGGCCGATTGCAAAATCAGGCAAACCTTGTTGATATACTTAGATAAGGTATCGCTAGAATGTGCCGTAATTACCGGTTGAAAATAATGTGAGGCTTGAGACTGATTTTGTACGGCACAGCCGATTTTTATATAATCTCTGTGCAAATACAAAAAACCATGTTTAAATTCAATTTTTGCAAATGGCATTGGCACCGAAATTGCAGAAAGGAAACAATTCGATTCGCTAAGTATATTTATCATGTTTGAATCATGGAAGAAATGAAAGCTAAATAAACTAAAACCACCGTTAATCTACTTTAGAAGTGTGCACGACGATACACAGGTCGAGGTAACTCAATAATGGATTTATTTGTTAAATCGCTTAAATCATGTTCATGTCTCGGAAAATCACATTCGACGGCTGTTCCTATATATTTATTGGTTTTTTTATCTACATGGATTAGGCGCCGGGAAAACAGATCGTGATAAATCAATTGCCATTGAGCCGTTGTCAATGACTTACTTTGTACTAAAGTGATATAGAAATCGGTGTTGCAAAAACATCAGAACACCTGCTATTAGCAAATATTCGAGATCATACAAATGCTTCAACTCCTCATCAGTTAATATTCTCATATCTCACTAACATAAAAGAAAACAATTTGATGTGTTTATGACAGTTTTCATTATTATTCTTCTGCTTTGCATGTTTTATAAATAAATAGGTGTTTTTTGAATGAATTTCATTTTTTTTTTTTTAAAAAAACTAACAAATTAGAAAAAATAAGACAAAAAATAAGAAAAAGATGCTCCAAGATTATTTTGAATGCACAGCTCTTGGAACTCAATAATTTTATTACTTCTTAATTATTTATAGGATAGTTGTTTTTTATATAACTCATAATAACTGCCACAAAAATGTTGCTGTTGGTGGATGATTCTATTCGGTTTATCGGGATCATGTTTCCAAAGGGTTTCTTTATCCAAAATACATCCATTGTATTCCAGTTTGTTTTCCTGACACGCTAAATTGCTCACTAAGTTTTACATTTTTCATTTAACATTTATCGTTGGGATTGAGTAGGATGCTTTTTTCGCGTTTTTCGCGTTTCCATGCTAAAATTCGATCACGTAATTCATTGTTCGGCTTGAGCATGTCCATTGTTAAGAATTGTCGATTGAACGGATCGGTGCTGCTATTCAACAGATGACGTGTTATGATCGAACGATCCATAACATTGCCCGATGGCAAGATTACGGGGTCAGTCATCAAATGGTCCATCAATGGATCTCGGAATTCGTCTGGTGCATCCGCATAATCATCATCGATTTGTTGATTGGCAACTATACAATTATTTGTACATTAGAAAAGTGATGACTCACATTTTAAATGAGGATGTTATTGCAAGAAATAAATGAATACATTAATATATTCATGCTTACCGTATTTTTCATGAGAAAGAGCTATTAAATCACGGAATTGTTCAATTTCAACCGATGATCGCAGCTTCAATTCGCTTATTCGAACGGCGACTTTCTCGAAGAAATTTTTATCGAAAGATCGTTCGTCCGCTGCAATGGCTGCCGCAAATTCATCGCATTTCAAATGAAGATAGATATCAAATAGTTGGCTCAAGAGCCGTCGCGGATCCCAACCGAACTTTTGTGGTGAACGTACTTTCAAGTCATTACATTTTGGTCCACATAATTGATGCATGTTAAAATTCAGCATCGAGGCCAAGCGATCAATCAATTCGGGACGAAGGAACGGTTCTTTGATATCAATGGTTAAATAGTGAAACATATCGACAGTTTCTTTTCCCAATGTCAAATATGAACGGCATTGTCGCTCGTCCTGCAACAATTGACGCTGTCGTGTTTGCTGGTTTTCAGTGCTCAAATCACTCCAAGCAGCCTCATCCATCATCAACACTTGCGTTTCGTGGATACGTTTCAAGTACTCAAGACATTCGTCCAGCAAGAAGGTTGTATCGTTCATCAGCATATTCACAAATTTTACGAATTGTGAGCCATTTTTCGATTCGTTTACGATCACCTGACGTTGAGTTGGATTGCTCCACATCATTTTGAACAAATGACTTATATGATATCTGAAATAAATGGATATTTAGAAGGTTTGATTGTAATGTGTTTGTGGGCAAGAAAATACAATACTATAAATTTTACGTGAAGAACTGTTGTGAAAAAGGGAAATCTAGATGGTCATTCAACTATTTACCTTATCGTAAATTTGTCATAAAATTCAGTGCTTTGACCGGTAGTTTCAATATCAGTGTAGAATTTCATGAGAGATCCAACCAAGTCGGTTTGAGCGAGAGGATGATTCATAACCTGAAAATGTTTTTTTTTTCAGGAAGTTAAAAATGTTGTTGATTGCTGAGCTCAACTCGTAGTTATGGTAAGTAGATTTCTATACTCACAGAAATTTGAAGACCGGAATTTTGTTGAACACTTGGCGAAATAACAAATAGAACCTCCACCAATTTGGCAATAACGTAAGGATTGCGAATGCATTGTGGTGCAGAAACACATGTGAGCAACCATGTTATTATCGAATCATCAAACAATGTTAGCATTTTCTCTTGGCGAAACCTGTAAAAGTTGTAGAATATTCATTAGCATCCATATAATGAGAGTGTGTGAGAGAGAACAGGAAACACTTACTGCATATTGAACAAAATAAAATCAGCAATATCTTCGATATACCATTCGGGTAGTGCTGACATAACTGCCGTGGGCTTCAGTTGTTGTGGTGGAATTGAAGTCATGAATAAACCGTCGACTTCACGACCTTCCATTTGATGGAGAATGAATTCACACACGGAACTATAGAATGACATGCATGACTCAATGAGCAAATTATCCAATAGGCCAACATCACAGCATTTCTTTGCTCTGCAAAAGAAACAGATTAAAATGTTATGAGTTTTAAAATGTGCGTATGAAAAGTAATCGACATTCTTCAGAAGGGAGCATCACATACTTATTCAATTTTTTCAATTGATGTGTGAACCGTTCGATGAGTTGATTGTTGCGTAAGCGATGTATCGATCCTTCCCATTGTGATTTTGTGTTGTTCAACTCATCAATCATTCGACGGATTTCCTTGATCGCACGCAATCGCTTATTGTAGCGTTGAATAGCTGGCATAATGGCCAAGTGATGTGCATGTAGGGTCAGAAACCAACATTCCGTCGAGAAGTTGGGCGGATTTGGATCAGTGTTCCGGGTATTGACTATTGCAAAGTAAGGTAAAATTTTTAGTAGAGGTTCACTTAACTTCATCTAAAGAATGTTTATGCCTACTTGGTGATGAAATCCAATTCTTGTATTCAGTATCGTCGAATCGAATTTTGGTGTCTTTTTCAATGTTTATCAATGATTTACTATTGAATGGATACTTTGGGTCAACACGATCGAGTTTGATTTTCAATGACAATTTTTGTAGTACAGCCATTACATTCAACATAAAACCATCACGGCCCAGTTTTTTCTCTTCCGAATGAAATTGTGTACGCTTTTCATTGCTGAGTAAAATCTGTGATAGATATTTGAGCACCTCGGCACGGTTATCAGGGTTTCTCACCAAACTATGGAAAATCGCATGGAGTTGGCTCCGCATTTGCTCCAAATGCTGTACGGAGTAGATGTTACATAAATATACATGCAATTCAATAAATTATATCAATTTCACTTGAATTTAGTTTACATACCATCCTTAAACCGATACCAAAGGTTTCTTCAAAATTTTCATCAACATCTTCGGCTAGCTTTGGATTTTCCTCGCTAAATACTGAGAGCGATAAAAATGGTCCCAAGTAGCTGACTTTGACAATTTCTCTACCTTGTGTTCCGGTGCACAAGGTCGGACAGAAGTTCTGCAAACCGATGACCAAATTGCAAATTGGCCGATTATTTCCGATGGTGATATCAAGCAGATGCTTTAAAATGTTAATGGGTGATGTATCGATATTCTTGCTGACGACACGGCTTTGCATATCAATGTAGAGATTGTGAACGACCGTACCAAATATTTTGGCAAATATTTTTGGCTCTTTGTGCGATTCTTCAAGGAGGGCATCAAGGAAATTCGATGGGACTGAATCATCATACATCAATTTCAACAAAATTGATCGATGCGTTTGTGCGTGTGTGCTTGATCTCAGCTGCTTCACCATTGTACCGCTCAATAGGTATTTGGCACTCGTGATCAATTGTTTTCGTACCAATGCAATAGCATCAAGCACAACGGAATCGAATTTCTGTCGATTGCGTGCGCTATTGTAACGTTCTTGCTCGTTGTACGATCGTAAATATGATTGAATCAAATAAGTCAATGCACCATGGTCTGGAAGATTGTGTGGCTTTAAATTTGGCGTCACGCAATTCGATTCACCGGTATCCATTTGTTCGGGTTCGGCGTTTGTGACCGTTGTGTTAGATATTGTTAAATTTTTAATGCCCGAATAGCTTCCACTCGGTTTGAAATCAATGCGCTTTCCATCAAAATACTGAACGATAACCTCGGTTATTACTTGAAATGCCAAGTCATCGAACTGCACTTGATTTTCTGTGTCATCCATTATCACGTCCTTATAGAACGCCGCTGTTTCAGATACGATAATCTGACCTTCACAATGATCGATCCAAAATGCATCTAAGATGCGTGATAGACAAATTTCAGCCTCTTTGATTTGCGTTTCTGATGGAAGCGGTTCATATACAACAGTTCGGGTAGTTTGTGCTGATGATTCCTCAGCCGCTGGAAGTTCATCGGTTTCCATGTTCTCGATGCCCGAATCACATTCGATGGACTTGTTTGGCGTGCCCTCCTCAGCCTCCATATCAACATCTTGTTTTGGACTTTCTATTGTTTCCTTCGTATTTTGATTCAGTTTATTTTCAAATCGTTGCTTTTCGATTTCGTCCAACAAACGAGATCGTTGTGTTAAGTGAGTTGATCCAATTTTGGCTTGACTACTCAATATGGGTTCTTCGTTAGTATATAGTGTTTTTTCCATTTTCATTTCGTTATCGAACTTTTGCTGCTTTTGTTTATGCTGAATTTCATCATTTTCTTCAGTCTCCGGACATGCGATATTTTTGGCGACGCTGGCAGTTATTGCTTTGGCAAGATTCTCGTTCAGTTCTGAAGAGCATGCGTTCGGGTCTTCTGTTGATGCTGTGGCAGTCTTCGATGTATCTCCTCCAATCAATCCAAGTCGACGCAATCGACGAGCTCGCATCTATTCGGAAATGGGATAAACATTAGCTCACGCAAGGGTGCACAAGATTTTTTAATTATTGCCGTGACAAGGACATTGCCACAATCAAATATTTGTGTCTTAGTTCGCATCGCAAATTCGAAAATACGCATTAAACATAAAAAGAAAACAACAAAGACTTTTCCTGCGATCATTTGACGCTTTGATCGTTTGCCAAAATTTGTAAAAATATAATGAAAATGCAAACGCTTTTGAATGCAAAAAACATTTTATATTATATGCAACCAACATGTATTCACTTGGATTGATAAAATAAATTTTTATATAATATTCTTACGTATTCAAGAGTCTAAATAAAAAAAAAACATGATTTTCTTTTAAATATGGTTGCGTACAAACATCAAAATCGTAAGCCTTCAATAGTTTTCTATAATTACCTCTTCTGGTGTTAATTCGCTCATTTTTAAATGTTCGTCTTTCACTCGCACGCTCCAAAATTCTAATACAAAATTATGTATAAATAAATTTGGGGTTCAATGGCAATCAAAATTCAAACAACACGCCAGTCAAAACGCACCACCAACAAATTTCAATCGCAATGACTTTTAGTTTTGTCAGTCCCATACGTCGACAAGAAAAAAGAAAACACAGATTTTTTGTTGCTCTTTCTTCTTCTTTCCTCAATCAAAATCACCCTTTCTCAGAACATCATTCTCAAATTCGATTTTTATTCACAAAATTTATAATTTTTTTTTCTCTTAATTGAGAATTGAAAATACAACAATAAATTACAATCTAATATATATGAAATTTCACTTTATTTCGACAGAGAACTATAAATATGAAGGAGCATTTGCTTTGTAATATTTTGACACACAAATGATACTGAACGAACACCAATTCATTTGTTATTATTTTTTTTTTTTGCTTTTTGTGTGCGTGTTCTTTTGTGTTTGGACCTCTGGCGGACGAACTCAACACTTCTGTATCAGATGTTTTCGAAATAAGTATGAAGTTGCTACACATTTTATGTCAACTTTGTTTGATTTTTCAAACTTCAACAACGAATTGGTTTGAAAAATTGGGAAAATAATGATTTAGTATATAGCAATTCCTCAAAAAAAGTCTGCATTCTATTTATTCAATTGGCTAGACATACATTTGTATATTTTTTGTGTATTTTTGCAATGTTTGTTCGTTCACATACAGTCATTGCACACAGTATTATGTTGTTACTATTGTTGTTGCTGTTTTTCTTATATGATATTCTAGTAATATCATTATTATTATTTTGTAGCTTTTGGACAAAACAAGTTGAACTTCGGGCTAGTGTTAATGTTAGTTATGAAATTTCTGTGAATATTAAGAGCAAATCCACTTAATTTCAAAAAAAAAAAAAAAATAAAAAACAATTTATCTGTCGATGTGATCTAGTTGAAACATTGTTTGAAATCGCATCAATATATTATGCGAAGATTCGCGATGTAAATCATGTGATTTCTTGTTCTGCATTTAAATTATGCAATATACAATATGTAGTTCGCTCTGACAACGAGATAATGTCATTTGTTCACATTTTTTTCAATTAAAGAGAGGCACAAATTGGAATTTAAATTTGAAATTATTTTGTACGCTATTGTCCACAACTTATGGACTATTTCCTTAATAAAATTGTACTTGGAAATCACAAATTTTTCAAATAATGTTGTACCGTCATGCAAAGTTACTAATACTTTGTTCCATTTGGAATGATACGATCTTGACAATGTTCTGATCTTACCGTAAACGACGTTTCTTTGACGTTTGCACATAATCGCTGTCGATGTCGACCTCGTAGGGACGGGCGAATACTTCGGATGCTGAAGTAGAATCGGCCGGGCACCGAAGTGTCGACGTAGCTAGTCGGGTTTGAGTCTCAGACCGTGCTGGTAGTGGCAATTTCATAATTTCGTGGGCCATCGTAAGCATCTTGCGATCATATTTTAGCCATTTATGCTGCATCAGTTGATCGATCGATGGCCTCTTTCGAACATCGGTCGTCAACAATTCTTGAATGAGTGATTTCGCCGTGTTCGATACATATTGCCAGTTGCTCGAACGAAACTGAAATCGGCCATTTTTGATTTGCTCGGTGGCAGCAGTTCCGTATTCATCAGCAAATGGCAATGTTCCGCTGAGCATTGTGAACAAGACTACACCGAGACTCCAAATATCGACTTTTTCGGTGTACTCACCTTTGCCGTTCGTTAGAAGAACTTCTGGCGCAACATATCTGCAAAAAAATATTATGCATTTGAACTGAATTTTGAAGAAATCGCAATATAAATTAACTTACAATGGTGTTCCGCATAATGTTCTCAAAACTGAGTTATTCTTCACCAATTTACTCAGACCAAAATCTGAGATCTTGAGAAGAGCATTTTCGTCTGCAGATTCCAACAGAATGTTGTCTGGTTTCAAGTCACGGTGTGTTATTTTGCGTTCGTGAAGGTACTTGATTGCATGGCACATTTGGTAGAAGAATAGCTTTGAAGTGGCCTCAGGCAAGAATCGTTTGTTTTGAATACGCGTGAGTAGTTCACCGCCCTTCATCAACTCGAGTGTAATATACACAGAATCCGAACTATCAACGATTTCATGCATTTTTACGATGCATGGGTGCGTTAAGCTTTTCATAATTTTAGCCTGAACACCGTAAAATAATTCGAAATTAGTAAATTACTTCTTTCAATTGTTCTATGACATAAATAACGTTCGGCAATATTTTATGGCGGCTCCACTAGTATTGAATTTTCATAAAAAAAATTCAAGTGAAGACGGTTTAGCCTCCATTAAAATATAATGGAAGATGAAGACAGGTTCATTTTACCTGTTTTTGCCGAATCCTCTTTTCAAAATCAACACTCACCTCATTCAAAGCCTTATCTGCCTTGTAATCCACCAAGTGGTTTTTCTTGATGTGTTTCAATGCAAACTTTTCGCATGATCTAAAATCATAGACGAGAAACACAGTGCCACATGCGCCAGAGCCGAGCTTCTTTCCCAAGTAGTATTTCGTTGTGATTTTGTCGGGCAATTTGATTTCATTTTCGGTTCGACGATGATCGCGAAAATAGAAGGCTTTTAGTTTCGGGTGTGTAATCGAAATGATGTCGCCATGCACCAATATACGCTTCTTCTGATAGCCAATTTTTTCTTCATTCACGAATGTTCCGTTGCGCGATAAATCCTATAAAATTTCAAAAATTGGCCAATTTCAGTACGATAAACGAACGATTTAAACCGGATTTCACCTCAATATGTGTCGGACTATTCAATTCCGAAAGATCGCGAGTAATTTGAAAGTGTCGCTTTGAGATTTGAATTAGGAGTTTTTGTGATACTTGGGGCGCTTGCAAACTATAGTCACAGCTCGTCGCTCGACCAACCGCAAAGGACTCGTTTGTTAAGTCTACAAAATGAATGCGTTAAAATATTCCAAAAAATAATTTTGTATTGCCTGCCACTTACCAATATTTTGAAATGATTTTTGTTTGGCAATCAATCGACCCCAAATGTCTCGATCGACATTTTCATTTTGCGAGAAAAATTGATCTTCCGTGTTGTGACTTTGGCTTTGCGTTTGCGGCAAATCAGCTTCTTCCTCCGATGCCATTGTTTCCTTTCGAATATCTTCTTTGGATGGCGACGAAATTGAAAACTGTAAAAAATGTCAGTTTAATCAAATATTGATGATCATTCAATTTGTTGAAAAATTAAGGATGCAGCATAAATGCGCATCAATCGAATATGAATGTATTGCCGTCATATCATAACCTCCAAAACAAACAGCTATCACAAAACAAAGTTCCTTTATCATCCACACCGTGCAAAACTAACGGCTTCTCCAACACACATCCGATAAAACACATACAGCAAGCAAATTGAAAGACATACAAATTGAGAACTTCAATATATGTATCTCAGATCGATGTTCGAACACATTTATACATCGATGTGCAAAGAAAAGAAAATAATTTTCGAATTGGAGAAAGAAGGACAACAAACAGGAACTTTTATTTTTCTTTCAAAAATGGTATTAATCAAAACATCATTATAAGCAAATGATAAAACTTAAATATATTTTCCTGATGAATTTCAATGAATAATTATTTTGGATAATTAGTACCAGTAAAATTGAAAGTGAGAACAAACACTCACTCTGTTGAGAAGAGATGCTGCTTTTTGTTGAGCAGTGTATTGGGTCAGCTAAATGCTACAGCTATCGTTAGCGACACTAAAAATCAAACAACGTTATCGTCGTTGGAGATCACATAAATTTTTGCTCGTAAATAATATTTTGAACATTTAAACTTGTTTAAAATGAACTATCTAATAATGAAAAAAATCAATATTTTGCATATGTACAAATAAAAAACGAAGGTAAAAATATAAAAGGAGACAAAATGAATCGCAGGTAGCGAACCGCACTTTCAATGCGAACGAAGTCTGTACACAAAGTAAATTGAAATGTCAAATAGAGAGAATTTCAAAGTAAATAATCATGGTTTGCGCCAATTTCGTTTTGCACGAAATCCAATGGAAATTGAGATTTGTACATTCGAAACACGTGGATGACAGTCGAAATTTTGACAGTTAACATGAATCACTGTTGACAAACGTAAGCGCAAACAATTTTCACTATAAGAATCATTTCAAACGATATTTGCAAATTCATTTCAGATTATTTGAAGTTGTGAAAATGGAAGTGGTTCCAATTACATACGATAAAGAAGAATACATTGAAACAGTAAGTTTTGAAATAAAGTTTTGATTGGATTATTATTACTCAAAACGTCATTGTATTCGATCGATAGGCGTCTGGAAATAAAGTAAGTCGGAAAACCGTTCTTTGTGGATCACAAAATATTGTATTGAATGGCAAAGTAATCGTTCAAACTGGGGCTATAATTCGAGGTGATTTATCAAATGTTCGAACTGGGCGGTACTGTGTAATTAGTCAGAAGGCAGTTATTCGGCCGGCATATAAACAATTTAGTACGGGGTAAATATTGGTTTGTCTTCAATTTTGATCGAAATTGATCTAAGTTCATAATCATCATGTCACAGAATTGCGTTTTTCCCGCTGGTAATTGGTGAACATGTGTACATTGGTGAAGGAGCTGTAGTTTCTGCTGCTTCTGTTGGATCTTATGTTTACATAGGAAAGAATGCTATCATTGTAAGTATCCGTCACGTTACCACTTCATTCAAATGAATTAAAACATATTGACTTGCAATAATGAATTGATTTCAAAAGGGACGCCGATGTACGATCCGTGATTGTTGTATTATCGAGGATGGTGCTATAGTTCCGCCCGAAACGAATTTGTCTAGTTTCACGAAGTTCACAGTCAAAGGAACCATTCAAGGTGATCAAGGCAATCCAAATTTCGTTCCACCTGCAATGCAAGACCTTATGATTGATTTCACAAAATCATATTATGAAAATTTTCGGCCAGCTCTTCCCCGACCAGCTTAAAAATTGTATTCCGTATTTCCATTCATAGCAATGAATTAAACACAAACATTCTTTTATTGCTCATTTAATTAAAAAAAAAGAAAAGATTTGATACAATATAATTTATCAAATATATGAAAATATATGAAAATGTGTTTTCTCAAACATTATACAAACATTTTAGGTCATTTATAATTTTGTTTCTGGTTGTGTTTCGAGACAACTATCGATTATTCAGTAATCGAACAAATTTCAGTGAAATGTTGAATGGAATCCGATGCCGTGCTTCCAATCAGTCTCTTTATATCATTTCTCGTACTCGTCATTGCTGGAGCTTGTTGCGTTATTCACATGGATTTTATGGACACCATTAGTCACATTGTTTGTTCTCAACACCATTTCGTCGTCTGAGCGAATGAAAGAAAAATGGTTAGATAAAGATTCTTATCGACAATATTAACATTGTTTAATTCAACGGTGTCATATATTCTGTACCTGAGCTATTGTCTGACATTTCACGAGGTGATAAACGGCATCCTTTGTTCATGTAGCTTTTCAATTTACCAACCGAAGCTAAAATCAGGCCCATGAAAGGTGGTGAAGGTTTCAATGGTCTCGACAAATACTCTGGATGATATTGAACGCCAACATAATATGGATGATTTTCTAATTCAAGAATTTCCATTCGAGTTTCCTCTTTATCTGTACCAACGAATCTTAAACCAGCTTCTTCCAGTTGTGGAACGTATTTTGGGTTGATTTCATATCGGTGTCGGTGACGCTCATTCACCGATTTTGGAGAACCGTACAATTTCTCTGTGAAAATAATCGAAAAACATAAAAAACAACGATTTTTCTTCGTTTTTCTACTGAAAATCATTGTTATTTTTTGTAGATTGTTTCGAAACGATATGTGAATGGTGAGAATAATAGTAACTTTAACAAATTTGTAAAATAAAAGTGAATCGTGAATTTGAATAAACATAAAATTGCATCAAAAATTTTCAGTCAAATAAAAATACATACAAAATTGTATCATAAATTCTCGTACAAATAAAAGTGCAACATAAATTAAATAGCACTTTTATTTGCACGAGAATTTATGATTCAATTTTTTGTGTATTTTTATTTGACTGAAAATTTTTGATGCACTTTTATTTTTATACAAATTCACGATTCACTTTTATTTATAAAACTTTGCTAAATTCACTATTATTCTCACCCATTCATGTGATCATTTAAATGCATTTACTTACTAATTGTACTTGTGCAATTGTCCTTGAAAACAGTTGTGCGTTTGCCAAGTCTCATCGTTCCACCCATATTGCCCGGATGATGCTCCGGCATATCGATTACTAATGGATGTGCTGTATTTTGATCTATTTCAGTTGTATTTGATCCTTCAAGACCAACCATATTACGTGCAAATTCAATAACCGCAGCTTGCTATATTGTGTAAAATGGATGCCAAATCAATTTAATTTCAATTGAATTTTGTATTCAAACGCCTACATACCATTCCTAAACAAATGCCCAAAAATGGCTTCTTATTTTCCCGACACCATTGACAGGCACGGATCTTTCCTTCCATTCCACGTGAACCGAAACCACCTGGAACGATCACACCATCGCTATTGCAGAGAGCTTGCCAAGCCTCATAATATAATAATTGATTTTCTTTTTTAATGTTCTTTTCTAAGTGGCACGCTTCAATGAATTTCAAATTTAATTTAAACCCAGCTGCAATAGCCGCATGTTGCAATGACTTTGACACGGACGCATATGAATCTTCCAGCCTTGTATATTTGCCAACCAATGAAATTTTTACTTCACCACGTGTATTATCGACACGATTTGCTAGCTCTCGCCAGCGTTGCATTGTGTGTTTTGTTAATGGATCTGGAATATTCAGTTGCAATCGTTCTCGTAAAAAGCTTAAAACACCATTCGCTTCCATTTCGAGCGGCACATGGTAGATTGAAGACAAGTCTGGTATACAAATTACTTGCTCTGGACCAACGTGACAAAAATTGCTAATCTTATCCTTAACTTCTTGACCAATTGGTCGTTCGGAGCGGCACACAATCAAATCTGGACTTAGGCCTAACCCACGCAGCTCACGAACACTAATTCAACGAAATTTGAAACAAACATAAAATTATGCGCCAATTTGAAGCTATTTTATATTCCAAACCGAATGGCTGTACCTCGATTGAGTTGGCTTCGTTTTTGGTTCACCAGTTGCTCGTGGCATTGGAACTAATGAAACGTGTGCAACGCAAAAGTTTTCACGTTTTACACGAAATTGGAATTGTCTGTAAAATAATAAAGTTCAAATGCACTTCAACACACGTTCTATGCATATTTTCAAATAGTCACTATGTACCAACCTAAATGCTTCGACAAACGGCATGCCCTCAATATCACCAATCGTTCCACCGAGCTCAACAATACACACCTGTGGTTTTTTATCAGCTTTGACAGGTCTTTGTGCGACTTTTTCAACCCATTCTTGGATGGCGTCTGTGATATGTGGTACAACTTGAACGGTTTTTCCCAAATAATCACCACGTCGCTCTTTTTCAATAACTTGCTTATAAATTTTTCCTGTAGTTATATTGTTATCTCTGCATAAAGATATGTCTAAGAACCGTTCATAGTTGCCCAAATCTAAATCCACTTCCCCGCCATCGTCGAGTACATACACTTCACCTAAATCCGAACAAAAAAGTTATTTTATAAAAATAATAAATGAAAGGTTTTTGTTTATGAATTTTGACCTTCAATTTGCAACATAAACGTTTATCAGTAAATGTGATTTCATTTTATCTCATGCACAAACATAAACAATCCAACTAACGTGTTTTCGATTTTATGTAACTGACAGCATGATAGACTGACGTAGCAAGAGCGACAATATTCTTGATTCAGCGCAATCAATTGAACCGAAATGGTATTCAATTACAACCGCTTTGTTTTTAAAACACATGTATAACCACAAATCTATGATGCTTGTAAGAGTATATGGACGAATGTATAAGCATAGCTAAAACACGTGGTTTGCTGACACAAACAAACATGCGCAACAATGTTTATATGTGTTATTGAATATGTCTGTAGCGATTTTTCTCTTTTTCGAGGTTAAAACTGTATATAAAAAGTACGACATAAAATTTATCTTGAATTTCCGTTTTGTTTATTGTTGTGTGAGATAAAATCCTTGAAACCCAGGCTAGCATGCAATGTGTCCGAACTATGAACGTCCTTTTTTAGTCAATTTTCGGAGTGCACATTCAACAAAATGAGGATACACAATATGAACAGTATCGAATGATATTGACAATGAACTTTTGAAATATTTCCTTGGGAATTAATATATATTTGTGTGATTTAGATATTTGTAAGAACCGTGTTCGTATGGAGAGAACGTTCCGGCATCAATGTTAATGTACGGGTCGATTTTAATGGATGTCACATCGATGCTGCAGCAGTTAAGCAGTGTTCCAAATGAGCTGGCGATGACTCCTTTACCAACTCCACTAATTACACCTCCAGTCACTAGAATGTATTTCATTGTGTGTGGAAATTGGTGCCCGATGGTTCTCAAAAAACGAATGCTCATCAATTGTTATTATGTACTTTTGCTTTTATAATATTTTTCAAACACAAATTGCACGCTAATTTGTTCACTTTTTGCGTATGAATATGTCCTACTGAGGGAAATCGAAAAAAACTCACTCCGAGTAGACTAAGAACAGTGGACTCGGTGTGAGTGCTAATACAACAAACAGCACAAATGCGACTGATATACATTTGGCATCAACGAATCAAAATCACACCACACGTACGTATGCGAAGGTAGCGGCGCTCAACCGACTGTCAGATATAATGTGTCAACAGTGTATGTCTGACATTCTTTTTGCATATTGTTTGCTGAATTTTGTCTTACCGCTTATCATTCACATGTGTTATTAAATGTGTTGGGGCTTTGGCGCGATTTATATTAGCATTCATTCGACTATTTTTCGAATGAACAGTATGATATCGAGAAATTTTCATAAAATGCTAGAGATTTATTTAATTAAATCTACATTCAGACATATAAATGTTCACTGCTGAGATTTGCACACTTTGCCATTTTTCATCCGAAAATAAGTTGTATGGTGCAACACTTATATGAAACAAATGCTTTAGTCGTGTTTAAGGTGACTCAAATTTGAGGTTAGTTTTATAAACAACAACATCGTAACATTTATAAGTCTATTGCTTATAAAAAATGGATCAATCAATCGTACATCAGAACCAAGTAATTGTTCTATTCGAGGGCTTTTCGCGAGTGGTTGATGCAACAAAAATGCTTGCAAATTGCACTTGCACGCTGATTAAAGGTAAAAATACATGCATTATTGTTGATACTCGAACAGCTTGGGACGGTGAAGAAATTGTAAGGGGTAAGTAAGCCATCTTCATTCGATATAATAAATCTGATTTTGAAAGGAATATTTCATTTTCACCACTAGAACTGGAAAAACACAATGTATGCGTTGCCGATGTCACACACGTGGTCTGTACACATGGTCACAGTGATCATATCGGATGTAATTACCTATTTTTGAATGCAAAAGAGCATGTTGTTGGTCGTGCGATTTCAAACAGAGAGGAATATCGCACGATTGAGGATGAGACCACCTATCAAATTGATGATGGAGTCTTCGTATGGCCAACACCAGGTCACACCTTGGACTCAATTTCAGTGATTGTTGAAAATAATAACGTATGCGAAAAGCCAGTTGCTGTTGTTGGAGATTTGTTTGAGAGGCATGAAGATTGCTTCCATGAATTGATTTGGATTGGCGCAGGCACCGACTCAATTGAACTACAGAAAAAACACCGTTTATTAGTTGCCGAGCTTGCTGGAGCTATAATACCAGGACATGGCCCAAAATTCGTCGTAACAGATGAAATTATTGCCAAACTCAAGGAACAATAAAGAATCATTTGGATTTTTACGTCATACTTAATGACAGTTTTTAGACAACGATCGTTTATTATCATTATTATCTAGCTAAACACCGGGCTTCAACTCATAGACTTTGCTGCGCCAGCGTTCTCGTCGGACTTCAGTCTCTTTCTCGATTATGAGTATGGCATGTAACCTTCGCCAATGTTCCAACACTTTCCACTTTATGTTCCTATGATAAAAAGGTTGAGATTAATATCATAACTTCAGACATGTTTCAGGATACTTACCAATTGAAATGTGCCTCGGCTTGCTTTTTTTTAATCTCGTATACCAGCCGGGTTTGAGCCGCTATTCGCTGCCAAGCGGTAAAAATGCGTTCAGATAGCCTTAAATGAAACCAATCATCTGCCAACATCTTCTTGTTATGCATAATCGAGAAATACTGCTGCCACAGAGACCATGCAACCAATTTACAATGTCGATTGTAGCATGCATCTGCCTTCGATTTTCGCTCCTCCCACTCTTTAGTCGTCAATCGTTTCCATTTCAGGAAGAAATTTTGGAAAATGATTCGACGTCGAAATTCGATACACACTTTTTCGTTTCGATGCTTCCAATTGACAATGTTTTTGAATTGTGATATTGTCCATTTTAGCAAGCGCGAGCGATTAAATGTCTTTGCTAATTCCATGTTAGCTAAAAATCGCATTCGATCAATGGCCTTTTTGGCTTCCAGCTCCTTTTCCTCACGCCGCTTTCGCCAATATTCTCTCATACGCTCTCTTTTAGCCTGCTCATCTAGAATCCGCTGGAATTTCAAAGAAAAATAAAAAAAATGATTCAAAAAAAAAACAATGACTTACCTTTTCCTTTTCAGATGCCATTCGCAATGCTTGTCGCTCATTTTCAAGTGCTTCCCGGCGTCGCTTCGTTTCTTGATGCCTCATTTGTCGCTCCAATGCGCGTGCTTGCATCTCCTTTAATATTTTTGGTAAACCCATTCCTTTAGCTTTAAGTTTTGTATCGGAGTTTTTATCTTTGAAGTTTCCAGCGATTTGAAAACAGTCGGCTTTTGATCGTGAATTTGCACATCCATGCTTGGCAACTAGTCCCAATTCGCCTTTCAAATTGGTTCCATCGAAGAACTTTGAAAGTTTCATTTCCGTTGAGGCCCGTTGTTGGCGTTGCAATTTGATGTTCTGTAATTCGAAGATGTCTTGTTGTGTTTTGAGGCTACGAGGAATGCAACGAAAAAATCAGGAATTTGAAAAGAAGAATTGTATTTTGATGACTTACTTGTTGTTGTAGGTTTTGATCAATAAACGAGGCGATTCATGTAGCGACACCTGTTTAAAACCATCTTCTCTTTTTGTAGTCAATAGATAGTTGATGGGTCGGTGAAGTTTGTTCAGAGCTCTCTTACGTTCGAGCGTTATGTTCTGCAAAAATGTTTCCATTTTTTGAAGATGAGTGTTTGTTGGATTTGCATGCGATTTTCGTTTCAATACTTGCTCAATAGTGGCATTGCGTTCAGATTTTTCAATCAAATACGGAGAATAATTATGGAGATCGATGGGATTTGCCAATAATCCTTCACCAAAGTTATATTCATGGGGTAAATTCGATGTTTCCTTTATATTCACCATGATGGTCGGCGTTATGACGAACCCAAATCCATGAGTTGGCTGGTGTTGAACTTGTGGCTTTGAAGTGAACACAGCGGGCTCATTTCCAACTGAAGTAAATGACAACATTGTCTTCGTTTGATTTTCGATACGATTATCATTCGTCAGGGTTTTCACATCAATACCATTGACTGTGTAGCTTTCGTCGGTCAGCAATTCGGAAGATATCTCAAGCGAATTGAGAATTCTTGGTGTTTCGGGATTCACCTGTTCAGTAATATGTTCATGATTGCCTACACTTTCCTCTTTCTCTTCTCTTCCCGTCTCTCCTTTTTCGACATGGTCTTTAATGAATTTTGGTGATGTTATATTCCCTTCATCGCCAACTGTGTCTGATGGCATATTGAATTCGAATGAGTTATTCGATCGATTTAAATAACGGCTCCTTTTGATTCCGTTTTTATTGAAGTCAGTTGATTTTGGGCGAATATTCTCTAGACTTTTCCTGTATCGTTGAATCTCATAATTCAGCTTAGGCAGTCGGAGTTGATCAATGAAAGTTTTTGCACGTCGTCTAGATTGTACTGATGTTGTACTTTTGCGATGTTTTCTCTAGAAATCAATTGAATTGTGCATTGATTTACAGTTCTTGAAAAGAAAAACGAATTATGAATTTACCCTTGAATATCGCAAGTCCATTACAATGCAGGGATCTATGCAAGATCGCTCAGTCGTTCGTATCTGATTTTCGTTGAAGTAATCTTTGCCGATCAAGTTTTTACAGATTTCGGCTACCTCACTCGAGCGATCACAGACAATGGCCGAGCTTATATGCCTTTTTTCGATTCGATCCTATTCGAATCAAATGATTTCATTTTCATTTCAGAGTGTTCTTCGATTATTTCAGAAATGGTCTAATTTAGAAAAAGACACATTATTCATAAGCATTAAACATTGGATAAATTAATAAAATAAAAAGTCCGTTGCTAAGTAAATTACAAAGGCATGTTGGAATCGCGTTTGAATATCCGTCAGGAAATGCAACGGATATGACGTGAGACAATCACGATTCCATCGATTTTTTGAGCTCTTAATCGAACTTTAGTACGTTCTTCGCGATTTGCAAGGAAATGAAAGAAATCATATGCGATAAAATGCATGGAGATTATTAAATGAGCTAATGTGCAATGGAACAGCTACAGAAAAAATTGAAAAAAAATTGATTTTTTCCTTCTCTTTTTCTAACCCAGGGCGGTGACCGAGCAGTGAGTGCACGGCGCTTATTTGTGTCACAGTCATGGGTACTTTCGAATCTCGGTGATGCGAAATGATTTTATTTCAAATTGATTTGATTCGAAGTCATGGCGTGTTCCGCACGTATGAATGTGGTGCAGTACGGTCCTGCAAGCCTCTCACTTGATATATGAACCGGTGGCAAGAGAATATACCTTCAGACAAGATATGAAAAATATTGAAACTATAACTATTTGGGAGAAATAACGCATCAAGGTTATGTTGGAAATAAAAGTGAAGCATGATTAACATTGTATTTTACATAAAGCTTATGTTTCACAATTATTCGGAATAAATTATCGTTTCAAAATTATTTCCAACTTTTTTTGGGTGCCTTATTTTACCGAAACAATTTCAAGGTTCAGTATTTTTCCTGCCTTATCTGAAGATAAGTTTTCTTCCCATCGATTCATAAAGCAAAATTCTGATTTATTCAAACAACTTTTACATTCGGGAGGGGAAAATGTTTGCCTATACATCATCTATTGCATCGCGAAATAAGGAAGAGAAGAACCGAACATTGAAGTTGTTGACAAATAACAAAAGCCCCTAAGAGCGATGTTGTTAAAACCGGCCTACGATCATTAAGCACATTCACCTATTGAGCATAAAAATAACAACAGAAAATGACAGTAAGTCTACGTGCTTCCAACACCAGATCAGACTGGATTATAATACCCTATGCGAAAAGCCAGTTGCTGTTGTTGGAAATTTGTTCGAGTGGCATGAAGATTGTTTCTACGAATTGATTTGGATTGGCGCAGGCACCGACTCAATTGAACTAGAGAAAAAACACCGTTTATTAGTTGCCGATCTTGCTCTAAGAAAATTTATTTGCAACACTTGATAACAGAATTTCATTAAGTCACCAGATGAAGTTGGTTTTTATGCTCTCGGTGTTTATTTGACTCATCGTGAGTCCGCTTTTACACTCGAATCATTTGCGTTGTTTGTGTTATGCAAGATATAGCAGGAATCCAAATCTTGATAATCTTGATTATTAATGACAAAGATTTCTGTGATTAAGTACGAATCCTTATTAGGGATGGACGTCATTCACATCGTGATTGCGATACGCTGTTTCGGTCGGGTAAAGTGCAAATCTCAATTATTACAGAAAAACCATGCAGAAAATCAAAACATCACATGGAATCTTTTTGCGTGACTTCATCACGTGAAAATACTGTAGCAATTACCAAAAAAAGTTCTAATGCTGGCGCAATGATAGCAGGTCTACAGCTCGCTGTTAGAAACGAAATTTTTTCAAACTTAAGGAACAATAAAGAATCATCTTGACTTTTACGTCATTCTTAATGAGTTTTTAGACAATGAAAGTTTATTATCATTTATTATTTTCTAGTTGGATCCCGGGCTGTAGTCAGGTATTAATTCGTAGACTTTGCTCCGCCAGCGTTCTCGTCGGGCTTCAGTCTCTTTCTCGATTTTGAGTATGGCATGCAATCTTCGCCAATGTTCCAACACTTTCCACTTTATGTACCTATGATAAAAAATTTGAGATTAATTTGATACCGTCAGATATGCTTCAGGATACTTGCCAATTGAAATGTGCCTCGGCTTGCTTTTGTTTAATCTCATATACCAGCCGGGTTTGAGCCGCTATTCGCTGCCAAGCGGTAAAAATGCGTTCAGATAGCCTTAAATGAAACCAATCATCTGCCAACATCTTCTTGCTTTGTGCTATCGAGAAATACTGCTGCCACAGAGACCATGCAACCAATTTACAATGTCGATTGTAGCATGCATCTGCCTTCGATTTGCGCTCCTCCCACTCTTTATTTGTCAATCGTTTCCATTTCAGGAAGTAATCTCGGGAAATGATTCGACGTCGAAATTCGATGCTAACTTTTTGGTTTCGATGCTTCCAATTGACAATGTTTTTGAATCGTGATATTGCCCATTTTAGCAAGCGCGAGCGATTAAATGTCTTTGCTAATTCCGTTTTAGCTAAAAATCGCATTCGTTCAATGGCCTTTTTGGCTTCCATCTCCTTTTCCTCGCGCCGCTTCCGCCGATATTCTCTTATACGCTCTCTTTTAGTCTGCTCATCTAGCATGCGCTGGAAAATAAAAAAACATCAAAATAATTTTTTCAAACAACTGACTTGACTCACTTTTTCATTTTCAGCGGCCAATCGCAATGCTTGTCGCTCATTTTCAAGTGCTTCCCGGCGTCGCTTAGCTTCTTGATGTCTCATTTGACGGTCCAATGCGCGTGCTTGCATCTCTATCAAAAATTTTGGAACAGCCATTCCATTAGCTCGAAGTTCTGTATCAGTTTCATCGACTTTATCTTTATCTTTGAAGTTTCCAACGATTTGCAAACATTTTGCTTTCGATCGTGAATTTGCACATCCATGCTTCGCAACTAGCCCCAATTCGCATTTCAAATTAGTTTCGGACTCATTTGTGTCATCGAGGAGCTTTGAAAGTTGCATCTCCGTTATTACCCGTTGTTGGCGTTGCAATTTGATGTTCTGTAATTCGATGATGTCTTGTTGTGTTTTGAGCCTACGAGGAATGCAACGAAAAAATCAGGAATTTGCAAAAGAAGAACTGTATTTTGATGACTTACTTGTTGTTGAAGGTTTTGATCAGCGAACGAGGGGGTTCATGTAGCGACACCTGTTTAAAATCATCTTCTCTTTTTGTAGTCAATAAGTTGATGGGTCGGTGAAGTTTGTTCAGAGCTCTCTTACGTTCGAGCGTTATGTTCTGCAAAAATGCTTCCATTTTTTGAAGACGATTCTGTGTTGGATTTCTACGTCTCAACTTTTCAATAGTATTGTAATGAACCCAACGCAAGAAATAATTTTGCAAAAGCACAAAGTTTTCTTGCGATTTCCGGTTTAATACTTGCTCGATAATGGCATTGCGTTCAGACTTTTCATTCAAATACGCATCATTTGAGCTTATTTTGGTTGCAACATCATGGGATAGATTCTTAATGCAAATTGACATGTGCTGATTCGAACAAATCTGACTGTCTCTATGGAGATCGATGGGTTTTGCCAATAATTCTTCACCAAAGTTATATTCATGGGGTAAATTCGATGTTTCCTTCATATTCACCATGATGGTCGGCGTTATGACGAACCCAAATCCATGAGTTGGCTGGTGTTCAACTTGTGGCTTCGAAGTGAACACAGCGGGCTCATTTCCAACTGAACTAAATGACAACATTGTCTTCGTTTGATTTTCGATACGATTATCATTCGTCAGGGTTTTCACATCAATACCATTGACTGTGTAGCTTTCGTCGGTCAGCAATTCGGAAGATATCTCAAGCGAATTGAGAATTCTTGGTGTTTCGGGATTCACCTGTTCAGTAATATGTTCATGATTGCCTACATTTTCCTCTTTTTCTTCTCTTCCCGTCTCTCCTTCTTCGGCATGGTCTTTAATGAATTTTGGTGATGTTATATTCCCTTCATCGCCAACTGTGTCTGATGGCATATTGAATTCGAATGAGTTATTCGATCGATTCAAATATCGGCTCCTTTTGATTCCGTTTTTATTGAAGTCGGTTGATTTTGGGCGAATATTCTCTAGACTTTTCCTGTATCGTTGAATCTCATAATTCAGCTCAAACAGTCGATGTTCATCAATGAAACTTTTTGCACGTCGTCTAGATTGTACTGGCGTAGTACTTTTGCGATGTTTTCTCTAGAAATCAATTGAATTGTGCATTGATTTACAGTTCTTGAAAAGAAAAACGAATTATGAATTTACCCTTGAATGTCGCAAGTCCATTACAATGCAGGGATCTATGCAAGATCGCTCAGTCGTTCGTATCTGATTTTCGTTGAAGTAATCTTTGCCGATCAAATTTTTACAGATTTCGGCTACCTCACTCGAGCGATCACAGACAATGGCCGAGCTTATATGCCTTTTTTCGATTCGATCCCATCGACTTTCAACACTCGAATCAAATGATTTCATTTTCATTTCAGAGTGTTCTTCGATTATATCAGAAATGGTCTAATTTAGAAACTGACACATCGTCCATTAGCAGTAAACATTGGATAAATAAAGTCCGTTGCTAAGTAAATTACAAAGGCATGTTGGGAGCGCGTTTGAATATCCGTCAGGAAATGCAACGGATATGACGTGAGACAATCACGATTCCATCGATTTTTTGAACTCTTAATCGAACTTTAGTACGTTCTTCGCGATTTGCATGGAAATAAAAGAAATCATATGCGATAAAATGTATGGAGATTATTCAATCATTGGAACATTCAGAACTCAAGCAATGAAACATTCACAGAATAAATTAAAAAAAAAATCTGATTTTTGCATTCTCAAAATAATATTTCGAAAATATAAGCTGTAAATAGCTCTTTCGTTTGTTTTTTTACCTAAATTTTTGCAACATCGAAAACAATAAATGTCGTGAATGTTCATGCATATTTTTTCTGAATAAAAAATTCAAAACAATATATTTCCATTGCATTTATTGATTTACTGCTGAAACAAAAAGATATGTTGAATCAATTTTATCATTAATCTCACTAATAGACATTTTATGGTTGAATATTTACAGTTCATTTCGAATTGAAATGTTGAAATAAAATTAAAACTAAAACTAGAAAGCCTTGCTTGTTCGGAATGTCTATATTTCTGTGTAAAAGTCTGGCCGACCGATACCGAGCATTTTGAAAACATTCGGAAGTAGATAATTCAAATTGAATCCAATAACACCGTAAACGAAAAATTTATAGCTCAATTCAACGATGATTTTGTCCCGATTCTCTAAACTGCTCTTAGACGCTTTAACTTCTCTTTGGTCGCGACCCAGCAGCATGCACACAAAAGCAATAGCGATTGATTTTCCTAGAGCTCGGGTCGCTATTACACAACAAAGGCCAAGAATTGTTCGCAAAATCATGTGACCGATCAATGTTGTTGATGTTGGCCAAATGATTTCATACGGTCGTGTTGACGTTATATCTGGCGGTTGCAACGCACCAAGTTGATAATTCAGCCAAGCTGCAAGTTGAATCCCACACGCTACTGATATTATCATCGTTGTATCGCCCCTGTGTGAAGAGTTTGCATTTATTAGTTGAAAATATGAAAAGTGGTAGATCTATTCAACTTACCGCGTTGGAGTCCATTTGTCTGAACAGGGATAATAAATAACCAAAAGGATTGGAATGCCTATAACAAATAGCGGTGAAAATGTTGAGGACAAGATAATATGATCTAGCCTATTCACTGTTGGAACCAGAGGAATCATTAACACTATCGATAGCAAAACACCAGCTACTACATCCTGAAATGAGGAAGAAAAAACAGGAAATTAAATTAAATGTGTTCGAAATTTTTTGATGAACAATGGCTACACGGTTAACATATTCGCTGAATATATTTCAGTTCAATTGAATGTTAGTCATTTTCAATTGCTTGAAATTCACTCTATTTGACAGAGTTTTGAACTAAAATTTATCCGCATGTGACATTACAACATTAAAATTGTTTTTGCATTACCGCTACACTATGCATTCCCAAGTATAAGCGGCTGACACAAATCACTAAACACCAAACAAACGCAATGAGAAAACCATTTGTAGCCGAAAATTGATAGCTGATATGAAAAACAATTTAGATATTAACAAATAACCAATGGCCATTAAGGGCGATGTTGTTAAAACCAGTTTACTATTATTAGGCACAATGAACTACTCACCGATCGAGCATAAAAATGACAACAGAAAATGGCATTGCGACAGCAACCTGGAATGATAATATTCCGTAAATTAACTGAAATGTTTGAAAAATTGAAATTGTTCCTCCTTACCATTGCATGAGTTGAAGGCATACCATATTCGATGCTCCATTTGTTTTGGAGTCGTTGTACAGGCGGCCCTAAAAACGGACAAATATATGAATTGTATGAGGCAAATCATTAGCCAACTGGGCCGGCAACAAATTTCAATGTTGATAAGTACCTGGTCTAGGTAATCGTAGTATGTCTTTCAATACTTGTCCAACATACATAACGACAGACCAAACGAACACCACACGACGTCCCACAGCACCGTCGATGTTCCAGAACCAAAATGGTATCATTGTTGCGTAAAATATTTCATCGCCCAATTCGGTTCCAATAACAAACAAATAATACCAAAATTTGTTCGTTATTTGAAACTTTTTCATCTCGTCCAATTGTTTGACTCTACTCTGATTAAATTCAGTTTCTGTCGCGGAAGATCGTTCATCAATCTGCCTTTGTCGATGTTTTTTATGTTCGGTGTGATTTGATTCGAGGTGGCCATGAAATATGCCATCATGATTGATTTGTTTTCGTTGCTCCAAATATTCTACCCCAAACCACTCCTGAACAGCAACGACCAGCTCCGGTTTCTGCAAATACTCGACAACAGGCCACATTTTTGCGGAGTATTTATTTGTTTCTCTTCTCACCGTTTCTTAACTCTACTTAACATCAGTGATTTTGGTAACAAACAATTTGACTAATGAAATTTTCGGAGAATCGATTTCTGAATGAGTACAAACGTCACATGGTTATACATGATGTTATAAGGTTTCATCTGATTGGAGTGACATGTGAGCCTCGCACATTGTGAGGCCGTATGGAGTTGACAGCTGATACTGGCAACAGAAAGAAGACGCTGAATAAAAATGGTTTTGTTTTGAAAAAATCAACTTAACTTTTGAAGTTGTATCCATTGAATACATTTTTGTAAAGGGAATTGCAAATATTTTAATTGTCGAATCAAATTGAAGTTGATGTTTTTTTTTCAGAAACCAAATTTTTTATGCTTTTGGCAGCCCTGTGTGCAGTTTGCGGTTCGAATTCTCCTCACATAACTGAGTTATATTTGCCTCATGTTGGCAATAATGTAGCGTCTTTACCGGAGATTCAACCAAACTCACACCATAATTCAACCGATTTGCTATTTCAAATGAAGAAGAATCAACAAATAATGTGCAAATGTATTGGGCGGTGTTTGTGTGTGAGTTTTCGTTTTTTCTGTGGAGAATGATCACAATGTTTCCAAAAAAATGCCGAAATTATGAAATGTTCCCATACTGAATCATTCACACCCATACACACACAGAACAAAGGTATTGCTGGACAATTTGCACAAAATGTTCGCAAAAATATTGAGTCACACTGAAGCAAAGCGAATAAACTGAAAACCAATGAAACGAAAGTGTGCACACTGTTTTTTCTCCATAGTACAGCTTGTTTGCCGCGATAGATGCTTTCATGCAACTTACCTACACAAAATCGGTCTTTTGTTGAATTCATTATTGCATTAAATTTCAGTTCGTGGTTTGTCCGTTACCCCTCTTTACTTACACTTGCATAGAGTACAAATAAACTGTGAGCGCTACCAGCAGCAGCAGCAATAATAGCGATATTCCATACATTCTTCTCTTCGTAATTAAATATATATATGATGTGTATGAAGTCAATGAATGCGAGTTCCTGCGGCTCGATCGCATTTCAGAAAGAGTAGTCTTTAGCAGCGAGCAGACAGTTTTATATGTGTCGGTGAAGTGAGTAGTTGTGTTTCAGTTTTTCTAAATACAAATTTTCATCATCTCTCGTTTTTTCACATTGCGTCTCTTAGTAAGCGTGCATCGATTTTGTTTCGTTACATTTAAATATTGTATCTCCGATTCGTATGCAAAAATTCATTTTCGAAAATTTCTAAATAGAAAAGTATTTTCGAAAAAAAGAATAACCACTTGAAAAGGCGTTATCCAGACGAAGGATTCGAATTCAATTCAGGAAAGAGACGTCACACTCAATTTTTTTTTGTATTCAATTACCAAAAAAAGACCGGACAGCCAGACTTTGAAAATTGTGAATAGTGTAAAATTTGGGAGTACTGTTGTTGGTTCCGTGGATTTCAATCATCGAGCTCTTAAATTTGGATAATTTCTGCGTTTTAATCAAAACGTACGGATTCATTCGATTAAGTGAAACACATAATAATTCGGTAAGTTGAAATTCCACTCTTTCATTACAAATAAAAAAAAAAAAAAAAAAAATTAAGGTGAAAAACACCGATTCAATTCTTATTGAATTTTTCTATTCTTTTTTAAGTTTCAGCTAATTTTTTGTACATTTTTTTTGAATCGTATATGCTTCCGTTGATGCAACGTTTTGTGTCTATCCTTCCAAAATGCAACATATAGTTGGTGTCTATAGATTGTATACTGTGAGCAACGGTTCAAACGACAGATACGTGAGCGTTGCCATTGCATGGTTCTTGTACTACTGCTTCTAGAGATTTGTATGGTTTCAAATGAATTGAAAACGTTGAGAGTTGTGCGAGAGCATAATGTGAGTGAGAGCCAAAGCTATACACGCCATGCCATCGCGAAATTGGTGTGTGCTGAAGAAATGAAAAATATACGCTGTTAAACGTATTAAAAGTGATGAACAAAGAATTCGATTCGTTCGCATCTTTCTGCCAATTCTCTCCTTTTCCTACGCCAAACATTTCGACCCGCTTTTCTCGTGCTTTCAGCCCGGTTTGGTTTGGTTCGAATTGGTTCTTCTCTTCTTGTTGAGCTTGCTCATTTTTTTTCCATCCCATGTATTTGCGTGCTCTTATAAAATGCTCTTCGCTTCGTTCACATTTTCGAATGCTGTTTCGTTGACTTCTTTTTTACAACAACAATAAAAAAATCCGTGCCCATTGCAAAACTTTCTGTACATGTAAAAGACGGCACATGCAACCGGTTTTTCCATTCGATCTTCGTTGTTCTTTCTTTTTCCATTCCGTTCGTTTGGATCTGTTAAATTGTTTATTCCTTTCCTTCCTTCGGCATGTTCGGTGTGCAAAGAAAAAGGTACATCTCATAAAGATTGTGTGTTCGTGTATCTGTATCGTTTGCGAAATATGTAGCGGATGGCCAAAATGTCCAAGTGTGTAACTGCAGAAGGCAAGACAAGACGAAACAAGTCAAGCAAACCGACATATATTTTGGAATATATCATTGTTTTGCAATATATTGCGAAAATAAATTCGATGTTGGCTATGATTTTCCCTCAAAACTAACAAAATTTCGTGTAATTTTCATCACCCAGACACGTAAAAAATTCAACGCAATGAACGAGCATGCATTCGGCCCTTGTAATACATATGTTCACATGAAACTTTGAAAAATGGTCACCAATACAGACATATACCGCAAACTTTATACACACCCGATTTTCGATGCTCTCTGCTTCGTGTCGTATCGTATCCGTGTGCAACATTATATTGTACTGCGTACCTATCGCACTTTCAAACCGCCCGTTGAATGCAGAAATATTAAATGCTCTCTCTCTGAGTTGAACGTATCGTGTTTGACTCGTCTACATCGGTACACTTGGTATTGGATAGGGTATTAAATGCTCGGTTCGGCTCGTTCGCTGCTTCACGTTAACGTGCTCATCGGCTGCTATACAGTTCAATATATTTATATGGGCTTGAATACAACATGTAATGGCGGGTTGATTTTTCGTACTTTTCCTTTTTGATATCGTCGTTCATCTTTGTTTGACTTTCAATCTGCTGCCACTTCGCACATCAAAATCGATGATATTTATATGAATAACATGCATTCATACAGTTCAAAAATAATTTTTGAATTGGTTTTTTTTCGGGTTGCCAGCCGCGCGAATAAATTTGGGCGCAAAAAAAGAGCCTGTTTATGAATCGTCCCATAAAATCATATTGAATGAGTTTTCATTATTTGATTAACGCATTTTTTCATGTCAATTTTGATTTAACTGTTTATTTTAAAATGAACAATTTTTGATCATTCATTTTTAATGTATCTTTATGTCAATATTTGAGTTGATATTATTTAATTATGTAGAATAATTTCGCCTGTACCATCTATAGTTTGATGCATGCGTTCTCATTAATGTTTTTGTGTTTTTATCAAGCTCAATTAAAATTCATTGAAATTCCTTTGAAAATATGCATATAAATATATATTTATAATCTGTGCACGGTTTATCGCCACATGGGTCGATTTTCCGTTTTGCATCTCTTCATTGCTCCGTCAGCCTCTATAATTCGACAGTTTAATGATTTAAATTGTTAAAACAATCATGAAATTCCAAATTGACATCGAATTGAAGCAAGAAAACTGATAAAAATAAGCTGGAAGATCAAAATGAGTTCAACACAATAGTGACTTCAATGATTTAAAATATCAGCACATCCCCGACTCATGCGTGAACCAATCATAACAATTTGACTCTCTGTTTTGTTGATGCCCTCATGACATTTCCAAATCGTAATTATATTGTTGGTTCTTTGGCATTGCCCGAATTTATGTGTATGATGGACAAGACGACGATCTCAGGAATGAAATCGAAATCTTATATCATTATATTGGGCCCTCAACCGTTTCGGTTGCTGCTTGCGTGAGCATAACATTGGGAAGAATTCGAATTGCGCACGAACAAAGCATTAATCTGTAAACACACATTCATGTGAATGCATTGGCATACCGATGCGGCAGACAAAACAAAATTATCAACAAACGCAAGCATTCACAATAATACATATTTTCATTGGAAACACATTCTCGTTTTGTTTGTTATTATCAAAGCAATTGATAAAAAAAAAAAAATATTCAATAGAAATACAATGAAGGCGATCGTAAAAGGAAATCGGTGTTTTAATACGACAATCACGCATTGAAATTTGGGTAACACAAAGCCGCAACATTTCAAACGATATTTTGGAATTATCGAGATTGACGGATTTTAAGTTCATTTCGTTTTCTTTTTCCTTCTCTCTGTTCGATCCAACAAGGAAGCCATAAAAATATGGTTTCAATGTGTGGGATTATTATTTATTTAGTTGGTCAGTTCTTTTTATTTTAATCCTACACAAACGAATAGCACGGATGAACTGGCTACACAGTTTTACTACCTATGGACACATGAAAATGTGTGTGTATGTGTGTCAGCTCCTTTTTTTAAGCGCTATAGAGCGAGTGCACCGATGTACCAGAAACAAAGATGAATAGAAAAGGAATACAGAGCAACGGATGACTTGATATACTAAGTTTCATTCAGGCGTAGACGTCAAACCAGAAAACATGTAATCAGAATTTGTATTCTCATTGTTGATCTCAAATACAAAGGATGAAACTGAATTATGTACTTTTTTGGTTCCACACTGACTCCTGCACAAAAAAAAAATTGCTTTTAACATCGACACAGCATTTTCATTGGCATGGTCTTCATTTATTTTTATCTTTTCAAATGTGAAATGTACCAAATGCATAATAAGAGTGGATGAAAATGTCAACACAGTGCCTCTGAATCATTATTTACGCGTGAAACAGTATACACGATGCTTGTGACGTTGAAAACATAATTTTAAAATTTAATGTCCATTTTATTTATTGTCTTAAATAGTGGAGGAAATTCTTTATCGATAGGATTGCTAAGGCATTATTTTTGTTTGATATATCAAAATAATTAATCAACTTTGAGAAGTCACGCTTGTAACTATTGGGCATTAGATAAATGCATATTTAGTGAATAAATTCCAGATTAATCCACATTTTGATCGTCGCTGCCTTGCGGTAAAAATTCGGAAAGACGGAATTGGAATACAAACAGAGATAGATGAATGTGCGTAGTTTATATTTCGCTGCTTTGACCAAAAAATACAGCTATCATCGAACTTCAATATAAACTTCATTACATTTTAAAATTATTTTTGTACATTCTCGTTCAGAGAGCGTAATCTAACAAAATACTAAAGTGAATACCCAAGGTTGTTCCCTAGGGGGAAAAAAACAATTGAAATGTAACGCAAATTCTAAAAAGTAAATGATTATTACGAACAAATTTTTGAACGTTTCGAGCAAATGTATAAATGTGTACAAATTCGTATCAAATTTGTGGGAAACGTCAAGCTGTCAATTCAATGAGGATCTGCCTTATCGATTTGATTCACATTTTATATAAATCGAAATTGCAAATTCAATCTAGAAATCAATCATATAATGTTATTTTATGAAGGTTTTGAGTTGTCGTACGAGTCACAAAATCATTTTTTGTACGGAACCAAGAAATACAATTGCAATGGTAAATAAAAGGTTCGTGTGTCGATAATACAAATGCTGATCGAATTGAGAGATTGACGTTTTGCACAAATATCACATGCGTTTTACACATCTGGGAATAAATGAACGACTTTACAGCGTTTTTTCAGTTATGTTAAAACAACCTAATTCTATATGAAGAATCAGCGTTTTTAAGTGCGAGGCACTCAATTCGTTCTTTTATTCCCATCGGTTCATATGTGGTATATGCGTGAAATTTCCAAACATTTGTGATATTAGAACAAGATCACTTACTAATATTTGCAATTTGTTTTTTACATATTTATGCGGTTTTGTTTTGTTTAAATAAGTTGAGCTAAGTATTTAGTTTGGGGCTGAGATTCGTGTTAGCAAACTCTGCACTAACTGAGCAAATTCTTCAGAAATGCTGGTTAATGTGAGTAAATGTGTTCAAAAATGTTTGAATGCAATTGAATTCAAAATATGACCGACAAATGAATAAGATAACTACACGCTTCTTGTCTTGGTTGTTTTCCCCTGGGTCGTTCCATCCTGATTCGAAAATAATGGAAAATATTTCTTATGCTGTGCATAATTTTGTTGGATATGATTTCCTGAATTTCATTTATTTTGATTTGTTTTATCAACGAAAGGCGATGAAACATTTAGAGTTTTTCAAAAATAACATGAGCAGTTTAAGTGATTTGACTAGAGTTTAAATATAAACATTCGCATGAAAAAAGTGTTTTTTGTTTCCATTCTTTCTTTTTCCAATTGAATTTTCCCTTTGATCAATGTCCATTTTTTAACGCTTTTATGCATTTACTCAAAGACAAAACCAAAGCGAAGACAAAACTCACCTACTAGCAGACTACATATTTACTACTACTATATTTATAATTTGATCATTATTACTGATTCTGTTTTGTGTGCTAACTCCCCAGGAGAATGCACTTTTTCCATTTTACATGATTTGTGTGTAGCGGCATTTTGTTGCACACATGTACAAAAAAAATAAATTGTTGCTTTTTTCTTTCTTCATAATAAGTCAAGCCACAATGAGCGCGGCTAACTAATACATATGTATTGCGAATTGTGTGCTAAATGCCCCACACTTAAAACTCTATGTAATTCGCAACGAAGAAATTGCAAAAGAAAAATAGCGAAAATCGAGTTTTACATTGGAACAATCAGCGGAGTTGGTGCATTTATGGCTGAGTTTGAGTGTTGATGTTCGTTCACAATACACACAATCATACACCAAACAATATAGACGCGTAGTTTATTGAACTAAATGTATACCATTTCATGCACAGAAAAACATTCAAATCAAGGCCCATTCGCTCTTTTATGATGCTTCCATATTCATTATAATCTAATAAAAATATTGGTTCATCATTTCAATCGAAAAATTACTGCATAAAATATAATAAAAAACTTGTGGTTTGTATGAAATTAAATACGCTCTTGCCAGTCCGCTGTTTTTCCCCTTTGCTTTTGTTTTATGTGCATCATTGTTACCAGTTTACAATACTGCATAATAATTTTCCCGATCATTTGTTTTTACGTACAGTGTTAGTTTTGATCAGTTCAATCTCTCTCTTATTCTTGATCAATCGAACATTTGACGCATTTGTCTGAAAATGGCACAACTATGAATTATCTGACAACAACATGCATTAGCTTCACGCAAGTAAAAAAAGCGGTTATCTACAATTCTCTTTTCCATTAGCCGGCATCGAGTCTTAAGTACTGGTTTCCATTTTCTTTAGTGCAAAATTTGTTTGATATTTTCCGATGTTTCTATACATTTAAAAGTGTGTTTACAAATCGTACGAACTAATGATATTTAACGATCTTATCAAAATGGAATTGTCATCCTCTTTTCATTCCACCAAAAATGTCAAACAAAACAGAATTACGCATATGTATTGTCTTACAAATCTACTCTAAAAATGTTTCTTGTTGCTCTTTTATGTGACCTACTTGAGTGCGAGAGAGAGAGAGAGAGGAGAGATAATGAAATGAATCTGAACTGTACTGGATGAGTGATATTCTCATCTTTATGCGACTTTTTCCGTAAATGTGTGTTCAGTATAAGCCTTATTTGCGCGATATGTTCTAGAGTGTTTGCTAATGCACTTCATTGAAACATGCTCTTTTTACGCAAAAAAAACACGGTATACAATCATCATAATGTGCTGTTTCTGTTTACTTTTCTACGACCACGGCTGTGACAAATAAAATATGAGAAAGAGCGGTGTTCAGTGCTAGGCATTATGTTCACACAATGCAATCACTTCGAGTGGATCTTTTTATTCTCGGTAGAAGCACGTACAGCGGACGAACGTATTCATTAATGCTTTGTGATAAAACTGTATTCGAATTGCATTCGTTTGCCTGCAGTGCATGAAACGCTTCGTCACACACAATTCGTTCTCTTTATGGTCTAAAATATAGAAAAACGGTCTTATAGTATTTCACCGCATTTCTTCCTTTCTCTCTATCTCAATTCGCATTGTACGTTTCGAAAATAGGTGTGAAAACGTAGATTTATTTTTAGAACAACAATGTGAGATTTGGAATGCTTTTAGTCGGCATTTTTGTCATAAAAACGGGCGATTCACGAAATAAAATAGCAGATTATTATAAGTCACATCGCATGAAAATCTTTCACCGATTTATTCGTATGGCTGTCACTGGATTCGTTTCATTCACAAGACAACAGGAAACTCGATATTACACATGTTCCCATATCGTCATGCCATTAAAATAGTGCAAGTGAATCGGATAAGAAAAATGATACCAATTGTGTGAACAAAGGAAGTTCAGCGGAAAACGAAAAGTGAAACTCTTATCCGCCTTCAAAAATATAATTTGATAGAATGATATCCGAAATGTACCGTAGCATTGACAATTATGAAATCCCCAAGCGGCAGTACATGTAAAAACAATGAGTCATAAATCGTGGATGCGGGGAGCATTTAGACGATGCCGGCATGCATATGAGTAGTAAGAAAGTCAAGGATAAATAATAAAACGGTCTTGAGTAGAAGACAAAGCAATTGGGATAAGTCTCAGTTGTGTTATTGAATATGCCTCGCACAGTAGCAATGATACAAAAATTTTCCATCATTTTTCAAATTAAAGCGTAATAAAGAAAAACGAGCATTTTCTTTGATAAGCAAGATATTAAGATTATTTAGCAAAAACGATACAGAAAAAATAGCGATCGATCATGTTCGTGCGTTCAAATAAAACAATATTCGAACAGAGGAACTCGTTAATAATTACATTGCAGATGATCGAACGAGTAGGAAACCAAGGTGAATGAATCGAAAAAAACACGTACCATTATTTTAGTATAAGTTACTTCACCGGATGTTTTATTAAATGCACAATACTTCAATCTCGAATAATATTTATATATGTATATTATTTATTTGTTGCATTTAATTTCAGTTTACTGCTGTTCATTCACAGCGAACACACTTATATATTGAAAATGCATTTTTTAGGCTTCCAAATTCGTCTATTGTTCTTTTTTTTTTTATTACTCGAATGTCACCAAAATACATGGAACAGTAAATGTTTTGTTGAACTATGGAAATTCAACTTGATGTAATTATCACAATTCTATCACTGAATCTAAAATAAAGTACGTGTTCGTTATTTCAAATGTACAAACAGCACTCTAAATCTCACTTATACGTTATGAAAAATACAAAAAAAAAAAAATATATCAGTCTTATCGACGAATGAAATCTATATATTGTTCAATTTGAAACGAAAAATGTATTCACATTGAAAATTTTAACCCCACTTTACTATTTCATTCTTATATTCTAAATTTCGTTTTGTTTCGACTCACATCAAAAAAGTCATTTTTCAAACGCCGCAAACGAAGAAATTACTAAATTAAACTACACTGTAATAGCATTATGGTGTTTGTTCCGAACCACATGAACACGATCACCATTATTCATTACAAATCCCAATTTGAGCGATTTTCCCAAAACAATAAAATGCGGTAGCCATAGATTGTTTGGAGTATGAGTGAATGACACATTATCTACATGGTTTTAGCCTCACCAACATCAATTCATGTGTGCTCAAACGTTGTGCTATCGTATGGTCTATTATTCATCACGGTATTACGTAATTTGGAGCTGATTCTTGGAATGATTACTTTCATGCAAAAAAATATACCCAATTCAAGCAATAAATTGAATTATTATTCATTAGAAATTTCGATGAAAAACAACGCTTGTGTAAATGCAAACATTTTACATTATATTTTAAACATTGATCAATTTAAAACTTTTGAATTGATCTGTCTTTCATTCAGCTCGAATTGAATGCGTCATCAATTTATTAATTTTTTTTTCAATAATAAAAAAATGTAGCAAAAAATATGGATATGGTGATAAATGATTCAAATTCGAGTGAATGTTTGTCGAAGAAAAATTTTCTTGATAAAACGATAATTTGTTATGAAAAAAGCAACAAAAATCGGTGAATAATGAAATATTTATTACAACTTGTTCATGCAAGATTTTTCAATCACAATATCATTCAATCGCATATTGCAGCGTCGAAACTTGAACATCTGAAATTGCTTTTTACAAGTGTCTCTCAAGTTTTGACTCATAGTTTCCGTTTCAAATCCAAAACATTATTGTAATTCACGTTAAAATGTATAGTTGATAATGAGAGGGAGACAGCGAGCGGGGCAGAGGGCGAGAGAGAGAAAAAGCGTATTAAAACATGTCCGTTATATGAAACGAGGCAATAATTTTACTAGGCACCGTTAAAATCTTATGTTGCCCATAAAAAGCGAAAATTGCAACAGCTAATGTACAATCATTTCAATATGCATGCGGATATTTTCTGTCACTGACAATTTCACATGTTACTACCATTGTTTGCCCTTTTTATTGCCATAACACTTTTTGCGCTTGTGTATTTTACGTGCATTTTAATATACCGTGATGAATCCAATTATATATACTTATATTATATCACAGTGCGATTTTTCAATGACATGCGACCGATCGAAATTTACCGTGTATAATAAAATTTGTTAACGGCTATACAAATATTTAACAAAGATGTTCATTAAACTGAGCTCTTTCTCCGCATATTTTGACTTTTAAGCATCTAAGCAAAAGCATTGGATAAAACAAATGATCAATTAATGCACACACTTCCCCCTCTATCAAATGCAACGTTTAAAAGTAGTTCTCTTCTACTTCTATCGCTACTTTTTCCCATATAAGCGCATCTTTCAGGTGGAACACTGGCCTAATACAGTTAAAATGCATTTAAATTAACAATGTTCTCTTTTGTTGCTCTTCTTTCACATTTAAAATTCAACATGTGTGAATAGTAATTAATTTCTGTTTATTAGAATTATGCAAAACGTCTTCAATATCTGAATACCGCATTCACTACAGTTAGCCAGTGTGCACGCGTTTTAAGTTACGCATTCGCTTTTCTCATTATACAATTGCAAGTTAACCGAAACGTAAACAAAAGCAAATTACGTATTTTCTAAACGAGCCGCCGAATCCATTGAAATGAATATTTACTTTGTTGAAATATACTAACCTGCATTCATATGTTCAATCTTTGCTTCATAATTCAAAAAAATGAATCGGAACGCTCTTAAAAATGAGGAATCAACCATAATCTGTTATCAAATATTAATGAAAACTGTCATTTTTTGGGCGTCCATTGCATTTCATTCGCCAAAGTTTTTGAAGCAAATTTAAAAAAAAATGGAAGCAATTTTATATAATTTTATTTATATTTATTATTTTGGACGTCAACGAATTTTATACAAGTAAAAGTATTACGATTTGAAATGAATTATGTTCGGTTGAATGTTTTAAAAAGAGTATTGCTTGATATAGTGTCTACGTTTTTCAATATTTACCGTAACTTTCCCTCGATTTTATTCGCATTCAATTATAATTGCATTGAAATGGAACGTGAAATAATGGAACAAAGCCTCACGTTTTAATGGGGCGATTTTTCAACTTCGTTAAATGTGCGAGTGGTCGATTCGATTTTGACGACGGTTTGCTCTAATTCTGTATTCTTGTCTATTTGCAAGCCCCATATAGGAACTCTGCAATTTATTGTTTTTTTAGGGTTAATGGAATATGGTGCCTTAAGCGTGTGCGCGCACGACAGTTTGTCTGAAGGTCCGTGAAGTATTGTTTGTGCTCAATCAGAATTCTCTATCCAATTTCAAACCAAAACGTTGCTATCAATACGCAAGGATATATCCAACAATAATCCTTTAGCTAATATTAACTGCACGCATATGCTAAAAACTTGCAAACAGTATCGTTTGCATGCACTCATTTTTGCGTGCAAATGATGAAGAAAAAAAGTGGCGCGCTTGCGAGCGTTGCACCCAAGTGAAATATGAGTGAGCTAGTCTCGAATCAAGTCATGACCATTGCGTATGCAATACATAATGCGACATTATTTAAATAAAAGTTCGACTAAGAGATTGAATTGCAATCAACAAACCAACCCAATTTGTTCGTATGCAGAAGAACGGCACACACAAACCATTACAGTTCGAATCAATTCGAGTGGAGGTTTTATCGCAGTAGCACGAGGACAATGTAAACCATTAAACCAATAGGGAAATGGAACTATGTTTGAAGTATAACATCTAACAATGAATATTAAATGAAAAATGCGCGCGACACGAACAATGAAAAATGGGAATCATTCGAAAGCATGTGGCGTCGGTTAGGTGCTTCATTTGAAATGTACTGAACGACTTTTATTATAATAGTCTATTAAAGCATTGAGTCAATAAATTAGGTTTTAGCTAGACGAGCGACCCTCGAAAAAGGTAACACAAAGACGATTTTATGTTATTTTCCGTATTCTTCTGACGCCACTGAGACCGCCACATGCTTAGTGTTACGTTTTCTATTTGTGCTGAAATGGTAGAAATTTGGAAAATTTCAGCGTTAAAAAAAGACACCTTTGACATGACGCCGCCCTGGCTGCACAACTGGCGATTAGAACCAAGAAATACCAAGGAAAATTCAAAACAAATTACAGCAATCATTGTGCATAAAACCTGATGCCGCTTTATGTGGCTGAAACACAGTTTCGTTTATTGAATGCCAGTCTATCAAACGAATATTTGTTCGCAGCAATTATTGCCTAATCACCTTGTCAATTTGTAATGTTCTCATGAACAGAACAAGAAATGAATAAAATAAGATTTTGCATTTTGATATAAATGTTATTGATTTTTTCTTCGGAATCGAAAGATTTGATGTTTTCAATCAATTTTGAGTGGGAAAAAACTTTATATCTTTGAAAATTATATAGAATTTTTCAGTGAATTTCGGAATATAATTTCCAATTTTACGATATGTATATTCAAAAGCATCACTTTGGATTTGAAAGTTAATTTTATGTTAAGAAAATGTACGCTTGTCATTGTCGATGTTGATGATGTTATAGCTTTTTCATCCACACCTTCGCATTAGTTATATTTCAAAACAAAAATGTTAACCAACCAATTATTAACAATTACTCATCGGATAAAATATTCTTCTTCTTTCGTTTTTATATTTTTTCATTGACCGATGAATCCGTGTGAGTCAGAATAGTTTTTGTGAAACTAACTTTTCGTATTAAATATCGGTTCATTTACGAAAGTTTCCGAATAAAGTTAAGCTAATCCAATAATTAAATAGTATCAGTAAACACAACAGAAAGTTGCAAACATGCTCTACTTATGTGTGGGACGTTTAAAGGGAACTGTATCATTCATATAACTCAATATTGTACAACAGATGGGTGGATAGAACTAAGTGTGTGCATCTGCAATTCTGCAAAGTGTTAACACCATTTTATGGCACACTTTTCTAAGACTTTCTCTGGAGTCTGTTCTCATTACACGTTTTTTATCGAGCCATTATTAATGGCTAGTAAAAGATGGTCATACTTTGGTGTAATTCAAGAGTCAAAACGTCAAATGAGTCGCTTTACAACGAAGTTTTCTCATACAATTTTCGCTGTTTTCTATGACAGCATTCCGTTTAACCAAACATTTTCATCACGCAAAGCTAGCACGTGTTTATGAACGCAAACTTATTTGAATAGCGTTTAATATACAAAATGTTAAATTGGCGGGATTATTTTAAAAATGAATGATGATGAATCATTTGTTCGTTGAAATATTCATTTTAGGTGTATAGAAGTGAGTGAAGCAAGCTGAAGACGAATTAATAATTACTTAAACACTGAGCCCTATCTGATTCATGCTCATGGTATACGATAGCAAGTCAAGCATTAGTATTTGTTGTTTCTGTTGTTCTCTGGTGTACTCTTTATGATTGGACTGTACTTAATTCTCAGATTTTTGTTATTTGCGTTTTCTTTCTCAATTTTTACGCTATCGTTTACTTGTTGGCCTGATGTTGGTCTTTATTGAAATAACTGATTTGATTCAAGTACATTTGTACTCGGAAAACAACAAGATATATCAGTCATGAGTGTTTCAGAAACATTCTCACCGAAGCAAATTGCTAATAGCAACTTAAATGTTCATACATTGCTGAAACCACTTGCATTGTTTCTTCTTGTGAACGAATGATTGTCCTCATTCGGGCTTAGCTCTATAAGCAAAATAAAAAGCTGTGCCATTATTGCAAAAGCAAAATAAGAATATAAAAATGATTAAATATGATTCGCTGAGTTATTATGAAAGAGTCTATAAAACTCACCAACTTTTCTGAAAAATACCATTCTAATTGTCATATGCCGCGCAAATCCACAAACATTCAAAAATCTGATGATTAAGGGACACGTGATTTGTACAAAGAAAGTGTTGTTTGTAAAGATAAAAGTCAAAACTTTGTCTGATTTTATTTTGAAGATGGGGCAGCTATTAAATGGTAGATAATAAAGTTTATTCAAATGATATTACGTTTAAGACTGGCACGAATGATGCGAATGTTTACTCTACGTTTATATTTCGAAATTAAACAAAAAAATCGTCTCATTATTATCCGAAGCCGACAATTAATAGCTGCAAATTGAAAGTTCTTCTGAGTGAACGCGAGCAATTCTTGAAAATTATTTTCCTGCTGATTGATGTCGGAGAAGAGAATATTTTATTCATTATACAAAGGACAATTTAAATTGTTGAAAGCGTTCATATGAAGCAAATTGATGTATACATAATTTTATTTAATGAGTAAGGGTTTAGTTTATTATTTTTAGTTGCTGCTGAAGATGAGTCAAGATCGTTATTCAATAGTCTCTTGTTTGTGCACTATATACAATTCAGCGAGGAAGTAGTCACTTTTATACTATGCCATGTGGCAGCAATTTAAAAACGCATTCGAATGCTAGTAAAAACTCGTTTGAGAAAATAGTGTTTAGTTAAAATTCGTGGAAATTATTCCTTTCTTTTTATTTTGAGAACCGTGAAATTTTGGTGCCTACAGACAATATATCATTTATAATTGTGTTTGATGCTAATTAAACATTTTATTGGTTCAAAGCCACGATTTTTTACCAACGCCTAATCTAATATTTGTGAAGCTAATTATTCTACTTGAGTTTGCTACATATTATTCAATCTCGCAATCATCGAAAAAAGGTTTAAGTTTAAATATTAAATGGGCACGAAACTTATAATGCTGGTTAGCATTTATTGATCAAAATTTAGGGCCTCGATATACTTGAATTAAATATATAAATTCCAAGAAAAATAAATAATTTCAATCACATTCCACCCAATCAATTCTGTAACTAACTCGAACAATATCAAAAGTACACAACATACAGGCAAACAGTAAACAGTTATTGTTGATTATATCAATATGAAGATGATGTATTTAAGCAATGACTCAGAGCTTAGAAATTTGAATGAGATTATAGAATTAACGTCGTTGATCCTTCTCTTCCGTATCATATATGCAAGTACATCTTAATATGAGCAGTTAAAATTGAATTCTCAAGCAGAATTACTTATATTCATGTGTGCTGCGATGTGTTGTAAGATATTGAATAGAGTTATTTGTGCATTGTTTTAAAAATATGAAGTCATTCGAACGTCAGCATCAATTTGTGAGCAATTCGAACGTCAGCTCCAATTGATTCCACCGAACAAAGTCGCAACACATTTTTGAAATACCAACCATTTCACGATTCTAGAAAATGAAAGCGAGTTATCTCATATGTTTTAATATCAAAAGTTTCCATAAACAAACAAAACGTGCAAAATCACTTTCGCTCTTTGTAGATTCAATTCGATCAAATCGAATTACGCATGGTAAATTTATGTTGTGTTCAAATTTAATAAAATATTGAATTACCAAACGATTTCACCCCAACATTCGTTTCGGTAGTATAATAATAGTGGTCCTTCATTTTTTCCACAAATTTTGTGCATTCGGAAGTTAAAGCGGCCATTTGGCTGTCAATATGCGCCGAAATAAAGAAGGAGATTGAATGAAGCAATTTTAATTGAAAGGAATGCCGCAACAATGATTAATTTGATATTCATAAATTCGAGTTTATGATAAAAGTTTTAATTTTATTTTGGCTTCTTATGTTATAGTATTGTTCAGCTTTCGTGATTGCTACGAACAACTTCAATGAATATTCGGCTGATTTATTTTAGTCGAATGCAATTTCGGTCAGTCAATTCGAAACATGTTTTCGAAACATCGTCCCAGGAAGTTTTTCGTGATTTAATCACATATCGAATCATCAATACTTAGAAATTGAATCTGAAACTAATAATAAGATGAGTAATGTGTATTCTGAGCTGTTCATTGTTTGGGTTCACCCGTATTCATGCTAATATGAATTTCAGTAATTCCCATTCGATTAAAGTTTGATCATTTATTCAATGGAATTAGCTACTAAACGCATAGTCTCATGTCTCGTCGCATTGTTGTGCAATTATATTGATGAATACTAACACGATTTCCATGCTCATGACATACAACTAATTGGTATTACTTACACCCCGCAGCATTTCATGCCCAACGACGAAAACATAATGGTCTGAAAAAAGAAAATACATAACGAAAAATCCAGCCAAGATTATTATATTTCTCATTTGGATAATTCATTTATGCGATTCGGATAAGTTGAGTGTATAGCTCATAACACTGTCGCTATCACGACTATCAAATCTAATCAACGCTGAAATTGAAATAAAACCGTCTGCAATATCGCTGTTATAATTTATTTTCTTATTCAGTTGCAATTCAAAGCATTTCCATCATCATTTTAAATGTGTCGAAATATTCCGAATTTGCACAGAATAATATTTTTCATAAAACCATAAAATTCAAAACAACGATTAATATCCAACCGCACAGTGAATAATTTCATCCATGTAAATGTCATTGATTACAGTGCACACAGAGTCTGAAGTATGCAACAACAAATTTAATTATTAAAACAGTAACGAGAACATCCGCTGTTTTTTCCAACAAAAGACATCCAAGTCATTTAATTGCACTCCTAGCTGATACGTTTATTTCAATTTGTTATGTTCTTCGACTTTAATCAAAATTTGGGTCTGGTTCAACATTCAAATCCAATTTCAGTCCTCACTTCATTAACATTTCAACCAAAAGTTCGATACGATAGGAAAGTGAGATCCTGCAATCCCTTTAGAAATTAAGCGATTCTTCGAACCGAGCCATCGTTTACTCAAGATAAAACTATGATCGTGATATCAATGTTAATATCATTTCTCACTCAGTTCCTGGAGCAATGTTGTCTTCTATTATTCTCGCATTTAGATCAAAATAAAGTTGAAAAAAAGAGCACATCAATTTCTTGATTGTCTGGTCCAAAAATATTCGTCGTTTTACGGAACAATGTCACGAATAACAATCAGGCAATTTATTGTTTGGGCGCGTTAAACTCATTGACTACACTCATTGGCTCAATGGAAAATGACCATCTCCAATTGTCAAATATATTATGAGATACAAAGATGAAAATGATTGCCATTATTTGTATTGTGAATGAGATCAAATTTAGAATATATCACCATACGAACATACTGAAAATGCTAACAAATGCTGCATATAATATAATTTACGCAATAATGCCCATTCAAGACATGGATAGACGGAGGAAGAGAGCTAAAAAAATACTGATACACATTTTCATTATCAGAAATATGGCTAAAACGCGAATTTTAGTGAAGCGTGTAGTATTTAGTAGCTCATTTCTACCATTTAAACGATTCGTTTTCTCGAAAAGAAGGACCATAAATAAACCGAAACGTTTAAAGCACTACTTAATTTTTCATGTCTCATTTTAGTTGATATATTTCATGGTAACATTCGTAAGGAACATACATAGCTGAATTTATTCATTTGTTAAAATTTGCGTTCCATACGATATTTTGACTGGAAATATCACTACAAAAGGGCCACTCCGGCTTATCTCGGAATTGAAAATGAAATTAAATGTGTGAAAATCATTCGCCTTGCGTCATTTGAAAACCGACAAAACAAGAAGACCTAAATGAAAATTAATGGGAAAGTGTGTAGGACAACGTATTCAGAATTTAAATTGGTGGAAATGGAACTTCCGTGCATCGACGTTTCATCTCCTCGAGTCCCAACACAATTATGGATTTTACGTTTGAAAGCATGAAAATAACCTGAAAATATGTGCCTAAATGTCATAGTGAAAGATGTTGAATACGCAATGATCGAATCAATATACCAGTTAATTAAACAAAAAGAAATGTGTTCAAAGAGAAGGCGGAATTTTACAATACTACTAGATCGCAAACATATATAAAAATAAATGTATGCAATAAGAAAACCCAAAACCACAAACTAAATTATCGAAGACCCTAAAAATGTATTCCATTTTTGAAAGTCCTTTATTTTGAGATCATGCTGGCTCGTTTAGCTCTTCGTATAAGCTCAGGCTATTTTAATTTGACGCTACATCGAATCGACATCGCAATGATTCTGTGAATAAAAATAAGATTTTAATGAATAGCTTCAACTTCAATCTTAATTAATAGCGATTAATTGTCCTCTTCAAATGGGGCTCCCAATACATTTTGTCTGTTTGTGTCGTAAAATTATAATCGCATCGAACAAATTGAGAACAATAAGCCAACTGATTGTCTGAGCAAATGGTTTCTAAATATTTGTCGACTCAGTGAAAATGGAGACAGTTTAAATAGACCGCAAATGAATTATAATAAATATTATTCCAGTGTAATTTTTTTAGAGTTTTAGAAATGTATAATATTCATCGTCTTCTTTAACATTCAAAATTCGCAAAAGTCTAATTACACAGATCTAATTTGGTAGACAATTTATAACAGCATTTAACTTTCGAAGGTGGTTTTCACGCCCAAAATATCATACTAAAGAGTGTGTAAAATTCAACATTTTACCAAAAGTTTTCTATTCGATAAACTCATTTTTACCTGATTTTTCTCTGATTGGCCTATTGCAAATTTTATTATAAAAACTTTGAATTTCCTTTTTTGAGTTCTCAGAACAAAATAACAATGTACATTTCCAAAACAAGCATGAGATGTGTTTCAGCGGACTTGAAAAAAGCAAAGAATAAAATAACTTTACTGTTAGACACATTCGTTACATGCTTCAAGCGCTCAACCGCATCGCAATCACTAGCCAAAAGTTCCACATCAAAATCGAAACAACAAAAGCAACTAACTTAAAAAAATGCTAGCTTAGTTAGTTTGATTCTATTCGCCGAGCTTCGTTTCATTGTCATGCACAACGCACACATACGCGCATTGCTCTAGTCGTAATAGGTTCGAGATTTGAGTGAAACTATAGCTTTTGTTTCTCTCATGGTGAACCTCACATGAGTTCAACGTATTCCGACATATTTTCTCTTCTAATTGTAATTACAGTAATATAAATTGGATTTTCGATTTTCCGAAATTCTATGCTGTGTGCCATCCAACTGAAAAACGAACGAAACAATCTAAGCTAAATACGTTAGAATGTATAGGTTCATGTGATGTCGAACTTCTTCTTTGCAGAGGCAATCATTTAAAATCGTTACTTTTTTTGGCTTTCTCGTTTCTTGCGCACACTGTTGCCGCAAATTACACGGTATTGTAACTGTTTCATGAAAGGTAATCACAATATATACTCGCGCGAGAGATGAACAGAATGAACGAAGGAAAGATCGACGCTTGTGATTGGTCTTTCAGAATTCAGAAATGCCCTACACGAGAAGCCATCGAAAAAGAGAAAGAGTAGAAAACACACCAACAGTTCAGCAAGTATAATAAAATCCGTGAGGACCCATTTGATGGCTAAAAATGAAACATCGGTCGATCGGTCGGTCAGAAAACACATATTTTAGAATCAGAACAACGAATATTCATTCGATGGCCCCAGGCAGCTTTCTCTAAGTATTCCTAATGCTATAAAATCTTTCGATGAATGGTGTGTACGTATTAAATTCCATACAAACTGAATTGGATCGAAATCATATTTGACGCGCTTTTGTGTCGGTTGCTAAGTGCCAACATGCGAAACCTGCTCACATCTACTTTTTGCTGCGTCTACATTTATTTGAACATCAATTCAGTGTATTTGCTTATGTCGATGCTATAAAAAAACGGAGCCCTAAAAATAATTTTATTCGTTATGTGTCTATTTAGAATACACCTCTTTATTGCTTGTTCCATCCTAAATTTTATTGATTGCTTCACATCTCTGACGAATGGCGCACATCTTTCGTATAAATAACTGAGCCAATTTTATTTGTGCATTGTATTTTCAAAGAATTTGCACAACGGATCCAATATAACGGACGAAATTCGAATAGATTGTGATGAAAGTTTCATTTCATCTTGTAAGATCTAAGTTGACTTACATTATAAAGTTAAGTTTTGGTTTGGGACATTCCACTATTTTAAGAATTTTGCTTTGTTTAAACAGCCATATTTAATCATTTAAATATAATAAATAATAATTCAATTTTATTTCGTGCCACCTTTCGGCTTTAATCCGCTTTCTATTTGAATTGAGACACATTTTCGACTTTGGGAATTTTGATTCTTCATTTTATCATATCATACTCATATGTTATTCAATAGTAAGAGTGTATTGATCTCGGTATTTTTCTTTTCAATGAGAGCTTTGTTTCTTTCAATATTCATTATATTAAATTCATTACGAGTTTCATCACAAATCTGGTAGATAAAAGACCTACAAATTTGTATGAGAAGCACGATGGAAAAAGAATAAAGGTGCATCACTTTGAATGTGAATGAATCTCAAGCAATCCATTTAGTGAAACTTAATTGAATCATAAAAGTTTGTTCTATTGAATTATTGTGGCCTTGGCTGTTTTTGTTTTTGTTTTATTTAGATTATTCAACCACATTTCAATTCAACTGCGAATGATTTTGAATAAACAACATGTTTTGATCGTTTCAATTTGACGATGCTAAATGAAAATTGTGTGGTTATGAGTAAATGAAATCTATTTCGAAATACTCTCTGATTCCGTAAGTTATTAAAAAAAAAAAAATACGATCTTCACGCGAATCATATTGGCGTTGATTGGATTAATTTTCTTTTTCATATGCATCATTTCCGCTCATAGGTTTGTCCCGAACAGATGCAAAATCCTCAAGTTGTGTGCGATAGTTCCAGGCTGTGAGTCGCATATCGGGTTTTCTCTTTTGTTTCTTCCAAAATCAATCTAGTAAACAATATTAGGCATTCCAATCAATTTGATACCGTTGGTTAATTTTATCAACTTTTTATGTGAGGCGAAATGCCGTACCGACTTATTATTTTTCACGTAGGAAACGACTGGTTTTTTTTACGTATTTTAAAAATAGTTTCTCGTCGCTAAATTCCAATGTCTATTTTCGAAATCGTGCCCAGAAACGTAGCTTAAGGGAATGAGTGAGTGTTTGATTCACAAGCGATTGAAATCATATAATCGTGTTGATTTCAATTTATCCAAATATATCATGTAAATATTTTATCATTATTGACGCGCTTTCGATATTCTAATGGCGTTGCAATACTCTATTTGTGCTGTGACTTGAGATTTTAAGTGGAATTTGCCCGCTGATAACACATTTCGCATTGAAATGTTCAATAAAAATTCAGTCAAGTAGCGTTCAAGCGGTTTTTTTGAATAAGTGATTGAGTTACAACACCAGCGGAGGCTATGCGCTCAGTTCATATTCAAATAATCGTCTAAGATATAAAATGGGGAGTGCTTTTGTATTATTATCACATGTTTCGACGATGAATAGTACAGTATAAATGGTGTGGTACGTATGGAAGCTAACGAAATGAACAGCAACAATCACGATGCTGTTTCGCTTTCAATTTGCGCGCAATATTTTTCGATTTTCATTCTCATTTCGATTTCAGTGGAATGTGAAAAATGTTTGTACAACGATCATGACAATGATATGTGAGATTTTGCGCGCTTCAATGCCCACTGGCTGTTGATCGCTAGTGTACCTTTTCAAAATCATACTTTAATAAATAATACAGTTTTCTGCTTTCATGAATTGAATGAAAGAGTGCAAAAAAATTTCAAACGCCATTTAAATGGCGATCTACGCAGTTTAACCGAGCTCTTTACATCGTAAGCGCGAACCGTAGTCATCGAGATAATGGGAGCGAAGGAGAGAAATCTCTATAACCATTCGTTTTATATTTTAGTGTGGCAAACAGTCTAGATATTTACATCAAAACAAGTAACTTCTTGCGTACTGATTTTTGTCGCATGTTGGTTATCATAATTTGCTACTCTCCAACTCTATGAACGAATCATTTTTTTTTATGATATTCATCACAATCGAAATTCGATGGAAAACGTAAATATTTTACACGCATTAAGTTGATAAAATTCAGTTGATATTAAATATTTCAACCGATTTTTTGTTTCCAATAAATTTGCTATGCAGAAAGTTTTGAAGTATATTCTGTTTGGAATAAAATCACGGAATTTTCTAAATTATGAGACTATCAAGAAAGTTATTCAACAAAGTTTATTTTAATTTGTCATACGATATTTGACAAAGTTCATTTTACGATATTTGCGTAAAATCAAATCCTTAAAAAAATATTTTTTTTCCGTTTCAGGTTAATATAATATCTACTTGAACCAAGATCAAAAGGCGAACTCCAAATCATTGCTATGTAAGTTGAATAAATTGCAGTTCATCGGTTCTTCCTCAAGAAATATCAATATAAAATAGAATTCAGTTCATCCAAACTATATTTTTGGCAGTCATAAGGAACTGCGTTGGAATATAATTTATAGGCTCCATACTTAAAATACGAGTTTTTGCGGCAACGCATCAATTGACTTCCGATTTCAATCAAAATGTGATAAGCTGTCAAGGAACCTCATATTACCAGCCCAAAAATATTTTGTTTACAAGCATAACAAAGGCCATTTAAAATCACTCTAAAATTTGTCATTAGATTGGATTCTGTTTTTTTTTTATCACATTGATTACACAGATTGAGCATAATTCGACAATGAGATCTTATTTAGTCTAATTTGTAATTCACATCAATTTCTGTCACCATAAATACATTTATAGTGTTGAATGAATGGTGCCGCTACTAGAGTACATCATGTTTTCGCCATTCTATTGCTCAAAATTAGTTAAAATGGCAAAAACCAGGACATTTTTGAGAATTTTCTTCTTCTTCATTTTGAATTGATTTTTATCAATGAATATAATCATTTCGGTTGACCAAAGTAGTGTACAACTGTTAGCCTCTGCTAATTTGACAGCCGAGTTGAACATTGATTGGGAAGAAATATGAGTAAATGGATGAGCAAGGGTCGTGATGATTGTAGAATACACCGATGTGGCGATACCATCAAAATGCTAGAAACATTCGAGTTCAAATTCAATTTTGAACTTAGCCACAAACACCGTACGTTCATGTGCGTAGAAAGAATATGTGTTCTTTCATCGCTCATATTATGAAGCCGATGATTACATATTGGAATGCTCGTGCGCTTTTTGCTTAACTGATTTTGGTATTCATGCTCGAATCGGTAATCTGAATACTTGACATCATACACCCATAATTTACACACAATCTTGTCACAGCCGCTAATCTCATGCATATTCATAATACGTTCGAACCGGCATTGTTATCTTTCGATACGCGTTTGCCTTTTTTCATCATATATGGTGGGTGCTTCCGGAAAACCAAATTATTATCAATATCCAAACATTATTTCGAATACAGCCGCCGTCTTCGACATCAAAGGATTTTTCCAACTTGTCTATATTCGTTGTCATAGTCAATATGTCCGAACTATTGACTAACACTGCAAGTAAGAAAGCGTGCGTACATTCAGGCAGACAGCCGGCGAAGCTGGTGCACACGTACCCACAGCATAGCAAACTCTTATATACTCATTTGGCATATACGAACCATGAGTTTTATGGTTTTCATTAAAACCGTTAAACTTTATTGGTTCTATCTTGTTGCTATGCCATGAAAGCATGTTCTTCGATCGATTCATTTTTCGTACTTCCGCAATCATGCAATGAAGATAAAATTGACTTTCGGGTAGTTTAGCGAATGAATACTCAAAAACAGGATGCGTCACACATTTTCAAATGTTCATGCAACAAACTATGAAAAAGGCAGTTTGGCTGTCGTGATCGATAAAAACGAATCATTTTGAATGCAATGAAATTTTAATAGACGAATTTGTTACGCAAAACGAATTTTCAATGAGTTTTTTAAACATCACATCTAATTTCTTTTAATTTTTTTTTGGTACTTGAACGATCGGCTCTCTCCTCCTTTCTAGACCCAATCGATTTTATAGCTTTAACTCTAAGTTCAACAAAAAAAAAAAAAAATCAATATAGTCAATGAGTGCTATTCACTAATTTTACGCTACGAGTATATAAAATTTTCGTTTCATTAGAATTTTGCATTGAAAATAGGCGTGAAACACGCACAAAATCGAGAATGTTTATAATAAATTGGCCTTATTGACGAAGTACTAAAACTGCTGCCAAGTAAACCCAGTTTAAATAGTAATAAAATTAATAGCCGGCTTTTTTTGTATACCACTCGTGAGTAGACAAAGTGTGACCGACGTTTTTATTCTCCATTTTATTTTCACTGTCAAGTTCATATGATATGAATCATATCATCATATATTTATCGAATGCTTAAAAGGCAACCACTAGATCATATTGTAGATACAACGAGAATTGAGACCTCAACTCAACATATGCCGCATACAATATTTATAATTTCTAAAAATATTTAAAAATATTGTTGTAAATGCTTTTGAAACGAGATTTTATCACATTTGCCGCTTGAACTCCAAATTATAAATACATTTATTCGTCAATTTGATTTCTCGAAGGGTTTGAAAATAATTAAAATTTATTTTCTTAATAAAATTATTTTTATTCGATTTTAACGACTTTTCAATAACAAAATAAATATGCTTGAAAACAGTTTATTTCTGAGTGTGTTCAAAATATTGGTCACCACACTCTTGTATGGTATGAAGTCATGAGAGCGTTTCTAAGCTACGATGTCGCACAATTATATTTCGTCGATCATTCGTACACATTTCAAAAGAAATTCCAGGCGATATGGAAAAATGTAAAGAATCTATAGAATGTATTTCAGTTCAATCCAAACAAATATTTGACTCGCACCAAACAAACTGCGATAGAAAATTGAGTACAAACAGACGTTAACGAGCGCTTACTTCTCTCTCTCTCTATCTCTCTCTCTCTCTCTCTCTCTCTCTCTCTCTCTCTCTCTATCTCTCAGAGATAGCTCTAGAATGATGAGCAACGGCAATAAACAAACGTACAGATATTATTTATTTTTTTTCTTGCACATATTTGTATTAGGCAGTTTCAAGTTCCAAGTTTACGAAATTTTGCTATTTATCGGTTTAGTCTAGTTGTTGTAGCTGTTGCCATTTGGCCTTTTGCCCTCCTTCGTTCATTTGTATTTTATTGTTAACAGATAACTCCTTCATTTGTTCTGTTTTCTGTCTACCTCTCAATCCATGCATGGGTTCTCTCATTTGTTTACTAAGCAATTCTTATTATCTTTCACTCAGTATCAATAGAACCAGAGCGTTCAGTTCTTTTCTTTGCTAAATGCTTCTATAAATACCAACCATTATCACTTGTCGAACGCACATTGCTCATATTGTGTATTAATATTTCCTTGCCATTTTTAGACATTCTTATCGAAGAAAAATAAACGCCAGTCTAGATAGCCAGTACGCGAAACTACCAACAAAAAAAAAAATACCTAGTTTGCAAAGTCACGATTTGTCCGTAAGGAGAAAATATGTTTTTGTCATTTTCACGCTGCTTATTTATCCAACAGAAAATGCTTTTCCACAAATTGACGGCCATGAAAATGAGACACATTTATACAACTCAATAAATAAATAAATAAAGAGATAAACATACATTCAAATCCACATTCATACAGACAAACTTAAAACAACACAGAGCGAAACAAGAGAAAAGTGCTCGACTTATATATATAATATGATGAGCGAAAAATATAAATGCAGCACATCAAATTAACAAACAAAGAAGCAGAACGACCGAACGATGTCAACCGAAATGAAACATATGGTTTCACAAATTCACTAAAAATACAGACCCAAATGTAATAAATAAATTAAAATTCGTTCAAAGTTGAAACCATTTTGAGCAGCAGCAGCACAGCCTAGAGCACAGCTAAATGTGAATTTTGGTGTCATGTGTTTGATCAACGATTTCGTTTCGCGTTTGTCGGAATATAAGTGAAGATGTCATTGATGCTAATGTTCTGTTCTCCCTAACTCGCGTTTCGCTGGAGATAAACTCTCAAAAACGAGAATTTCATATTCCTCTGTTAAATTCGGCTACAACACTGCTGCTGTCTCGTTCTTTTTCCCACATATGACGGACATGCCATTCCATTCCAGACCAATTTTATTCCAGCGCATCACTTTATCGTATAATTGAGTCGATGAATAATGAGGCTTTATTTAATTAAGTATATTTCTCCGAAAACACACATAATTCGCACACATCTTGGTCTCTTTAAAAAATAATTACAATTTAGCCTTGCACATTTACTACCAGCGTTAAGTGAACTAAATGCTCCGCAATATATAAGTATTGACGACAATAAAAACTGATTCCAGATCCCCTTGAGAGACATAAAAAATACTGTGTGATAAATAACGATGTAAACACAAAGTTTGTACCGAAAAAAAATGGAAAAATAAATTGAAAAAGAATATTTTAAAGAATTAAACAGAAGTTAGATTGACGGAGGCGCTGCTGTTCCATGCATTCTGCCCTCTGCGTCTTCACTGAAGCGTTTATTTATAACAGTGTACACAAACACGCAACATATGCGCGTATGGTTCGATACATGCTCAACTGTAATATTCCTTTGGAGGAAGTTTAAATTTCAACGACTCTCTATATATGTTCGTTAATTTGATTCAAAGGTCGTGAATGAAAAATGCATTTTGGCTGGATTCACTGGGGTCAGAAACTGGTAGATATTCATATCATACATAAAAATTGTGTGTGTGAAGTGTGTATATGTTCTAATCTTCAACGACACTCATTCGAGCGGCTAAAACAAAAAGAGCGTGTGCCCGGTCATATTGTATTGTGTGCTGAAATCAACCCGATGCCATGCAAAGCCAAATGCTAGTCATCGCATTTGCAATTCGATCGTCTATATTTCTTCTTGTTTTGATAGTGAGAGAGAGAGAGGGAGCGCGAGAGTGTCAAATGTTGCTCGTTTCACAAATGCATTAATCTACGTTTGACGTCGCTTAGCGGACTCCGCTTGACTCATACATTTTGCGGTGAAATTAAGATATAGTATTCGAATTAAAAAAAAAAAAAAACAGAACAGATATTCCAATGACCAAACCCGTAGCGAAGTAAACCCTTATATCTATTTCCCAAATTGGTGTGTGCATATTTATTTGTTTAGTTGCCATGCGAAACCATTTCTTTTTGAAAATTTCATTTTTACCGCCTATCTATCGTTCGCACGCGTTTTTGGCATTAAAACTTTACCGGCATACGACTTGGCGTCACATTGTATATACAAGTTGATTGTCAATCGATAAAAAGTCTCTTTCTCTCTCTGTCGGCCTTTTTATGTGGGTAATAAATAAAAATTCTCTAATATAATTTTGTTATAGTTATTGTGCATTCATCTATGTAATGCCATTATGGATTTTCGGTGTTTTTTAGGCCATAGTATATATATATCTAGAAGGAAAATAACTATTTGCGTATTTGATTCCATTTGCAAGCATTTGCATAGCGTTTCACAGTGCTATTGTTTTTGTCCTCGTGTTAATCCGTCTCATTCGTCAATGGCAGCGGCAAATGCGCATCAAGCGTCTGCAGACTCTGCAAGCATTTGCAGTCATTTCGTTCATTTATTACTCCCTAGGAATATTGTGTATTTTGGCAAAGATGAGTAATGATGATTTGATATCGATGGACATGAAGGCGTCAGTAACGAAGTATCATATAAAGATCACCACCTCAGAAACAATTGACCTTTCAATTAACCGGAAACGGGCAGCGTCATGACACATGGAAAAAGAGCAATATTCTGCATATCGAGATGCACACTGAAATAGTCAAAATGCGATATTTCAAGTGAACACACGTCTTCTAGGCCGGATCATAAACTTTCTATTATATTAAAATATGTTTGCCAATGCTCACGTAACTGTAATAACAGTATATACACAGAATAGCGAACGCATTCCTATCCATCAACGGGAAAATGTCTTATTTATTATTCATAATTTGTATTCAAGTCCCAAAAATTTATGATGCATTGGTTTGAAATGTTTGTATATTTGCTTTATGCGCATGTTTGTGAACGCGAGCACATGCACCGTTAGTACGTTTGAATCATCAACCCCTCATCCAATTGATGACTCAACCGATGAGTTTTCGCTCGATGAAATTATAGTCAGATATAGTTTTACTTCTTCTCTAGCACCAAAATTCTTAGAATATATGATATTTTCTCTGTTTCATTTCATCCTTATGACTTCCGTTTCGGGTTTATTAAAACACTGTTCAATCGCTTACATCTCGGTTATTTTAGTGCAGTTCGAAAATGACTTTTGAACCGACCTTCTATTTTACAAGACGTGTCATATTTGAGCATTCCTCAATCAACATAGCATTCTTCATTATTTTTTGGAAATTTACAATGTAAATTTTACATAAAAATGAAATCGATTCGATTTGGATATTAAACTGTTCTGAAACATTTGTTCCCATAAGCAGAAAAATTAATAAAAGCAGACATTTAGTATTCATGTGCATGTCAACTGTAAGTGGCAAACTGACACATCTCTGCATTGTAAAATAATAACCGGTTAAAGGACATCTTCTCTTCCGACTTGTCTTCACGCCACACTGAATGTAAATTGGATGTGAAAAAACGGGAAACTCATATTTGTTGATAGAAAAATTGAATGTGGAGTGTGTGTGTGTTTGGGACATGCAAGCAGTAAATATGGAGGGATTTCAACTAATGGCATTCGTAAAATGCATAAGCCTTCAAAATGAGATTCGAAAGTGGTTCACTATTGTATGCTTCTATTAAATACTTTGTGTAGTCATTCTTTTGTCGACACAATTTTCGCACAGTGACTAATGTCGCGACTGACATCCAATTATCGCACCGTTTAATGTCTTTCTAGGTAATAGATTACTTGAAATGTTATCATATTTTTTGTACTAGTGATAAAATTGAATTGCATTGCAAAAATGACGATAATAAGAGTTCGCTGTCGTGTGTTCAAAAATAAATAAATAATAAATGTACACATAAAATTAAAATGCTGTAAGAATTTGAGATTGAAATTAGGACGAAACACTTATCACCTAAAACCGGGGAACAAAGACAAAATTCAATTTTAAAAGACCGAAAACATGCAACAGCCATTTACTAGCATCGATAATGAATATAAAAGAAATTGCTGGGTAAAACGGAATGAAATGGAAAAATACTGGGAAAGAAAGAAAGAGACCCAAATACAAGTGCCTGCCTGCATCGGTACGACATTCAACAAAAAGAATATCATAATTCAAGATCACATTCAGCTGAAGGTTCACACGAATTGAACAGCAAAAAGAGAAGAGAAGGATAGCCAGCCACAACACACAAAATGAAATCGAAATTGATGAAAAGCAGAGACATTCTTCACTATTAACTACACCATTTAATAATATATAAATAAAAAGAAAACTGAAAGAGAGAAAAAACTAAACGATGTGTTCGTATCGAGGCGAATATAGAAATCAACAAATTAGCTGTGCATGTGTGCGTTCGGTTAGGGTGCGGTTGTCCTCCATTTACTAGCAGTAGCATCGCAATATTGTTTGTCATTTGTTGCATGAAATGCCGTTTATTTGGTTAAAATATTCACATATTGCCGAATGCATTCTTGTTCTGATGTCGCAGACAGCCAGTTTATAATGACAATAGAATTGCAGACTCTGGCCTAATCAATGAAATTGAGAATATGAAATGCTCAGCGAATTCCATTTGTGGTTACAACACGGACATTTTCAAACAGTGTGACATCTCATAAATAGATAGATAAAGCAAAAATGCTACGAAGGTTTAGAAACTTTCGACCGATCGTTTTGTAATCACTAAATTTATTTTCTCAATTTTGCCTGAACCTTAGTCTCCAATTGCACTATTCCAATACATACATATGTATTTACATCTATTCATAGTTTCTTCCTTTATTCTTTATTTATTTATTTATTCATTAAAAGGCATAAGAAAAAATACGACCGAAGACTACTGCATAAAAATGCCTGCCATCGCTTCACAATAGCTATGCATTTTATACGATTTTCTTTCGTTCTTGTATTTGTAGCCCCTTCCTTTGTAACGTACGCACATATTCACACGAATCTCTGTTGTTCATCCATTCTAGTTTCTTAATCACTTCAGCGTCGGCCGCAACATTCAAGTGCGTACACAATATACATTGCACATAAGTTGCCTACACGTTCGTCTTAGTGTACGTGTGATTGTGAGCGTAAGTGTAAGTGCATGTATGTATGTGTTGAACGAAATATAGTCTTCTTCGACATATTCATCGATTCGATTCAAAGCCGAACCAAGTGACCATAAAAGATCACAGCACATACTCTAACTGTATTATTACAGTGTCGATATCGCATGCAAAAGCAACGCAGTAGTCTGTTTAAAGAAATTTTCACTGACGATGACAAATTAGTGTGTTCATTTAAATGAATTCCTATTGCAAAGTACAGATACAAGTTGAGTGGTGATAATTCAAGTGATCAAACGACAAAAAGAAGAAAATAAAAATACTGAAAATCATGTAATTATTCTATTATCAGTATATATTATTGATCATTTATCTCTCACGTGCTGTGAAATTTATTGTGTTTCTATTAAGGTTTTTGACTAAGTGCTATTTTTTTAGCAACGAAAACAGAATAGTTCCATTTCGCCAATATCAATTTCATTTGAAAGTGCATTTTTCTTTGAGTGCCATGGAATTCACAACAGCTTGCAGATCGAAAGCAAAATAATTGTACGAAAATCGAATATGCAAACCGAAATTAGAATCTACGAATTTCGGGATTATAGGTTCCTGTGCTCTTAATGTGTGTGATTCACTGAAAATAATAAAAAAATGTTACTACGTTAAATTCAAGTTTGTGAATTCTATGCATTGAATTCCTGTAATTTTTATTTGTTAAGCCATTTCGATTAAGCCATTCGAAAATCTGTATCTATTGCAGATAAAGGCGCCAACTTTTAAAATTCTCAGTATCTTTGTGATTTCAAGTGATAACGGACATTTTTTTTAATGAAAGAAAGTATTTCGAAGAAGGAGTTAACATTATAGGCGACGCGTAGGAAACAGCACAAAAATATCTTATTCTCATTGTTTCATCAAATGCCAAAAATAAATGCACTTTTCAACACAAACGATATCGTATAATTCAATTGGATGAATATATACAAACAAAACCATAAACCAGTTAAATGTTCGTTACAAAGTGCAGCTACTTGCATAGAAGTGAGAAACGATACGGAGAAAAAGAAAAATGAAAAAAATTGAGCAATGAAATGGAAAGTGATGATCGAACACGAATGCATAAAAAAAATATTTATCGATAAATGTCATATCTGTTGATGGTTCTCGTCGTCAATTTCGCTCACTCTCATAATTTTTCTGTTGAGTCACTATTTTGTTATCATTCTCACTTTTCAAATTGTGTTTACATTATCACATTCTTTGTATAACGTGCACTCGGTGTAATTCCGTTATAATTGGTTCGCTTCAATTCCTCTCTTTTCGTCGTGGTGTTGTTGTCGGCGTTGTCGTCGTTGCTGCCGCAGACGTGAATGAGTAACTTTTGATTTCAAATTATTTATCTTATTTTCATGATAATTTTTTGCTTGAAAGGAACGACAAAACGAAGCATGACATTGCTACACCACTTCATCATTCATTGCTTTATAACTACGTTGTTGATTTGCATTCTCATCAATTTCTCAACAACACGATCATCAGTTATGCTGCGAGCGTATCGATTTGTATTTCGTCCGCTTGCCTTAGCACCAACTATTACTCCTTTAAGAATGAAGAATGCGCTGTGTGAGCACAATGTGTACTGCCTTTTGAATACCAAAAAAAAAAACCGAGATTTAAAAACAACGCAGAACTTTGTGCCGCCCGTGTTGCCACACTTCGTTACCAAAAGCAATTTTACATCTTTCCGCATTATTATTAAAGATGGGAGTTTTTAAAACGCATTAATATGTTTATCATATTCACGTATGCACACAAGTATAACGCAAAGGAAGTTTTAATTAAAAACACTGAATGTATGGGAACCAAAAATGTCAACAAGTAGCCAGTACAAGTACTTCACTGGCCGATAACAAAACCGCTCTCGACTACTGCAAACAACAGATGCCACATCATGTTTTGATATTTTTAGACTCGATTTGTGCATTCAACCATTTTTAATACAACCGCATTTATACAAATAAAAACGGGCCTACTTTATGACTTGTGCAACTATTGATTCATTGTCATTTATCCGAATTTAAAACGAAACAAAAGAAAATTAAAAGAATCTTCATGTCAAAAGAAACAATAATTTAGACTCTAAACGATGTCACATGTTTGCCCAAAGGATATGCGTAATTTGCGTCGTATACATGCTAATTATTATCGCACTTACGATAAGAAACGTGCAAAATCGTTGAGTTTTATTGAGCAAACTCATTCGATTTGATATTAAAAAAGAAAAAACACATTACTCATACCTGTGAATCGAAACCATTTTTTTATTGTTACGAATGAATTCTGAGAACTTCAGTCTGAATTTCAGCGTAGATTATACATATTATTTTAAAATACAATAACATGCATAAGTGCTATTTAACAATGTATATATTTACTGTTCTGCTTATTTCTGCTGGTGCTCATTTTGTGGAAAAAATGTTTTTTTTCGATAGCGCTCAAATTCAATATTTCATTTAATTACGAAGCATTACAATAAAATATTTGTTTGTATCAGGTATTATATTTTCGCATATATCGGCTTGCAAGTATTGCTTGCTCTGCCCATAAAAGCATTGATATTGAATCCAAATCAATTTAATCGAGTTTGCTTTGTTGAGTGGCTCTGCTATTCTGTTCTCAGTATTGGATAGATCAAAAGCATTTCAGGAATTTGCATCTATTTCACGCTGGAAGTAATAATAATTCAATCTGTGGAACAGTGCTGATGTACTGTGATCAACTCATGCACCTTTTTGTATTATGCAAATATATTTTCGAAAAAAATGTTATCATGTACGTGACTGTCGGATGCATACTTATCCGGTTCGGAACTATCGTTGGCGCGGCCAATTAATTTCCGTTGTGCTCACTGGCAGAAGTACAACCCATCATACTCACTAAAATCTGATTGAGAAATGATTTGGAAATAAGTCACGGCCGTATCGAAGTTATTGTAGTTTTGCTTCAAATCTGTTTGTATAATGGCATAGAAATTGTTTGAAGAACTGAAATAATCGTGCTATATTTTCACAGCCGAATCGAATCTAGATCGATAGTACGTACAAACAGCTGCTACTGCAAAGACATACAATTTCAATGAAAAAACAAATTACCAAAAGTACAAACTTCACGACGTTTATCAGTAAAAAACCCCCATGACCTTGGTCAAATTCCATAAATGTCGAACACATTTGGTTCATAAATAGATGAATCATTCAGTTTCATTTGTAGTTGAGCTGTGTGTTATTTAAATTTATCAGCAACAGTTACTGAACATATTTTATTTGAATATTTTTGTGTTTTGTTTTCCAGAGAAGCGATTGTTGTTCAATAAACCACAAAAAAGAAGGGGCACAAACAAATCAAAACATAACAAGCAAAAATGGGAAAGACACAAAGCAAACGTTCGGTTGATATCACAACAGAGGCAAAAGAAGGTGTTGCTGTGGTTGAAGGCGAAAGCGGAAAAGTTGGTAAAATCGAGGATGTTGATCAAAAACCACAATTGAATGGTGTCAATCAGGGTGGTGACGCAGGTGTAAGTAATTGATTGCATTTTCTCACGATCGGCCGGAACGAAATTATTTCGATGTGATTCAATTTCCAATTCAACTAGCATCTAACTTTTCGATAATGCAAATTTAAAATAGTTTGTTTTTATCTCTCGTATGCGTGAACATTTTAGTCGGACGAAAAGCAAGAGGAGAAAAAGGATGAGGTAGAAAATGAAAAGGATGCGGCCACTGAAAAGAGTGAGCAGCCAGGCGAGGCAGAGGCTGTTGCCAAAGCCACTGAAGTAACTGAAGAAGCTGAAAATCCAGCTGAAAAATCAGCTGAAAATGGTGATGGTCCGGAAAATGCTGACTCAACAACAGGCACACTTGATGAAAGCAAAGATGGTGTTGAGAATGGCGCTGAAGATGCATCGACGCCAGCCACTGACAGCGCTAAAAAGCAGAAAAAAGAAAAACCCAAAAAGCGATTTTTGTCATTCCGCTCGTTCTCTTTCAGCAAGAAAGACAAAACAAAGCCGAAAAAAGAAGAAACCGCTGTCAATACAACTAACGGCGAATGCGAAAAAGTTCTCGAAGAGGTGAGTGAACTCATTTTATGTCTCTCTTAATTTACGATTACATAATACCGTTGCACACGAAATGCGTTTAGTCAACGAGCCAACATCAATGTATTTCTCAGTCCAACAGACTGGGTCTAAAATAATGTTTTCACCACATTCGTCCAAACGAATATGATTGCATATTGATTTACACATACACAAAACCGGCATCAAGGCGACGTCAGTGCACATTGTGGGTGTGAATAAAATAATGGCTTCCTTCGGCACCATTTTCTTTTTATTTACATGTAACTGCTTCCGAAAACTATTTTTTCTGTAATTATCTCGCGAGAGTGCATCGATTTAATGGAATGAAAAAGAAGCACAAACGCACGAATACATCTGCAATCATTTTGTTGAGAAGTTTGAACGATTGAAGTAAAATTTATTGCCGTTTATATTTTAAGATGTACAATTCAATGCCAAAAAGAAAGTGCAACGAACCAAATAACGACGAAAATGCGTGCAAGAAAATAGGAAAATATTTAAAATAGGAGAGAAAGGGACATAGAGTGAGAGATACGGATACGAGTAAATAGATGAAGTTCAACGACGATTGCCAAGAGCAACAGCCGAACAAGCGACTAAAGTGCATAATGATCATATTGAGTATAAGCAAAATTAATCGGCAATTTTATTGTGCCCGAGCTGACACAAACCCGTTCCATTTGAGCTTCCAACAACACAACACATATGTACTGTTTATGTGTATGTCGGTTGCTGTGGTCATTACTAGAGCTGGTGTTAGCCTATGTAGAGAATGTAAGTTTATTCTCATTTGCAGATATGAAAAGGAGAGAAAGAAAGGGAGAGAGAGAAGCATAGAAATGTACTTGTTCATATATTCATACGAATGAAGGCACGGCAGAAACTCATCAGAAATCGGTGCACATTTTTGATTTTCTACGCACATCCGGCGTTCAAGTTCTCGCTACCTATTTATAGAATTGCGAGCGCAAGTCAAAAGAAGCAGAGGATATTTTGCTCAGCACATAGTTCATTCAATACCAAGTTCACAACTACAAGCTCATAAAAGGGATAAAATACGATGCATGGTAAATGATATATACACAGTCGGTTCCAACGTTGTGTGCATATCATTAAGAACCCGGCGCTTCCCATGTACTTTTGATTCGCCAAATGGTAATGCGGTTGCATGTTTGCTAACCGGATCAAAATTCACAATATGAAAGATTATTACGAATACAATGCACTTAAGCGCAAAATATCTACATAAATCATCACTCTGTTCGCAGTTCATATGTTCCCAACTGCATTAATACTGAAATTGTGTGTAGGCTAGGTCGGTTTGCAATCGATTTTGGTACGATCGGGTCGAGCATCAGAAAAAAAAACATACGGTCACAAATCATTTCGTGGTCGTAACTAACAATTTAAAAATGAACCAATAAAAAAGAATTGAAAGACGAAACTAAATATTTTTTGTTACTTTTGTTAAACCCATATAGGGAGCCACTGAAGAGGCCGCTGCACCATCTGGTGAAGAGAAAGCTGATGTCCAGCCAGTTACTAATGGAACATCAGAGGAAGAAGTGACGGCAAATGGCGAACAAGCACCAGTTGCTACACCAGAAGAATCAGTGACACCACCATTGAATGGCGACAGCAAACCAATTGTAGAAGCAGCTAAGGAGACGGTCGATGAAGTTATCGTGGCTGCTTCGAAATCAGTTGACGAAAAGCTCAACTCGGTAGCCAAGCCTGAGGTAAACAAGAATGCTGACCAAGATATACAAGAAACACATACACAAGCTCTTGAATCATCTGATAAAGAACAAGATCAAGATCAAGAACACGAACACGAACAGTCAGTGTCTAGCGAAAAAGCAAATATTGACACAATTCCAAATAACATTGTTAATACCGACACAAGTTCAGTCGGTGTGGTTGATTGCACAAATAATAGTAACGATTATGATATTTCACAATCCGCACCTCCCTTACCTGATACTCCACCACCGTCACAAATCACTGTTTTTGCCGAATCGGCAATGTCTGTTGATTTAAATCAAGTGGAAAATGCACAAACAATTCCGAACATTGAAACTGAAATTGAAACACAAGTCGAATCCGAGTCGGCTGAAATCGAAGCTAGCGTTGAACCCGAAACGGCTCCTATTAATGTCGCTCTTGTGGAGCAAGTCGTCGAAGAAAAAAACGAACCTTCTGAATCAGTTACTGAGGTTATTGAACCAGCCACGTCAAATAAACAAAGTGAACCTCAAGCCCAAGCCGAAATCAATCCCAAAACCGAATCCGAATCAGAAATTCCACTTGTGACTGAAGCCGATTCAACAAAACCAGAAAAAGAAATCGCTGAAACAATTGCAATGCTAGATCGTGTTAATATCAATGAGTCTGAAACAAAATCAGCCGCCGAAAATGTTGATACTGAAATCAATACCGAACAATTATCCGCTGACATATCATCCCCACTCCCTCAAAATAGTCTCGAAACCCTTCCTTCTCCCCAATCTTTGTCTTCAAATGTGACACCACCAAATGAAATGGAAGAAAATTCCACCGTTGAACTTGAAGATGCTTCATCATTGCCACCACCACCGATCGATGATATCGCCAATGTTGATAAGCCAACCGAATCAAGTGGCTCTGAGGCCACTGAAGAAGATGCCGCTCAAATTGATAACAATGATTTGCTGCCACCTCCACCCGCACAGGATTCGATCGCAAGCGAAATTGTCGATGAACTTAAAACGAATGGCGTCAACGCAGATCACGGCCAAAATCACAGTGTTGAAGCAATGAACGGCGATGGCAATTTGAATGGTTCATCTAAAGAACACGACGAGGCCACCGAAAATAATTCTGATAAGGTGATTACAACTATCTACGAAGCAAACGCTCTTCGAACTCATTGAATTTGAGTTTTTTTTTTGTGTTTCGTATTTTTCAATCTTTATTTAATTTTATTTTCCTCTTTTATGTTCATAAAACACAAACATTGTTTCTACCTTCATTTCGTTTGTACCGTATTTTGTGACATGTTCATTTACGACAAAAATGGAGTAACATAAAAACAAATTTGTAGGCCAAACCATCCACATTGGCTACAAACTTTGAATAATTCATGGAAGAAATTGAAAACAGAAACATAAAAATATATAAACTCGAGAGCCCTCTCTTTCGGGCATATTACGAATGATTTTTAAGGCTTTGTTTTGCATTTTGATTCCTATATTGTTTGTGGAATTGACTGCTTGCGATCCACATATTAGATTTAACAAGATGTGTTTCTTACAATCAAAGCGAATGACATTTAATCAGTTTGAATAAGCTTTCTTCTATTCATTTGATTTTGATTATTTATTGATTTAAATATTTATGCAATTCGACAACTTTGAGATGGTTTCAAAATTATCCAACTACTAATTTCAAACAAAATTCGAGCAAAAATCAGGACGACCTCTACTCATCTCATTGTTGTACGAAAGTCAACTATATCTTGCAATTTTCCTCATATTTTAAATGCACCCCAATAATTTTTTTTATGATTTTTGAACTTTTATGTTCTGATTTTCTGTAATTTTTTGAATTTGCGTTAGTTGGTTGATAATCCCGGATGTTCGAATCATATATGCGGAATGATAGTGAAATTGTTTTCGATACACAAAAAATACCGTAGACTTATCATATTGCATACAAAATCGAATTCAAAATAAGTTTGTCTATGGTTTTTTTCTATGAATACATATAATCAAATGAACGTTATTGAATAACAGCAAGCGAAAAATATAGGAAACGTTCAAAAGAGAAAACTTGCAAACTAAAATTATCATCCCAACACAATCCATGACTTCCAAGACAAAATTGATATCCTCCACACTATTTTTGCGCAACTTAGGTAACCTAACCCAATCACTCAAAAAACCACAATCAAAACCATCAAAATTAACAACTAATTTATTCGAAACATATGTTATTTGTGACTAACTCATTGAACTTTTTTTTTAAAGAGAATGATCAATGCTGCATCTTTCTTAGGCTAGCCATAATGCATCGTTCAAATCTTCGTTTGAAATACGTATTTTTTAAAACCCGTTAGTTGTCTCGTGGTAGAACAATTATACTATAAAAATGCTTCAATATTTTGTGCTTATGTTTCTTTTTTCGAAAAGATCGTATAAATTTGCTAGCTTTTTTGTGAAACAATTGGCACATCAAGTCGGACATCGAAAATCATTTTCCTAGTCTATTCATCATTTTGTGTTTAATATTTTCCCTGTGTAAATTATATTTGCGAATGACGTAAATGTTGAATATTGATATCGATAGTGATCAAACTCTATCAAAGCATTGTCGTTGGGAAAATGGAATTTTAGAGTTTAATCCCTTTTGATCTCGATTGTGTTTTGATGAATCTAGTGCAACAAAAAATGAATAAATAATGATCCACATGTTTATAGCAAAACTGCACTTGTTTCTTTGATTCAACGAATAGAATAGAAAAACTAATAAAGAAATTTTATATTTTTTGTAGGCCAATGGTGTTGCTACTGATAATGGAGTCTCGGAAAAATTGAACGGTGACCACAAAACAATTGAGGTAATAACATAAATTCGCCTTTTCGAAAGAAACAGAAAACATCTAAAATGTATTGATTTTAATTCAACAGGAAATCGCCACCTCACCAGAAAAACTAGAAAAATTGGCAGCCGCCAATCCACCACCATCAACAGAAGTTGTAGCAGCCGAATAAGTTGGATCGTGTTTGCAAAACAAAAAATGATTAAAATATTAAATATAACAATTTATTATTGATTAAGATGGAAAAAAAAAATAAGGAAAGGAAAATATTGACTCATCGATTCGAATGTGGAACTAAGGGAAAGCCATATTTACACAGGACAAATAGAAAATTGTGAAGCGAACAAGCATAATTAACGAAAATGTGAAAATCAATTCACGAAAAACCCCTCCGGAATGGCTAATAACACCAGTTCTACTTGCAATAGAGACAGCTTGCAATTAAAATGCCAATCAAAACAACAAATATCACAGCAGAATAAAAAAAAAACAAAAAAAGTACATCAAATTTTGAGAAAAATTGCTGCAATAAGGAAAATCAAAGCAACACACGAGATAGAAAGCAAAACAAAAAAATAAAAAAAAAATATCTAAATATTACATTTTTATATGTATTTTGTATTCGTAACATATACAATTAAGCATGCATACGGAATCTAAAGTTATAGAAAAAAACATCAGATGGAAGCAAAAACGAGCAACGATTAAAAAAATGTCACAATAATTTTTAAAACAGTCGAGAAATGTGAGTTTCGAAATTGTAAAATTGTATTTCAGGGTATCAACTCCCATTTTACTTATCGTAAGAAATTTTTTCGCGTAATTTTTTTTTTTAATGATCACGGAAAAAGACGGAAAAATCTTTCATGTTCTTTCATTGGTCAGGCTATTGTAACATTATGTTTGTTCGAAATTACTATTTTTCAAGTACTGTATGAGGGTGTAAAAAGAAGCCAAGAATGATCACAATTCGATTTTTACGTGTACTTTTTAAAGGGGTGCAATGAAACCAACAATCCGTACCCATTATCCTTATGTAACGTACATCCTCGAAACTTGTTCAACAATAAATAAAAAAGAAGCAACAAAATCGTATTAAAGATAATTATTAGTTTTACTGTGTCCATTTTTGTTACTTCATACAAACAAAATAAAATAAAACAAATGGAATGTAAACCCAGAAAATCAAGTAAAATACATGCATATATTCAAAGGAAAAATAAAACATAAATGGATATTATTATTTGTGCTCGACGGTTTCGTTTTGAAATCGAATAAGCCAGAAAATCAATTTGCATATATTTTATGTGGGCATCGAGTTCGTTAGTCACACTGATAGACAATTTATAATAATTTGAATATAAATTCAATAGCGAACACAGAGTGAACCACGTGAAACTGAAATTCAATCTTCTATGTACATCATGCACTAACTCAATTGCATGTGCAATGTTTTTATTCGAATGATAATTAAATCAAATGATTTACGTTGCGCACAAACGGCATGGTAAACGAATCTATGCTTGGATTATCCATTTCTGGCGAAAAAAGAAATATACACAAACAAAAATATTGCAATTCTTAACTTCAATCGATGCTTTTGTTGGAATTTTAAGTTCCCGATATGTTGCTGTCATTGTTCATTTGGGTGAAACGAGCGCACAGCTGTCACATCTCACATATTCATCGCAATTCGATTGTGGTTAAAGAAATTTTTATTGATATTGTCTTTATAAAAATCGAATATATATAAAGAATAAGAATCTAAATTAGCGTTAAGCGCTTTCAACAATTTAAAATACGCTATTGCAAAGAAAACAACAACAACGAGATTTGGAATATGTCAAGAAAAAATATATATTCAAAACACCATGATCATTCAATTCTGAATTTATTTCGTTCTTGACATCTTCAGTGTCTTTAAGGTGAAATCTTACTATTTAATATGGAAAATATCTGCTGTTCGTGCTTGACATACAGGCTAGTTTGTCGCATTGTATATTTTCCACCTAGCATCAATCCAAGTTGATTTAAGATGAAAAATGGAATGATAGGCTAAAAGTCTTTTGTCTTGAGGTGTTTTCCATTTAAAAAATTATTTTTATGGTTTATCCTTTTCCTTTTTGTGTAAAGTAGTTCATTTCTAACCTTTATCATAATGATTTTTTTAGAAAAAAAAAAAAAAAATATATAGATTTTTAATGAAAGAATCAAGTAAAATAGATGTATGCAAACACATTCTTCTTTTCATTTTAATAGCTTAAAATATATCAAGTGAATAAATAAAAATGGATATTAAACTTATGCAAAACACATATAAATAAAAAAACAAACAAAAACGAAAATGATATCATGTTTTAGCAACAATTTTCAACGTCCAACCAATTAATTTTCCCAATAAAACTCACATTAGAGATTATAAATTATCCGCAGAAATTTCCAGTTTTGCATTGCAAACGACATAAAGATGCAAACACAATTCAAACAGCGAAAGACACACGCAAAATTAGACAGTCGCCAGATATTTCTAAATGCTGTTCATTTCTATTTTAAATTTTATCCAATTTCAATCCATTTTTACATAATATTTAAATGTGAATAAAATTTCTGTCTCAGAAATGTTTAAAAGGAAAGTAATCGAATGGAAATTTATATGAAATATATATATTTATATTATATATATATTAAAAATAAAAATATCATTGAAGCAAATGAAAAAGCGGTTTGTGTTTGTTTTTCCTTTACAGTTAAACTTTTTCAATTGAACATAATTTTGACTGAGTTTTTCTTTGACGCTTCGCATGATTTTGGGTATTAATTTTTTTTTCATATTTTCAGAATTGGAACAAGAACAATACATTACTCAGAAAAATTCCCATTTAAATGGAATTCACTTTAAATAAACGGTGGCAAAACCCATCAGGGCCCTATTTCATCATGTATTTTCAACGCAAAAACATATGCCAAATGCACACCAAATCTCAATTTTTCTGACGACTGACCTAAATGACGGAGTTCTCAATCGGGACCCCTTATGTGCTCATATAAACCGCTCCATTGCATTTGCATTGCTCAAAATATTCGGTAGCCATGTATTCGAGTGAAAATATTATATGTGGTGAAGTAGGGCCCAGAAATGCTCTTCACGGTCGGCGGTTTTGTGATATGAAAGAAGTGTGACATTCGAATTAGCAATTCCATGACAATATAAGCTATTGTAGACAACAAAGAATGAGTTAGTCGTGCAACAGCACTCCGGTCGTAAAACTCCACAAAGTATAGGCGTAAATCAGACATCATTTAAACATACATGTAAGCCATCATCATTGTCGTCGTTGTTGTGGTTGTTGTCATCATCTACAACAATGGTCAATGTTACATAATATCATCATAAAAAACGGCAATATAAAAGTCAATATTTCGTAGAAAATCATGTTGTAGAGGTTAGGAACTACGGCAGAATATTCGTTGCATGCTTTTTCTGCGCTCGGTTAAGCCACACGTTTTGTTTCAAGGCAAACCAGTAGCAATTTATGTGAGTACATATTCGCGAGTGCTTTCTTCTCGTATGATTCACAAATCGACTCAACTGATTACATTCAGTTGAGTGTTGGAAATTGAATTAAGAGGATCAACGCACGTCTTACACACAAAAATCGCCCGTTGGTCCATACAAAACTGAATGAGGAATAACGCGGCATTTTTGAAAAAAACATCAGAATAGTGAATACCAAACTGGTAAAGAGTAAAGTTGATAGCGAAAAGAAATGGCTGTTGACGAAAATTAACGATTTTCCAAATTTCTTATTTTTTGCATAATAAATTTAGCTTGAATTGAAGATCATGATTGTAAATGAAGTTATTGTAATTAGCAAGTGTGAGTGTAGAGATATCCCGGGAAATACCAAAGAGTGATACTTTGAAATAAATGGTTTTCAGAAAATTCACTTATCAGTTACGTTTAAGTATATTATGTTCAATATTCAATATTATATTATGCTTCGTACTTTATCAGTTGTTTACTTCAGTTTTCAGTGCAAATTCAATATTTACATCAGTAAACGATTAAGCAATCAAACTCATGGGCTGTGTTTGCTCAATGCTTGTTTGTAATTGAATTTTGAATAGAACCAGTGACACTGCATAGATAATATTGGACTTATTATTAATTCAAGAACTTTTGAATTTAAATCACGTATTTTTATCAAGAATTTTACGGTTTCTCTCACATCAAATGGCTATTTAAATTTTACAAACGGGAGAGGCCAAGGGGGGAACAAGTATCACAATGACCGAGGAAACGTCAAAATGTCTGACAAAAACCAACATTATTAAACGGAAAAGATCGAACAATATTAAAATATAAACAAATGTTAATCTCTCTTCGCCGTGAATCTTCAATTCAACGATATAATAGTGTCTATCTCTCTCTCTCTCTCTCTCTCTCTCTCTCTCTCTCTTAATATTAATCGATCTTTTTCGGTTAATGATGATATTCTTTTTGACGTTTCCTCGGTCATTAGTAATGGTGAATGCCGCGAATATACGCCATCTGTAGTTATGAGCATGAATCCGTCTCTTATACATTGATATTATTTTTATTTGGTCATAAAATATTTCAAAGCGAATATAGATACAACGCAGTTGCACACTGCTTTGGATTTCTATTTCACTCTCATACATTCTATATGATATAGTATCCTACTGCCAGTATACTACAAACTTAAAAGTTTGAAACAGTCTCTGCATTTTATTCAAAAAATTTAAAAATAAGGGTTTTTCGCGTTTTTCCACGAAAACCATTTTGACGCCTAGACACTATTCATTGACACTAAAATGCAAAGTGTGGATACAGCGAAGTAGAAAGAAAATGCATAAGTTCACAATATTCATTGTAGTTTTCTATGATTTATTCTCCATTAATATCACGTGAACAATACAAGAAACACGACAAATATCGAATATGTGAGTCTCCACTTCTTTGCTGTAATCGTTCCGAATGTATGTATTGTATGTTTTCAACCTCAGATGGTGCTCGTATCGAACTAAATATCAAAATTTGGCAAGCATGGTACGGTTGCTAACAAAGCATTTTAATGTCAATGTTTCGCATATTTTATAAATTTATTTGAATAATGCAAGATAGAATAATTTAAGCCATTTACTCTTGGTGGCAACTAGGTATTTTAAATCCAATTAGAATCCAGCGATGTCATCATCGTGATACAGGTTTGATGTACTGGTCCTAAACATTTATTCCAGTTTTTTGTCGATCATTCTAAGTAATCTAACAAATTCATATGAGCAAATATATTATGTGCAAATAGCAAGAATCGAGTTTTGTGAAATAGAAAAATCACAGAAATGGGTATTTCATCCAAGTTTGCTATAGAAATTCAATGCTAAGGCTGCGATGCGTCAATAATTGTATTCATTGTAATTGAACTAACCGAGTCCGTATGAAGTACACTGATCTTGCCCGCTCTAAATGACTCACAGCTTATGACGCATCGGAAAAAACTATTTAATTACTGCAAACAGACGAACTGCCACGGATTATGAATTATGTAGGAACAAATATCAACGCGGAGTGGTTACCCTGTATTAGAATATAGATGTATGCTCAAGCGAATACATTTCGGATAGAATCCCGCAAAACTAAGATCTGAACATTTTGAAATTATTTAATATGAAATCGACTCAAAATTCATTACATTTTGTCCTTTAAATTACAGAAAATGATGCGCATCATTACATATTTAGCTTGTGCTTCGCTTATGCATGGAGCGATTGCAGACATTCAACCATCAGCTGAGTTGAATGACGATTCTAGATTTGATGCACGCGTGTCGGAGGTGCTGGCAAGAAATGTACTGACATTGGGACAAGAAATTGGAACAACGATTTTACAAGATAGTGACAAACCTCATGAAATCTTTTCGCCATTGAGCATATACACGGCACTTTGTATCTTATTTCTGGGCTCAAATGGACAGACTTTTCACGAACTAATGAGTCTCTTGAAAATAAGCAATGGTGGGTGAGATAACTATTTCAAATTTTCACTCTACTTTGCTATACATTATCATTTAATGATGTTGAATTCAATCTAAAAATACATCCGCATCTAGATTCCTATTTATCCCAAAACGTTTGGAAAGTACACGAAGAATTTTCGTTAATGATTGAAGACTTGAACCAAGAAACTTCGCATTATGGTCGAAAAGAGCTTCAAGATAAATGGAAAACACAAAAAATGTCTAATAGCAAAGATCCGCTTTCACACCAGCAAATTTCTATTGCAAATGCCATTTTCTTCCAAAATGGTTACTCACTTCGGCCTGACTACAGACGGGCAATGCAAACTGCATACAAAAGTACACTACAAAGATTGGATTTCATAAATAAGCCGGAGTTGTCTACAAAATATATCAATAGGTTTATTTGATTGGCTGTTCTTCACATAAATCACCAATTTTCAGTTTAATATTCATTTATTTTCTAGCTGGGTATTCGAAAATACACGAGGTAAAATCAAAGACATTCTATCTGCTGTACTCCCAGAATCTACTAAAGCAATCGTGGCAAGCGCATTGTATTTCAAAGCTTTGTGGGAGCGATCATTTTTCGAAGGCGCAACTGGACCGTATGCATGATTGAATATTTTGATTTCCCTTTTTTTCAATTATGTTTATTTTTAATAGCAAAACATTTTTCCCCGATGGCTACGATTCACCACCGGTCATCGTCGATATGATGGCTACAGCTGGTTATTATCCATTCTACGATTCGAAAGAGTACGATTGCCGCATTATTGGCATACCATATCGTAAACATTTGACCGCAATGTATATTATTCTACCGAATAATTCGACGCGGAATCGTTTGAGACAGCTCCAAGTGGCATTAACAGCCGATAAGATACAAGAGATGATATCGAAAATGGAATGGAAAACAGCGGTAATAATTTTTCCAAAACTACATCTCACGAACCGAGTGGATTTGAAAGCAATATTAAGCCGAATGGGTCTACGCTCATTGTTCAACAGTCAGCAAAGCGATTTGTCGCTCATATCAACTGGAGTTGAAACTGCTAACAATCAAAATATGTTGGTTGATTCAACCAATAGCGCCGCAAATGAACAATTTTTGTTCACGCGTTTCGGTGGAAGCGATAGTGTAAATAAAACAACACCTTCCAAAAATGGTACAGATGAGATGCTGAAGCGTGATAAACGATCGACAGTCACGGCATACAAAACCGAATCCAATCCTAAAATTGGTGAGACAATCATCAAATCCTATCGAAGTCGACGTGATATTCAGACGCATTCCATTCAAGACGGATCCATGAGTTTGAAACGTTTAGACGTTTTACGAACTAGACTTAATTCTGAGCCCTATTCAAATCCACACCTATTCGTTGATGAACTTATCCATCAAGTTGATTTAACTGTAAATGAGGTGGGCACTGAGGGTGGAGCTGCTAGTATAACGACACTACGGCGATCCGGTCCAGATATTATCTTTCGAACTGAAACGCCCTTCCTTTTTTTAATTCGACACGAAGATACAAAACTGCCAATTTTTTATGGAGCTGTTTTCGAACCAACGAAATAATTTGACAATTTTTGTGTAGTTCTTTTTTAACTTAATCAATTTATTTCATAAACTAGAGTTAAAAACTTTACATTTTTCTCTTTATGTCTCTTTTTCATTCTTATTTATTTCATTTCAGCTTCAAGATTCGAAATAGATGAATAAGATTCACTCGAAATAAAATTCTAAGCAACAAAAATGTCTATCTTGTATAAATAATAGTTTTGTTCATTTAACAGATTTAGCTTGATCACATAGCTGCAGAGCTCATCAATAAACATAATTTTAATTTCAAATTACGGTTTATCGTATCGATAGCGCAGTTTTTCAGACGGTTCGCAATATTCTTTGATGATAAGTTTACAAAGAAAGATATGGAAAACAATAATTATAGCAAAAATGGAGACCCAAAAAAATGTTGGCAGACCGCCGAGTTGATGGCCGTGTTTATGCAGGGCAATTACGTGGTGTTCGTGTGCTGGAGCTGAAAGATATTTAAAAGAAAAACATTCGGCCTTAGGATTTTAGAAGATGCAACACGAAAAAATGTTTACCTTCAACAACTTCTTTTACGTGAATGGCGTGACGGAGCTCTTCAATATGTTCCTTGTCTTGTGTAATATATAGAATTGCAGTAAGCGGTTCAGTTAATTTCACTGGGAAAATCTTCTTTTCTTTCCTTGAATGGGAAGAAAATAGTTGTTATGAGCAGATCGTTGAAATTAACTGAAAAGCAACTTCAACAAGTATTAAATTGTTTAATCGTTGTCATCAACATCTAGAACAATTTTGTTTGCCATTCAGATGAAATTTCTTTCAAAGTGTATTGGATTTTAATGACGACGATCATCCTCAATTTGCTTATTTTTATCAACATGAGAAACACTCACGATAATGGAACTGGTTCATCGAGACATCCTGCGTCGCAAGCATAGTATTTTCCATCAGATCTATCAAGCGCAACATAAATAATTGCTCGATTGTCTTCAGCCACTTCAATGCTTACATTGACATGAGTCAAATTGCCATAGTTTAATCGACGAAAATAATAGTTGCGATGTAAGTATTTGGGATGAATATTCAATTCCAAATGTTGATTGCTAAACCGAAAACTACCGAAACTAAGTACCTACAATGAAAATCGCCAACAATAAATATATGTTTCGGATGCAGTTAAATAAAGGAAAAGAAAAATCTTACCATAGCCTGGAGAACGCCCGATGCACCGGCTTTGATCAGATTATGACAACCCTATAATTAAAAGCAATATTATTCATCAAATGCCATTTATACATTTGCTCAATATCAATCTCACGTACCTGCTTCTCAAGGGTTAACAGCCATGAATTAACTACCTATAAATCAAATCGCCATTTATGATATTTTCGGATGTAATAAAAGAATAATAAGAAGAAAATCTCTATACGTACTTTGTTCAATTCTTGGATATTGCTCATATCCTTCCATAGATTGCCAGCTTGAAGCGTGTGATAGCTGTCATAGCATCCCTCTGCATATGCCAACGATCTGAGAATCTCTTTTTGAAATTGCTCCGAAATATCGATTTCGAATTCAAATGACCGAACTTGTGATAGGACGGCATAAATTGTTGCATTTATTTGATCACCGTTGATTACATTATCAGCAAGAGAATGGCTGATTGAGAAACCCGTTTCCGAGAGATTGTTCCAAACGTTCATGTGTTGCCGCCGAAATTTGCTCGATGGATTACCGTTGCTTGTTTCGCTATTTTCATTCAAATTGAAATAATTTTGCTGTAGAATATTTGTCATTGTTTGGATAGCAGCCGCTTCCATATCGTCTGGTTTTTGTTTATTTTGGCTATTCGATGCGGTTTTCACGCCATAATGGATCACATGAACTATGTCTATTTTTGTGATACCTCGCTTTTTCAGTGCAATTTTTGCAGGAAGTCGTTGACTTATTACAGTTACACTTATTTGTTCATCGTTCTTTGGCATTACCACAAATCCATTTGATACCGTAAATTCGATAAATTGGTTCGTTGTTGGCTGTCTCAATCTACGAATGAATAAAACACAAATTAGTTAAAAGTTCATCGAGCAAAAATATCAATAAGAATTACTTTATAATTTTAGTCTCTGACGATTGCCAATCGTATGCTCCTGTATATTCAATGCCAATGCTAAATGGAGTGTTTCGCATATTTGTTATTTTAACCTCTTGAACGAACACGTGTGGCACGACACGATGAGCTAAAAAATTGAAATCCAATGTGTAAACTCTATAATACAATTCCCGAAATACGAAAAAATTACCATAAAATTCATGAGCTATAGAGAAATCATTGCCAAAACACTGAAAGTAATATACAACTCCATTAATGTAGTCAACAACAGTTGATTGCTTCCCATGCGGCTCATCGATGCTATTGGTAGTCTCATCGAAATACTTAAAATCTACAATTGGTCGATAGTTGATTGTTTGTGATAAATGTCGCCCATATTTCACATAAAACTGTGCATTTTGTCCGATTTCTATGCCAAAATATCCATTTCCAGCATATGGAATATTTCGTTGATTGATGTCTGTTGTTGATTGATCGTTTGCCGCTGTGATATGCTGTATGTGCGCATTAAATTCAAGAGCCTTCGAATAAAATGATGTTAATCGATCGTCCATACATCGTGAAATAAAATCTAAAAAAAAGGAGAATATAATCAATAAATATGCCAGTGTTTATACATTTAACTTACGTATGGGTTTTGTAGTTGTTCCAAAAAGCCAGGAGAAAATGTACGGCCCAATATATAAAAATGTTATAGCCGATAAGAACAGAATCAAAATGAGTTTGCGATAGTTTAAATTTCCTTCAAGCTGTCTTTTCAGACGACGGTTGAATTCCCCCAAATCAAGCAAATAATATTTTCTATTCCGGAACATTTTCATCGATGTTTTTTTTAAGTGTATGCCTTAATTGATGAAAATTTTTATCGTTCTTGAAAGTCTAACACCATTCTAGATTCACGAGATCAATCACCATTATCACGACAGTCTGCAGGCTTCATTTGTTTCTTTTTTATTCGATTAGGCAAAAAACATGTATTGGAACTTTGAAAAACTGAATTTGTTCACGAATTTCACCACATTCAGTAGCCAAATAATTACTGATCTGAAAATATGTATGATGTAGACAAAATCACGATTATTTGTATTGGATGTGACTGATTGACAACAGTAAATGTCAAAATGAGGGTGCGTTTACAATGACATCGCTAGGCTCGACGCTCTGATACCGGCTCACTCATTTTAACTGTAGTGGTGTCTCAACAATTTAAAAAAAAAAAAAAACATGTTTAGGTGAAATTGATCCAAACACATGGTTTGAATTGAGAGAAATGAACATATTAGTTGTAGCGTTGAAACAATATCCCATGTGACGATATCACTGCTTTGTATTTACTTGTAATCTAACGTACACAAAACTATCTAGCTCTTGAGGAAGACATATAGATTATTCTAACTTTTTGGTAATAAACAGGAGGTGCTTCGGAACAAACAAATATTGAAATATATAAAAAGCCATTGAAATGCAAATTGGAAAAATCATAGATAACAAATGCTTTGTGACGCTGTTTAAAGCAGTTATTTCTTCAATGTTTGTCCTTTTTGCGTTGCTCAAATGAAGGGAAAACCGCGTTTTGAAAAGAATGAAACAATGTCATACAATCAATACAATATATTTATTTTATTTCAATTTTACGTTCATTTATAAACGGCCCTTTGAACTTTATACATTAAATTGATTTATCGATTCAATTTTAAATCGCACATGCAAACATTTTCTTTCACACATCACTTGAAATGTCACATCGAATTACAGTAAAATATTTTGTGAGTTCAGACATTCAATGAGAAAAGGAAGATTTTAACATAAATATAAATATAAATATTGGTTTAAATTGGCTCAAAATCTCGACAATCTAGTCGAAATGTATGTTTCTAACTCCGTTCAAGGTCCCAATGTACCGCGATCTGGTCCTTTGCAGCAATCCAATATAATCATAGAGTAAACAGAAATCACAATAAACAGTTGAATAATTGAAGAACAAAATCATTAGTCTTTTGGCTCATGTGTTGCTCATTGCCATTCCAAGCGGAATTTGTTTATGATTGATGGTTATGATCCCGCAAATTACGTATTATATTCAATTACAGTACATTAGAGAGGAAGATTTCTGCAACATGTTGATGTCTCGTGATTTTATGCCGTATTCTGCTTTCACGTTTGTTCTTCATTCCGTTCCATCCACCCCTTTTTGCTTTTTAAGTAATTTCAATATCTTCAAACATATCACCGGTCCATGCGATCGATATGCAGTAATGCTGAAAGAGTTGCATCAAGAGTTCGGCCTCATCCAGCAGCTCGAGCTTTTCTATACGCTGTATTTCATCCGATGGTAAACTTTGGTACACTTGCACCATGTCCCAGGCTTTGGCTCCATGCCAACCACAATCCAAAAATCTGTGAAACAATGAGAAAAATGTCCAACAGAAATGATGAGTTCTTTTCGCATTACGTAAGGAGAGATAGAGATAGAGAAAGGCTCACCGATCCACTTGAGTGTCGAGTGTTTGACATGCTTCTATGCCAGCCAAATCGCAACCGCGTGATCGAAGATTGCACAGCATAATATCGCTAAATCGATCATTTAAATTCACCTGTTCATAGTTGACAATAACCGATGACAAGAATTGACTAGACAACCATTTTAGAAGATTTGAACAATGTTCAGGTTCAATATACACCAAGACACATTCGGCCAAAAACAAGGTTGGTAGCGTGAAGTCCACTTCAGCTTGTTTGAATTTATTGATGATTTCGTCGATGTGTCGCAAATCAACGCCCATCACATGGTAATTGGTTGCATGCATATCCGTTGGATTGAAACGAACTTCACCATCTAAAATGAAATTGTATATTCATAATAACAATAGTGTCGCAATCAAGTTAGATTTGTTTTGCTCACCTTCAACATGTATTTTCGATAGTAGATTCTTGTGCCGTTTAATAGCCATACATTTTCGTGACGTCACCATGGGAAAATCTAACTCAACAAAGTTGGTTATCATATGACCAGCATCGCGAAGGCGCCAATACAGTGTATCAAAACCGCAACCTAAATTTATTATTTGACACTTATCCCCAGTTTTCTAGAGAATAGCATCAAAAAAGACGATCCAATTGAATTGAGTGTTCAAACAAAGTGATTAAATGAATATTGCAGGTGCAAGTGCAAGTCCAAGGTTGCATTTAAATGAAGTGTACAAATACACATACCTCTAAAAACTTGTCGATGCAAATTTCGATGCCCTTGACGCGAGCAAAATAACCACGATTGATTTCAGGTGCTTTCCGATCTGTATTACTGACAAAGGATCCAATGTACTCATCTTTCCAGTATCCAATTCGAACAGCATGCTTTTTGCACGCACTGGCATCGTCATTTGTCGAAATAACGCCGTCATCGCCCGATGGACCAAAATTTGGTGTTCGATCCATCATTATGCACTTTTCCTGTCTTTGATTTTGTTATATGATATTTTCTTGCTTAACTCACTTCTCTGATACTTAATTTTGACAAAATTTATGGATAAAATCTATCAACACATTTGACTTTTCACTTTACTTATTCGAATGTCAAATTAGACTTGCTGTTTGAAAAGGTTTTGTTGCATTTTCACTCTGATCACATAAAAATATCTTTTTTCCTATGTGTGAGGCTCAACGAAAGGATGCAAAAATACAATGTGTGAAAATCTGTTTATGAAGCTTTCGCGCAACAGAGACGAGACTATATCACGAAAATAAATTAGGTATAGGCGCACTCTCCTAGTCCCTTGGCGTTTTATCGCGATAGCCATGAACTTTCCCAGTGTCTGATGTTTATATCCATCTCTTTCTCACCTTCTACATTCGTCGATTATTTGACGTTTAAATCGTTTCATTTCCTCAAAACTCAAACCTCACCTCAATTTAAAATCGGTGTTTAAGAACAATGTGAATTGAACTGTGAATCGAATGACAAAATCAGGATTTTTGGTTTTTGAAAATATAATTATTATTCTTTCTAATTCATTTATTATTTTTTCATTTGAAAAAGATTATGTAATATCGAACCACGAAATTTTATTCATTGAAATTGAATTGTTGGCGGGAACCCAAGAAAAGAACAGCGCTCGCACCAGCAGTGGTGAGAAATTGAAATAATGAAATGAAAATGTTGTATGTTTGTATCATAGTAATTCATATGAGTGAAGAGTTATAAAAGACATTTATAAAGATAATGTACTCCATATTTTTGCGGGTCTTTTAAATTTTATCTAATTTGTCCAAACAAAATTGCACTCAATTTTTTTTCAATTGGAAATTACTGTTCTCACATTATTTATATTTAGTTTGTTATGATTTTCATGTTGTTGTGCGTGTCACTCGCAATCATATCAAAACAAATCTCCATTTGCGCAGCGTTTCAAATGTTTGATTTTACTTTCAAAACATTTGAAACTACCAAGTTTTCAGATGCAAATATTGAATGGGAATATCACATTTAGATTTTGTTCGATTTGCTTCTATGTATTTTGATTTTTGTATCATGTATAATTGGATTGTTTGTATTGAAACTTGCGAAACACTGTTATGAAACACACATCAATCGGCTCTGGCGTTCGGAATTGAAACTAATCTGTAGATATAGTTTCTTGAAATAATAAAACTCTCTGTATTAACTTTCAATCAGTTCGATACATACAGTCGCTCAAAATACATCAGGAACAGTTCCATTACCTCATCATTACCAAAACAAAAATTTATATTTTTATAAAGTAATCAGATTTTTTAATATTTCTACGACTCAGTACAAATCAAGTGCTTTCCTATTTTATATAAAATCGAGTGATTCGTTCAATTTGTTAATAAAATGTTGCGTATTACAAGTCAAGTTTTACGAAATCAAACAAGCCTAGTTGCTATAAATGCTTCAAGGTAAGTGGAAGATTCAGAACTTCAAATCAAAGTTCATTATGTTGTGTTTCGTTTCCTTTTCATGATCATAAAAACAATAAAAATCATAATTTTGAGCCAATTCAGAGTAAATGGAATAGAAATATCCATAACATTCATGAAAAATTGTGCATTTTTCGTTTACAATGCAGACTTTCATAGCCACTTGTACTTTGAACTATCAATTAAGGTTCCGTAAAATGTAAATTAGTTTCAAAAGTATTGATTTGTTTTAGATTTACTTGAAGTGTTTTATTGTTTCGGAAGTCAGATATCATCGATATGTCAATTTGTTTCTCTGCCAATATATAAATAAATTGGTTTATCCGAATCAAAACAACCTTTGGAACTATTATATATGACGTTGCACAATGTATGGATGTAGGCCAACTCGAAACCATGTTTTTGAAACCTGTTCAAGTGCAAGACACCGCTTTGTGTTGTTATTTGGCTTGTTTTCAAGTATATTCCACATACCCGCATGCCTCGCATACATGAGTGTGCCAACGTACAGATAGAGTTTGACCCCCCGACAAATGACATTGTGATCGTGAAAAACAAATACGCAGGCTTCGCCAACAGCACAACAACGAAAATAAAAACCTGCAAACTTGAAGTTGCAAATAAACTTTGCATCGCGAAATATCTCTCGCTCGACGTCAATTCATTTTATTTCCCCAATTTCTTTTCTTTTTATTTATGAAATGAATACAAGCGATTAATCTGGTGATACGCTCCCAATTGGGGGATATCAGTTGAACTTTGATAATATGATTATGATGTCTACGAATCTATGATTTTATTTTGGTTTTCCTTTGTTTATTGGACTTTTTTCCGTATTTTTATTTCCATAAGATGAATTCTGATTTTAAATTTGAAGATATTTCATTTTTGTGTGATTCTTTAGATGCTTGGCTTCTTCGGCCAAGGTAAACGAAGCACCATCGAAACCGAAAGAGGAAAAAGCAGCTGTACAAAACCAGTCATTTGTGGCCAATTTCTTCCGTGGCAAAGTGGAATCATCTCAAGTCTTTCCATATCCATACAATTTGTCTGAAGAGGAAAAGGAAACCCTTGGCATGGTCATTGATCCTGTTTCGCGCTTTTTTGCCGTAAGAAAACTTTACTCCAATCAATAACAATCTATTAACAACGTTTTTATTTAGGAAATAAATGATCCGTTCAAAAATGATGATACCGCAAATATTGACCAGAAAACATTGGACTCATTGTGGGAACTCGGTGCATTCGCCCTTCAAGTTCCAACCGGTAACATTAAGATTTATTATTCAATTCAAGCAAATTCGATGAATAGTCTTTATAAAACTCAATACAAACTTCTTCCAATCAGAACTTGGTGGCATGGGCGCAAATAACACTCAGTACGGGCGGCTGTGTCAAATTGTCGGTGCCAATGATTTGGGTGTCGGTATTTGCATTGGTGCTCATCAATCGATCGGTTTCAAAGGAATTTTATTGTACGGAACTGATGAGCAAAAGAAAAAATATTTGCCGCAACTTTCCACCGGAAAGGTCTATGCTGCATTTGTATTGACAGAGCCAAGCAGCGGTTCAGATGCGGCATCGATTCGTACTCGTGCTGTTTTGTCACCCGATGGAAAGCATTACATCTTAAATGGTTCAAAAATTTGGATTTCAAATGGTGGATGGGCCAATATTATGACAGTATTTGCACAGACAGAGGTGACTGATCCAAAAACCGGTGAGAAAAAGGATAAAATCACAGCTTTTATTGTGGAACGAGGCTTTGGTGGCGTCAACAATGGACCACCAGAAAAGAAAATGGGCATTAAATGTTCGAATACGGCCGAAGTATATTTTGAAGACACAAAGGTGCCCGTTGAAAATGTTTTGGGTGGCGTTGGAAATGGTTTTAAAGTTGCCATGAACATTTTGAACAATGGTCGATTCGGTATGGCTGCATCATTGTCAGGTAAAATTTGCGAATATTTTGTAATTGACGTAAATTTGGATAATCATATATGAGATCGTTTCATTGCACAGGCACAATGGCCGCCTGCATCCAAAAAGCCGCTGAACATGCATCACAGCGCGTACAATTTGGCAAGAAAATCGAAGAATATGGAGCCATCCAAGAGAAATTGGCGAGAATGGCCTTGCATCAATATGCCACAGAGTCGATGGCTTTCATGATTTCGAGTAACATGGACGGCGGAAGCAAAGACTATCACTTGGAAGCAGCTATTTCAAAGGTGTTCGCATCCGAATCGGCGTGGTTCGTTTGTGATGAAGCCATTCAAATTCTCGGTGGAATGGGTTATATGAAACAAACTGGATTGGAGCGTGTTTTGCGTGACTTGCGTATTTTCCGAATCTTTGAAGGTTCCAACGATATTCTTCGATTGTTCGTCGCACTTTCTGGCATTCAATATGCCGGCGCACACTTGAAAGAATTGCAACGGGCATTAAAGAACCCAGCCAACAATCTCGGATTGCTGTTCTCAGAAGTGTCGAAAAGAGCTTCTCGCAAAGTGGGAATTGGTGGTGTTAATTTATCTCCAAGCGTTGACTCAAGCCTCAGTGATTCAGCCAAATTGTGTTCACAGGTGAATTAATTTTGTGCATGTTCATTGAAAAACTATTGAAATGCCATAATTTAATTGCTAATTCTATATTTCCAATTTCAGTCAATTGATAACTTTGGTCAAACGGTTGAAGCTTTATTGGTCAAATATGGAAAGAATATTATCGATCAACAGTTCCTTTTGAAATGCCTGGCTGATCAGGCTATTGATATTTATGCAATGGCCTGCGTTCTGTCAAGATGCTCACGGTCAATCAAATTAGGTTTGGAATCGGTTGAACACGAAAAACTCCTAACAAAAGCATGGTGCACCGAAGCAGCGGAACGGTGTCTTATCAACAACAAAAAAATTCACGATTCACAATACAAAACTATTTATCCACAATATACACAAATTTCGAAGAATATTTGCAATGCACATGGTGTTGCCAACTCTAATCCACTTAATATTTAGGAGCCCTTTTATTGATATATATTGGCTCATGTGACGAAGAAATTAAGTATTACCAAAATAAGATCATTTACATGCACAAAAGTTTTGTCGTCATTATACATTTTTGGATACTGTAAATGCGTAAAGTATAAAAGCTGCGAGTAATAATTTAGTTTAAAGACGAACGATAACAAATTTGGCCCTGTAAAAAGTGCGATACGGAACAATAAAAATTTATGGATGCCCAAAAATGCGTAATTTTTTTTAAATAAATTTCTACAGATTTATTTTAATTTGTTGCAAAAACCCAGGGAAAATCAAAGTGTTCGTATCTAACGGACGTAAGTCAAATGTGAATAAGACTTAATTTACAAATAGGTCAAAAAATAGCCAGCTGTCAAAGTGAATTTGTTGTTTGTGCCGTCAAACGTTTCACATAAAAGATTTAGTTTGTTATTATTTTGTTGTTTTTGTCTGATAACAAATCTGAAGTCTCTTTTTGTTCAAAATTTGGTTCAAGACTTCAATTTAGGTCTTTGAAAAATGTCAGTTATGCATTATAAATGTTCCATTTAACATTTTTAGGTTTTATTTTCGCTCTGAACAAATGGAAATGATTGTAAATTAATAAATTCCTCGTCTCTTTTTTATCTTTTAATGTCATTTTATTGGCAAAGTATGAATGCGTCGAGGCTGAATCACTGTGTCCGTGATTGAAATCGTGTTGTATGTAAGAAAGAGTACGATCTAGTGTCCGCCGGTCACGTTTTCGTAGAAATCGAGTGGAACAGAATACATTTTTTTTATCTATCTGAATACTGCATTCTGACTGATCGGTTTTATGGAGATTTGTGATTTTTTGCCATTGAGCTCAGTTACGAAAAGAGTGAGTTGGCTTCCAAAAGCACCAATATTATTCGGAAAACTATTAGAATTCAATATAATTTTTGAATCGAGCTCTCAGCGGTACGCTTCAAAATTTTCCGATGTTTTCGATCAACATTACAAATTATTTTCGTTTTATATTTATTATCTTTATCATTACTTTTATCTGTGTTCATGACAATTTGACAGATTATTCTTGAAGATTCCTCGTAATTTAATGAATAATAATATGGAAAAGTGTGTAGAAAATGTTATTCACGTGACCGGATTTGGTGTATTCCGAGGATTCACGGAATCCAACCCTAGCTGGTCGGCAGTTTCTCAGCTACCTAATCATGTCGAATACAATGGCCAGTGCATTCCAATCGTCAAACATGAAGTACCGGTTACATATACGGCGGTTGATCAGAAAGTTCAAGAAATATGGTCCAGCAATCCCAAGGTTGGACGGTAGATTGGATTGGTTCCCAATATAAACTTAATAATGAATTCATTTTCTTATTTTTAGCTTGTAATTCATTGTGGAGTTGCTAAACATGCGGAAAAAATTCTCCTTGAAAAGAATGCATTCAATGGAGATTTCCGTGAAACTGATTTCATGGGTAAAATGCCAAAGAGCTGTATTGTGAATTTATCGAATGGTGGTGTTGAGTGTAAAAAACTGTGCACAAAATTGAATTTGGAAAATATTATCAACGATTCTGGTGCAGCTGCAGTGGTGGAATGTTCAGATCATCCTGGAAAGTAAGTCACATGGGAACTTGGTGAGATTGAACGGAAAGAATGCCTATTTCAGTTAAATATTAGAGAGGTCAAGAGTATTATAGCGAAAGATTTCAGCTCGGTGTTTCAAACAACATATGCCGCGTGAAAAGACGGTTTCGACGTTCATCGATATAATTTCACTTGAGATAACGAACCGTTATCACTTGCTATCGGAGTAATAAACCGTGAAAAATACTCTCCATAATTCTTTTTATTTGAAGAAGCTCAAACCTTTTATCCTGAGAAATCTATCAAACTTACTATATTCTCTGGCTCACCACTAGATATGTGTGTAGGTTTTTCTAATTACTCATTGATTCGTAATCAACTTTGTTAGACAAAAACGGTGGGCTAAGGTCTATTTCAATCGCACGTAGCCGATTTTGAGCATAGAAGGGTGATTTTATTTTGAGATATTATAATCAACTTCGAAAATAATTACCATCAGTTTTGTTGATGATTGTTTTAGTCTCATCATTCAGTGAGTTACTTATTTTGCACGCGTCATTCACAAATCTATTGCGCCAAATTTCCAAATAAAATGAGAATTTTAACAAAATATTATTTTTTCTTCCTTTTATTCAGCTATCTCTGCGGCTATATTTACCTGAAATCACTTGATGTGGATGGGAAACGAACTCTTTTCATTCATGTGCCGCCTCCGCGGAAGGATTTTACTATTAAACAGATCAGCGATTCCATTTTGTCCATTATCAAACAATGTATTTTGCAATGTTAACAATAAAAAACATTGTCATGATTTCGAACGTAATTGAAAGAAAAGAGAAATAAATTTGTAAATGAAACCTGTCATGTTAGCTCTTATTTATCTTGAAGCAGAAAGCTATGGTGACAGGGGTTTCAGAAGAAGAGCACGCATTGAAATCGACTTTGAATTTGAATATATATCTCGAGAGAAGAATGATGTAAAAGAGAATTCAAAACGTTAATGCAAGAACAGGAAATTTCTACACGCACACACAATCATTGGCATATGCAAGCGCGCGTGGAGTGAGACCGACAAACTCCGACTGAAAAGAATGAATTAATGACAAAACGTAATGGGCCAAAGCACGTAACTCACGAGAGAATCTCAATGAACAGTTCACATTGAAGTTTCAATTAAGTTGGGTGTGCCTTGCGTGTCAACGAATATTCACACATATTCATTCGTTTGTTTTTCCATTGCGTTGCTATTGAAAATAATCTAATTTCTGTTTCTCTCGGATTTTTCGATAAGTCAAAAAAATGTGTGTTGATAATATCTATCCATAATAGCTTGGTGAGTAAAATTAAATTTTATCAATCTTGTATGAATCTTCAATCTAATCCAACACACTGTCTGTTCAATGTGATTCGAATATTTATATAGGATGTCGTTACATTCCACAACTATTCAAAGTGAATCATTTCTTTGAATAAATGACGATGATTCCGTCGAAAGTATCCAAATTGTTTGTTGTGATCGGTGGTTAAAAATCATTGCCTCAATTATGACTGCAATAAAAAATTTCTACGTTGTTTTAAAACCATTTCAGAATTTCACATCTTTCCATTCGTTTTTGTCTCTCTTAACACAGTTAGCGCACCGCTACTTTTCGACTGCTCTTTTGTATGAATTTTCAATGTGTGCTCCAGTCCAACATCGCTTACGATAGCTTTTTTTATAAATGAAAGAGTATTTATTTAAGTTTGTTGTGTGTTGGATATACATCAATGGTGTTGTGTGTATAAGCACGGCTACAATAATGTTAGTTCGATTGTTGCTGGAATACTGAACACAAACATAACATGAAAATTACATTTTATATACCCAACATACAAAATTTAGTTATCGTAGTATGTTTACAGGTTATTTTGCGGTTGGCGTGCTATGGAACATTCGCGTTCAGGTAACGCAAGTGTATACCTGTTTTCTCGTTGCTGTTGCTCGTCATACGTCTCTCACTCGCGCACATTCCGTTTCAGCATGAATTATTATTATTCAAACTAGCCTACATTCCGTGTATTTATTTTGTGCCGTCCAGCCGTCAGCTTCATCAATAGCGGGCATACAATCAAAACTTAAAAAGTTACAGCGAAATTGGCTGAATTAACCAAAAGGTATTGTGCAATAAAATTCAATCAAAACATTGCGAAAATATCGATAAAACTATAACTAAATGACGAGAAATTGTCGTTTTAAACTCAAACAATCGTTTATATTTGTTGAAGATCAATCGATGGAATGTTTCCGATGAAAGCATATTCAAAGTTGTAGTGATCATTTATACATATTATCAGCACACAGTGATTTTTTGAGGAATAACATTATTTTTAAGAAATATTGTTAACTCGAAAGTGAGTTATTTGTGATAGTCCGAACAAAAAGTAATAAGTTGACAAAATGAGTGGCAGAGATGAAACTGATTTAGTGCGAAATAACGAGTTTATGGAAAAATCAATCAACGATAAACCACGTGATCAGAATAATGGTGATGCAGCACCACTAAATGGCGATAATTCGATGGAAGCAGATAAAAAAAGTAAACAAATTGCAGAAGAATCAACAACAGCAACATCGAAACACACGACACCGAGCAATTGGGTGCAATTTGAAAAAGATGAAGACCGCGATAAGGTATGTAAAGTTTCAATTAGTCATCAGCCACATATGTGTTATTGTTAAAATCTTGATCATTTATCGTTTTGTTCATTTGAGAACGCTATGTAAATAGAAACATTTGTGCTGCGCAAACAACGCACACAATGTAAATAATAAATTGAAACACATTTTTCGAAATCCGAATACTAAAATAAAATTGTTTTCTAACGAGTAAAGATCTAATCTTTCACAATACTTAATGATTTAAGGTATAGTGCAGGCTTCTTTCATTTGCGGTGCCAAATTGATGTCGATTTATTTCAATTATTAGAAATAAGCATTGATTTCAAAGTTTCCTTGCTGGGAAAACTAATTTGAAAGTATTTTCAAAGCAGCAAATTTGATTTTGACATATTCATTTGTTGTGGAATTGTCAGGCATAATCACTCTTTCTCACCATAATCAACAGAATTTGTCTGTCATTATATTTGTTGTGGCAAATTACGCACTTACCATCATACTTAAATGAATGTGTTACGATGGTGATGACTTCGTAGTATTACATTTCCACACAATTTCCAAATGTATTATCCACAATGCACTCATGTTGGACATTCTAAATTCAAATGATACTGTAATTATGCGTGCAAACTGACATGATTAGACTTCACAAATGTTAAAAAGATACATTTCTGTCAAAATGTTTAACTCAATGAATTAATCAATGGCAAAATGTTGCTTTTCAAAGCGGCTACTCATGGCTTGTAAATACAATAATATCAATTAAAATTGATTTGTTTTTTATTTCTCTTGAATATTTTATTATGGTCATGCCACTTCTGCACAACACATATCAAAGTTTAGGTGCAACGGCAACCGCAAATATTTTAAATGGAAATTCTCGGCCACCGCAAGTAAAAATATAATAATAATGTTTCAACAATTATTGTTCATATGCACATGATTTGGAATATGGTTATTTGAACCTCGTTGGCCTAAATGGATTACACACTGGCCTAATTAAGAGTGATGTGCTCATTGATGAATCACCAGAAACGGCATCATTCTATTTAATTCAAAAGTCACATGTTCATCCATTAAATAATTGTTTATATAAAAATTGTTATCCAGTCGGCACATTCTGGAATGATGGCACTGTAATGTTACGTTAGTACGAAAATGGTTTTTGAAACCATTTTTGGAACAAAAATGGTCAAAACCGCTTTGTTTCAAACCAAAAGTGATTTTGATCTTTGTGAATAGCGTATATTCAAGTTCGAAAATGTATTTCGTGCAAAATTTGGATAATATTATGAATCTCAACCAAGTAAAACAATAAAAATATTTTTTGATTTTATTTGATTAACAGAATGAATCTCTGAATAAACCCGAAGCATTGGCATCACCAGCATCGTCACCAAGTTCATCGCAACCGCCACCAGTTCTCACTACGGAAAGTGTTCATATCAATATCAAAAACTTACCGTCATCACCAGCACAAAAATCTTTAGCATCATCATCTAGTCCTGCTGTGATCCAGGTCGAGTCCAAAAATAATAATTCGAACAAATCAGTGACAACAACATTTTCGTCACCGTCGCCAATAGCAATGCCAAATGAACAAGGGCTTCGAACGATTGAACTGTCGTCTGGCCGAGTGCGCGAGGGATTTGCAAATGGAGATGTAATTGTAACATTACTTCCAGTCAATCAAAAGTTTCCATGGATTACGCCAGCACTGTTTCGCCCTGAGCTGGTTCCTGAAGAGCTCATGGCTCAAGGTCTAACTGTATGTCATTTTAATTCACATATGAAATGAAGAACAACAATGTTCGATAGTCGCTTATTTAATTTTGATTTCAATTTCTTTTATTTTTCTTTTTTTTCTCGAAAAAAGCTAACGGTGGAAGACTACGTACATGCAATGGAAACACTCGTCAATGATTTCCGATTTACCATTTATAATATCTGTTACAAGCGCATTCTGCTCGTTTGGATCGTGTTTGCTTTCTGTGTATTATTCGGTCTCTTATTTTCGGGCCTTAAAGGAATACCTTTATTCAGTTTGGGAGTTGGTTGGCTGTTTTTGAATGCAGCTGCAATTTTTATGTGCATGTGGGTCAAATTACGCTTAGCACGTGGCCTAGAAAGATGCCTAGCATCGGTGAACAAACAACTAATTCGCCATAAGATCATATTGGCGCTGGACGATCGTGGTCGAATTTCATGTCATAAAGTGAATTTGTGCTTCATGTACTATGATCCAGAGCAATGCATTAATTATCTCAATGATTTCATTGAAACAAGCGAACAAAATGGTAATACTATTGAACCTGGATGGGAATCTCGATTGGATGTCGATATGGAAGACATTGTTATCCAAGGCAATACTACGACCCGCGTCACGAAAAAAAAGGTAAGCATTCGAACAATATGAACATTTTCACATAGTTTGCACAACACACTATGAGCATAAGAGAATCTCTATCAATATTCATTCATGTGCATTGTGCTGTGTCATTCATTTTACTAATCAATTTCTATCAATTTGCACGGCATATTCATTTCTAAACAAATTGATCTATAGTCCATTATCATTTTCATTTGGTACATGTTATTTCAAAATTATGAATTCATCTCTATCTCCATCGAACCGATTTCACCATTTTTCTAAATGATTGCAAGCATTTATAGATTTTTCTGTGAAAATCCCAAATCTATTTTTATTTATGAAACAGGCGAAGGGTGAATTACTATTTCTAAGGTATCTGCAAAGATGGGGAAAGGACTATTTGCGTCGTCGACTCGATTGGATTTTCGGAGAAAATGGAATGCATGAAATGCCCCGTCACTTGCAATCCTCACTTTGCCCATGCCAATATGCTGAAGAAATAATTCTCAATAAACCGCGCAAAGATCAACGTGCATGTTGCCCTAAATGTAATGACTGGATGAATTCACGTGGCATTTCATTTTGCTAACATCCTTGCAAATATACGGCTTCAAACAATTGCATTGAAATAATTTACATTCCAAAAATGTACACTTTTGATTTTAAAATTCAAATGAGCCATTCGAAAACTGCTATGGATTATTAATAATAGGACACTTCTAAAACTAACCAAGGACAAACAAACCCATTATACCCAAAAAGGAATTTTAATTGCAACTAACCAAACTCGACTAACATAGAAGTATCGAATGTCATTATTGTCGCTCGTTCATTTGATTTGTTACTTTCTATTTCTTATTTTGGTATTCGGCTTGATTTTGTGTTTAATCAAAGAACAACTATTTTATCATTTTATTTATGTTATTGTTTTGTTTCGAAATCCTTGTTTTCTTTCTGGGTCGTTCGCAGGAACGTGCGCTCCTGCTATTTCTGCGTTATGCGAGTCGATGGGGGAACCAAACAATGCGTGGTTTCATTAAAGTGGGCGTTCATGAACCGGCCAGGCACTGTGCACCATACATTTGTCCCTGTCAGTTCATAGAAGAGCATTTGAAATGCAAACCACGAGGCAAGTTCAAATATTTTCAATTCAGTTATTGGTGTTCGGCTTTTGAGTATTATGATTGAACAAGTTTCAATTAACGGTACTGACTTAATGGGTTATTTCATTCATTTGACTTATAATACCATGGCATTGACATTTTCTTATGATGACTTACAAAAAACAAATACAACGTTCTCTATTAACACATTTTATCTTTCGTAGATCTTTATAGTTTTGGTTTCGAACCATATTTTTAATAAGCTATTACCTAGCAAACTGAACGAACTTCGTTGGCTCAATTTCGAATTTTAATGTCAAATAAACAGGCCAAAAGTGGTGAACAGGGAAAAAAGCTTTTGTGAATAGAAAACAAAAATTAATTGTACTTAATTTTGAAAATTTTGTTCAAAAAATAAAATTGTTTGACCAATGTGTCGGTATCGCAATCTTTTTATAGAATCTGTTTGAAGATTTGTATTAACAGAAAAATCTCTCATTAAAGGAATTAGAAGGAACCAATTTTTTCCCTTTATCGCAAGGAACTTTCGAGAGCTGCACTTTTATTTACAAGTGGTTCCGGGATGTTCCGTTGTCCCCTCATAAAATCATTTAAACTGAAATTTTTATTTTTCGTTGTCTAGAGGAAAACTTCTTGCATTCCGCAATTGAGAGGTTTTTCGGTAGTTACATGTGAGTTCCTGGAAATGAAAGTGAAGATACAGAATCGTTAGAGCAAATTTGTCAAATGAGCGTTGTTGTGGCAAAAACGCATCATGGAAATGTAATTTCACGAAAATGCAACATGATTTGTTTCAAGTCATGTTGCTTTCCTGCTAGTTTACATTTTCATGATGCGTTCTTGCCAAAGCAACACTCATGTGACACTCCTGCTCTAATGATTCTGTATTTTCACTTTTATACCCAGGCACTCATATATATGCAATGATATATTTCTTACAATATTTTGCGACACGGTCGTTCTACTATGTAAAGATACCGTGAGCTAAATCTATGCAAAACCGACGCATTGATCTCTTTGAAACAATATAATCAAATCTAATAATGAAATGTATATAGAATTCAATGCAATGTATTTAATAACTTCTAGAAGAAGAATGAATTACCGTCCAAAATGTAAGATTTTTTTTTTTGTGAGTCTTTACTACTTACTAGTGCATCACCATGCAAATTCAAAATGAATATTGTTTTCTCAATTGTTTCTCGATATTACTTATTAGCATACAGCGTTAGGAGTTCGAAACATTTTCGGAGATTTACAAATAATTTTTACTGTTAATAAAATGATCGTTGTGAAGAAAAAAAAAATTGAAAAATGTTTACTTGTAACATGAAATTTTGACATGGATTCGCGCCTACAACTCGAGCAAAACAAAAAATCAAACCAGTTCAAATTCTTAACTTCAGAATAACTTCCGAAATCTATGGTTTTTCTGCAAACTGGTGTCAAAAATCGCACTTTCCAACTTTTGATTTGTGAATTGTATGCTTTGGATTTTTTTTTCAGGTCTTTTATGTGGCTGCTTCACTACGATCGGCGATCCATTCATTCAGTACCCATTCTAAGAAGATTTACTAGTAGTAAATGTGTGAGCTGCAATTAAATCTGGTCAATTGAATAAAAAATTGATATGTTGTAAACAAAAAAAATAACACATGCATTTTATTTATAAGTACAAAATCCACGCTCGACTATTTCTCTGACTTAGCAGCTGGAGCGACCTCTTACTCGCACATAAATTCTGCTGTACAATTGGGAAACAGTTATGAACAACTTGAACAAGAAGAAGAAGGATTGCATGTATTCTATGTCAGTTTCTCGGGTTCCAGTAAGATGCCGCTTCATGCAGTGCCATTTACGTTTTCTATTGAAAACACCATAGAGAGTCGAGCGTTGTACAAAATTGATCTGATTGTAATTCTTTATGAACGGCATCGATTTGCAATTGTGTTGAAGTAAATGTTTGAACCTTTTTATCAAAAGATACGAAGATTTGAAAGAAATAAGTACATTGTTGTAAGAACAAGTAGACAATAAACAAAAAAAAGAGGCTATAAATTCTATCGTAAGTGAGGTGTTTCATAATATCGATTGAAATACCGTAGGTCCTAAACTTAGATTATACACTTTTTAATGTACATTTCATATATCGCTTGGATTCGCATCCAAATGTGTGTCTGTTTTCTTATGAAATAAAAAAGTCTAAACAGAATTTGAGTGGCTTGATGACTCTAAACTAGGCCGGCATCTTTAGCCATTGAGTAGAAGGCAGATTTTCTGTTATTCAATAGTTCCGCGGGTGAACCAAATTCATGTAACGTTCCCTTGTCCAATACAATGATTTTGTCTGCATCAATTATAGTATTCAAACGATGAGCAATTGTGAGAATGGTACAGTCCTTGAATTCTTTTCGAATGGTTTTCTGAATCAAATCGTCCGTTCTGTAAAATATGAAAAATGTATTTAAAAATATTCAAAAATTATATATAGAATAAAAAAGGACGTACTCTAAATCGACAGAGGCCGTTGCTTCGTCCATCAAAAGGACCTTCGTCTTTCGTAGTAAGGCACGAGCTAAACAAACTAATTGACGTTGACCCACAGATAGATTCTCACCAGCTTCCGATACTTCATGATTCAAGCCAGCTGTTAGTCCTTTTACAAACGATTTCAAATGGGCTAATTCCAATGCGTGCCACACCTCATCATCGGATTTCTCTCCAAATGGATCAAGATTCAACCTCAATGAGCCACTGAATAGGACTGGATCTTGAGGAATGATGGTGAGTCGAGATCTCAGTGTGTGTAAACCAAGTTTTGAAATATCTTCACCGTCAATATAAATTGTACCACCGGCTGATTCGATGATTCGGAATAATGCGAGTGTTAAACTCGATTTGCCAGCTCCTAAAATTTCAATAAATCACATTAACTCTTTCTCTATAAAACCAAAAAAAAAAAAAAAAATATTACCTGTTCGTCCGACAATGCCGACTTTCTCTTGCCCATTTACGGTAAATGAAAGATTCCTGAGTACGAGATCGAGGCCTTCGCGATATCTCACGTTGAAACTGCGGAACTCAACCTTGCCAATTTCTGGCCAATTCTTAGATATGACTACATTTGGATTCTCCCATGCGGCTTCTTGTTCTGTCTCAGCATATTCTTTAATACGTTCAACGGCAACAATATTCGTTTCAACTTCAGATGTCATCCGGACAAGCCAGTTGAGTGTTTGCGTTATTTGCAATGCATACGAAACGGATAAACCAACTGTTCCAGCATTGATGCCACTCAGCACAGCAAACAACGCGGCAAAGAATATTACCAAATTCCCAACCATTTCTAAACGAACGGCCAGCCAACGATTAGCAATGATTGATGGAGCATAACATATTTGATTATTGTCAACTTTGTTTTCCGACTCGCTTATAAATCTAAGTTGGATACAAAAATGATTTTTGAATTCAGCTCAATGTGAAAAGAAGAAACAGTCAATATTTTGATTTGTTTTGTAAGAACCTTGGGATGACATTGTAGGCACGAATCGTTTGCGCTCCTTGGATTGATTCGCCAAAATGTGAATAGATCGGTGATCGACTCACTGACTCGAGACGTTTAAGCTGACGTGATGTTGCTACATAGAATCTTTGCACAAAGTAGTAAATAATTCCAATCGGAATAATAACTACCATAAAGATTTTCGTTGATATACTGAAATATTGCAATGTTTTATATAAATGTTGGAACGGTTATACTCAGTTTAAATGTTTTGCAGAGGTTATATAGGATAAGTGGTTGGTTGACGATGGAATGCTGCTTCATTAAACTCGCCATATGAAATTCAATTGAATCTGTTGTATTAAAAAATTGCGATAGATCAGAAAAAGTGCGCTCTATAATCGGTTCAGATTATATCCATGGGGCGGCAATGTCATCAAAATATATTGCGTTAGACGAGGAGCCCCCGTTCAAATATCCACCAATATCTTCTGATATATAGTGATTATTTGTGGATATTTGTGAATGAAGACAGATCATAAAATCTAAATCTATCAATTTTCATATGTGAGATCTGATTAAATTTGCCAGCATTCCTTCACCCACACAAACATCTCAATAGATATGTCAAAATCTTTCTACAGAAACTTGAAACATTTCTTTTTCGAAGTAGTAGCAGTAAGGGAAAACTCTGGCATTATGATCTATAACTTGTTACGTGTCTGATTATAGCCCAAAGCCTTATTTCTATGCGCAAAAAGTGTCATTTTCCACTTTGGGTCATAATTAGACAGTAGATCATAATATGGCCTCTATACCCTTAGTTGTCAGAATCATTCTACTTAATCGATTCAAACTTATATTGCAAATGTCAACTTTGTCCGATAGTAAACTGCTGACCTCTTCCAAAATTTCTACTTTTTTAAGTAGAAGGAATTTGACATTCGACCTTTTTCGGCTATGAGCTTAATTGAAGAATTACCTGATGACAACTATCGTTGATAAAACCTGCATGATGATAAATAAGATAAAAATCATAAGCTTGTTCGGAAAATGTTATGAAAGTTAATTTAAATATTAAATAATTTGAATGAGTAAAATGACTGAAAGCTTGATTTACTATAAATTTGTAGGTTCTTAGACCAACTTATCCCCCAGAATAAATAGTGATTTGCCGATAGTGTATTTTGTTTTGAAAGCTTAGAGGAGAAAGGTGTTAGAAATAACAGATGCATGAGTTTTATTGACAATGAGAGATTATTGCACTTTACAGTTCATATGAAAAGTCGTAAACGCATAACGCTCAACTTACGTGTCGTGTATTCAAAAATGTTACTAAAACACTTGTAGTTAATTGGGAACATTATCTTTTTTCGATTTGTTCACATATTCAGTATAAAATGGAAAATCACATCGGCAGCGCAGTAAAAGAGCCTTGCAACTGTGTCAGACTGCGCTAAATCAAGAATGTCAATGTCTTTTGAAAATTGCATTTTTTTGAAATGACTGCTAGGTATTTAGCCAAAATATGATGTGCCAGCTAATAATGCATTATGAAACAAACGAAAATAATTAGCACACTCTTCATCTAAATTTTTGATTACATTTTCAAACTGAATATATACAGAGTGCAATATGCACGATAAAACATTGTTAATTTTTTTCGAAACGTGTTATAAAGCAAACAATTACAAACACATTGTGACTATGATTCTAACATTTGTCTCGAATAATAGTTATTGTTTGTAGTGAAATTCTTGAATAAATCTTCTTATGTTCCCTAACCGAATGATTTTAACATTCTAAATTGCTTTGGTGCGCAACAAAATCACTACATTTTATACTTCGTGGCGCTGTGATTGTATCGAAAAATAGTTGAGTTAAGCGAATGATTACCTCGAACGCACAGTACAGTAGGTTATCCAAAATTTCTGGAAGCGTAACATCGAGAACATCCATGTCTTTTGCAAATCGCGATAAAATACGACCGCTAGGCGTTTGATCATGATATAAAAGTGGTGCACGTAAAATGCCACCCAATAATGCATAGTGAAATTTTATTGCGGCAAACAAACAGCCCAGGTGTGCCAAAAGTACGGTAAAAATCGATAGAATTGCTGAATGAATGCAGTATAAATTGAAAGCAAAAAATTATAATTGAAGTTATTAAAATAAAAAATGGAGTATTGCAATCGATAAATAGGAGCATCATCGAAAAACGATTCAGTGCAGAGGGGGGTCATTTGCAATGGAAATGTACAAGGTGTAACGAGAACACATAAAATGTTAAAAACAGTTTTAAAAATAATAAGAAAGTTAAACACAATTCCAGTTAAACCAGATGCTGAAAGGCAATAATGGTCTATAAATGTTTTTTGTTGTTGTTAAACACAGTTTTGTTAGAATGTTGGGTATCAACAATTGACTTTTGAAGGCTTCCGTCTTTCAATGATCTTTTGCATAACGAATTCTTTCGATAATGGAAAATAAAACCAATTCAACACAAGCAAGTTAATCGAGCATGAAATATAAAAAACACTACGATGAAGAACCGTGCATCCACACAAAAATGCAAACGCATCCACAGGGGACACAATTGGTGTCCATCACTTTTTAATCGAAAAGAAAATTCCGAAAAAGTGTCGAACTTGATGAAGCGTTCGAATCTTCACAAATTTTAAGTTTTCAAGCATTAAAATTGTTCGGGAAATAATTCTTTTCAGGCATTGTGAGGGTAACCGCCAAGGAGCATAGCAGTATTAAAGTAATCATTCTAGTACGTAAACAATCCAAAACAATACAGCAGTAATTCCATCGAATGCCATATAATGCAGTAAAATGCTACACATCGAATTCTCTGTTTCTCTGTTGCTGTGGCAAAGAATGGGAGGCATTATATGGCATCAGATAAAATTACTGCTGCATTATTTCGAATAAGTTACGTACTAGAATGATTATTCTTGACAACCGCGAATCAAGCAGGAAATGCAAAAAACATTCAGATAAGATCTGTTGGATTGCATTGCAGCTAAGCATTTAAAAGGAGTTCGATATCACTACGTCGGTAGCACCGATCCTCAATTTCTTTTGCATTTGCCGTATGCATGCAACGTAATGTTCGAGTTCTTACAATATGTTATCGAGCAAATCGGAATAATTCACATTTATAAGAAATTATTATTCTTTAATATCATAGTAGCAATATTTGGAATTGTAAACACGATTACACGCATAATTCAGTTTGGAACCTACCCGAAAAAATACGCTCAATGATTGTTTTAAACGCATTGGTAAATTATAATCAAGAGTATTCATATCTGAGGAAAATCGCGACAGTATTCTTCCTTTTGGAGTTATATCGAAAAAAGCTTGTGGAATGCGCAATACGTTACGCAATAAACTATGATGTAGCTTTAAAGTTGCTTTCATTGTACCGAGCGCTAGTTGGATTGCAGCAATTAGGATAGCAACCACTGCAATAGTTTTAGTTATGCAATGTGAATCGCACGCGTGCGATTAAAGTGCATTTTTTGTTGTAAAAATGGGTAAGATAAAAAGATAGAAAGAAAAAAAAAATTAGATGATGTTTCTTTCGGAAATTGTTAGTGATAATTGGATGTAACATATTCAAAAATATTTCTCTATTCATGCAAAAGTATTGATTTAAAAAAATGCATATCTAAAGAGAGGAAAAATAAAGTAGAGGATGAGTAAGACACCATAAATATATAGGCCGCCGAGGAATGAAGAACTTATATTCAGGAAATTGCGAATGAAGAAATTATATTGAGGGAATATCATAGAATGTAGAAACCGCCATAGAACTCATATCAATTCATAATATCACCATGTAACATAGGTCTGCAACATTTCAATCAAAGGAACCGGGATAGAAAAAGCAAAGGAATAGATTGTAGCTCTTGATTATAAGATTTCATGTAACCAACTCTTAGGAATAGATAGTGAATATAGCAAAGATAGTACGAGAGTTCTGAAGAAAAAAAAATACCGAGAATATACACGAAGCCCATGCCCGCAATGTGGCTGGGAGTTCATTATCAATTTCATCCACGTCGTGACTCATTCGATTGATAATACGTCCGATAGGTGTAACATCGAAAAAGGCTGGAATTGGGGCGCGAATTACTTTGGTCAAAAGGTCGTTATGCAAGAATCGAGCTGCACTTAGTGATCCCACGAACAACGCTAGTGTTGCCACAAACACAGAAATCGCTATTTGAACAAGACGGACAGCATATAATGGACGCGTTCATGCAAAATGATCGACAGAATTGTTAATTGGAATTAAATTCACGTACAGTATAGTCTTTCCATCAAACAGAACTATGGATTCTGGTATTCACAAACGGCTACTTATTTACAAACTCACACACATATAAATAAATTTTTGCATAAAAATGCAGCTAATCTAAACATATCAAATACGGACATAGAATTTGGTAGATGAACAGTTCATATACAATATATTATTATTATAGTATTTGACCCAATTTGCATGGGGTTTTCTCTTGTTCACAGTTTTTTTCTGTGCTGCCACTTTTGTCATTATCAATAGTAAATCAAGCTGACGTTTTTTTTATTTTATGGTAACGTAACATGACACTGAATCCTATTCAATCAAGATTGATTGAGATAATTGAGTGTCATTTTAATAGAAAATGAATGGTTGATTCGTTTTACCGCGAAAAACATCATGAGCCATGATCGAATCACTTGCGGCAGAGTGGTATCACAAGTATCCACGTCTTTCGAGAATCTATTTAAAACTCGGCCTAAAGGAGTTGTATCAAACGATTCCATTGGCCAATGAAGCACATTGGACAACAAACTTTCGTGCATAGCTTTTGCTGAATAAATAAACCCTAGCGAAAGTATTATCGACACTGTAAAACTGAGTAGAACTAAAAATAGAAGAAATTCAATGTTGTTTCATTATTCCTTAATGCCATTAAAATACAGTAAAAATGCCTATTAAATGACAACAATTGTTGAGGAAAGAAGATATACTCGCGAAGTTTTCGGAATATTAATCTTTATCCTTCAATGCAAAGAAGCCCAAAAATGATGTGGTTAATAATCGCTAGCATTAAAAATGAAGCGTCATCAACTTCAACGTTTGATTTCTCAAATCTTTGGAAAAGTGAATTGTATATAATGCCTCAGAACCTTTATTATATGGTTGATGACGATGGGCGCAGATATGAAGTGGCTTTTTCAAATGTACAATATGAAAGACATTTTTGGTTTTCTTTACACATGCGGACTGCACTTGCTATATTGACAACGCATTGAAAGTCCCGAATCCATTTTTCCCGAAAATCAATTCACGCCGATGCTTTGTCGGTCATCCCTCTGATTTCCGAAATCTCTTTGTTGCCAATTTTCGTATGATAATGAATGAATAGCATTAATGTATGATAACGGCATCATTATTACTCAAATTGATTTTTTCAGGAAAAGAGCATTCTGAACAAATTGCTGGGAGAAACTGTTACATTTAATTTTCGGGGACAAAGTGTCCGGGATTTTTCTTATTGAAAAATCGAGTGGACGCACCCAAAGAATCTAGTTTTCAAACAAATATTCATTCATACTCACAAATAATTTGATAATTCGCCTACTAATACAATACATTATTAGCTCTGGTTTGATTCTGTACAATAATTATAGAGAAACAGAAAGAAGCAGATGACAAATGTGAACTGACTTTTTTCTGGATTATTACAGCAATGAAACCGACTGGTGCTCTTGTATATAAGTGAGGAAAACGTGAATTTTCGAATGTGTGACTAATATAGACAAATGCAGATTTAACTATACCGTGCACATTCATTAGGCTCAATCGGCGCATTTGGTGCGAATACATTCACATTTGTCATCTGCTTCTTACGGTCTCTCTGTAATTACTGTACATAAACCAAACAGTGCTAATCATTGTATTGTAATGGTAGGAAGGCATACATCTGTATTTGTATAATATGTACGGTAAATGACACCACGTGCCACTAAATGATTGTGTGTTGCAATCGTAATTTAACTGATGACGTTTGTCGAATGTTCATTCGCTCATATATCCAATGAACACCGTTAGTGTCTCTACAATACCCTTTCAAGGAAATATTAGAACAACTTTTTTGGGGTTTACTAAGATTTGTTATAGATTTTTCCTGATGCATGCTTCATTCAGACCATAAAACTATGCTACCAAACTCGCACATCATTCCTCAAAGAAAAGGATAAAGAAACATCCTACCTTGGCCCAAACCAAAGGCGGCGTACACTCCCAAATACATGTTCCTCTGTTCCTCATCTTTGGCCGCGTCCTTATCGCTCGACCATCGACTCAACCACCAATTTGAGCCAATGGCAAAGCCTTGGTAAATTATGTTCAAAACAATAGTCAACACGGTCAGTGAAACGCCAATACTTCTGAGGTAATGCTTGTATACGTCCCACTTAACGCTTCCAACTTCAGACTTTTCTTGTTCAATAAGTTTTTGTCCATTGACATCATCATCCGTTTTAATTGCTTTCACTTCATTGTCCGAACCACGTTTGAGGGTCGAGCGTTTGCGTACACCATCTTCGTTTGATACCGTACTTTCTGCAGACACAAAGCCATTTAAAGATGCAGTTTCTGAATTGCTTTCACTGCGAGATCGACTTATTGCACGTTCAAGTTTTCCAAGCAGCTCGGTGTCTGGGTTTGTTCCTAATGTCGATTCTAACTGCTGTTTGATATCATCCAGATTCTCTTCTTCTTCGTTAACTTCTTGCAAATGCTGAATCAAGAACTCAGCAAAATCACCCTTCTTCTGGATTAGCTCTTTAAGAGTGCCCGATTCGCTGATTTCACCATTTTTTACGACATAAATGTTGTCTGCAGCTGGCAAATATGAAATACCATGTGTGACAAGCAATCTCGTTTTTGTAGCCAAAATACCCGTTGGCCCAATCACATGCTCGAAAATATGCTTTCCAACGTGTGCATCGACTGCACTGAGAGGATCGTCCAAAAACTGTAAAAGAATTCTTTCATCAAGATCAATAATGACAGACTATACAAACTTATTCAATGCAGTTCAATTCAATCTCATTGAAACAAATGCCCAGAGTACGTGACCGGTACGATTTTGGTATAGCGCTAATCACAGCTCCATTATCCTGCGTTACTTCAATTAATTTATACTACAAATTGTGCCTGTCACGTGCCTTGCACTATATTTCACCAAAACAAGTAGTTTGAATGAACGTAAAACTCACGTAAATATCTGCGTCACTATAAACCGCTCGAGCCAACGAGATTCCTAAACGTATAGCAGATATCGCATTTATCAATGACATGTTTAATGAAAGCATAAGTGTGCGCTATGCAAAGATTCAATAGCACTTACGTTGTTTTTGGCCGCCAGACAAATTGATACCTTTTTCACCAATTTCAGTTGCATCTCCACCTGAAGTAATTTGTACAAGAATTTCAGTTTTTATTTACAAATTCAGTATATTTTGTGATGAAGTCGTTGAGTTTTACCTGGAAGCATGTCAATATCGGGTTTTAAAGCACAAGCTGCGATAATTTGATTATAACGTTTGTGATCCATGGGATTTCCAAAAAGGATATTGTCTTGCAGTGTAGCATTTTGAATCCACGCTTGCTGTGCAACATATGCGACAGTTCCAGAGGTATTCACATGACCAGAAAGTTTTTCCATTTCACCCAAAAATGCCGAAATAATTGAACTTTTTCCCGCTCCAACTGCACCAACAACTGCCACCAAATTGCTTCTCTTCACGTGCAAATTAATGTTCTTGAGAGTTGGTTGGCCATCTTGCCAAGAAAATGTTCCATTCTCAATCGACAATGGTGCTTCTATTTGAGTAGACAAACAAAATCGCTACTAATTTGGATATTCATTCGAAGGTGTCAATTTGATTTAAATGTTTTACCATCAGTTGGATCATGTGATACGTCGTTTGGATCGAGTTCGTCCAAGTTCATGAACTCGTTGATTCTATCCACCGATGTTTTGGTCTATGTTTGTGTAAAATATTCGTGTAAATATATATTGTATATTGATTTTGAAACATAATCACACAACGAAATGCATGTAAGCAAGCAAAGTGACAGAAAAACACAAAAGAAAATAAGTGAGATACTAAGAATAAAGCCACACTACTGTAACAGTTAGCTCTGTAGTGATTTTGAAAAATTAGAATTCAAATTCTTTCATGCATTGAATATTTTTATTGCTAACAATTCAACCAACATTTGGACTCTGACATTATATTCTTGTATGATAGACATCGTCAATCTAGCAATAAATACAAAACCAGTGAATACAACGCACTAGATGTTTAACTGTAATATTTAAGAGCATTTTACACATAGATATAGATATGTGATGAATCAACAGCTACCGTTCATGCTAAATAGCCATTGATAAACATCACGTGTTACGTATCACATAACTATATCTGTATGTGTAGGCTAGTTTTCAGCCTTTATCAAGCGTGTTGTACTTACTGTTCAATACACAATTCAATGTGACAAATTCTACAAAGATATTTTTATATAAATAATAATCAAATAAATTAATAAATTCAAAAAAAAAAAAATACACACAACGCACAAATTCGAACTATTACTCACTACCCTGTATGTACTTACTTGGACCATATTTGAAATTAACATCGGCAACATTGATAGAGGAAATCTTAAAATATTGAATAGTGATAGAGAAACAAACGCAGTTTTTGCATCTAGTACATTTTCATCAGAGATCAGTACGAAACAAGCAAATGATACCAGTGCAACCTTCATTTCATTCGATTGTTTTACGATTTCGCATATGAAATTAGATCCCAGCCATATAGAATATGAAATATGTAAAAAAAGATAGAATAGAATGAGAAATTCAAGATGATTTCATGAAAAAATAGAACAACTAAATGTTTGTTAAAAAATGGAAGAAATAAGAGAATTGAGGTAAATACAGTTTTCATAAATTGATTTGATATTGTTGTATTATAAATAGAAAGGGAAACAGATTTAGAAATTATTGGAAAATTGTATGAATTAAGAAGCCAAAACATCATATTTGAAATAGGAGAATTTGCAGAAAATTAAAGCCGGAATTTAAAGAACCAAGTGAAGGAGATCCCTTGCTTGTTGCACACACTTTCATTAATAGGTAGCTCAGTATACTTTACCTCGGCCATAAAGACAAGGAGTAATGGGAGTAAAGCAAGTGGCATTCGAATAATATCGAATAGTGTAATACAAACGAATGCTTTTTCAGCCGTTAATATATGATCGTCTCCAGTATAGACGTACGTAATGAATGTTACGAGGGATACCTTTGGTGTTCATAAAAATTGTGGGCAAACATTTTATGGTGTTTAATAAATCAAAATTAAAAAAAAAATATTTTGCAAAATTCATCTTGAAAATCAATTTGCTTTCCTGTGTACAGAAGTTCCTGGAATCTCTTGAGAAATTGAAAAAAAAAAAATATATAAAAATGTATAAGTGTGCATACCATGAATGGAGCGCAAGACCAAATAAATGATGTTCCAGCATTCAAATAGGCCGCATCTCTCAACACCTTGATTTCTTTCTCACGAATTTTTTGTACTTGTTCTTCGAAACTTGGTTCCCATGCATACAATTTCAGCACTTTAATACCACTAAGAATTTCATTCATTAATTTAACACGAGCGTCTTTATTTTTCATTTGTTCAGCCTGAAGAACTTGTATTCTTTTAGCGATGAGACCGTTGACGGGAATTAAAATGATCATAACAGCCAAACCTGAGTTCGAAATTGGAATTCATTAGAGATTAAAACGACCAAAAAATTTACTGATTTTTATTACCGGCTAGTACCGATGGTCCTAAAAGATCCCACAAGAAAAAGAGTGCTAGCGCAATTTGAAGAGGAGCTGACCAAATCATGTTCAGGTAACTGGTTAAATCCATAAATCGCTGGGCGTCAACAGCCATTAAATTCACAATTTTACCGACTTCGTTCTTCTTCCGTGCCGCACTGGACAAAACTAATGCTTTCTTATATATAACACCGACGAGTGCTGTCCGAATACGAAGCCCGACGAGAAACATCCGTTGAAAATATTGTGATAAGAATAAAGTTTGCATACTGGCCACAATGAACAAGAGTACAGCATATAGAATTCCACGCCACAAAGGTTCCGGTCCATGGTATTCCGAATTATTTGCATTTGTAGTTGAATTCGAAGAAGATTCAACAAAATTAATGATAGCACGTAGCAATTGTGGCGAAACAAATGTTAACAAGTCTTGAACCAATTTCAAGCATGAGCCAAAGATGAAGGTCGGCCCGAATGCTTTGAAAATGGGCGGTAGAATTGATGCCATACGCTTTTCCTTCTGTTGTGGTGTGATCGTTACACTTGCCGAAGTTCGTGACTTAGAAAATGCTGCTTTGCTGGTAGATCCATTTTTACTAAAAAATAATTGGTAATCTTAAACATTTCTTAAAGCAGACATTTATTCGGAAATAAATATTTACCGAGTCACGCGAGCAACCTCCCGATCCCAATACCTTGTGAACATTGGCATAACTTCTTTTGATGAGTCTTCCGGATTCATATCCCACAAGTCTTTTTGTTCAAGCGGTCGCTTATATCCTTTCCATGTCATTGCATCAAACCATGTATACAAAAGCCGCGATAGAAAACCAGCACTTAGCTCAGGATTCGGTTTATCTGACTTTGGGTACTTTGTTTGGCGTGGCTCACGATCAGCATAACAGTTCAAGATCCAAATAGCTATCGATGTTACATAGAAAATCAGGTAGCTGATGAAATGATAGCTGGTGTATGGCTCCTCTGGAAACATTCCAAAATGTGCTCCATATGAGTATGTACGATGATTTTCGATTTCAAACCGCAATCGTGGGATTCCGAAAATCAAAACACAGAGCCAAAACAAAAATTGTAAGCCTGATGTTCGGACACCGAATCGTCGATTTGCTTCTAACAAGACAGCCGACAGCGCCTAGAGCGAAAAGACATGAGATATCTCAGTAATATGCGGTCCGAATGCACATATACAATAATTCATTGATCACAGAAACTCAAATCGTTAATATCGATATGAAATTAAAAATAAAGGAGAAGTTTACTCACAAATGTCGCTATTTTAACGACCGGTGTATAGAAATAAACTGCATCAATTTGTTGGCCCTCATCACTAATAACGATGGTCAAATCAATGGCCGATAGGATTATCAACGCTCCGGTTAATAATAGTTTGGAAACATTTACAAAACCATACGGAATATTTCGATTGAAACTTTTTTTTATATAGAATATTTCTAACAATGAAAACAGCCAGAGAAAGGCGCACGGTATCCAAAGTACTACATGCTGGAAGCATTGTGTAAATTGAGGGTTTTCAGTATTCCATGAAAGTTCCGGATCCTGCAAGTAACATACAACAAAAGCAAATTAAAAAAAATTTCATTAGAGCTTGAGAACCCTTTGACTTTTGCAATGTCATCAATTCATAAATTAAATATGTAACAATAACAATATGAATGAAAGCACCAAGTTGAAAGAAAATTACCACAAACTTTCAAACAACTTACCCAGAATCCGGCTGTGCAAAATCCATCCGTTAAATTAAGCGGCATCCTGAAATCAACACAATCTAAAATGTGGGCCTCTAAAAACGGGTGCTTGGATGCGCTGAAGCGCTAACAATTAGATTGTATGTCACTGTCACAACGATACTTTGACGTTTTTAAATTTTTTTTTTAGCTTGCAATCGTTAAGCTACAGAAAAAATAATTAAAAACACATCCATCAATTCAAAATAAAAAAGAATATTAAAAATATAATCAAATATTTCACGAAAACCATAGCAATTTTCTGAATGTGAACGTTAGGATATTGTAAGTAATTTAAATTTTTTATGATGGGCAACAAACGTGAACCGTGAATGAGCCTTCAAAATCTAGTACATTCGTTCTGTCATCTATAGTCGTTATGCGCACTTGACAGCACGAGGTTGCTACTTTGTTTGAAAGCACAAGCAAAAACAACACACTTGTAATAATATATCAACTGTACATGGTTTTGTGGTGATAGTGCATTTACACAAAATTTCTAAATCTAAAATATAAACTGTATAAAATGAATAAATCACCAATTTTTTTGGATTCTAACACATCAATTTTGGATTCGAAACTACGTATCGTTCGCGTAAGTTCTTTTATAAATGTTCCTTTGATTGTATAGGAAGAGTCAGTGTTAAGCAATCGAATTTGTATTATTTGCGACAGAATGAACTGGAAGACAATTTGAATGAGCTGCTAAGCAGTGCAACAGAAGGAGCCGTCGAATCGGAGAAGTCGCGACCGTATAAAATTATAAAACCAGAACCAGGTACGTTTTTTCCATTTGTTCTTTTATGCGACCCTCTTTTATCATCAACGTTCTCATTATATGTGAGCTCGCAATTTCGTATAACCCTGACCGACGATTGCTTCTTATTCGATTCTGTGCGGAGCGGTCCATCGCACAAATATCTTTAATATCTTTTGGTTTCATTCCGATTTCGGGTCTTGTTTTTCCGGTTTTGACAGAATCAAGGCAACCATATTTTTTTGTGTATAACATCTCAAGAGTTGATCGAATGGCAAACAATGTTATTCTAAATCTGCAGTTTGACATATATCTGCGCACTCGTATCGTTTGCTGATAAATTTGAACGAGTATCGTCATTAAGCTCAATGAAAAAAAAACTGCTGGTTTTTAACTTAATTGTGTTAATTCAATGCTGATTTGATAAATGTCGTTTGTGCGAGTAACGTTTCTTGCTTGAATTTGCAGATAACATTATTATTAATTAGTATTGAAGATTAAAATGGCATTAGGCGATTGTTATCATATTCTTCGTAATATTGAATCAAACTTCGTTTTGTTATTCTTAATGTTGGCATCTATTAATTTTTTATGCTCGAAACAATTATAATAATATTTGGTGTGCATTTTATGTTTTTGCGATTCGCAATAATAAACGATATACAAACTTCTCCCTGGATCATTTGCATTTTCTAATGAACTCCGATGAACAATTTAGAATATTTGATTATTATTAGTTTTAACAATAGCATTGACATGTTTATTGTTGAATCAATAAATTATATTTGAGCGCATGATCAAGTGAGCCTGATAGTAAAAAAAGAATTTTTTTTGTCGTAGAACGATCACACTATAACGAGACTATTTCGTTCAAAATTCTAAGAACATAACTGGAGTGAGGCGAATACAATGTTCAAATTTTTTGAGCTTCATGACGATTTTGTGCCGATTTTCGAAGAATTTGCGACGATTAAGGTTCTCCACATTTTCCATTGTGCAATTTTCTTTAAAAAAGAATTGTTCTTGCCTCTAGTCATTATCTTCGAATCTCATCAGGGTCAATTGCGTTATTCACTTTTAGAAACATGTTATTCTGCTTTAGCTATTAGATGTTCATTAATTCCTTGTCTATTGTCATATTCACTGAAGATATCGCTTTTATAGTGAACTACTTAAAAGAACATAACAAATTTCTACTGTTTTTTTGACTGTCTCATTCTAGTTGGTATCAATATCACACACTGATAAGGTTTCAATTGATTTTTTTCTGTAATTATGTATGTTGAACTCGGATCAAATCAATCTGAAATCGATATTTTACTTTCAACGATATGAAAATTAGCGGTAGTGAATCAGTGTCTGTCATTTTTAATAGTAAAACATGTACTGTTACAATTAAGTCTAGCGGTCGGCTCAGTTCGTGATGCAATTAGGTGGCAATGAGAATGCCGCTTTTATAGAGTCATAAACCTATGTGTTTGCTGTATAACAACTGATTGTATTTATAAATAGATGACGAGTAGTTGTAGTTTTTTTGTTCATTCAATACTTCGCTTTTGAGTTCTATCGACCCGTTTAAGTCCCACAGTGAATTCTTTAGCTGCTTTAAATCTATCAGCAATTGATTGGTTTTAATGTACACATTCTTTGTTCTCATTCGTTTACACACATGCACGATTCATTTCAATTTATACAATTTATTCGAATTAATTTGAGCTCTGCAGCGCTTTAGTTGTCATGTTACATAATAGAACCGGCACTTTTTTTTTGCTAACTCAATACATTGAGCAAATGATGCCACATTTTTTCTTGTAAATTTCACTCAAAACTTGATAATGTCTACACAAATTGCATACACAACGTTTGACATGTTGATTCGCATTAGAAAGATAGCGTCTATTCTTCGCACATTATAGAGCCGCTTTCATGCAAACCACTCAATTTCACGGTCACCCTGGAAACAATTTGATTGAAGTTTCATCGAATTGAATTGAGCATGCTGGCATAATTTAACCTAATTATTCGAATAAAAAACTACATCAGATTTCAGGTAAGTTTCACGGAAGAATGCTGTTTCAAAAGGAAATGTCATCATATACAACAAATTAGCATTATCCTAAAGTCATAATTCATAGCAAATGAGTCACGCAATTCCCTTGATGAAGCATATTTCGACATAAAAAAAAACTGTCATGTCATTATGAATGTAAAAAATGTGAAATTGTTCATCCGCTACCGTTTCACGTTTGATAAAAGCGTTTATTTTTCGAGTGCCGATTATCTGTACTGATCTAATCTGATGTGATCCCCAAATCAATAGTTTCGAACCATAATAAATAATAAATGTCTCACAATTTACGCCTCACACAGAATATCTGAACTAATTCAATTCAATAACATAATAAATTATTTAGTATCAATCCAGTGACACATCAATATCGATATCTATTTCAGCGAAACTTCAGTGATATTATTTGTGTATAATTCTATTACGAGTGAGTGCAAACATTTCTAGACATCGCATTTTCACATCCACATCAATGGATTTGTTCAAAATGTATCTTTAAAGCGAAATTTTTTGTGGAACGTTAAACACGAATAATTGTGTCGAAATTGCTCTAACTTGCTCGCTATTTGACGAACATGATTTCACCATACTTTTGTCCGAAAAAAATTGTGATTTGTGTGCCATGACAATAGTACGCGCATTAAATTATTTATGAAATAAACAAACTTTTCACAAAAATACACTCCACACAATATTATGTGCAATCATATTTGTTATGAGTCGTGGGATCCAGCAATTATGTGTGCCAATTAATAACAGCCACACAACCTGACAGTAGTTCACATTCAACACAAAAACGGAAATATATGGATGTTTTATCTACAGGATTTTTAACTTAATTGTTATTTATATAAACTACACAAACGTATCGATCGCATAATATATCTGAACCAAACTTACCTCGCGAACGCTACTCACGATACTAATTCTCAAAAAAACATCACATTCGATGATTCTCAAGTTTAAAAGTAGTCATTATTATTTGCTGTTCAACACATATATTTTGCGGCTGTACGAAATGTGTAGCGTGTATGTTAGTGTGTTCCTCTCACATATCAGATACTCCCTACAACTCAGCGATGGACGCAAAAAAACGCAGAGATATGACGACACATCGACGGAATACGCCGCAAAGAGTGATGGTGTTTTTGATTGGTCTCTTTTTTCCACACAAAACGCATACAGTGCCATAAGATAAAATGAAAGAAAAATAATAATAATGAAACGCACAAAAAATGTTTGCACAATTTGTGCAGATTATGCGGCCTGCATGCAATTATATATTCGCATAGAATTGTTTCGATTGTAAATTTATGTACGTATTCAACAAGTGGGCGCTCCATCCGCTTCACCCAACCAAGAGAATAAGAAATGATGTGCAATGTGCATGTTTAGCGAGAGTCTCCTACATTTGATTTAATATATTTCCTCACATCGTGTCAAAAATTTAATCAATATAAAACATTTTTCTAGGTTGCATCTAAACATTTTTGAATTTCAACATACTAATTTCGAAATTTTCGATTTGTCTAGTACTAACTTTGTGAGTCAAGTCCAAGATAAATAGTTTTCCGCTTCCTCTTCAAATGAAATATTTTTTTTCAAAGCCACTCATTTATTTTTTTGTATTCATTAAATAATTTCATCTTTGAGCAATATTCCAAAAAGCACCGTAGATTTTCAAAAAGACCTTCTAATCGATGGAACACGATTCTATATTGTGAGCTCCATCAATTATAAATTAAAATAGAATATTTTTATTCGATGCACTAATACAGCATTTTCAGAAACCAGTTTTGGTCTCTTCATTGATTTAAAGACCGTTGCGAAACAGCTCATTAAGATGGTAGTTCGAAACATTCAAAGTGACTGATCGATGATTCAATTTTATGAATTGCGATCGCAAGAATATAATAGTCTAAACTGGTTTTTGGTGCCGGTCATTATTGTGTTTTTTAACACTCCATTCCTTTTTTTTATTTCGTTGCAGGTTTTTGTGTGAAGGGATATCGATCATCGAATAACGAGAAATGTTTCATCAATATTTGCATTTCGGATGGGATTCCGGCCCCAGAAGATATAACAGCTGAACAACTCACCGAAATCTTGTCTTCTGAAACACCAAGCAATTACAAAGTTCCAATGAGCATCACTGAACTTCGTCTAACACCGGATAAATCCGGAAAAGATGCCATTGTTTGTGATGTTGCCATTCATCCAAATTTCTTTAAAAAGGTTGAAGCTCTTATCATTTTCCGTGACTTCTTTCTTACTATTATCTTTGAAGCACTCGAAACGAAATACAATATTCAAATCAATCGCGAAACGTGGATCATCTTGAAGAATCGCTCATGTATGGGCACTTTGGTCAAACACCGTGTTCAAAATCGCGACGTTCAGAAGGTGTATGAATCTTATCAAAATCCATCCAAAGCCCATAAAACTCTGATCAATGAATTGAAGAGTGACAATAGTTTGGAGAGGCCTCGAAAAAGCCTAATCACTGAAATTGACTCAAATGCAACTCAGAAAAAAAAAGACTTGAAGACACCAACAAATTCACTGTCCAAACCATCAGTTATATCAGCTAAGAACATCACCTCAACAACAACGCGAAAACCGGATAATCGACTGTTCAAAGACGATAAATATGCGATAGTGGAATTCCTTCTACCCGAGGTCATGGCGTTAGATGAAATCGCATTGGACATAGGCCGTGACAGACTCGTTCTTGAAGTTCGACGCTTTGGCTACTTATTTGATTCGTTTTTTCCTTTTGAAATTAATGCTGATCTATCGAGCGCTGAGTTCGACAACAAACAGCACGTAAGTTCAAATGATTCCAGTTTGATTAAAATTCGGACATTTTTATTACTATTATCATTATTATTAAATGTTTCAAATTTGAAAAAAAAATGATTTGAGATTTTTGTTTGATTTATAGCTTTGAACATATTGTTATCATAATTTATCATTTTTTCGCAATTATTTATGCCATTAAAATGTACGTCACAGTGTCTCATTTAGGCGCAGAGTCTGAGTCTCCTGATTCATTTACGGAAAAGTATAGTCAGTCCACACAGAAAATATATTATTATTATCATTTAAAGTCTTAAAAGGAAATCAGACACAATATCGTCTTATTCCAATAGTTCCTATTTATATTTTGGGCAATTCAAACAGAATGATTAAATGTTACACAACGATGTTCAATGCCTCGATACAGAAGTGTGAAGTAACAATCACACCGTCACACTGCTTCACCGAGCAGTTGAAGCTGGCCAACACATGCACAAACATCGTTTATGCTTCTGTCGGCGTTTTCGCAAATAATAGCGAAAATGATACTTGCGCATGGGTTGCAGTATGAGTGTGTGCTTATTGTTGTTTGCTTCGATCTTCGGACTCGATGCATAAAAAATCGTAAGATGACAATAATCGTTGAGTTACATTCAATAATCAATCGATTTGAATTGTTCAAAATATAAAACGGATAAATTGACATAAGACAAAAACCAGGCAAACAAGACAATATGGTTTCTAATTCCTTTTTGTGACTATTTGTGTCTTTTAATGTATAAAGAAGAAAGATCGTAACATTCCTTAAAAGAAGATGAAGCATTCACGATTCATCATTTTGCGGGTATTTTCACAAATTTATTTTAGAATTTATTCTTGGGAAACCAGGCACGTTCGAATATTCAAACAAAATTGAAATCGAATGATAAAGTAATTGCACACAATCTTCATGGCTGAATCACAAGCAATTTTCCGTAAATAACGAAAAGAACGTTAGATCGTTGAACGGAATGTGGTGATATATATGACACTTATTGTATCACTCATCATCCATCATTGCTGCCACAATTGTCTTACTTTTTGGAGCGATAAGCAGTCTTGAACAAATACGTGCTATTTGAAGGCACATGCGAAGCAATGTGCTAACCGCAAGCATTAAATATTTCACCCCGGAAGCATTTTTCCCATTCATAGCTGACATTATAAAACTCTGTATTCAGTAATCAAATCACTGATATAGTGTGAAGCGGTTTTGTTAAACAACAATTTTGAATTTCTTTACAGGTTTTGACTGTGAAGATGCCCCTTTTGCTTTGATGTGATGAGCGAATAAATGTCTAATACCGACGAATGCTCAAACTGTGAGGATAAATAAAACTGATTATGCAAAAAAACAGTAAATTGTGTGCATTGATTTCTTCTTAATCCAGATATAAAATAAATTCCAACAGAATGTAAAAAACCACATAATTTGGAGATGTTCAATACAGATGATTCTTTTTAAATGGCAATGTAATTTCAAATCAATTCTTCTTTATTAAAACGCTCACAGATCTTAAATGTTATCATAAACCTTTTGCTTAAAATCAAAATTATCACAAAATCTTTAAAACTGCCATGAAAATTTAAATGAAGCTATCAATCCAAGGGCGAAAATGCACAATGTCGGTGAAAATAACGTAAGTATTGAGATCACAGCGGTTTAAAATGGGATCTCCAAGTGCAGCTGAAACTAGACCTCGTAAGAACCAAGCGCCATTAGCATAAATTGCAAATGCGCTTCCACTGTCACCATTACCTGCAATAAAACATATTATTATTCCAAATGGATTTGTTCTTTACGATTTGATTTGAATGTATTTATAGAAATAATGATATATTTACAGGGTGCATAGCCACGTTTCTCAGTGCCGGCGCAAAATATACGGCGCCGCGTATTTATGGGTCTTTCTGATGGGAAACACTTTTGATTGCTAACGATTGGCAATATCAGTCTTCGTGGAGTGTTTTCTTCGAGATTTTCATACGGTTGGCCCCATCCTACAAGTGTGCCATTTGTTCCAAGCACAGAAAAGCTGGTATCAACTGATGTTGGCCATAAACAAATTGGCTTGATCATTGATGTATATGCAATGTAGTCTTTAGTGATTAAAATGGCAATGTCTGCATTGAAAATGCTTGTCTCTTTATTGCTTAAGTACTCTGGATGCAAAATAATTTCTTCTACGTCTGATAAAACCATTTTTTTCTCCGTCCAATCACGGATATCGTGGCGGCCCATGCTTAAGATGATCTTTCTAGCTGCGATTGGTTCGTCGTTTGAGTTGGATTTGAAGCAATGTGCTGCTGTCAGGACCATTCGATTCGAGATCAAACTTCCAGTGCACTGAAAAACCAAATTACTTGCTCGCGAGTCTTTTCGAAAGATTGCCGTCAACCATGGCCAAGTTCCGCTCACAATCTTTTCGCCGCCACTGATTAGCTGCGTGTACTTCAGTTCGTCATCAAATCGTCCACAATGTGAATTGGCCGCGGATAAATGTGTTTTCCATCGCGGATTCGGCTTCGGCAGATGCTTTTTCTCTTCGTCAATTCGTTGCGCTATCACACTTGGTATGTCAATCATTGAATTGGTTATTGCTGGATCTGGTGCATTTGAATTGAACTGAAATATATTGCCCGAGTCATAATCGTTGAATTGATCTTCTTGTGAATTCATGGTTGGCAAATAAAATATGATTCCGAGGTGAATTTGTGACACCATGCTGAAAATCATGTGATTTCGACACACTTGAAAGCCATTGACGAGCATTTTCACTAATTCCGGAAACGTATTGCGAAATGGTAAATTAATCCGATACAAAATTGGTTGTCGCAAAGCGATATCTTGTAGCGTTTCCTGTTCGGATTTGAACAGCTGCAGCATATGTTTGAAATTCTGATCTACCGGTATGTGACGATTGATTCCTAGTGTCAAATTCAACATGATGAAGTCCGTATCGTGAAATCTATTGTAAATTTGCGGATAAATCTTTGCTACACCAATCCACTCTTGACCGTTATATTCGTAATGAAAGTTCATGGGACACGGGCCCCTTGGCGGAACACAACCACCCAACTGCAGCAGTACTAGCACAAGTATCAATCCAAAAATATCGTTCAACTGAATCGCCATTCTCATTACACACAATATATGACGCATTATTTCACTCAAACTTGAATACGTTACTTTGTTCATTCACAAATCTTGCTTTCACTCCGAAAGCCAAATTGCAACTAATTTGTCTATTTCGATTGTCATTCATTTCAACAATGTTGCCGACAGATTAGGCTTATGTGCATCACCATTTATGGTCCAAACGGCTGTGTTGTTGCTGTTGGTAATTTTGACAAACCAATTGACATTTATCTCTGTCCTTTTCTTCTTCATTAGAGCAAAACAAACAAAACGGGATCTTAAGAGTTGTTGTTACCTGTTTTATGGCTGTTTTAATGAAACTTCCTTTCGGGTCAATGTCCATAAAGGAAAAATAAACAAAAAATGTATTTCGGTACCTTCTAGAAATAGATGAATGTGTATATTTTGGGCGCAAACAAGAAGAAAGTCAGCAAACACTACGTTCAAATAAAAAACGTTTTGTTATTCTCTTAATTTTTATCAAAATTAAATCATTTTCAATCATTATTGAACATAATTTGTGTATAAATTATCATATATATGTAATGAAGTGAACAAAAAAAAAAGGATATTCATTCGGGGTTTTGAACATTTGTATGGATGTAATTAAATTAAAAAACAGGGGAAGTGTGAATAATTTGCTGATACGTTACAAATTTCAAGACGTATTTCTCAAAATCATGTTTGAATACTTGTGGACTAATAGTTTTTCTTTATTTAACTTTCATTTTGTGTTCTATTTCTTGATGATAATGCCTTGAACTAACCCGAGATAGAGAATAAAAATAATCTGCTGATTACAAATGAGACATATGAATTTACGAAAATGTTTAAACTGTATATACTCCGTGTTTCGTTTACCCTAATATTCTTGCATTCTGTGATAGAATTTTGCAACGAAAAATATAATAAAATGATGTTTCTATAGAGAAAAAAAAATCGCATTCATTTCGGGACATAGTCAACAAACTTAAAATGAACAAATGAAAGGAGATGGAGCGATCGACGCCATTCTTATTTCTAAATTTCTATTAATGGTTTGTTGAAGCTGTTGCAGCGCGCGTTCTCAAACGTTTTGCCGGCGGTTCAGTATTTTCGTCCGTTTGATTTGATTGCTTCGAACGTGTCTTTGCGCTTGTCTCCTTACCGTTCGTTTGCTCGTCTTCAGCTTCATTCGACGCTGAATTTGTTGTGTTGACTGTCTGGTTGACAGCTTGAATGGTCAGTGCAGGTGATGTTGGTGATGTAGTTGGGTCCGTCGAACTTGTGGGTGCCTCTTCATCAGACCGAAGAACTTTACGAGTTGTCTGTCAATTTGAAATAAAGCAAATGACAATTGTAAAAATATTATATGAAAAATCGGCAAAAAATGATGTTAAATTGATGTGTTACCGGGACAACGATCCCCGTTTTCTTGGTTGCATTCGCTGTGCTGCTGTTGTAAGGCAGATACACTTCAGGAATATAATTTTGTACATTTTGATAGCTTTCCGGTTGCGCCTGATAGTACATCGACGGTATTCGAGCATCCAATGAGAAGTCGCGCACATCATAATTATTCGATTTCGTTAGGATAATATGCATAGCTAGATCACAAATCACATACATTTTCTGAAATCGAATTAGTTCGCATATGAAACATTGTGGATCAAACGAAAATAAGAGAAATCTACATCCAAATTTCAAATCAATTACTCACATGATTAACCGTTGGATCGTCGGGGAGGTAAGCATCACGGTGATTTTTCATTCGTTGAATCAAATTTTTATAGAATCCAAAGCAGAAAAATTCACGATTTGTGATGAGAGGCTCTAGAATTAACCATAAACATTTCTCGATTTGTTTTAATTGAATCGGATCGCTGACTGATGTGAAGTTTGGATCATGGGTCAGCACTGGTACAGCGAATACGAGCATATAATCCGGCAAAATGTGTGGCAATTGAGACATAGCCTTTTCAACTGTGGAACGCATAGAATGTTTTGATTAAGTTATTGATCCATAAAATATGAAAATTTGCTCGCTAGCTTAAACGCATATAAGTATTTGTTCTATTCTCACCCGATGCAAATGTTTTCAAATATTCTCTGCGGCGATTGACATCGGTTTCGATGTAGGTCTTTATTTGCTTTTGCAATTTTCGTTCCTGTTCACGTCCACCCAGCGCATAAAATCCCATGAAGTCCAACGGTAGACACTTGTGCGGGATTCCTTTGCTCAAACCCTTGTGTAATTTCTTTGCAAATAGCTCACGCACTTCCATCACCGGATCAATCATTAGCGTTGACAACATATAAAACTGTTCCGTGGAGTATTGATCACCGACTCCTTTTTGTTCGCAGATCTTTAGCATTGCTTTACCAGCACTTAGGCGTAGCCATGACATTTCCGCTGGCGAAAGATTACCAGATTGCAATAAATCGCCTTGCTGCTTGATGAAAGCGGACAACATTCGGAACGTTTTCTGTGCCGATAAAACATCCTGTTTCAATCCAAGTAGCCACCGGGCCATTGTTTTCAGCGCTTCAACTTTGCATCGTGTCTCTTCGGGTAAACTATCTTCATCGCACCATTCTCCTGTTAGCTGATTGTCATTATTATTGTCACCATCTTTAACCAACAATTCCTTGACGATTCGGCGTGAAATCGTATTTTTTATTTGGACAGTGAATTTATTTGGCATGTTGTACGCGATGTGCCCTAATGCAACGATCGCTGTGCGATAGCAATCATGTTGTGGATCCAATGTGTGTCGAAATGAATCGACGATTTCCGGGAAAATGTCTAAATTTGGTGGTATCGAAGGCTCTTCTTCAGTTGAATGCTGTGTATTCACAAACATGCAACGGATTGCGTGTTTGGCTTGTTTTGGTGTGCCTGAAATCGCAAGTTCCTTGCAAAGGGGTGCCAATTCAGCCAAGAATTCAGCATGACATTCAATCAGTGGCTTGTAACGGCCCAAGTATGTGAGTGCTTTGAGAATGTATGGTGCAACAAACTCTTCTTCGAAACTCAACAAACCAATCATATGACGGAGAATTGTGTCATGTTGGAAATGAGCCGAAAACACATATGCCAAAATACTTAATAGCTTCAATCCACGCTCTCCAGCTGATTCTGGCGGCAAACTAACTTCTTCGATCACCGAACCGCCATTCATGCAATCCTCAATTAGACCAACTAATATTTCAATCGATTCTTTGTCCACCATCACCGATGCAATGCGCTCCAATAGCATTTTGACTGTATTGTAATACAAGTTCGTCATTATTGGTTGGCCCAATTTCTTCAACACTAGCGCCATTGTGTCGGCACACTCTTTGCACGACACATCACCCCTCAATATGATCTCCATATCACGCAACAAATTGATATCTTTGCGTAGATTCAAGCTGAACTTTTGCAGGAATTCTTGAGCCTTAACTGGATCTGGAAGTTGCCTGTAATTAGATGCAATAGAAAAAGATTGTTAATCGGAAAATGTTACTTAAGACACATGAAAACTTCAAGAATGTCCAATTACTTTGAAATTGCCTGACACATTATATTCATTTCTTTTTGAATTTTCGGCGTTAATTCTTTGGCGCGATGCAATTTCACCCAGTCCGAAACACTTTTGCGCACTTTCAATTGATTCTTTTGCAATTCAATGAATGCTTTAATTGCATTATCATCGATCGTTCCGAGCAGCTGATACAGCTTTTTCATACGGTCTTCTGCCCCCAATTGATACGGTACTAAACACGTGATCAACAAACGTTCGACCAATAAACGATCTTCAAGTCCAGTCATGTAATATCCATGTAGAATCTTGTCTTTTATCCAGTTCACCGCTTTCTTAGTGGCTTCTGGCACATCCACATCGCTCAAGTATTTTTTATAGATCAATGCCAAACCGCTCATCGCTTCTTTGCGAATTTTAAATTTCTTATCAAGTGTGCGCTCTTTCACAAACTCCAAAAGATCTTCCGATTCGGATACAATGCGAAAATCACGTTTGGCTGTTTCAACAATTGCCATCACTACTTCGTATCGAACCGTCTCATCGCCATCATGTTGTCTGAATTTCAACGCTTCGATGATTTCATCGCGCAATTCGGGATGGTTCAATAGGAAATGCATACTGCTCTGAACACATTTAACTCGAATTGGAACAGCAATATCGCAAAAGCGTTGAATAAACTGTCGCCACAATGCACTATACTGTTTTGCAAGTGTAGATCCTTTTTCTGAAAACATCCTGGCCAATAAAGCAACGGCCTCTGTGCGAATTGAAAGAAAACAAAGAAAATAAAAAAGAGTTAAGTTTGGAAATAGTTGCGCACGCAAATGGGCCGCTAAATGAAGAACTTACTCAAACGCTCAGATTCCGAGCCGGCTTTCAATTTGCATTCAAGCTGCGGCAAAACTTGCAACAAAATGCTTGGACAAATCACATTCAATTCGTAGATTAAATCATAAATTCTGGTCGAAATTTGATAGCTTTTATTCACTTTGTCCATAACCAGTGCTTGATTGAAGAACTGCAAATTGAATATAAAGTTATTTCCATTTTGCCAATTCAGAGGATGACAGAAAATCTAATGATAAATCACGAATTCTTGAATTACCTGTTGAATGTATTGTTCCATAGTCTCATTTGTTTTGACGATCAAATCTTTTGCCAATTGATAAGCATTCTTTTTCGACGACTTTTGTGGCTCGACAATGTTAATTAAGATGATATCGAGCAATTGTGATGAGACATTATCTGACTCAGTTATCAATGGGCATAGTACGTCCAACATGAATGATTTCACTTTTCCACTATGCTCATCACTAGATCGGCGAAGAAGATTTGTTTTAATTATCGTGAAATTTTATTAAACGCAAAACAAGCAAATGCAACTTACTTGACAATTCTGAAAAAAAGGCTGAACAAATTGCAAAAAATCGTTTGAGATTCTTCCAATTCGAAGCACATGTTGAACGATTTCACATATGCTAGATTCTCCAATAGATAGAAATATCGCTTGAAAGCTGGATCCTTGGGATCTTTCAAACCTTCCAATTGCCGAATCAAAAACATGAAAATCGTTTTAATTTGATCAGCTTCTTTGTAGGGTGCTTCTGGTGCATACACGCGCAACACATCAGCAATGCAACAAGCCACCAACAATTGAACGTCACGTGAGGGATGTGTTAAGAAGAAGTCATCGACCAGGTGCAATGCCAATGGAATATATGCCTGATATTTGTTTTCATCTTGACTCATTGTCTGTAGTGTATGTGCCAAGTTCTAGAAATTTAACGAAATCACAGGAGGAACATAGTAATTATGTTAAATAAAATTGTGAATATCAATTTGGAGACTTACTTTTAATCGTCGGATCAGCTCGTCTGAGCCAAGATCTTCTCTGAGGGGCTTACACCCTTGCGGATATACGATATCTGTCATTTTGCCCCTTTAATCCAAATTCAGTCGGCTCTGCAATAAAAAGCAATAATTTACATTATTATTGATACGCTCAAAAAATGAAGTGATTGATTACTAAAGACAATAAATTAATTGTAATTAAAACGAAACAATGATCGTGATTCAGCAATCAATTCAATATTTGATGGAGTTTGATCCCATTGCAAAATGGAATTTGAAATTTTTATACAGCTTCTGTATTATTTATACCGTTCAAATCGCAATCACATAGGAGATTTTATAATTTGCATGATATTATATTCATATTTTCTACACGGAAAATGAAATGAAACATTGATAATGCGATATTTTGAAGAAATGAATTGAACTACAAATCGCAGCTATTATTTGATATTAGTGACATTTGGACAATGAAAATCGTGTTTGTGTTGCAAAAGTATACAACACCGAAATAGATTAAGAAAAGTGGCTCTCTTAAATTGACAGCATTACATATACAAATATGCATCTGAATGTGCAACGATGCACTGCATATTACGTTGATTCGCGATGTTTTCTACGATTCTATATTTTTCCGACACAGTTTCACATTCGTTTTCCACAAAACTTTCAAGAAATTGTTAAAAATATATTAAAAAAAATAATCTATAAAATCGCACTCACAAAACAAATTCAGAAGAAAGCAAATGCAGTTTATTTAATTTTTCTAAACACAAATTCCGCACTCTTCTCAATTGTGTGTGCTTTTGTGTGTTCTTTTTCCTTTTTTCTCAATGGCTGGCGTTCCGCAACTCAAATCAAATATAGCGACAAACAAACAAACATCAAATGGTTCTTGTCTTTCTTTCACTTCGTTTTACTAAACATCTCATTTCATTTGTGTTCATACACTTGAAATCGGACAACTGTTTGATCCCAATTAACTAGATGATTTATTTCTGTTGGGATATGCACATTTTTTGGAATTTTTTTTCTGCTTTTTCGAATAATTTCAATGAAAATTCCTCACTAGGTTTGCTTCGTTTTGTACGATCAATAGAAAATCTGTTTCAATGGCGTCTGATATACTCTGGCGCTGTGTGAATTGCTTTTCAGCAACACCACTAGATGGCTTGAGCAAACTTGGCAATATAAACCAGACCAATCTCATCGCATACAGCAATCGCCGGTAATTTTTCAGCTGTCATCAAGCGCATTTGACAATAGATGAGGCATTATAGCACCAATTATAACACTCACACTCTTAACGTGACCGTCTCCATCTGAGAATTGATATCGGCGTATTCAAATTGTATTCAAACTCACAATTTTAAAACCTTTTTGTTAATTCTTGGACTATTTGCTAGAATAAAAATGTAATGCTGACTAAATTAAACATTTTCACAAATTTAATGGCGCGAATGAATTGAAAATTGGACCAAATTATTGGGCTTTTGACGAAATTGAAGTCAAAGCAAAAAAAGTGCTCAGATTTTATACGAGAACAACTTTAGATTTGATGCTCTCCATCGTGTATAGATATTATTTCGAGTAAATCGTTTATGATCAAAACAGATTGTAGCAACTTTGAATGATCATGAGGTGCAATCAATCGGTTAGGCAATACTTTTCGATTGAATATGTCGCGAAATTTGGTGGTGCGAAATATTTGAAGTCTCACGCACTCCAAATGCCGTGGTTTTCATATCTTTTGTTAATTTGCTGGGAATACTGATTATTTTATTTGTGTTTTGTTATTTGGTTGAAAGAATTATCTTTAGGAAAAATAGAGAAAATTAAGGTATGAAGTAACTAAAACCATTGTCGAATGATTGAATTTTTTTATTGCTGCAGCATTAATCCATTCCATTGAATACTATTCAGCAATTAAATAAATATTTTCATTTGGAAAGCAATATTCAAATAATATTTGATATATTCAAACGCACTTCTTCGTAATTCCATTTAACAGAAAACAAGAATAATAAATATGATCAGCATTAACTGCGAGCTCGTGAAGAAACATAGAAAATCATTAAATCAACGGGAGGTAAGGGTAATATTCCAAATTCGGACCAACAACTTTGAGTGTTCCTTATTATGACATATGACTCTATTTATATATGAAATGAGGTTCATTTTCACAGTTACATTCAAGTACCCTCACTAATAATAATTTCAAAATTTCTAATAAAAGTGAATCATTGAAAATATATCAATCTATGAAAAAACGCCACAAACGTTTTCTGAACATGAAATTTACTTGATATGCTTCACTTCATTTTCAGAAGTTCTCACTTCTTTCAATCATATTCGATAAACTCCAGGAACTTCGTACGACGTAGACGACTAACCTGCAGTAAAATGACCAAAAATATACGGAAGAATGTTTTTTTTCGCCACTTCACGGAATACACAGTACAGATTTCATATAAACAAATTGAAATATATGTTTTATGGTGCTTAACAGTAGATACTGTATTGAGTGTTTTTTTTATTTTAAATCATTGGTTTCAGTGACTGTTTGATTACGCTTAATTGACAGCTGCCTTGTACAAGTGTGTGGATGTGAGTAAATTTTACTATGAACATTGAATGTCAATATACGACAGCGTTTTTTATTTCGATGCATTCTTTTTGTTCTTTTTATAATTATTATATTTTGTGCTAAATGTTCACTCATTTATTATCTTGTTATCACAGTTTTTAAATTGTGAGCAGTGTCAGGCGCAAAAAATGCATCCTGTAATATTGAAATGAATGTCGGCGTGTAAACGAGACATGAGCCACTTCTGCGTTTGCTCATCAAAAGCTGTTGTTCATTCGACGTAGATAGAGACATGTCAGAACGGCCTTGAAATTAGTTGAAAAATATACTATATTTTTGTTTTGCTGATATTTGCTTTTGAAAATCGCTTGCATCTCTACTCTTTTCAGTGTTTTCTATCGTAGAAAACCAACGAAACCCAATTTTCACTCATCAAATTCGACACGGGCTTTACCTATTGTGCGTTCAAAGTGTTCGTTCAGTGTTTTGTTTTGTTTTGTTTTGTATTCCACAAATGAAAATAGTCACTCAAATTGGTGCAAAGTTGTGTTTGTGATAAAATGTACATTTACATTTGACTTTTCCTTTGTTACCATTCAATTGCTCGGGAATCCAAATTTTTTTTTTTCGATTGTAAGCCACAATTTATGGAAATGGTGCACAGTCGAGGATTGATATTTATTTTCATCCGGTCATAAATTCATTTACATTCCGAGCAAAATGCTGCAAACTGCGTAATTCAATCGAACAAGATATTTCCATAGAAACACACACAGAAAAAAAAAATGTGATTCGATAGTAATTTGCAAAAGTTGCGTGCGGTCGAATTGATATTACTTTTATTTTATTTGATTGATGGTAGAAATGTTGACAAGAATCGAATGATGAACAATTGAACGAGAGGGCAAATAGTGCAATGCACTGATAATGAAGTATGGTGAGAAGTAGAAGAAAGTTCATTGAACTCTAGTCGTGTGCAAAACGTACAACAAATTATTCTAGGCAAATGGGTAGCTGTATGAGTAGCTTAAGTCGCGGCAATAGCAGACTAGAATCGAGCGACGTCAATCCAAATGTATTCAGTGTGACTAATATTGATGATAATGGCGTTGCATTATGGAATGGTCAATTGGCTGTATCACGGACTGAACTCACTCTATATCGCAAAAATTTAGAACCGACTCGATGGCCCCTGAGATGTTTAAGACGGTACGGCTACGACACGGAACTGTTTTCGTTTGAAGTGGGAAGGCGTTGTGCGACGGGCGAGGGCATTTTTGCGTTCAAATGCCGTCGTGCAGAAACTCTTTTCCAAACACTCCAAAGCTACATTCAGATGTCATCGATGGGTGATGATTCATTCGCGGCGGGTATACATAATTTGCCCAATTCAAATTCAACGTTAACACGCGCTGATGCATCGTCACCAATATCAACAATGAGTAATACACCAAATAATATGATCGGATCATATATTTTTCCTAATTCTCGATCATCCAATCCAAACACATTAGTGAGAAATGTGCCAAACGATGATTTGCGACGAAGTTTAGACTCATCGGATGCAAATTACTTGGAACCGCGAACATTGACACGTTTTCATTCATTGGGCGATGGAACGATTATATCCGTGGAACCATTATCACCCGGTTCGCCAAACAGCTTGAACAATATTCTTGAAGTGACACCGCTGAATCCATTGCCAAACGGCGGTCTCAACAACAATTTTGGAGTGAGTAATGTCTATCAGGAATCGGTTCTGCGTGGAACGAACAATGCAAATAGCCGCGATAATTGTGTGAAAAAATTATCGCTTGATATTCCACCACAAGAATATGCGCCGACTGCACAATTTTCATCGTCAATCGTTGCTTCAGCACTTCAATCGCACGTGATAGCCAATCAATTCAATGGCAATCAAACATTGAGCAATGAACATCTGCAACACTCGCTGCCGGTTTCACCTACACAATCGACCGATGCATCGGATGCGATACCCACATACGTAAATGTGAATGTTCCATCAAGTGCAGCATCAACGCCCAAATTCATCGGCGAGTACAAGCAAAGCCAAATATTTCGAAATATTATCAATAATAATAACTATTTAGTTGATTCGATGCCCTGCTATGAGAATCTAGAGCCTAATGAAATTCGGCCGATTCTATTACGTAATCCCCGTCTATCCCGAACTGAAATGCAATCGAAAAACGACAGTGTTATCAATTCACCCACAATAATCAGTGAAAATTTCTCGGAACCATCAACACCAAATAATGGAGGTGTGAATTATATTGTGCTAGATTTAGATCACAGTCATTCACAAGCAACAGCACTATCTGCAAACATCAACGCCAATACAGAGGCGACGTTGAGCTCAAATTCATCACCCGCGAGAAATCCAAATCCAAATGCAAGTGCATCGAATACGATGAGCCCTTCGATTAGTGCAAGCACAACCACACATTCAGTGTCATCATTGATGCTGCCGGACAGTCCCCAGCGGAAAGCATTCGAATATGTGACCATCGATTTCAATAAAACGAATGCACTGTCCAATTCGATTGCGGCCACCGCTGAATGTGAAGGTTCACGTAAAACACGGCATAGTTCCAATATTCTGCCAAATATATCGACAGTAGTGACTGCAAATACACCATCATCACATAGCAATTCAGTCAGTGATTAAATGATAGAAAACAATATCAGGACATATATTTGGTCACCTCCGAAAAAATGTGACAAGATTTATGTAATTATTATTATTTGAAATATGTTTTATTACTCGAAACTTTTGTAGAACAACGAGTGGGAAATGATTGTTCTTTTTTTAACTTTGTAAACATTTTTTAATGAGCAAGAAGATCGATTTTATGCTGTTAAGAACAACTGTTGCATATTTGTAAGATGCCTAAATGTTTGCCTATTTGAAGGTCACCTTTTCCGCGAAGTCATCGAAACGATGTTCACATACAATTTTGAAACACTGAATCATTTTGTAAACAAACATTTCACTCAAAGAAAATTGCTAATTTCAATTAAGTATTTAAAAAATGCAGTCATCTAATAGGCGATCAGCAGCTAAACTTCTATAGCCTACTCAATTTAATATGATGTAAATAGAAGGGATATGATTGTAAAGAGAACACCACTATTATATACACTGTTTTCGATGTAATCTGTTGTCAAAGTTCCCATGAAAATGTGTTTTTTTAACAAGACGAAGACGAAAATTGTAATTGAAATTCAAATTAAAGTGTTAAAAATTAAATTAAATTCACAATGACAATATTTTTATTAATTTCAATTCAAGAAGAAATTTGTCCGTAGTCAGATAACACATCATTTTTTTGCCAAACATATTGATTTGGATGGAAGAAACCAAAGATATACAAAAACTAATTCGTTATTTTGAACAAATTAATTTATTGTGCGTAAGATAGTTTTATTGTGACATGAAATGAGACATCGAATTAAAATGACATTTTAATCGAATTGAATATACTTGAATTGGTTGAAAGCAAGCAGCTAATTTATTTCAAACCAATAAACATATTGTTGATAAAAAAAAGCTAAGAATATGAATTTTGCGTCGATGTTGTGCGAAAAATTAAATCTATGGTCCGAAAAGGTTCACTAAATTGATGATTTTATTATAGATTTTATTTTCTCAATTACTTTCCCAAGAAAGTGACAAAGGGCACGTAAAATGAATTAGCCAAAGACGAATAGAAACTACCAATACCAAATGAAAGCTTTCACCATTTAGAAGATAGATTTACCATTTAAGATATTTTAATGTGTGTGATGATTTTTAATTTCAGATGAGAAGTCATGCCAAAAGCACTGGCACAAATAAAACAACAGTTCACCGATGAATTGAATTAAATTAAGTTGAATTGAATTAATGTGCGTGTTTCCAATAAATTGGGCATTAACAGAGTAGACCTTGAATTTGTGATTTGAAATTGAAAGTTGTATTGTAAATACAAAGAAATTATTATTATTTATTAAACTGAGAGAATATATGCGCATAACATCAAACATCAATAAATGGTTACAATTTTTATTCAATGAATATATTTTGAGGGCTGTTGGGTGTTTCAGTATAAAGGTAAGGATAAGAGAAATTTATGTATTTGCATTTTTACATTTCAATGGAATATTCGCTAGCTGAATGTTTACTCGATCATTTGTCCAACCAATGATCGAAAACGTAAATGCACATATTGGTAAGTTTCATTCATTTTACAGCTTTACCAGAAAACCTATCAAGTTCCCTCATATCTATCGGCCAGAATGAAAGTGACGTATGTTTTCTGACGTTTTAGTATTTAAACCGGCCCATGTTTTTTAATTGTTTTTTTTTTAATGGCACATATTCTTCAGATCGTTTTTTAGGGGATTTTTGAAAAAGGGCATATGTTTCCTTATTCTCGACAATAATTATAATGTCACACGTATAAAACTCATGGCATAAAACAAAGTGGCTCAAAAGTGGCGCATGTTGCTCTTTATTTGAAGTAAACAGATATTTTTGTAATAGGCGCGCAGAAGCATGGAGACATCTTCTAAGTTTAATATCAACCATCTTGAGCATGACATACAAAGAAGCACGAAATATAATATATTGATGTTGTTTTTTTTTCATTAGAAGGGGTCTGTCTATGTTGCTCTATGGACGATGCATGTATTTTCGGTAACAGGCATGCAGAAGCGTAAGCAAAAACACATTCTGGAATCTTTGTTATTGTATCGTAATAGTAATCCTGGTCGAAACAATGCATGTTTTACTTGCCGAAATTTGATTTCATTTGCAGGCATTCATGAAACTTAAGATGCACAATATTGATAATAACACATTTTATATTTTAGTCACAGTATAGTTACGGTTTCGACTAATCCCAGCTTAATTCTCAATCACTTAATCATCCCATTAATCCTGAGAAATCTTTCATTTGGTCATCGTGTCAACAAATTTTTCTGTACAGTAGACAACAAACAATGTACTGCATAAAACTTGGTCAAAAATGATCTGGAAAGATTTGTTGAGGTCAAAAACACGTTGAAAAATTATTTTGAGGCATTCGCATCTTTCGACCAATCGCAATGAAACGCAACGATAATAAGAAGGATTCATCAATAAACAACGTAGCATTTTATATCATTCAAAGAAAAATACTTCAAATACTAATCAGTCTTTTGTTTAGTTTAGATCTCATTTTCATTAATTATTAAACATTATTCATATTTCAAATTGAGTGTTTCAAGAGTAATCGAAGCATTTCTTTGGTCGAATTTCAATTTGAAATCGCGCTCTCCATATTTGCAACTCTTCTCACACTAGCGCTCTCATGCGTAGTTTGACATGTTCGTCAATGACGTTTCTCCACATTTATTTGACAATTGTTTACAAGATATGTTTACTTGACTTGTTCCTTATAGAATTTGCTTCTATTGATTACGGATATTTTTAACAAAAACTGCATAAAAATGATTTCATCAGATCCAGTTTTAGATGAAAAAGTAAAGAAAAGTGAGTTTTGGTCCCACAAATCAATCCAATCTCTTCCTTGTAGCTTAATACTTAAAATTTTCTCATTTTCCATTGTAGCGAGTGAAAAAATTTCTGAAAACTTGCATATAATTGGAAATGATCCATCGCTGGCATTTTACCGCATGCAGGAACACATAAGAAAAGGTGGTTCAGTAAAAATACTCGAAGAAAATGAAAAAAATTAATATGATTTCTTTAATACAGTAATGCCAATGATTGTTGAACGCCGAGCAGAGGTTGAGAGCCTTCAGCGTGATCTGCAAGGGCGTTGCTACGATTTGGAATATTCACTAAGGTATTAAAGGATTTTTCTTTTCTCCTCTTTTATTTATATTCACCATTGAATCGTTGGTCTATTTTTGGGAATGAAGTGCTGTTAAAGCAGTAGATAAATCAGATGATACTTTCAAAAATATTCAAGAATTGTTGAAAAGTGCCATATTTTTAAAGCAGCAATTGAGAAGTGAGGAGACAAAGAGACGACCCAATACAACGGCCAATCAAAATTCTTCAGTTTATAAAAGATTATCAGGTAATAAACCAAAGCATATTTTTATTTGAGGCTCAAAACTATCATTTTTAATAAACTTATGATTTTAGCTCACATTCAGACCACATTAGAGCTGCCTGATTTAGATTTCTCTGGTGCGATTCGTGAAACCACAAACCGAGTAGAAAATATGATGTCTAATGCACGCAATGGCTCCACACAAAATCAGATTGCGAGCCAAAGAGCGAGCAGCAGCAGTAATGTCAGTGTCGGCAGTGATACAATGCAACGATCTCATACAACTCTCCACTAGAATCCATTTTGCAAATTGATTAATATCACAATTTATATAACTAAAAGAACGATATCAAGTCATTTTTTAAAAAAAGTTCGATGTATTTCATGTAAGAAATATTGCATATTAAATTATTTCATTATTGTTAAATCTTCGATTGTTTCTTCTGCGTTGGCGTTGTTGATACCATCTTCTTGATGTAATAAGAATGATAGCCGACAGTCCAGAAATAATGATTGACACCAGTGCGATAGTAAGCCATAGGCCGAATCCTTTATACCACAATAGTTCATAATCATCATTGTTGTCTCCTTCAAAATACTGGCGATAGAATCCGACTTTCGGGTATGAATTCTAAACGTCATCAAGATGAGAAAAAAAATTCAGAACATTTTGAAAAATATGTCTCAGTAAAATATAAATAAGATGAAATAATAATTTTATCCGAAAGTTATTTCCGTTAAATGAACTTTGCATTTTAAGTTTTGCATACCTCTGGTTTGATGAATGCACCGGAGTGATTGTAATATTGAACCAGACGATGTCCTTTGAACCTATCGAAAACAAAAAAATGAATACACCATAAATCTTCAGAAAGGGAAAGAAGCAAGAACGAGGATAGAGAGAGGGGAAGAGAAATTACCTTTCTGGCGTTGCACAACGAAGTTCAAATAAATAGTGATGATTTTCAATTTTCTCATATAATAAAGGAACCAAAGTGTCTAAGAGCCACTGCGAAGCACTTGAACAATCGATGGGATTACCTTGAAAGTCAATGCCACGATGGAGTGCTGACCAATTCATCCAATTGTGGTCGATAACTTGCAATTTGTTATAACTTAAATCTAATCCGCATAAATTTGATACTCTTAGAAATGAATTGCGGATGGTGCGTAATGATGGATTATGCGAGATTTTAAGCTTCAAACAGCCAGCTGGGGATTCTGATTTGGTAAAATATTGGGATTATAAACTTTAATATATTCAAAAATGAAATGAAACAACAGAAAAGAAATGAATTGAAAATATAATAACCTATTAAATTAAACACATTTGCGTCGAACTCCTTGAGTAATGGGAGTTCGCTCAGATCGAGAATATTGGTTGAAATTTTAGTGGTGAATTCGATGGTCTTAATTGGATTTCCGCTCAATCGTAGTGCTGTCAAAGCGGGAGCCTGTTCGCCCAATTGCTGTGGGATGCTCGAAAAATCATTGTAGGACGCGTCAAATACCTCCAATACGGGATAAAATAGGTTTGGAAGCAGTGAACTGATGTGATTTTTAGAAACTATCAATGTTTTGAGCGATGGAAATTCAATTATATTTTCAGCGGCAGCTGTAGTGTTAAAAATCTCGATCAATGAATTTTCCTGCAATTCGATTGTTTGGATATTTTTCGAAAATGTTTCGATTGGCCAAAGTTCTAGTTTATTTCTTGCCAATGAAATTTGCTGAATGCTCTCAGGCAATTTCAATGTAAGATCTTTCAAATTATTTGAAGACAAATCCAAAACTTGCAGTGCGACGAGTTCTTGGAACGCATTATGTTCGATATTTTCCAGAGCATTTGATGATACATTCAAGTACTGGCTACGAAAAATAAAGCAAACCAATATTTATATATTTTGAATTTTGTGTGAATAACAAGGCATTTTACATTGATGGAAATGATGAGAAAGTGATTTTCATAATCACTGTCAACTTGTTACCCGACAGATCCAAACTCTTCAGGCCTGAATATTTCTGTTTACTGTTGTCACTGATGATAAACAGAAAATTATGTGCAGCATTTATCGTCTCAATTTTTGGCGATGCATCCAGTATCTACGGCGGTGTTCAAATTTATATATATTTTGATTATTATACAAGTTCAATTGAGCTTACAAAGGAAATAAAAATTAATGTTAAGTTTCCTCACCTCGTTTACTTTCAATATCTTTATCAGATTATGACTCATGTCAAGCTCAGTAATGTGTTTACATCGCGATAAAATACCGCCATCGAACTCAGATAATGAATTATGGGAAATATTGATGCGTTCGAGTGAAATTGCTGATTCAAAAAACTCTGTGTATATATAAAATTGGCATTAATATTTATTGATAGAGATTTCTCTGATTCAAGTACCTGATGTAAGGCGTACAATACGATTATTTGCAATTGAAATTGATGTTAAATTTTTGCAGTACTGAAACGGATCCTTCAAAATGTACTCAATGGAATTGCCATCTAAGTTAATAGCTTTTATTGTTCCTGAGAGCGGTGAAGTTGAAGAACTGCATAAATCACTGTAAGAAAAACATCGTTCTGATAAATATAATTAAATTTGATTTTTTCTATTTAAAGTTAAAGATAACATTTAGAATGTGAGTAAAATAAAGATTTTCTCTTTCGGTCATGATCATTCGGTGTATTACATTCACTTTCAAACAATTCTTAGTATCCCGACAATATTTGCGCAGTTTTTGGATTAGAATGTATTTCACTTACTTTGACAAATATGCCCAATTGAAGTTATTGAACTGTGCCGAAAGATTCACATTTCTCCTTGGCCACTGAATGCTCTTTAAATCAAGCGAATGCTCCACGCCACCTCTACTGTTATCCTGTTTAGCTCCATCGCAAACGATGAACTCATCAATTTCATCGAGATTCACGTTTTTTCTATCTATTGAGGGCAAGTCTCCTCTAAGTGACTCGCGCATATATTCTGTACAAGTGCAAAAATCACAAACATCACATTTTAAACACGCAAACAAGTTAATCAGAATCACAGTTTTTAACACAAGCTCATTCATTTTTATGGCACTTATTCTACTGTTCTGTACTTTCTCAACAATCTTTTAGTACTTTTTTCTTAAAATATCATTACTTCGATTATTGAAAAAACTAAAACTACTGGTTGCATTTCAATGGGTAAAAATGAACTGGTTGATTTTGCTGGTTTTCCAATGTATGAATTTCATTTAAATCCTTATCTATTTTACATTGGTGTTGACAGAATTTCACACGAAAATACCAAAAACCAAAGTGCATTTGTTGTCGTTTGGAACTCTCTATTATATGGAACCTTGGGTAGTTGATTTGATAATGTTGTGCTGCTTTTACAAATGCATTTGTGTTGAGTCGTTGTGGCGTCACCAAGAGTATTCTATCTTATCTTGAACAAACATGCAAAAAGATAATCAGCGTGAATATTGATACCATACAATGTTCGAGTTACTGTAGCATAAAAAATTGTTTTGTGTTATCAGCAATAGCATTTCGTTCATTGATCGACGGCAAATTTTTTCTTTTGAATCTAGGATCGAAATCGTACTTAAATTTCAATTTCAACCTTACTCAAGTTTAAATCGCATATAACGAGCAATATTTGCCGGATTTAATGTCAATAAATGTGGCAAAGATCGTCGTTTTCATCGACTTTTCCAGCTCTATATTTCGTTGCAATTTTATATATACTCCGAAATACAAATCATTCGCCAATTAATTAACCAGAAATGAAAAAACTCGCTTCATATTACACGATACGTGATCAGAGCGGGTTTTGATTCAGAAAACCAGAATCGCAAACGTTTTTTGCATTACTACAATTTCTTTACTTCATAATTCATATTTCATGCAGCATGTAAATGTTGTATTAATTCTGCAATGAAAATATCAATTTCCCGCTTAGGTTCTGAATTTGATATGCAGATGCAGTTGCAATAGCGCACTCTCTGACATTCGAAATTTATTTCTGCGGAAATATCAAATTAATTCTTTGTATTTTGAAACAAGTCGAAAATTCATCGTTGGCGACCAAAATAAAACATTAATCTTCCACCTCGAGATTCATTCCGTTTCAGTCCATTATGAGATTTCTTTTATCATTTTAGACATATTATCCTGGCGACTATTTTCTCTCACACATCTATGTTTACATTAGATACCGGGTCTAAATACGCTCACACGAAACATCCAGATGATTCTCAAAAATAGTGCAAAATGTGCGTTTAGTAGCTCACCATTGTTGAAACAGGGCCCATTCGATGTTCACCGGACTTTTCTCAGTGAAATAGGACACATGTAAACAAAGTGCTCATATGAAAAAAAAAAGGGTTCAAAAATAACAATTGTTAATTACAGGTGATCAAAGTGTCGATGGATTTCCATCAAATTGGATTAGTTGTTTACAAACTGGGCCAAAAAGCATAAATTATTATCGTTGATTGATTGCAAAATTTCATTGAGCAATCATTTGTTTACACTGAAATTTTTATGATTTTGGTTAGCGTTGAACTTAAAACCAATGAAGCATCTTGAAATGCGCATGAAAGGTTTCAAATAATATTTCACAAACGAACGTAAACACAATGTTGTTGAAATAGAAAAAGCGTGAATCGAACTCGCGAATTTATATCGAATGAATGATGTGGGAGAGAGAGAAAAGAATAATTTAATGCAAATGGTACGTGATTTTGCATTGTCTTTAAAAATAGCGAATGCAACCGGATAGCTGTAAAGCAGCGCACAGTAAAAAAATGCCCACTTTTCCAATTCGTACTCTTTTTCTTTCGTTTCATTAGTTATTTTCTCATTCGTTTTTGTGTTCGCGTCAAAAATCAGCAACTGTTATATTTGCGCCTTTTGAGTCGAAATGAAGTCACATAGCTATGTGGACTTTTTGAGTGTGCTCATAAGCCAAAGTTTCACAATCGATATAATTTCAAACAGTTGATTCCATATGACGGCGTTTCTCCAATTTTTTTTTTGCCCGCTGCATGCTATAAATAAGATTGGCAATAAAAGACAGGAAAAGAAAATCAGAAAAAACAAGTCGCCTCGTACAAAATGTGAGATCTCCCCCAGTCCATATATTAAATTATTATTTTTATTTGTGCAATTTTCGACCCAAACAGCCATATATTCGCCTCTTTGGAATGCAAAACAATAATAACACCAACAGCAGCTCACGCCTCGAATGCTGTGCATTATGGCGATGCATAATTATTTAATTTTATTGCTCTTAATTGGATTCGTCAAACGTAATTCTGATTTTTTTCACTGTTTAGTTCGATTTTCTTGCTATCGCTGATCCGTTCAATCACATAATGCAATTTCGTTTTGGAGTCAATACTATTGACCTATGGATGTTTTTCCACTTTTTACGAGTATTTTAATGCTTTGTCGCATTTTACTTTAACTCACCAATCATTCATTCATACGGAGCACTCAATGAAATATTTATCGATCAAAATTTAATAGTTGAAGTAGAAAAATGGCCTTTGTTAAAAATATTTATTGAACAAATTGAAAATAAAAAATATTGTATGATATTATTTGTCTGAAAAAGAGGAGCGAAGAGCATGAATCTTCTTGTCAATTTTGTTAATTTTAAGTCTAACAAGACGTAGATCATCAAGGTCGTCAAACACATGTCAAACATAAAAAAAGTGTCCCATATAGTAAAAAACGATCGATTTAAAAGATTTTTCGAGATAATTACAAGTAAAAGGTATTATCAACATTGAATTTTCAAATTGGTGAATGTCAACTGCGTAGTTTCTATGCAATTTTTGATTCTTTTTTTCATAGGCGCTCTCAATGTATATAATGAAAGTTATTTTGCCTCGGACTTTAGAAGACTGGGTTGGGCTAATCCGAAGGATCATTAAAATTCGACATGCATATCTGATTTTTAATAATTCATCTTGAAATCTTGATTCTGAATTTTATTCATTTTGCTTGAGAACGGTAATCCAATGATATTTTTCCATATTTAAAATAACACAATTATTCATGATTTAATTTTTTGTGTTTTTATCTTAGGAAAGCCAAATCAGGATTAGACCAAATATTTACATTGAGTTGGACGGCCAAAGCTGTTTACATTGTGTTATAGTATATTCTAATGCTGATGTTTTGATTAACGGGCTATTTGTAAATATGATGTTATTTTGTTTTGTAAATATTTCGAGTGTGTTTATTCCACAGAATTACATAGTAAATTAGCGGACATTGTTTACTATTTTAAATTTTATTAAGTCAAACGATTGCAAATTCAATGATCTTGAACAATTTGTATTTTCTCAATTAGTTGTGGAATTTTAAAATCGTAGTTTAAAATATGTAGCTTCATGCGCTAATTCCCAGTCGCAGTGTCATCCATTTATTTAATTGTCGCCGAATGAAAGGCATTTTATCAAAAAAACTCAACACATAGAATTACTAGAACACTTAAAATATACAAAACGATTTGCACCAGGAGTTTGAATGAATGACGAAAATAGTTTAGTTTTATTCTCACTTTAAATTTGGGAGAGAGTCGCGACAATTTTCCTAATAGAAAATTAGGGATTCAGAAACAACTGTGTCAGAGGTTAAGTGCTGCTGTTTAGCGCCATTTTAACTTCAAAATATACACAATTCAGGGAGACAGAGAAATTAATTTATTGCGTCAGATGACTACGAAATAGATCAAGAAGGCCGCAGACAATACATACGAAAGCATTCGCAAAGCCAACACGCATTCAACTCGCTTAAAACTTTAAAATGTCAAAGAGAAAAATCGCTTGTGCAGCGTCAACATGGAAATTTGATGATAATTTATAACCATTTGAAGGTCCAATGGGAATTAATTCGTTCAGTCTTTGCTCGATCGAGCATTGCCAGTTTTTCTTTGCATCAATGGAAACATTCCCGAATCAGTTTACTATTTCCCGAGTGGTACATAATTCTTCGAAGCGAGTTTTACTTTCAACATGCGAAAAAAAATAAACGGAAGTAATTGATAATTCGTAATTTTCACTCGATGACACTGATTTGTGATTGCTTCTTGGAAAAATCGACGTAAATAAAATGCCTTGTTTCTATGGACATGACCAAAGTTGATATTTGAGAACATTTATTTGATTTTTAATCATATAATAGATCAAGTGATTGTGTACTTATGTCCTAAAACTCTTATAATTAGTTTAAGCTTAAAATTGTGTTTGTTTTAATCGTTTGTCATCTTGTCTAATGGAAATTGTCGTTTTGTTCAATATTTCTAATTTTTTATTGGCCAACGGCTGTTTTTTTTTTTCTCAATCTTCATCTTATTAACTAATTAGTAATTACTTATTTCTTTATATTTGTAATATAAAGATTAGGTTTAAATAGAGAATGCTATGCACCTTCAAATTCCAATAAAATCGTCAAAAATGAATTTCATGTTAAGCTGAATCGCTTACTAATGTTGAATACATATTGAAAAATAATGCTTCATTGATGAATAAAATCAATGGTATAAGAGAAAAAAATAAATAAAATGAGATTCAAATTTAAATTACTATGAAAATTGGGCTTAGCTTAAATGTGAAAAACATCAATTTTTCATTGAACAAACAAATGAATCACGAGGGGCTAATTCTTTCCGTTGAGTTTATTCAAGTGTATATAAGTGACATGTGCTGGCATTTTTAAATAACAGTTTCTTCTCCAACATATTTGAAAAATAATCTTTGAAAATGTTTTAACAGAATAAGACGAAACAATACGGAAATGCTGCTACAGCGAAGTGTTGACCTACGGTTGAGAGGAATGCGGCACGGGTGACATGTAACGCTGTTGGATGGAATACGGCGTTGACACAGCTGATTGTGTTGATGTTACACTCAACTGGCCATGTTCATCTTTTACCATCGGCAAACCAACTGCAGAAAAATTGATACATATTTATGATAGATTTTGTTTAAATGAATTTTTTATGATTTTCATAAATATTACTGAAACTTACTCGATGTGTCATATGAATATGAGCCATAATCAAGACGTCGAGTTGTCGGTGACGTGCTACCTGAAACTATCATTTAAGAAACAAATTGTATTGAACTAATTATTTTAGAAATCGTCTTATCGAGCATCGTGATCTCAATCGGACAAATAAAATTGCCGGCATGCACATACCAATATTGTTTGATAGCGCTGGAAAGCTATTGATAGATTGTACGGCAGTTGGAATTTGTGAACCATATCCGAAACCATTTCGAGATGGACACGGCTGATATGCATTCATGGACTGCGGAGTCAACCATTGCGATGCCAAACTAAAGGATGAAATGGAAGTTCTTCGAAATTAATATGGAAACTTGCGCTGATGAAACTGGCAACATCATATAAATTTGAGCGATTTCTTCCAAAATATCAATAACAAAATGAAATACTTACGCTGGATCTGGATAGCTGTAGCGGTAAGGTGGATTTGTATACATGCGAGCTGTAGAAGGGTAATTTGGATTGTATGGTGATTCATACAATCGTGAAATGTGTGCAGCCGATGCACGATTATATGTACGCTTCATTCGTCGCCGACGGCGGAAGTTACCGTTTTCAAACATTTCTTCGTAATGAGCATCTATTCAAAGTAAAAACAAAACGATTAAATAACGGATTAAATTCAGATGCACTCCAATTTGAAACGTACGACTGCTGAGCGTCCAATAGTTGCCTTTTCTCTCACCGCCACCATCACGAGCCACTTTTATAAAGCATTCGTTCAAACTGAGATTGTGTCGAATCGAATTCTGCCAGCCTTTTTTATTTTTCTCAAAATATGGGAAGTTTGTTGTGATATATGCATAGATTTCACTCAGCGTTGCTCTACGCTGCGGTGAGTTCTGTTAATAGACGAAAAAAAAATTATAATATTTTGCTGCATCAGTTAAATTTCGTTGAATCAATGCAAACGCAATTTTATTTTAAATAAATAAGATTATTTAGATTTTGCAATCAAAAGAAAAAAAACTCTGGAACTTTTATCCACATTTAAACTTGAGCCAAAGAAAAACGAAAAAAACATTTTGTTTTTTTCATGAGATTTCCGCATAAGTTTACAAAGAAATGTTCAAAAATTTCTCGTCAGCATTTTACATGATCTTGAAACTGTTGGAACGTTCCGAAAAACTTGCATCAATCCAATGGCCATGAAAAAAAAATAAAACAAAAGAGGTTGCAAACAATGTGCTCCAGAGAGAACTTACCTCAATGGCCATTGCAATCAGTGCAACGTAGCTGTATGGCGGCTTTTCGTTGGCGTTGCTTCTTTTTGAGGAATTGACCAAACTGCATTCAACGAAAAAAGGTCAAAATTGGATTTTGTCATCATAAATTGGATGAATTCATAATGTTCGAAATGTTATTAAAATAGTCAAAGTAATACCTGGACGCATCTTGTTCGTCAACCACCAAATTGCTTGGTGGTGACTGATTCTCTGACTTGATGCCATGATTGACATGATTGTTGTTCATATGATTGCTGTTGTTATTATTATGTTGGCCAACATTGTCTGTGCTGCTTTGAATTACGTTTCCATTCGTTGAGCTGTGATTGTCATTTGACATGAGATTCAGTGAATCGGGATGCGTTATCGATGTCGACACCGTCGTTATATTCACGTCCGAAAATCGATTTTCTATATACGTGGAATATGGTGTCTTAAAAATATCACAACCTATTTCGAAATCGAATAAAAAAAAAATTGTTAATCGAATAAATTACATCATAAACCTGAATTGGTAAAAAAATATGCAATTATGAAAGTTTGGAGTGTTCTCATTTCGAAGCCCCAGTTATACTCGATTTGGGACAATATGCAATTTAGCTGAGTTCACAAAATACATGAAACACCAAGAAAACTCAACTTATTTATGCCATTCGCATGATCTAAATTTTGAATCACATGAATTGAATTAGAACTTATACATACCACGATCAAGATATGGTTCCTGCTTGAAGCGGTTACTCATTGTCTGAAAAAAATTAAACAATTTCAATATCCAAATAAATAAAAAATCAATACAAATATAAATCGAATCAAATGAAAAATGAATATGAAAACGGCCAGATAGGTGATTGTCCTGTAGAAAATTTGACCCAATTTGCAGTTCTGACAAATCGGAATTCCATCTTCGATATGATAATGTCTGTATGCTTAGACTACGTTCAAAGTTCCTTATCGAATTTCATATTTAAAACCAAACAAATCCCATTCCAACCGTTGTGTTGCTGAATAAATTGGCTTAATGTTTTTCTGGAAACTCACTCAGTCATCGCTCAACTCGAAGAATTGAAATCATGCAAATAAAAGTGAAACTTTCTTTTGCATAGCGATACGAAAACTTTGAGTGTGATACATATTTAGTAGCCATTTGAGAAGAGATTTTGTTTATTGTTTGAACAAACTGTATCGATGTGGTTTGTTCCTGACATTGCATTATTTTGAAGTCAACGTCATCATAAGAATGCACCAATATTTACAATCGCAAAAATATATCAGCTCAAAATGTATTGTTTTTTCTTTGGATACGTTTTAATTACACAAGCCTCGCATGTATTTAAATACAGTTCGATTTAATCCGATAAGAGTTCCTTCGATTTGCACTGTTATGAAATTCAGCCAGATCATTTTTATGCACTCTGAAGTCAATACACCCATTAAGTATGTCAAAACGGCACGAACAATTTGCGTTCGAAATGGAAGAACGAACACTAAAACCGTTCTAATGGTCACACTAAGGATTCTCTTATTCGTGTGTTTCAATAGTATTTGATTTTGTGGTGACAAAATCAAATCTTACGCGACAACCTTTTTTAATGAATGAACGAATGAATGAATAAGACGATTGTGTTGTATGCTGCTAAATTTAAAAAAAAAAGAGATCGTATTGGTCCATCCTGAACACGTGCACACACAAACACAAATTCCGAAGTCTAAACTATCATCAAACTTCTTTGCTTACTCAATTTTGTATTTAATCTTTTGTGTGTTGTTTTATTGTTTTATTCACACCACAAAAATCTTCGTCAATCAAATGAAACCGCACAACGGACTTAATATGTTTGGTGTTTTCGAAGAAAAACAAAATTATTGCGGATTTTTGTCAAATCTGAAATGAACCGCGTTTTCTTAGCAAAACATACAAACGCACAGAAACAAGACTACTAACACATTGGCCGCATCAAGTAAATCCATAGTGATCAGGAAATGAAAGAATTAATGTGCATTAGATTGAAGTGAATTAGATTGAATGATAATAACACCTGTGTTTCATTCGATCCACGAATAAACTGCCAAATTTGGTAAAATTACCGCTTGATTTTCAATGTTCCAACAAATTTTATGCGAATATGTAATGGCAAAGCTTGAAAAAAATCCAATTGAAATTGCAATTCGGACTTATTTGTTTTAACGTAAAAAAATCGATGCAAAAGTGCACATGCAAATCCATGTGATTGAACGTAAAATATGACGTTAGAATGTAGAAATGGTGCAAAATGCCATTCGCTTTGGATTTATTGTCGATCGCATGATAATGATTTGTGCGAATTATTTGCCATGTCTGCATATTCGACTAATATAAAAGTCGAAGGCTCGTACTTCGTTTTATTATTTATGTTTGTATTTATTCGTGATTATGGTGGACATTATGTGTTCAGCAATCGGCTTGATGTAATTGTAGTGTTTTGACTGGAATACTGGCCATCACATGAATTGCAATGCACCGCGAATGCTTATGCACAAGATGAATAATTGTATTTCATATTCTTTGTCCGTTTTACTTCAATTCAATTCACTTGACACTCGATGAGTTCATATGTGCGTTGTAAGTGACATGGAAAAAAAACTGGCCATTGTTTTAATTGAAATATGATAAGGAGGTCGCAAAGTGTTTATTGCATAAATGGATCCCCCTGATAGCATCGGATTCGCGTTTGGAACACACATGAATTTTTCTTACACGACAACGATTAACTAATTTATCTCACTGTTCTGACGGCAGCGGTTTGTTCAACGCAATCAGTGCTCGAAAAAAACAGTGAGAAAATGTGAATCTGGTTGACGCATGAAACGACTTTTTCAAATCGCTGCTGTGCTCAGATTGATATTAGATTGAAGTCAACCGAATTTAAAAATAAATTCAATTCAGTTAGGCTGTCCAAAATCGATGATAAGCTCGAGCAAAAATCAGTTTCCGTTTAAATGCGTTAATAAATGTAAATGTAAGGAACCAACACATTCGGTAATAGTCGTAATAGACGCTAGAGAATAGATTGAAAGAAAGTTTATAAAAAATATGAAGCGGTCTTGAAAGAATGCTCTTCGAAAGCGCACAAATAAATTCGGCAAGACCGACAGCTGTTCTTAATATATCACCGATCACTGGATGCACAAATTATCACGGTTATAAGACAAAAGTGTAAGTAGGTGCGCACACACAGCTAAGCCTCGTCCTGTATCAAAGATTGTGTTCGTTGAACGAAAAAATAAGAGCGTGGCGTGGCATGGCGCGCACGCTCTTCATACATTTGTACAATGGCATTTGTGTGTTCTGTTTCGGCTATGTCAGAAATGGCACCGATTTCATTGAAAAAACTGTTTTTAATCCTCCGAATACACCTACACACGCAATTTTTTGTGCATAAGCCATCGAAAATCTGCATGTGTGCGTGTGTTGGTGTATACGTCTCGTTTTCATCGAATTAATTTACACCAATTTATAATACGTAATAGAGGCGAACGACGACAAATACGACAAAAAAAAAAATGCTGCATACACCATTAACGTTGAGAAAAGAAAAGCGAGAAGAAAAAACGTAGAAGAAAATTGCCATGAAAATCTGTGCTCATTATTTTCATCCATTGTAATAAGTATGAAATCATTTCATTTATTTTTAATGCCGTTTTTTATTGGATTTTTGATTTTATTCAAATTAAATTGTTCGATGTTAGACTATAAAAATTACAAGCCAAGAATTGAATGCCATAACTGTTAACTTTTATCGTATCAATATCAACGTATTTGTCGTTTTCCCAGCAACTGCGGATGTAAAAAAAAAAAAACACACACACATATTTTTGAGGAAGAGAGAGCAATCGCTGCTCCCGACTGATTTATAGTGCCGAACTAGTTTATTTATATGTTTTTCTAATTGAATATGAGAAAAAATAGGTGTGTAACAAGCTCACAATCATGACATATTCCACGAGCCTATTAGATATTTTGGCGTTCGCTACTTAACGGCATTTAAATTTGTGTATATTTTATTTATCTTTGAATGAGTTATTGGTCTGAGACATTGAAATCTAATAGATTATGTCACGTCAAAGATAAACTGAAATCAGTTTGATTTTTTAGATATATAATAGATAATAATATACTCCCATTAGATCGGAGTGGAGCCCAAAATTGTATGATTTCAACGCGTTTGTTGTGACAACAGAAAAATGAGCGATACAATTCTGAGATTATGCGAAATTCTATCTTACCGTGTGTATTTGTTTCGGATCGGCGTAAATGCTGATTGGCTGCAAACTGTCACTTAAATCCAAGTTCGTTAGCACTGATGGCAACATATAAGTAAAACAAAAACAATTTATTACATATCTTCAATCAGAAAGTTTTTTTTTTATTATTGTATTGTCCAAATTTCCTTCAACTATATTTGTTTGAGGAGATTTGCTAAAGAATTTCGATTGGATATCAAGTGGGGGTTATTTGCCGCCGGTGAATCGGCATTTGTTAAACAATTCTAAGCACTGAATGTAACGTGGTTTTCTACTTACTTTTCATGAATTGGTCCAACTTTTCAAGTTCAAATGATTCGAAAAATTTGTCAGATGCACACAAAATGACGTCACTACTGTTCCTTTTTTCTCAAACTGTAAATCAACGTTTTTCTCTATATTATGGCTATTGAAATGTCGTGCTCTCGTATTTTATTTCCGTTGAACGCTTGATTAATTGTTGTCAGATCGCAACTTTTCTCTCACACCAGTCCAAATAATTCAGTCAATTTGTGTGTCTTTTTTTCTTCTTCTTATAATAATCATCAAACACAAATCACTGTCAACAAAAATGTTTTGCTAATTCAAAAAATGTTTCATCCTTTTGTCGTTTTCGTTTCAATTATAGAATGTTTCATATAGACATTTCATTAACTCAATGTTGACCCACAAATAACGTGCAATTTTGATTGAAATAGTGTAATCATTGAATACGTATGCAAGTAATCAGTTCTCTGCTTGTGATTTTGAATGGCAGTGCTTCTCTTTGAGTGTTGCTGATTTTCGTTGTGTTCTTCTCGCGCTAGCCCAAGCAAAGACGATAGCAAAATGTACTAGTACATGTGACACTTTTGATAGCCGTGTTTATGTATATTTTTTTTTTCTCAATTCGATCAGCCGTGTGTCCTTTACAAATTAATCGAAAATAAATTGTGGACGCGATAACATATTTATTCTTGCCGATCGCAACGCTGCCGTCGTCACAAATTTGTTTGTTTCAATCAACAAGAGCCGTTATTCCTTCTTCTTCACACTTTCCACCGCTTTTATCTACCCAAATTCTCTCGCCTTTAATTTTGATTCAACACACTGGCAATGCGGCTGAATAGCTCTTTATTTTCAGTGGATTTGGAATCTAATGTGTGTACTATTTACTACTTGCTACTTCGCTTTTTCTTGTTTGTATAAATTTGAATTGATAATTTTTCTCTGTTGCCACAAATACTTGATGTGTATACGAAAACAATTTGTTTACAATTAGAAGTATTGTAATCTTGCCCTAAAACAATAACACGTTTTATTCAAATTTTCGCATTTAATATTTCCTTCCTCGCTCAATAACAAATTTCAACACACATTCACAACGTTTGATTATTATTTATTTGGTCGGTGAATTATTTGTTATTTCGGCATCTATTTCTTCGCCACGATGCTAAACTGATTGCACTTGGTTCGGTTTCAGTTTCCAAAATAATAACATTTATTGCAATCTTAAAGCTCATTCAATATGGCTCACATGCGATGTTTATTGTTTGAAAATCCGTCCGTAACTAAACAGTTTGTTGTTTCTCACAAAGTTGTTGAATTCGAATGTGACACAGTCCGCTATTCCTTCGCTGCGAACGATCAGTATGTTGATACGCGTGTGCATGTAGTTGTAAACATCGCCTTGCGTTGAGATTGAGTGAATACGGTGAATCCATGACGATCACACCCGCTGTCACAGTAGCAAAACGATTTTTTGATTGAATACTGCTTTTGTGTTGGCTGCCTTTATGAAACAACCGTTTCGTGGTGATGGTGATGTCGGTTTGGTTTGGCATATACGCACAAAGCAAACGACCGAAACAGCGAGATACAAATTCCAAGTGATTGAAGAAAGTACGCGTCAACATTCGGCACCACCTTACTCTCGATGTGAAATTCCGGTAGGTGAGATAGAAATGGCACAGCGCACAAGCTTGCGAAGAAAAGGGCATTGTTCTTTGTAACGATTGAGCTGAGCTGAACAAAAAATAACACAAAAAAAGTAGTAGTTAGTATCTAATTTCGCAAAAAATATGCTATCTTGCAAACGAAGCGGAATACTTCTTGTTTTTTTTTTTTTTTTAAAGAGCTGAGGTAGGTTAATCAAAATACCGGTATTAGATGATGCTCAATGATGTTTTTTTTAATAATAATTCGATAAATTGAAATCCTGGACGCTTGGATGAATTAAATGCATGCGTTCGGAATTCGTCATTACTGCTGTAACATTGTTCATGAAGTTGTTTGATGAAACCGCAATGAAAAATACAAAAAACCATCAAATTCATAGCAATTGTCTTAACCTGATTAAATATATGACATCGATGACTTGAATAAATTCAATGGAACCAACAAAATGACGTCAAACACACTGATCGGCTTTGTTATAACCAAGTAAATTAGATTTGTTTTATATTTCTCTAAATTGAGTTCATTTTATATTTTGCAATTTGACACCTTTATTAGCAATTACTTAATTCGCTGTACTTCATGTCGAACGTACATTTATGCAAATGCTTGGAGCGAAGATTGAATAAAAAACCGTATAAAAACTAAAGTGTGAAAACAGCGCGCTTCTATCCTGAATATAAATTTGGTTATTTAGCGTTAATAATAATGACTGTTTATACGTATTTTTCTGTGTCTGTGGACACAATACGTGCGAACTCTATCACAAATCTTTGTTGTTGTTACCCAAAATGGCTTGGAAAATGTGTGCAAAACAAAAAAAAAAAAAAAAAAAAAATACTGAAGTCACCGCAATTGAAAGGCAAAACATTCAGTCGACAAAATAAACTGCATGCATTGCAATTCAACCAAATTTTGGTTGCATTTCATTCTGGAAACTGTTGGCATGCCAAGATTTCTGTCATAACGGCTTTTCTTGAGGTTATCATTGCAATTTTGTATTTGTTTATAGAGAAAAAAAGATGAGGGTCACCATAATAAACATGCAGTCGGACAAAATGTCTATGTTCACCAAATGTCATGTTCGCATTGTTCCAGTATCCTTCGAATAGTTTGAAAATAATTATTCAGAAAAAAGAGATGTTTTTCTTTCAAGTCGTAACCAAGATGAATTGAATCCAAAAGTTTGAAAATTTGATTTAAATTTAAGGTGATTTTCTGTATCGCCTTCGATTTAAATTGTTTTCATCAAAAGCAAATACCAACTTTCAATCGCTTCTGTGCCGCAACACATAACTGTAACATCTGAAAGCGCTTCAAATCGAAAGATGTATTGCAATAAATGTACAAAAATGCCGTTCTAGAAGGTATGACGTGTCATCATTTTATTATTTATATAAAATTTTATCAACAATTTGTATTTCAACTGTGATAGCCGATTTCAGTAAGCCCAAGCTTCCAACACATTTTATTTTTTTACATCATTTTATTCAAGTCGAATCACGCTGCAAAATCACCGATTCAGATTGAGTGAGTACACATACAATGTGCTAGACCGTATAGAAAAACTGGAGAAAAATGGGCGGAGCTTCGGTACATTATGTATAAGATAAGTGCGAGACGGACAACACGCTTGAATGTATGCTTGTGAATTATACAATAATAATGCTTAGTATAGTACTTAAAATGTGAATGCACTTGTTGATTAATTGAATAAAACTCGTTCTGTTCGATTGGCTACATTTCATGGCAATGAATAGCCGATTATCGAAGTCAACTCAACGATACATATAGAGTCTTATATTTCAAGTAACGCCTCCAATGTGCTAGTTTTTTTGTTTTGTTTTCTGTTTTTGTTGTTGTTAGTCGATGGAAGAACTACTTTTTATTCTTTGTACTAAAATCTTCACACGGTAAAAATGTTCAGCGATGTATTCAATCATTAACCATTGATACCATTCAAATTATCCGAAGAAAAATATTAAATTTCCCAATAGCTGAAATTCAATATGATAACGAGGAAAAATCAGGAGGCATGGATATAATGTTCTTCATAAAGCTAATCGCTAATTTATCATGGAAGATTCTACCCCAAGGCGAGTGCCAATTGACTAACATTAACCTAAGAAAAGGTAGATTAATTTGATGTAATTAGATGATAGCCATTTTATATTATTATAGCTCTTGGCTGACTTGTGTCAAACATCCAAAAGAGCAATGCTCAATGAAACTGAATCATTAGGATCAATGCTTCATCGCTCGCCTTGGCACGTGCCAACATCGAATTCGTGTAATTCAATCAACATTTTCACTCAATTGTGTGCATCATATTTTGATGGAATTTTTTTGCAAATATTTCATTTTTCATTGGGTGGTCTGGAAACTTCCTTTTGGAACGGATTGACTGCAAATCTAAAAATAATAATCCTAATTATTCGACATATAATTTCTGCTTCCACGAATGTATTTGAAGCTAATCGATGGTTAGTAACCATCACATATTATATATTAACAATATTTCATATAAAATAATGCTCATGTTTGACTTTTTACGCTGGCAATTAACTGCCCGCGCATAGCATTACATATCTTAATTTATTACTGGCGTGCATTTGAATCTGTGTAGCTTCCGTTCGATTTCGAGGAATGTGCATTTGATAGGCAACATTTTTCAGCTCAAATGGCGTTGATATTGAAATACACAATTGGAACTACAATTGATCGAATTTAAACGTAAAGTGTATGGTGTTGCGCGGAGATCTCTAACAGATGTTCCGATCCCGCCCGACATTATATTCCGGGACGGTCCATTTCTGGCTGTGAAAAACTTCATTATTTTATATTTATTCTTGACGACCTTCATGTAAAGAAGGGCATTTATCTGTGAATTTTACAATACGCAATAAGGTACGAAGCTCTGTTTCAGAGATTGTTGCTTGAAATTCATAACTTTCATGCCCTCCAAAGGGAATAACACACAATATTGTCTTCTTTCTGCCAAATAGTTGTCTCATTCAAATCATTCAGTTCTATATTTTGTGCAATTTGAATAGATTAATTTTCATCGCGATGAGATTCAAAGGCACTCGTCTTTCCAACAATGGAAAATATCGATTTTCTTCGAAGTTTTTGTTCAAATCGCTTTGCTCATGCCTAATTTTTGTTTTTCCGAAAAATTAAATGCTTCCTCTGTAAGTTGGATGGCAAACATGAACTTTTTCCCATTCGACTATATCTTTTACCAGCCTAGAATAAAAGCACATCTTTATTTCACTGCGCAGGAGATCGAACAATCCACGCAACGAAAAAAAAACGCTTGAATGACATTGAATTTGAAACATTTTAAATTCAATATTTTCAGAGAATTTTGATGGTTAGTTGGTTATGACTCAGTCGTTGCAACTAGATGAACGAATCATGTTCAAAAATATACCCCGTTTTCACTGAAAAGTTTTTCAAATTAAATATAAGGGATGATTGGTAATTTTAGAAACTAGCCTTTACTCTGTAATTGCGAACTATCTGCAAAAATCAGCCTTATTACGAATATCGAAAGTTCGAATTCCTTATTTCGAAAGTTACCCATAAAATTAGTTTGTTCAATCTAAAGGATAATTTAAAAAACAAAATGTTTCGAAAATGCAGAAACCATGAAGGTTTCATCTGAATAACGGAATTGGACATTAAAGTTTACAAGTTTTAAAATCTTCAAAATGTCAAGTTAAAACTTTTAACTGTCATTGAAAGAATTTTAAATTTTATTTAAATTTGATTTAGCCGACATCAATTGGAATGGAATTTTTGATCAAAAGATTGTTTTCGTTGCAATAAATTATAGATTCGCAGTAAAAGAATACATAGAAAAATGTTGGTTGACAACACAAAGGCACGAAATCCTATGGAACGGACACTCCGTATTGTCTACAAGAATTTTAATTATGTAAATAACGTATATCAAGCAATGTATGATAAAATTCTAGCATTGTTCATGATAGCGTTGTTTATATTTTGTTTTTATTTGTCAAGAACATGCAACGCAACGTCACAGCGGGTAGAGCATATTCTTTCACTTTCCAATTTCCATACATTCCACATTTACAATTTGAAGTATAAATTTCATTGAGGTTGTATGATGAGAGATCAGAATGTAAGTAACATTCAAATAGAACATAAGAAACTTGTACATATCATTAAACGAATTAATAATATGAAATAAATGTGTCTCCAAGATGCAGACAAAGCTTGAAAAAAACGTTTTTTTCAAATATTATTCAAAACGAAAATATCATAAAAAAATGAAATAAAATATGGCGTCTCCACAAATAACCGTATATTTGTGGATGTCACGCAAATTTCAATAATTCAATGAATATTCATGAATGAAAAGCAATTCATTTAATATAATCGATATGCATTCATTTATTATTAAATCTTCGAATATTTCTTTAAAGTTTAATGTACGCAAGTGTTTAGAAAGTATCGAATAAACCGATAATTGACATTGACATTGACATATGGAGCAGGCAAAACACTGCATCTGCTTTCTTTGCGTTATTGTCATCTGCGTATCTATGTACTGTCAAATGGCTGCGAGCATGTGTGAGAATGGTACAAGCTGAATTTGAAACATGTATTCTTTATAAAATTGTGCAACAACACACAAATAGACATTCTCAATGCTTTGTTAAACTTCTTTCAATTTTTCATGACGTTTGGAAGGTTTCATTCAATAAATCCATTTATGTTGAGTAGAAAGCAATGCATCGTCGTGAAAAATTGATGTGAAAAATATTCACAACAAGTACCAAAGAAAGTTGGTTTTGCCTTGCAAGTGGATTTCCGTTCGGAAATAATAATAAATAAGTTAAATTTCAATTGAGTGAATAAAGTTTGAAATGTTGCCCAAAAAATAACTTTTGTATGCACGTATCATAAAATTTGGTTGAATGAAATTATTTGCATACGTGAAAATGGCAGCAAAAAGAGAATTTACATCTTATTCTGTTAATAAAATTAATTAAAAAAGGTACTAAATATTTGTAAATTGAATTTGATTGTGTCGTATAGGAATTGATTGGAATAATACTCTATGATTGTTGATGCTATAGATCTGTTTATTTTTTCGTGCATATTTTACACTTAGATATATTTATATCGGTTTCACTGCATTGTGGCTCGAATAATTTACGTTAAACGTCAGACAAAATTCAATGCTATTTCATACATTTACATGAAGTACATTTTGGATCCTATCCCATCATGGCAGTGATAGTGCAGACAATATTCAACCACTGAGAAATATTGATTAAATTATTTTGATTTCTCGTGTTGCGATTATTTTGATAGTTCAACAAACAAAATTTGAAATTTTGGATGCTGTGTCATACAGCCGTGCCGGATTGAAACAGACAACGAACATTTCAATGGTTTTTTGTTTCATGATACGCGCTCAAATTAGAATCAATTGGAAAGTTTAAAGGTTTAGTAATAATTCGACAGAAGTTTAACCGACTTACAACCAAATCTTTGCAGTCAAGTTACAAGTTTGTAAATAACAAACTCTTGGCGACGTTGCCATAAAAAGACTTTGCATAACAATATGTGAATACATATAGAAAAATCAATAATGAACACAGTAAAATTGTTTTCATCAAGCTCATTTGATGGTGCAATGGATATCACCCATACAGATGTTTGGCTGGCCGTCGAGAAGTTGCAAGAGCAGCTGGATGTTTTTGTGCAACTAACCGTATTAGATTACTATTAATGACTTAAAAAACAAGCTGTTAAGACGGGCAAGAATATTTATTGCAAATAACATCAGTGCAGTGAGTTTGTGTTACAACGTTTCACATTTATGAGAAAAACAAATTATGTATAAAACCGAATTCCCATCATGGCAAGGTAGAAAGAACGTAATTTTTTACGTAAAATCGGAAATTGTGTTTATAATATTAATTGGCTTGCACCGTAAATAAACAACTTGAATGGTGTGATACATTTTCCAACAGGATTTTTGTATTTTTTTATTCTTCGTCAATTCATAGCCAATACCAAATGGATTTTTGATGAATCTTTCTGAGAATATCGAAGAGATGTGACAATAAATGTCTGTGTTATGAATTTGATAAAATAGCTATGCATAGATGTCCATGGACACATTTCAACAACGTTTCGTTATCTCATACGCAACTCTAACAAAAATGCGGAGGATGTGTCACATACACGCGCACATTTTTTTTTATATGTTCTCGCTATTTGCGTTCAAAATTAAATTACAAAAATTATTGGAAATAAAAGTGAGAATGTGCCGAAACTCACCCATCGATTTTATTACCATTCTTTCATTTACCAAATCGAATTGCCGGTTGCCCCAGAAAATAAGAATCAATGATTCGCAATGCTTTAAAATGTGAATGGATTTAAAAGAATTTATGCATAAGAATAACTATTTGACTATTTTGTTGGCTTCTAAATACATCCATTAAATGACTTCGACAGCGTATGTATAGACGGCTTGCCTGTTTTTAATTATATGAGCAATCGAAAAATCAATAAATGTTGACACAACAAATAGCACAGTTGATTTTTACCGTTCATTTGTTTTCCAGTTGCGACATTCCCTTGCATAGCGATTACATGCTTGAACATTATAAATAGCAATGTACAGAATAAATTGGAAGTTGTCGCTTATATTCTTTCCGTACTTTTAGAAACTCATTTAGATAAATAAAAGGACAGAAAAAGGAAGAATAAATAAAATGAACAAACGATTGGAATTATCGTAACATTTATGAAAACACAAAAGCCTTCACGATTTTTATTGATTCTTCGTGCGGAAAATACCTTTACTACACATCCTTCACGTTTTCAATGGCAATTTTCCACAACATGCTACGTGAAAATGCTGGCTATAAATGGAATTGTGTGCGAATAATTCTTTTATTGAAATGTAATTTGTTCAGCATTCATATTTCAATACTGTCTATGGCTATGGCGATTTTGTAAACAGCAATTAATTGGTTAACGATGTAAAAACGCCAGACTTCCGAGCTCTAGCTCTTTATTATAATGTATAACATAAAATGAATTGATTACAATACATCCTAAGCGGTCGATATTAAACAATTAAAACACTTATATACATCCCAATTGTAATGCTGCCTCACAATACTTCGCTGTACCGCTAAAAATACGCATGTCGTCATTTCCAGCGTATTTGGAATTTCAATTTTGAATTTAGGTTTCGACATTACGTAATGTGCTCCTTTAGAAAAGCATTTCGCATCAATTATGAATGACTTTCTATTCTGCTACAGATAGCATGAAACTCAAATAAAATTATAGCAAAATAACATGAACGGAAATAAAATGAAATGAAACAAGAGAAATTGGAGTAGTTGAGATATGCTCATCAAAAATATAATCAACAGCAATTATGATATTTTTTTTTCTTTATCTGAATTTCAGAATGCGTATGAACCAAATCAGCGGATGTAACAGAGATATTTGACATCAATGACTAATTTACACGCGAACGCATTGACTCAACGTCTAGCATTTGAACAATTTACGAAATCACGAATCAAATATATCGCTGGAATCGTAAAACTACAGACAAAACCATGTTCCTGATATTTATAATTAGTGCATGCGTGATTTTAGCAACAGGACAATATAGTGATGATTTGAAACAAATCAAATGTTGTGACGATGACGATAACATTGAAAACAATGGAAGCTTTTTGAATTGGCGTGAAAGCGATGATAATCATCATCGTACAGACGTGATACCGTTTGCTTTGGATCAATTTCGTATGGATGGATCAATTCTCAAGCCAGATGCACCATGCATGCAAATTTTACTCGAATCTGTGTTGACGGCAAAATTGAGTCAAACGTTGTCATCTGTGAATGTAGAACGCCAAAGCGTTAACCATTTCGAATATCCAGCAGACTTTTCAAATCAATATTTACTCTACTGCAATTCAACCACAATGGATTTTATTGGCAATTACATAGCACGAATGGACAACGTTATATCCTCGCCAAATGAGCAATCACACAATGGACATCCAGATACTTACAATTCAGAAAATCTGCTCAGTGGAATAATTTTATTGAATGTCTCAGTTGGCCATTCTCAGCGATCAACGAATCAACGGAATTCGGGTACAGAGAAGACAATAAATGCGAATGCAACGCAATATTTGTCATGGACTAGGAGCCATTTAACAAGTGAATTGTTCAGTGCATGGATGCACCATCAGAAGAAAACCATCGGCCAACATGCATTCGTCCATTTGACACATTTGGATCTTAGCAGCAATATAATTACGAATTTACCATCGGACACGTTCGAGAGCATACCAAATTTGAAAGCATTGAATTTGTCACAGAATACCATCAACAATGTACACTCTCAACCGCTGTTATTCCACCGCTTTACTCAGTTACGCCAGTTAGATTTAAGTAACAATAAAATTATGTCAATTTTTTATGAGAGACTGCATGAAACTGCTCCAGCATCGAGTGAATCGACTGCAACAGTTGTCAATTTAGCAACACAAGCGGCGACCGCAATGCAAACGGGTATCTTTGTTGATATGCCGGAATTGCGTGAGCTTGATTTGAGCCACAATCAAATTATCGATCTTCCACGGAATACATTCGTTTCGAATGGATTACCGAATTTGATCTATCTAAATCTAGCTCACAATCAACTGTCGATAATACCCTATCAAATATTTCAAACACTAACTGCGCTGCAAATGTTGGATTTATCGAGCAACCGCTTAGTGACTTTCCTAGATAACTTTTTCATTGAGAACACAGCGTTGGTTGTATTAAATCTACGCAACAATACACTAGAAAAAGTGTTAAAAAATTCTTTTAACGGCTTAAAGCATCTCCTCGAATTGGATCTATCTGATAATCAAATAATGAACATCGATCGTGGCGCATTCGACAGTTTGGAGGCATTACAACGATTAAATTTGTGCATTAACAATTTAACAATATTGCCAACGACTCTGTTCCTTCGACTCTATAACTTGAAATATCTAAATTTGAGTCAGAATAAATTCAAAATGCTCCCAAATGGTATATTTGCGAGTCAATTATCGCTGGAGCAATTGATAATCAATGAGACTCCATTACAACGATTGAATAACTTGGTGTCACGAAAAGCGGAAGAAGTGAAGAAGCATATTCTCAAACAGTTAAGAGTCATTTCAATGCAAAACAATCACTTAAGTGCAATCGAACCAGTGATTTTTCACAGTTTGCCCACCGTTGAATATTTGAATTTGTCGGGAAATAAACTTGCAATAATACCGCAAGATATCAGCGAAATGACTTTATTGAAGCACTTGGATGTAAGCAACAATAATTTAATATCGATTCCAAAGCAATTGAATGCGCTACAACATTTGGAAACGATGAGTCTGCTTGGTAATAGCTTTGATTGTGATTGCCAAATGGTTTGGCTGACCGCATGGATTGATGAGACACGAACGTTAACAATCAATTCAACATTATTGGAGCAGCGTCCGCCATTTAATCAACTAAATGCGCTGAAATGCGGATCAAATGGATATCCCGGCGATTTTTTGCGAGTCCTTCAGCAATTAAAATGCTTTAAACCGACCGCTGCTCATGTCTCAGAGAGCAAAATCTACCTACTTCGAAGCGATGCTCAGTTGGAGTGTTCATTTAATGGAAATCCAACACCAGACGTCATATGGGTCACGCCTCTCAATAAAATCATCCCTTACTATGCTGATCCTGATGTGAAAACGCCGTTAGCACTGCCAAACAATACAATGCTGCTAAATTCAAGTAATCATTCAAGTTACAACCATGCGAAACATCGCGAGAAATTGGAACATCAAATTCTCAAGCATAAACACATTAAATTTACAATCCCGCATGAATCGAATGGCGTGACTTTGTTGGAGAACGGCTCGTTACGAGTCCACAATATATCACGCAAAGATAGTGGTCTCTACATTTGCTATGGCTACAATGTTATGGGCTCTGCGTCAGCTGAAGTACGGTAAGCAAAATGTTCCGTTTCACTTTTACTGTGATGCATTTCGTACTCATTCCTTCAGTTTCTTTATTACAAAATTTTTATTTTTCATTCAACCTCCAATTTAACAATATTCTTGTTTATTTCTTCTAGACTTTTTATCGATCCCATCGTTTTTTATCGGGTGAAAATTGCCAGCATTGTGTGTGGTCTACTGAGCGCCTTATCATTCTTGTTATTGACATTGATTGTACAGGGTATTCGTCGTTGTTTTGCTAGGTAAGTATAAAACTCCAACCTTCAAACTTCATAAAAAGATGTTTATTTGAGTAATAGCCGCATCTCCAGCATTAGACTACCAAGTAATATATTTATCATTTATTAGATTCAATATCATCAATAAAATATGTATGAACTGTTGTGCGTGTTGCCTTCGCAAAAAACCAAGATCAAAACATATTCTGCAAATGCTTGACAGCATTGAACACTACAAAGGCCAGCAGCTGGAACGTTTACGCGAAAATTATACACAACAAGTAGGTTTTGATATACTTTCGCTTTGTTGATGTTGTATTGTGTGCTAACTAGTGTTGAATATCTAATTACATTTTCACATTATGGCGCAAAATTGTCACTCATATAAAAGTACATACATCGAAATCATTTTCGAATTTCCGTTCTTTTTATCAGGTGCATCGTATTAAGGAGAACTGCGCTCAGCAGGTGGAATGGATTCAGAGTAGCTATACTAATCAAACGAAACATCTACAAGGTCTACGTGACCTTGGTGCGCATCACATCACTGCCATGAAAGACCAATACTATGATCAAGTAATTTTTTTTTCATTTATTTTTAACACATACTCCGTAGTGAAGAGACAATGTATCGGTTTATTCTTGCGCGGTATAAATGTCAAACTTACAGCCAAAAAATGCCAAATTGGAATAAACTACCGAATTTTTATTTCATTGTGGATTATGCCTTTAAGTTATGCAACGTTGGAATTAAGTCATTGATATCTAACAGTTTGGAAGATAAGTCTCTGTCCTAACTAAGAAAAAAACATGTTTTTGGCAAAATTCATTTTTATTATTCAACATAGTTGCCTTCGAGGGCGATACAGCGACTATAGCGATCTTCCAACTTTTTGATACCATTTTCATAGTACTCTTTCGGTTTTGCCTCAAAATAGGCCTCCGTTTCGGCAATCACTTCATCATCGGTCTTAAATTTCTTGCCAGCGAGCATTCTCTTGAGGTCTGCGAACAGGAAATAGTCGCTTGGGGCCAAATCTGGAGAATACGGTGGGTGGGGAAGCAATTCGAAGCCCAATTCATGCAATTTTGCCATCGTTTTCATTGATCAACACGTTGTTGTTTTTGGTCGATTGTGAGCTCGCGCGGCACCCACTTTGCACAGAGCTTCCGCATGTCCAAATATTCGTGAATAATATGATGTACACGTTCCTTTGATATCTTCAGAGTGTCAGCTATCTCGCTCAACTTCACTTTACGGTCATTCAAAATTATTTTGTGGATTTTTTTGACGTTTTCTGGTGTAACCACCTCTTTTGGGCGTCCACTGCGTTGTGCATCGTCTGTGTCTGCACGACCACGTTTAAATTCACGAAACCAATACTTATAGTTGATTCTGCTGGTGCAGAGTCCTAGTAACATTTATCAAGCCATTGTTTGGTTTGCACAGTATTTTTTCCCATCAAAAAGCAGTGATGAATCAACACACGAAATCCGTTTTTATCCATGTTTTTTTCAATAACAAAAGTGGCTTCACTCAAAACGCAATAACTCACGAACTAATCGTTCGATTGCTGTCAAATTTTGACACGAATCGTTTGAAGGTTGGTACTAACTGAAAACCATATGAATTTAATACTACTAACGCCATCTATATGTCAAGACAAAGACTTATCTACCGATCTGTTATATGTTTTTGTATTTTTTTTGGGATGATTTTTGTTTTATCGATTATGATCCGATAAAAAATGTGATCAACTAATGCATAAAACTGGTGTTAATTTCAGTTACGGAGGGTTGGCGAGTATTCGACTGGTCAATATAACTGGGTTCGTGAGAATTATGTGTTTCAACGCAATAAAATAAGAAAATTCAGTGCACACCAAGTATTGAGGATCCGAGAGGGCTACAAATATCAGCAGCAAACTCTAAACAAAGTCCTCCAGAATTTACCGAGTTTTTATTTTGAAAATTGTCGTGGACGCACAGATATAAATATTGATGAAGGTGAGTTCACTCCCATCGCACATCATTCTATCTTAGGCTAAAGTCCTTGAATTGATGCAAACGATTATTACGTCTTCAGAACATTTACCTGCACTTTACTGACCTTTGCTATTATTAATGTTAAAATTCTCTTTATTATCAAATTTTCAATGTCTGCCTTAATTAAGTAGACATATTGAGGAAATTCGACTTGGACACAGGTAAGGCCGTGGTATTGTGTAAAAGTAAATTTCAGCTTCTCTAGTAAAAATGAATAGCTTATTCCACGATCACTGAACTCAAAAGGACAAATGTAATGGTTAGACTCCAAGTTTTTGGAGGCAATATTTTGAACATGAAAAATATCGCCTCCAAAAACTTGGAGTCTAACCATTACATTTGTCCTTTTGAGTTCAGTGATTGTGGAATAAGCTATTGATTTTTACTGTACGCCATTTTTTCACTACAGCGATTTTTGTGTGAAAGTAATTTTCGATTGTGGAGCGACTATGTTGTTGAATATTTCAGTTTTTAATATTTCCAGCACCAGCGCAATAAACTGAACATCATTTCCATTTGCATTTCAGATTTTGAAGTATACTTAAAAGCGAAAATTGCTGAAGTACAGAACATATCAAATGAGGAAGATGAGGAAGAAATTAGTGATTGCATTGATCCAAATGGAGTGAATCGTTGTACACAAAGTGCACAAGGCGTAAAATCAATGTATCCGCATAATCCGATTTCCGTACGGAAGAGTGTAACAAATGAGAGCAAAGCGTCAGTCTATTTTACGCCAAATGATTCAATAGATCAAGCAAACCAACAACTGCAGTTGTCACCGATGCATATAAACTGTATTCAAGAGAATTTAAACGTATATACGGACTGTTTGAAGCCATCGGAATCGATGTGCAAATTTGATATCGATATCCACAGTTTAGAGACTAATCTGGTGAAAGAGATTGCGCATCGTCGCAGTCGCATACAATCGATATATGGGGATGATGATGACGACGAAATGATTGAAGTCATTGCGGAAAACACCCGTATGCTAAATGGTGTTGATTCAAAAGATGACAACAACGCTACTGATACCACAAACCAAGTAAACATTCATCTAAATACATTACCCAAGCGCAATAAGTGTAAGCGAGTATCTGGTGTAAAAGATGTTTACTATTCATTAGAGAACGTGTTTGATCCCAATGTTGCCGACAGTAGTTTTTATCAAATGCACTTGTCCAACAACACAATTGATGAAGCATCTGAAACTCAATTAACCAGTTCAGTGTCTGATAATTGCAGTTCGAATGACATGAGTCGTTCAAATCCGAAATGCTGTGAATATTCCGGGAATCTCGAGTACCATCCATCACAATCAGCATTATTGCTGAGTGAAGAGTCATCCGGCGGTGGTCCTAATGAAATTCAAACTAGTAAGAGTATGCCAAATATCAGCAAATCAGAACAATTTACCAAAGGACAAAATGTTGATAAAAAACATCATGAGCATGTGTTTGTTGTTGACGACGAGAATGACGATGACGATGATGATGAAAATTCCCAATCAGATCAAATGCTTCCAAAATAAAACGCCTGCTGTGAAAGTTTACAAAAACGAGTACTTTTTTTCTCAATTATTTTGAATGAAATTTTTGATTTCGATGTTTACATCTTAATGAATGTGAGATGAAAGACTGTGTCTTAAAGTTGAATGGCAAGTGTATTTTGTCAAAGAAATGTCTTTCGATTTAACTTTCTTTTAATTTTTCTGAATTTGTTCTATTTATTAAATATACATTTAGACATGCATTGGCCAATTTCGATTTTCTTTTATTTCGATAATCTTTTGGTTTCAGTTCTAATTATTATTGAAAATGATTTATTGAATATGGCGTTGGAAGTGGGCCACCGTACGTGTATTAAAAATATTAGAAGAATATTTCAATGTGACATTCATATTGAAACGAATTTATTTTTTCAGAAAAGACAGAAAAAAAAACTACAAAATATCTTCAAAATAAATATTTGACTTACAAAATCTATGTGCAATAATACATATTTACGATAAATGTTTTTGAATCTGTGTGAAGGAAAGAAGAGTTTCTATTCTGTGGAGAGAAATATTTTAGCAGAGCTTTTATCTTTGACACTCAAAAGTGCCAACGGACAGATTTCGGTCAAATATGTCGGTTTCATTATTATTTTGAGAAAATCATTTGTGAAAGGTTATCTAGATCCACAATAAAAAATATTTAAAGGAAAGTCGGTCGGAATCTGTTCCGTCGACTTCTACTCTGTTTTTTACGATACTGTAAGGATTGCAGAAATTATTGGTGGAACAAAGGTGTGGGGCAAGTTATTTTGCAATCATTTGTATTAGGATGATTTGGTGTAAAAACATGGAAATTCAAGAGCTCTCAATAAAATTTTACCATCAAGCTGTTATCAACAACCAGCCGTGGTTATTAAAGTGTTCTAATGGGTGTGGAAATGAATAATGTCGATTTAGATAAAAGATGGCGTAACTAGTGTTATGTGCACCGCAACACACCGCGGCCATTTTCTTTTTTTTTGTCTGTCATTAGGCTAAAAATGTCAGTATGTGTCATTTCGTTGAAGTGTAAACAACAAAGTTTTTTATTGCATCAAACATGTCGAATTTTGTGCCTGATAAATCTATTTTGCGGGGATTTTTAGTAACCTTCTTTCATTTAAAGAAAACGGCGGCTGAAAGTTATCGATTGTTGTTAGAAGCTTACGGCGAACATTCTCCAACTCAAAAAACTTGTGAACGATGGTTTGCACGCTTCCGAAATGGTGATTTTGACTTGGAAGACAAAGAACGATCAGGTGGGCCAAAAAAATTTGAAGATGCAGAATTGCAAGCATTATTGGATGAAAATTCATGTCAAACGCAACAAGAACTTGCTTTGGAATTGGGAGTTGACCGAAGAACCATTGGTTATCGCTTACATGCAATGGGGAAGATTAGAAAACTTGGAAAATGGGTCCCACATCAGCTGAATGAAAAACAACTCAAAGCACGAATCGATGCATGCAAAAAACATCTTGCAGAGCAGAAAAAACATAGTTTTTTGAGTCGAATTGTGACTGGCGATGAGAAATGGATTTATTACGACAATCCGAAACGTAAAGCATCGTATGTTGATCCCGGACAACCATCAACTTCACAACCAAAACGCGATATTCATTGCCATAAGCTTATGCTGTGCATTTGGTGGGACCAGAAAGGTGTGGTGTATCATGAGCTGTTAAAATCGAATGAAACGGTTACAGCTGATCGCTACCGACGACAACTGGGCGAATTGGCAAAGAAACTGAACGAAAAACGACCATTGATAGCTCGAAAACACCACAAAGTGTTATTTCACGATGACAATGCCAGACCACATCGCGCAAACATCATTAAAGAAAAAATAGGGAGGCTCGGTTGGGATCATCTTGATCACCCCCCGTACTCTCCAGACCTTGCTCCTTCCAATTACCATTTGTTCCGATCGATGCAGACCAGCTTGGCAGATGTACGCTTTCGAAATGCTGAAGAAGTGCGAAAATGGGTCGATGAATGGATTGCCTCAAAAGATGAGGACTTCTTCAAACGAGGAATCAACAAACTTCCCAGAAGATGGGAGGAGGTCATAGCTAACGATGGCGAATATATTGGATAATCTGTTCATTAATCTTGTTATTGAAATAAATGCTCTTTCAAAGACAAAAAATCGACATTATTCATTTCCACACCGAATATATGCGGCGGCAAAGACTGTCTATGACATTACACTTGGATTCGCTCCTATGGACGGCTTATTAAGATATTACACGTAAAACTACTAGTTCGTATTTCAATATATTGGTACTAGTGTGGTGGCGCTGCCAGTACCATCAGTTAAATATGAAAATATTGTACAGTGTTTTCCAAAAAAGAGGTTTCATTTTGAATAGCCTGCTATTTGGGCAGGTATCACTTTTGACAAGTAAAAACTTCGCCATTACTCAAAATGGAATGATACACGTTCAAATTCACTACAAAAATGGTGAAAATTTTGCAGTCACAGTTGTTCCATTTTGAGTAATGGCGTAGTTTTTACTTGTCAAATGTCAAAAAATGACAGCTTCAAAAGTGACAGCTACCAAATAGCCAAATAGCGTGCTATTCAAAATGAAACCTCTTATTGGAAAACCCTGTATATATTGAGTCTTGCCACCGTATGAATACATCAATTCTAGGAACGGTGAATAAGTGAACTGATTCGAATTGGCACAAGTGCATGCATAGTTTGCCTTCTTGCCGTTCCTACAATTGAACACCAATAAGCCAAAACCAAGCATAATTTTTCTGAGAACAAAAACAAAATGTCACGAATTCTGATGAGATTTCTTGATTCTTAAGGCTAAAGCAACAGAAAAATATTGTTATCGTGTTATTGTCCTCCGAAAAATTGTGTGGTTCTATAACTATCAGGCGGGTGTATTTTTGTAGGCTGTGTTTATCTAGTAGAATTTTTATCAAAGTTCTTTTCATATGATAGACGCTTAAAAAAGAAATCTAGGGGGAAATATGTGAACATATGCACACAAATATTTTGCAAAAACTGCATATAAATACATATAAACTTACGTATTTGCGAATATCTTTGCTGATATTTTGGCAAATATCGAGCATATATGCATAAAAGTCACAGATGCCAACGTATACGAAAATTTTTGTCTGATTTAGAATTTGCAAATAAATATTTCCTCCTAGATAGAAATTGTGAATTGGATATGTTAATATAGAGTATATAAAATATATTTAGCGTTTATTCCAAGATTTAATTTTCTCGAGAAATAAAAAAAAACATAATTATGATTGTAGTGAGCACATATTCTTTGATTTTAGCTCTCACCATTTATCATCTGTGAGATTTTTTTTTATTTTTTTATTTTATTGGATTCTTAAATGGACTAGGCGATACCGATTTCTGGTCCACTCGAGTTGAAAATCTGCCACTGGAAGCGCTGGTCCCATATTTTCTCACTTTTAAATAAGTTTCAATCTTTGGAAAGGTTTCAAAATTTAGTGTTCCACTTCGATGAATTAATATATATTTATATATTCAATAACTGAACTATCTTGAACTAGTTTTTCTCGTATAACTCACAGGACCCCACTTAAAAGATACATTTGATTTAGACTTACAATCATGTTCATCCATTAATTATAGCACCGCCCTCAAAATTTATTATGCGAATAGAATGTTCTGAAAAAACACCGAATAAATGCAATTCAAACTAAAAAAAGGACATTCGTTTAATTTTTATTGTAATTTGTATAACATCACGAAATTGTCTGCGGCCAGAGAATTTTATTTAAACGCAGTCAAATGAAAAAGGTAAGACTTGAAGTGAAAGTGAGTGGCCAGTCACTTGAGGGACTTGAATTTAGGAGACACGAACCAAATTACAAGGGATGTCTATTCTTCAGTGGTGGGAATTCTATTGGTTCGGAACTACAGATGTAAATAGGCATAAGGTCTTAATTGGATACGTTACAAGTTTACCATTCTGCGAACATGTGGCGAATATTGTAAACATTGAGAACACGATCGAATCGAATGGTGAATATGGCGCAATTTCTGTAAATTCACCCTTTACCCCACTCAGATTGTGGGCAGCAACATTATTTGTAAGGACGAGAGAAAACAGACAGAACTATGGAGTAGTATTTCATGAATGGCACCGGACTTTCTTTGTTCGGGCATAAAATATTCTAAAAAAGTATAATAAGTAAATACTATACATTTATATCAATACTATATTAAATCAGCTCACCCTATTCCACGCCATTGCTGCAAAAGAGTTTTTTTGTATGCTGAAACTTCACAGGTTATAACAAGATCAAAATGATGAATAGAAACTAACGCCATCTGATTATATTGCATACGTGTTAACCTTTGCATTCATAGCTGCTAGATAATGTAGTATCACTGAAATGTCACATGATGGCGCAGTCTGTGCATAATCTCTTGCGCTGGATCTGACATATTATTTTTCTGAAATTGTTTTAAATCGCTGTGAAATTAAAACGCATTTGTTTGGTTTTAAAAAATCATAGAGTTTATTTAGGTATGTTTTTCGTACTTCGTAAATTATTATTTTTGTTTTTGTTTAACAAATTCAATAAAATTAAATTACTTTCATAGTTTTAATTGTTTGCATTGTCTTGTTTGTCTGTTCTTATAATAACTGTGTGTGTCTGAGTGTTTTTTTTTTTTCATTTTCTCTTTTTTTCTTCAAGGATTAACCTTTATAATTTCTTTCTTTTTCATAAATTTCTGCACGACATAATTTTTCTTTATAATGCCTTCGAAAGAGAATTTTCAAAAATCATTGTGCAAAAAAGAATAAAAGTAAAATGTAAGTACTGGTTATGGTTTTTGTTCATGAAATTACAATAAATAATAATAGAAAATAAAATTAAATTAAAAGATAGTAGATTTTAAAAAAAAAAGTTCAATAAATCTAAACGTATGTGTGTTATGTGTTAAAAAAATATAAATTAATGATTTGAGAGTAGAATTTTCTTTTTATAAATTAAATACATACAAAAACATACAACTTTAAGTATAAAAACTGGTAAAAAGTCGAACCAAACGAGACTGAATAGTACGTTAACCATTTGGTTGGCTTTATGGAGATAAAAAACATATATTATTATCGGATGGATACAGAAACATTTACACCATATTTAGAGGGAAAAATAATAATCTGAATAAGGGAGACGTTTTATCTTCATCTATTTTTTATGTGTGTACTAAATAAATGGTTAGACAAATACAGACGGTATTAACGTAATTTGTGCATTTAAATGGTGAGTTAAAATTCTACAAACTATTCATAATAATTAAGAATAAAATTAGCGAATCGAATTTATGTAGGCCTAAAACACAAGGTAGAATTGAGTAACATAAAAATTATCGGTAAATATAAAATAAGAAAAAAATTGTTCGCATGCTTTAGAAAATACTATGAGCATTCAGCTTCAATTGTGCTTCGATTGACATCAATTCGACAGAATCATTGGTATTTGAAAATATCTGGCCATTGCGCACAAATCCTAATCACTATTGAACGGCCACACAAATTGTTCGAATCGTTTAAATATATGGAAGTCATTCAAAAGTATTTTAGATGAACTTGTATATTTTGGACATTTTGATGTTGATCCAAATCAAACCACATCAAATTACCATTTATTAACTCCGTGTGTTGATAATATCATAGCGTAGTGTGGTGTTAATTTTATAAAAAAATATTCCACTATATACTAACTTCCAATTAAGATCATAACCGTAATGATAATTAATTTTTAATGAGCTGCTACATACTAAAAGGTGAGTGAACATTTTCGATTGAATACTGTTATTCTTTTAACTTTCGTATCTGTCTCTTTATCAAATCAAATTTCAATCCATACTTCTGGCTTTTTATCAATTTTTTGATTTTGTTCCACATTTTTATCATTTTTGAAATAAATTCTTTTCCTTTCGTTTTGTCGAAAAAATAATATCTCACCAACTTTTTTCTTCATTAAGTCAAAACAACGAATTTTGAATTACAATGCGGACCAAATTTGAGTCCTCATCATTGAATGCCTCAACACCGTGACAAGTTAAAAAATCCAATAGGCATTCGGCGGTAACAAATCAATTTTCGTTTTTTTTTTTTTGATTCATCTTCACAAAAATAGAACAATCATTTGTTCCGAAATATAATCCGACATTCGATCACTTGATGCTCAAAATCAATCTTATTTATACAAACTTAATGTGTCTAAACCTTAGTTTAAAATTACAGAAAAATAGCATAAGTAGTTTCGTGAAAGAATATAGATTTTTAAACGTTCGCACCTCCAACACTTTGTAACGCCATTGACGTTCATAAGCGTGTGCAGTGGCTATTTGTTCCGATAAGAAATATAGTACATATTTATAACTGGGGTGTTGGCTATAATAAAAATTCATCATTTAGTTAAGCTGCCAATTAGCTGCTCATTCTGGTATTTTCAATTGATAGCGGTTGCCAAAGAAAATGTCTAAAGTTCAACTCATTATCAAAATACAAAATAACATTAAATTGGGTGTTAATTGTAATAATAATAATTTATTGCTTAAAATAGTTATGATAGATAAAAAACCGTATATCTAAAAAAAAACAGCGCGAAAAAGGCGATGAACATTCTTTGAAAATAAAAAGAAGAAAATTGAGTATTTTTCACATACATACGAGACATTCGATTGGCTCTCATCAAAATCAAGAAATGTGAAATTAATTTTTAGCGCAATGTGGATGAATTGTACGTGTCATGGAAGCTGACTGTTGAAGGGGAGTTCTCACATAATTTCGAACTAAGCAGTTCAATTCGTTAACCGATTATAAAAATAAGTACGTTATAAATAAGTAATTGAAACTGCGATGGGCGGCACAAAACTAAGAATCTCATCATCTGATTAGTATTTGAGTATTCAAAAAAAAATGAGTCAAGAAGATTTTATTTCATTGCTTACATTCGAAACCGTTCAATTTTCCTGATGGAAACCTATCCATAGACGAAGACTGAAATGATTTTATGCGTGAATCGGAAATAATCTATTTGGAATAACTTTTAAATCATTTTGCATCAAAAACATATTGTGAGTTAAAATGTTGTTCCCTAATTAGTGATCACGTCTAAGTTGATTTCCGGTTGCTTACGAATTTTCTGCCTTACAACGGATCTGGCTAATAATTTAAAGATAAAATAAAGGTCTCTCCAATAAGAGATTTCATTTTAAATACCCCGCAGCTGTCACTTTTGAAGCTGTCATCTTTTGACATTTGACAAGTAAAAATTACGCCATTACCAAAAATGGAACTGTACACGCCAATACCGTATTACGAAGTATACTGTTGCATGTATTGACTTTAGACTGAATTTGCTGTAGTTCTACAAAACCTCTGCGTGTGTCGCCGCTAACAATATCAGCAAATTCAGAATGAAGTCAATATATGCTACAGCATTGACATTTCATTAATTTGAAAACATATGACATAACCACAAAAACTGAAATATGCGTTTAGGCAACCAGACACAACAAAATCTACTGTCGTAATATGCGATATTTACTCGCTTCAACAACACATTGAAATTTTTAAAATTCACTACAAAAACGGTGAAAATTTTGCAGTCACAGTCGTTCCATTTTTAGTGATGGCGTAGTTTTTTACTTGTCAAATATCAAAAGATGACAATTTCAAAAGTGACAACTGCCCAAACATGTTTATTTCAAAATGAAATCTCTTATTGGAAAACCTTGCATATTTTTTTTATTTGTTGCTGCAAATATGCACAATTGGTTTTATTAAAACTGTTTATATCATTTCATATTGAAATTTCAAATCCGTTTTTTTTTTTCGTTAATCTGTGAGATTCGTTTTTAAATGTCTAGTTTCGTTGATTGCTGTGATTTAGACAATAAATATGCAAGTGCATTGTCTCTCATTCAAATAGAAGCGTAATGTGATTCAAGAACTCTTTCATTGCTAGCGTTATGCGAGAAAATAGGACATAGTCCTATTGTGGTTGGATCTTTATCATAAAATTTCTCAGATCTAATTACTAATTGAACGGATAACTCAAAAAACACTTAAATGTTGAAAATAAAATTTGCTGTATATATCCAAAAGAAGGCGATGTTTCTTCTCCCGTAATCTACTATTATAGTTAACTCTATTATCTGCAAATATATTTCTACTTGTTTTTGTTTACTTTCAATGTTTTTGTGTTTATTATTTTATAAAATGGAAAAAGGACAAAGGACAAGTGGAAATATCGGAGCAAAACTCGTTTATGTATCGATTAGATCTGCATTTTAGTTGGTTTTCGTTCCATGTTCATAGATAATTATTTATATGCGCTTTTCAAAAATAGATGATTGGAATTATGTAAAATTGCTGAGCTATTTTTATATGATTGAATTTATTAAACTTGTTTCATTCTTTCTTTTTTTCCATTTTCTCTCTCATCACTTTCGGCTTAGTTCCCGTCTCGTTATAGTCGATATTTTTTGTTCGTTCATTGTATATTTTAACAGTCTAACATTCAAATCGTAATATTTAGTCAAAATCAAATTCTATCACATGTTTCATTTCGATACATATTTTACTGGTGTATTTGCATTGTGTGTGTGTGTGTGTTTGTTTGTGAGTTATTCGAGGCGTTGACAATTGAATTAATGTCTAACAATTGATTAAGAGTAACAATTGGAGGCAAGAAATACGATGTAATTTATTGCAAAATGGTTTTTATTTTGTTTGTTCTAACAAAACAAAAGGGAATTCCGATTGGAAAAATGTTTTAATTGTTTTGATTGATTGGAAGTATTGTTTCAACTGTAGCAAAATTTGAGCACTATAATTTAGTGTAAATATATTATTTTGATGAATTTTGAGGCGAAAAAATCAATTGAGCTTTTGAAATTTCAATTATTCGTATCCAAATGAATAAAAGTCCTCCGACCGCATTTCGAACTCCGTTTCGATCTTTTTGATCAGTTTTTTTTTCTTACTTGCTAAATGAAATTTTCGCACTTTTATCTTTAATTATTTCCGAATAATTCTAGTCAAGGTAAAAAGTTTTTTTTTTTTGAAAAATAAAGCACTATGTAACACATTTCATTCTTCTTGGCTTTATCGTAGTCGTTCATAATCCAATTGATTTGAAATTTGTTAAACGTTTTTTTTTCTTGTTGCTGCCTACTAATTTCTATGTAATTATGAAGCACTTAATTGTTGAGCTGAATCACTCAATTTCATCAAAGAGATACTTTGCTGAGGAGCAAGTTTGCTGCTTGCTGTTCCAAAAGAGATTATAAATTGAATTTAGAAGAGCGGACAGAATTGATGAACAGAAAACAACTAAATCACAAGAGATATAAGATTGAGAGCTGAAGAAAACGAAATGTTCGCAAAAATATGGTGGTTGAATGGTTTAAAGAGACTGCGTACAAACATAATTTGTAAAATATTTATTGGATTTTTGGCCATATTCCTAAATGAACGACCCTAATATTTCAAGGTATTGTATTTTTGTTGTGTTTGAGAAAATTCGTAGTTCAAGAAAGTGCGATGTATGATTAAAATGAATGAGATTTCAAGCACTTGTACTGATGAAATGATGTGGCTAGTTCAATTAGCTTGTGATAATATCCTTTTCAAGTGCTCGTGAGTGAGCATACATTGGTCTATCTCCCTATGTACATTTTCATTACATTCTTTCATAAATGTTCTTTTGTTCACTGTCTCGCTTTTAGTTTAGAATGTCATCCTACGGTTTACTGTTGCAAAAACTGCGTCGATTAGCTTCTGCTTTGCATTTATTTATCGCTTTTCAAATGTAGTAGTAACTAGCCATATAATTTAAAACTTTATAATAATAAGTAAATATTAAACTTTGTGTTATAATTATTAATATTAAAAAAAAAAAAAATTATTGGTTTTAATGGAGATTCTTTGTTCATCTGTGTGTAAGTGTTTAAATATTATTATTTTTTATTTCTGTTTGTTTTCGTATTACATTTAGCAAAAATTAGAATTTATATTTGTAATTAGCTGCCTGTTCAGCCGGTTGATCAATTGTTCGTATTTTATGGAAAATACATATAACCGTTTGCATTTCGAAATCAAACAAGTAAATAATTGTATGATGGATGCAGTGTCTATGCATTCAACGTGTTTTATTTTCACACGGTTTCCGAATTGTTCATATATTTTTATTTTTGTTTTCAACAAAAAAACGAGCGTTTTTCTATCAAGATATTTTGCGACAAAGTTTAAAAATGGCTTGTTCATTTGCATTCCAATCGAATCGAATAATCTGCCATTTTCAACTCGTCTTTCTTCACAAACCGATGTGCAATGAGAATCAATTTGTTGCTGTTTGGTAAAATTTACATACCCAAAATCGTTCCCATTTAAAATGGAACATTTCCACGTTAACAACCATCGAACAAATTCGAATAGAATGTAGATAAATTAATTGAAAACAACTTGGAGAAGGCTATTCTGGTGAATGATGCTTGTGGTGATTTGTATAGCTGCAATGTTAGATTTGATGCATTTTGCAGTGATCACGTTTGAGAGCAGGTGACTTCATTCGGCGAATTGTGTTGCTACCAAGTTTAGAGGGAGATTTGTTGAATCAGCATCATTTTCATCTTCATCATCGTCCATATCATCCTCCTCATCTCGGCGACGATTGATTGATGAATTATTACTGTCATCACCTATTTGAGCATCACTGCCGGCATCCGCAAATTGTTGGTTTCGCAAAAAATGCGGATCGAAGAAATGTGCCTGAAATCAATCACACATAAGTTTTGTGGACATTTGAAATTAAATCTAATTGGAAGCAAAACATTATTTGATACGTACAGGCATAGCAAAATGTTGAGCACCAGGAGCTTGTCGAGCAGCACCCAAGGCAATTAACAAATTATGGTTTTGAAGGGCTTGCAAGTCATGCTGTTCCGGTTGATCGTTGAACCCGTTCGGCGATTGTTCAGCACCTGATGTATTGCCAGCATCTTGATTTTTTGATCCTAAAAGAATTTTAATCCATTTCATTTCAGAAATTCCGAAAGAACAAATGCAAACATGTGCCAAATCAAAACTTACTTCTGCGTCCAGACTTGTCACCCTTCGGCCGTCTTCGACGTGTGTGAATCGTATCACGACGCATCGAATGTGGTCGATTAACGCCGTGTAATTTGAAGTAGAGACCGCATGCATTGCAAACCATTTCTCCACGGACATTTCGTCTCCAAATGGTGGTTGTTAGAGTTCCACAATTGGTACAGGACATATCTTTTTGATTCGGACTTTGGTTATTATCGATCGGTGCTGGTTTTGGCTATTTATTCCCAAAAAATTCAAATATGATTAGAGAAACAATTGTGATGAAATGAAATCAAGTGAAATGTTGTATACATACTTTTGTATCAACATTATTAGCCCATGCTTTGGCATTTGATAAATCCATTTTCGCGTCATTCATTGGTTTTTTAATGCCTGCCTGTGCTTCGTTGCCGTGGGATTTGTCAGTAGGAGCCTTACTTGGGCAAGATTGTTTCCGACGGCCAGAAGATGATTTTGATCCCTCGCTCTGCAAAGAGTTACACGTGTTTACCTCCTTTTTTAACAAAAAAACTAAATTTCAGCCAAGTCAAATCACACCGTTGCTGCAAGCGTTATGACCACAAGTGCAATCTATTCTTATATCTTATTTACAATATTTTGAATTCGCACCATTTAGTTCCCCCCTCTCTATTTAGACCATTCTCTATTTTGTGGGGAATGTAGCGTGTGGTGCAACGGTGTAATTCAAGCAAAATCACATACCTTAACAAGTGCAATCGGTTGGTCATTATTCATGTTGCGGGATATATTGAGACCAGGCGGTATTGGTAGTCCCAATGATCGGCATGTGATCATTTGTCGCAAAAGCTGTGTGGCTTCATTTCCGGCTCCATTTCCTTAAATAACATAAATTTCGATATTTTACATTTGATATTTCAAATTTCAGTTAGAATCGAATTATACTAAAGCTTTAACTCACCAGTCGATCGAGCTAAGGCTTGCCATAGCTGTGTAGTGGCTGGATCTGTGCGATGATCATCTGATTTATTGCTCTCTGGTGTGTCGCGACCCGAAGATGTATTGTTATTGAAGCTTCGATTGTGTTTGTAAACCAGCTTAACGGGTGATGATGAGCATCGTCCGGCTTCATTGCTGCCACCAATTCCATCATCATTATCATGTGACGAGCTAATGTCCATCTCAAGCCTGCCTGGATCGCTGTCATTGCTGTCGTTGTCGCTATCAAAACGATTCCCTTCTGAATCATCGGCTGCGTTGTATACTGGCTCTGATTTAACGCTGACACTGGGTCGAACGTTTGAATCTAATTGGTAAACGGTTGTAGTTACATTGTTACCTTTGGCATTGGTTTTAATACGTTTTGCTGTTGAGGAATCGATTTCGTCGCCGTTCGAACGTTTGATCGTCATTTTGACATTTTGTTGATTATCACCCAAACCAGGTGATTGTGGATTGGAGCTTGGCGGTGATATAATCACCTTTTTACTGATATCCATTAAAACAGCGGCTGTTTCAAGATGCTGCTGTAATTGTGTTAATCGATGCATTTCTAATGCTTTAGCTGCTTCTGGTGGCATCGTTGCATGCATGTGATTCATTTGATTTAGGGTAACTGCCGCATTTATTTGACCGAGCGATTTCTTCACCGAAATTCGATTCGGTTGCTGTGCATTTGGTACACCACCAGAGTTAATGCTGCCGCTATTGTTTTTATTGGCCGCATCGATTGGAATCACAGATACTGAATTCGCTTCCAAGTGATCTATATGATTTTTGCTGAGTATTGAGGTAACTATTGCATTCGGGCTGGCAATTGGTTTCGTTTTCATATGATGATTGTTATTGTTGCGTAGTTCAGTGAGAGCAGCAGCAGCTGTGTGCTCAGATGCTTCACGGCACGACACATGTAACATTTCATCCAAACTCGATGACGTTTGCTTTAGTACGTCCTGTAAATAGATGAACAAAAGTCAGTCAGAACATTCAATCGACGCGCATTAGACTTGACAATCTTAATTTTTGAAAAATAATCATATATCCGCGGTTTTAGGAGTAAGGAATCTGTACATGCTTTCGAAATATAAAACCATCAAAACAACAACGACCGTCAAAAGATATAATTAAGCATTGGTACTGTTTCCAACGTAATATATATATCTGTGACGTTGACGCTGATGTCAATGGCTGCTTTCGCTATACAGCAACTCTGTGCGCTGTGAAACGTATTAGTATGTCTGTTTTCGGTCTCTTTATTCTGAGAGCTCTTGCATGAACGAGCTTTTGATATATTCCTCTCTTTTTATCAGCCAATCGGTCCGAATGAATCATGCAAAAATAACACAAAGAATAGCGAGAAAAAAAAAACTATGTAATGCCCAGATCAACAAACTTTGTACGCACCACTACAGTCACATCGGGCTTAATAAAAGCTAAATGGCGACAGAAAAGACAACAAGCAGGAAAAAGACTGACAAAAAACGTGATTACCTAACGTTACATGCGTTTGGGTATTGCAAACACTTTTATCGTACATAAATGTTGTATATTTGCATATTTTTTGTAATTCTTTTTTCTTGTAACTTCTTTTTTTGCCCGAATATATGTCTTTTGAATATTTGTACTTTAAACAGCTGGTTTTTGCTGAACATGCATTATTATCAATGGTTACATGTGACTGGCAGCTCATCTAATTTTGTTGTTGACGGTTACGGCCTAAGCCGACCTCAAATTAAGATAATGAGCAAACTTCACTTGAGCAAGATCAAGGTTACTTTATTCCGATTTATTGCGAAATCAGCAACAACAACCAAATCGTTCGTATTTTGTTGGGTTAAAAAATACCAGCCATTGTGGAGGCGTACCATCAAATCATTTGAAAACAACGAGCTATTGAATATAAAGAAATAAAATATGTTGAAACATTTTTCCAAATTGTATTCCACATTTTTAGTTTGAATTGATTGAAATGAAAAAAAAATCGTTGTTGAAGTCAAAGTCCATAAAGAGAATCATATTTTGAAGTTTCCAGATGATTGATTTCGATTATTGATATGAGTACAATATGATCCACATGTTGAATTCATTCCAAATATGTAAAACTTTGAAAAACTCTTTTGAAGTCCTAAATTACTCTCGTTCCCTTTCTCTCGACAAAAGTGGAACGATATTTGTTTAATGATTGTTATTTTTTATTTGGATTGTTCCCTCAACCCATGGTTCTGAAGCGTGCAGGTATTTCGTGTCGACCATTTGATAGGATTCAATTATTTTACGCGGTTAGATTCTTGCAATCAACAACAATGTGCCCACAGTGTGCATTTCAATGTTGAATGATCATGATCATCGAACTGCAAATATGAAAGACCAAACATCAAGACTGATTCGATTTGCACTTGCGTGTATTTTTTGAATTTTATTTTGTATGTGCGCATAAAATCAGTATGAAAACATTGAATTTGAAAAAACCATAGCAGCCCATTGATAGCAAATCACTAAAAAAAACTTAAAGGATGACGAATGAATACAAAACGAAACAACAAAATTTATCCGATTTGAATAAAATGCGAAGAGTTAAGAGTTTCAAGAGAATGAGAAAGGAATGATGAAAAAAACGGCCGCGGTCGAAACGTGAAAAAGTCTGAAAAAAGGAATGAGTTGTCAGTGTGCTTAATAGTCGCGGAACCATTGAAGGCGCACTCTGATAGCAAAAGCCTACGCGTTTCTTGCTTTTTTACGGAGAAGTATACAGATTGTTTTTTTTCTGTTGAAGAAGTGCGCGAACACAATCAACAATTTAAAATAATATGAGCTCATGGAGATACAATTGTCGGTGTTGGGAAACACATCACAATCGCTCACCAATCAAGGCGCATTGATTACAGCAAGTCAGACGGAGACCGACATATGTACAGCCGTCCAGAGCGAAAGAAGATTATTATTTGTTTGTCTCTCCGACCGAAAATGATTATTATCATTACATTAAATTATTATTGTTATTCTTCAGTGTATTTCAGCATTTGACATTGTTGTTGTGGCTGGTATTTTAACATTCATTCTTCGAGCGCTTTATGTATTCAAGTCATTTCATACAAAAACACTCACACATAACCATCGTTTAGCTGCGAATGAACACACAAACAGAACACACAGCGCAGAGAAAAAGAATCGTAATCAATCAAGAAACATTCGGAAAGGGAATATTCTCAAATGGAAAGCAACAATGCAGAAAAAACAACAACATTAAATGTAGTGAAGTTGAATAAGTGTGAATATTACAATACGTTCATGTATAAAGGGTGATTTTTTAAGTGGTTTCTTTTTGAAAATCGAAAAAAACGCAAAAAATTTCGAAAAGTGAATCAAATCTTTATTGAAATCGATAAATTGGTTCTTGCCATTTACTTTTTGAAAATAATTTCATGCCCCACAAAAAATAATCCAGGGGCGTTAAATCGCACGATCTGGCCGGCCAATGAACGGGGCCGAAACGAGAGATGAACTGTTCGCCGAACTTACGGCGCAGTTCGTCCATGGATGGACCCGCTGTGTGGCTGGAGGCGCAAGCGTTGCTCGTTTGTAAGTCTTTCCATCTTGAAATTGCAAAGCATACTGAGCATTTTTGACTGTGACAGACGTCAGTTGGAATTTGACATCTGTCAAAAAATTAAACGTCAAAAAGAAACCAGCTAAAAAATCACCCTTTATAAGACATTTTAAGCTGAAATCCATGCAAAGAAGAGAAATAAAGCCTCAAAATCGGCTAGAAATGGGAGAAGAATGAGTTGTGATGAGCCGACTTAGTGATATTAAGAATTCGCTCCGATGGCAATTCTAATTATCAGCTTGAAAGAGCGAAAACAAAAGAAAAACATTCATATATAATCAACCATAAAAGCGGAAGACTCAAAAAGCAATCGATACATATAACCATGTGCAAAAATGGTGATAAAATATTTGTTTGTCTTCTTTAAACACATTTTGAATGTGAGCGAGCGTTGAAATCTTTACCATATGATAAAATAAATATTGTATCAATAATTTAAGTGCTTTTGTAAGCTAGACAACACCGGCCCATGGTTCGCATTTGCATACCTTATGCCAACGTTCATTTCGTTTCGTCAGCCTTTTATGAGTTTATGATTAAAACTGAAAGCGCCGCTTTGCTGGCACAATCTTTGCCTAGATATCGCCAGCAGAATGTCATATCATCACGTTATGCTCATTAATAATTCGTCTTCTTCACATTCGTCATTAACATTGTTAAGACGTTGTCGTGGTTCTTTTGTACTTCGATTTCTGTGATCGCCTCTTATTTTCCTCTTCTTTTTTCTCGTTCTGTTATTCTAACATGTGATCTCATTTCTTCGAAAAACCTTTAGAACGAAATCATTAAAAAGGTTTCAACAAAATATGAACAGAAACAGACAAATCACACCAAAAATGAAGAATGTGTGCGCGCATTATCAAATTCATTTTGTTTTCGTGTGTGCGTGTGTCTGTGTGTCTGTGTGTCTGTGTGCTTCATTCCTCGTAGGTTCGATCATTGTATGATCGATATGCCTGATAAGCACGGGCTGCTGCCAAAAACAAACAACAAAAAACTGCCACACAATCTGCCTCTTCCGTTGTGAGAATATGTTCGTCTGCATGATTGGATAAGTTTTTGAAGTTTATGTGGGTTAGATGTGTACACGAATCAAACGATTAACATTTTCTTTAGAATCGAGCCTCATCCCGGTTCATGTGTTTACTTTTCATCGTTTCTTTCGAAACCACATCAAGATCGAGTGACTGAGTGTGCGTGCATATAAAACCGATTCTTCGAAGATCCAAATGTATCATTGGTAACCAAAACGGCACGATTAGTTATTTTGTGATTCGTGTCGAAACACTCTCAAATGAAATGAAATGTAACGATTGTTGTTGGTTTTATATTGAGAATGTTTCTTCAAAAGAGCTTATCGATAACAACAAAATATGGATTTTTTGTGGTTAAATTGGAGAACAACCGATTTTGAATCTCAATAAATGCAGGGAATCTATTTTATATCACTGGAGGATGAATTGATTGATTTTTTATGCTCATTGAGGTTGAATTCATAGGTAAGCAAATATAGCTGATGAAATGAGTGAGTCTATTTGTCAACCTACGAATCATTCAATTGACCTTATGTTTATGTAATACTTCAAGAGGATAGAAAATCATACATCCTCTGAAAAGGTAAAAGTCGATTCTGTAGACTTCTGAAGAAAATAAACTGGTTCCTCTGTATTTACTGAGTTTATTCAAACAAACGAACATACCGAAAAATGCATTGCTACCAACAAATGCATTATATTTCTTAATTATGCGTTTCCCAATGTGTATTTCATGTCATCAAATTTTTCGTGCTTCAATAAGAAGAATAATAAGTCAAATTCATCGTTCTATTTTGTCCCCACTTAGCTGCGCTGAACTGAACGCATGGAGTGTAATTAAATCCAGGGGAACGCAACAAATATAAATATGATTTAACGCGATGTAATAAATGATTTAATTAAAAATGTATTTTTGTTGCGGTGATATCAACTAAACATAGTATATCTGTAGGAGACGTCCAAATGGGAATTTAAATGATCTATTCGAGACATCAAACACAGTTCACGCTCACATAAAAATGCCACAGTCGCAAGTAATGCGCGATAGATGTATAAAACCGATCGTATTATAAACGGTATGAGAGACAGCACAATGGATGCCAGAGTCGAAAACTACAAACCGTGTAGGTTCGTTTCAAATTTGTATTTTTTTCTTTTTTTGGACGAGCCATTATTTATCTGTGATATTTTTTTGATTTCATTAGAGATATTAACATACAATCAAAAATATTTATGCGAACCAAATGACATATGATGTCTGGAAAGCCGACAAAAAGTACAAAATAGCATATAGAAAAAGCATGTGTTGGAAGACATAGCTCTGATTACAATCGGAAAAGTATCGCGATAAAATTGTGCTCAAAATAAGATGACAAAAAAAAAAGAATGGGGAACTTCAAAAGAATGACGATGCATAGATTTAATTGAGAAAGAAGCATATCGAAATATTCGAAATCAGGCTGAATGTTCAGAGGAAAGAGAGTGTTCAAAAGATAAAAAAATGTTCTTCAACCTCACGATTGTGTCGATGTGCGTTGGAATCGATCAAGCGGGCTTGTGTGCGCGCACGCTCCTACAAGTCTTCAACGAACAAGCACTCGCATTGAATCAAAAGGTGTGTCACGACAAACACGAAACAAAGAAAAAAAAATTCAAATTAAGAGAAGAACAACAATTGAATCAGCATATACATGGCACACCATAGCGAATCTGAATTCCGGCTAGCATGAAAACAACAACAACAACAACAATCAAATGCAAATTAAAAAAATTGGAATAATAATAATTCTTTTCGAGTATTTACAATTCACATATTATTATCTACTTGGATAGTTTTCAGCTCTATTGTGAGTTTATCGTGCATTTTGGTGTGATCGTCACCTAGCGACCGTTTTTGTTATCGTTGTCATTGTCATCTTCATGGCTCGCTCACGATTACTCATTAAATGTTATTGCAAGCTATATCTTCAGTTCCAGTGAATCGACCAATTCTAAAGTCAATTGAATACCCACTTTCTGGAAACAGCATTCGTGAAATCGTTTTAATTGTTCATTCTTAATTTGTGCTTGTTCGATAAGGTCAACAAATTACGGATTATTATTTTTCAACTGATCTTAATTTAAAAGTATTAAATTCGAATTTCAAGACTCCAATTTCATATGAGAAGATAATTTTGATTATTATGATTAATTCAGTTCAAACAATGGAATTACTATATCAAATGAACGGGCGAAAAGAGCTGCGAGGTAGTGCGAAGATAACGAAATCCGGGTGAAAATATTACTATTAAAAAGATTGAAGCAAAAAGTCGGATCGAAAAATCGCCACCATGTGTTTGTGTGTGTGTGTGAGAGAGAGAGAGAGAGAGAGAGAGAGAGATTTGAAATCAAGCACAAAAGAAAATTGAAGGAACCATCAAATAGTAGCGCGTCTTTGGGTCGTTCTTATTCAACAGATAGAATTTCGATGGTTCACACTGTGCTCAGGAAATGACTACTTTTATTATTATTGCTGCTGCTAAGCCACTGTGCAGTGTGCATACAATATTCTATATATGTGTGTGCGTGTCGACTTTTCTCTTTAACTCTCGGAAACGCTGTGTCTGTTGGTTTAGTATGCGTTTTGCTGTTGCTTCGCCAGATTCAACAGCAAATTGTGAACTGTGACGCTTTGGTCATATACGGTGATAATGTATTTAATTTGTTTTATTGTTTTGTTTTCGCCATTGCTATTCGCATTATACGCATGAGATGATTTCATTCTTCGTATGGTTTAACGCTTTGGGTGAAATCGTCGCTCATTTTTAACTCATTTTGTACAATCTTCGCTTCAGTTCTATTGTCTTTTCTTTTTTATTGTTATCTTTCATAATACCGATGGAAAAAGCGATACACCATTTCATACTAGTTTTATTTTCAGTTGTTGTTTTTTTTTTCGTCAGCTGAACGAAAAACGCTGTCGACAAGTAATAAGCCCGAATGGTAAAGTGTGCGTTGGACGGCTGATAGTTTCGTTGAAACACTCGATATGGATGGTATTCACATTGAACTGAATGTGCGCACATTTCCTTTTTTCCATTGAATTATTCAAAGAGCCGGAGCAACCAAATGAACAACAGATGTATGTCGCACACAACAGCCTGTTCTTTTGTTACTCAATTACCGTAATTTGTTGTTCATCATGAACCGCGTGTGTTGCCTGCCCGTTATCTTTCTTTGGAAACGAATGTTAATAGCATAGGCAAGGTGGTATGTTCAACACTTGCATAATGCAATACAAAATCCACGCACGAATATCGTTGTTTTTAAATCTGAATTTTGACTCTTACCTGTGGATCACCCGTCAATTTGTTGGCAAATTTCAAGAAATTCCGCAGTTTTTGCTGTGAACGCTGTGCTTTATCACGAAACTGTTGGCATGTATCCAATTGTGTGCGGCACATATTACATACGATAGTCGGTAATCCATCGTTTGGTGACACCTGCAACAAAAATCAAAAGAAACACACCAGTTAAAAATCATGTACTATATATTGTATTGAGGTGAAAATGTGCGAACATGTGTGAGTCATTAAGATAGTTTTTTTTCTCATGCCGCACAATTAACTATGTTATTAATTTTTTGATTGTCAAAACTCTATATTCTTCTTCCGTTGAGTGTGACCTGTCATTTAACGATTTTGCTCCGGTCGATGTGTCTTTTTGTTTGCATCCGCCATTTAACACAGCACGCATTTTAACCCATTTGTTTCTTATTATCTTGAACTTTGTCGATGACACGGTGGCGAACGATTTATGCGCTTGTGAGTGTGTACGTAATTGAATTATTTCAATGGAAAGTTTGGCAGTTTCACATGATGTAGCAAAAACAAAGTAAATAACGAAAGATTCATCAATAAATTGGAATATTTGTGGATTCACTGTCGACGCATACCAATTAACGGGCTGGAGAAAATTGTGCTTAATTCGAATTTTGTTTTGGTTCAGTACGCAATTTCAACGAATCACTACCGAAAGATTCGAATTTGTCATGACCGAGAAAAAAACAACCATCAGCATCATCATTTTATACGACAATTTGGTCAGCAGATTTGTCTACCGAATACAATGACATTACTAGCAAGAATTCACACATTATTTTGATGGTTGACGGCGTGGAAAATATTGAACAGCAATAGATGGCAAACAAAAACAGCGTTTCACCAATTTAATCCATCAGAAAGATGACAAACTCTTTTCTCTCTTGGAAACAAAACGATTCTCTCCATCGAGGGCATTCAGATCTATCAAAATCGATTAGGCCAAGTTTAGTTTTTTTTCTTTTTTTTTTTTTAATTTATTGCAGATAATAATCGTTTGCGAATTAATGATGAAGGAACTTTCGCGAAATGGCAAGCAAGTATTAAAATTGTTTTGAGATATCAAAATTTTGACTATAAATCAATGGCAACGACCGTTAATGATGGGTTTACGGAGGATACTTAATGTGTTTTGACATTAGGCTTATACTATTTTTGCTATCGTTGCTCCATTGTCAGATTAATGCGAAAACGATCACATAGATTACATCACGGGAATGAGTCATACGCAAAATGGTGGCTTGCAAATTCAAAAAAGTTGAATACATTGAATGGCTGTATTGAAAACATATCACAGAATTGTTTATATGTTATAGTTCACACAATTTGCTTATCTGCATTCAATCGGTTCAATGAATTCGATTGGAATTTTTTGAATAATTTTATTTATCATGCGTCCCTCATTCAAATAAAAATATTTTTTTTAATTTGTTCAATTTTCATGTTGTGCAATCAATTCAAAAGGTTTCACCAAATGTAATTAGGTGCTGTCGATATATATTACATGTGCACACAAGGGGGTTAAGGTGTAGCGATGTCGTTCCTCTGGTTCAAATAAGGGCCAAACATGAATCGCAATTTTCGTTTCGCATGATTTACCAAACGCATGCACAATTTTACATCGATTTGATCCAATTGAGAAAATGAACGGGGGATATTGAAAAATGTGTGGTTGTCATTTGGCATTGAATATGTCTCCCTGTCTCGGGCAACAATGGCGCATATTACAAAACATGAAATTTAATTAAAAATTTCCAATTGAAGTGAATCAACAAAAACCATTTGAAATTGAAATTGACTGCGTTGTATCCGATTAAGCGTTTAATTTATTTGCATGTATTTCGTACGAATGTTACCGCAGAAATCAGCACCTCGTTCCGATCATTCGATAAATTCAAACTTCGAATATCACAAAGCATTCATACTTCGTGATTGCTGACCGACAATGAAAAAAGTATGCGAATCAACACGAAAAAAAAGGAGAAAAAAAACATAATATTCAATCTTACTCGTTGATTTGAAATGCTACTCTTGATTCGTGATTCGTCCAATCTACCAATTTATCTCTTTCGCTCTATCTCGATTCGTATGGTGTCATTTGCCACAATTGCAATATCGAATACATGAGGGGCATGAGGCTGCAAGTAAATACCCAAACCCATGCATATTTTCATTCGTCATACTATTAATTCAAGCATCGAAATCAATGTTCAATATAACAAAGTAGTGTACTTTGGTTTTTGCTTGGCTCTCCTTCTGTGGCTTGATTATTTGAATTTATTTCAAAGGTGTTACAAAATGCCATGACTCGATGGATTTTATTAATTCACGTACGATAATATAATAGCGCCGATATTATATTAATATCAGCAAAATCACAATGGTGTTCGAGGGGCAAAGTGAACTTTATTATTCGACGGCATTGGCTCTCCCAAACACTGCGCACTGATATAGCATTGATTTGGATATCGATGAAAAGGAGGCGAATTTATCAAAAACACCACAACAACAACAATGCCACACATGAAACATCGAAATTCAACAAGTCAGCGATTACGTGGGCATATCAAGATAAAGTGATACAAAAAATACACACACACTTTTTAATTTGTGGATTTTGTTTATTTTGTTGGTTCTTGCCAATCGAATACTATTGGCATTCATTATATTTGTGTGTTATTGTCTGCATCATGAATGGCGTTTAATAAAAAAATTGAGTTTGGTCGAACGAAGCATTTGAACGCAATCAGAAATTAATTGCAAGTCCGTTAAATGCGTTCCTTTTATTGCTCGATAGTATCATTACGACTTTGTAACGTTCAATCTTCCAAACCGTTCTCCAAACAATTAATGTGTCTGTGTTCTACGTATACTGCTTAAATTGCCTAATTTCAACCATACGGTGAATGCACGAAGGTTAGACAGAAAATAGCCAAATCATAATTTCTAATTTGATTAACGTATTTTTGGTAAGCGCAACCTCGATATTTCATGTGGTGCGGTCGTAGCATCAAAGCGTCAAACTTCAGGCATGTCTCGAAGTTAGAATCGATCGATTTGATCGAAACGGATGTTATCATCGATACAAACATATCGATCTCACTCTCGCGCAACACGAATTCTGCTGTCCGATATGGCCACAGCCAGAAACATGTGTGGCTTTGAATCTATTTGATTGAAATTAATCCCACAGAGCAATAATTTTGAGAAGTGAGTGTTAAAACAAATCACGAAGTTGCGATATTAATTATGATGAATTGGAGTTTGCCAGCGAACACATTGGGTGCAACGTACTTGCACACGAATTCCCCAACAGTGTTTAGATAGGAAAAAAACGAGATGATAAAATCGAGTATGGAATGTAGTCAAAAGAATTTGGAAGCAGCGCATTCAACTTTTATGAGCGTTGTTCAAAACGCTAAGAAAAATATTCAAAAAGCAAGTATCTCGTAAGATTTTTACGACCAAAATATACTGCTTGAAAATGATTGAACATACCGAAAATGAATTAAATACACTTCAATAGACTTTTTCTAGCAGAAAAGACTAATAATCGTGTTTAGTAAGGCGAATATTTTGTAAGAACTTTAATAATAACGAAAAAAACCCGTTTGTGCTGATGAAAGTCGAGCACAACGGTAGCTGTTTACTACGAGCAAGAACATATTTCATGCATTTATCCGCTTTATCAGGCAGCAGCTGATTTGTTACACATGCTTGGCATCAAAATCATTCAAGTATTAAAAGAAAGTGTCACTAGAAAGTTTTCACGAGAAAAACGCTTCTCTGACAAGAGAAAACCAATTGAATGAAAGTAATGAACGAGAAAAGATTCGAAAACTTTGGGCCTATCGAGAAAAAAAAAGATTGAAATTTGATTCATTATCACATAGCTCGAGCGATAAGTTAAAGCACCGAATGTTCAAACATTTCTTTTCACCAGAAAGAAATACTATGAAAACAACGCGTTGATTGCTCGCTGCATGTAATATACGCACGACGCAGCCACGATTTCAAAAACGTTGTAAATAATCGAATGAAAAAGAAAACACTACCAAAGTGTTAACCCAAATTTTATGTTACGGAAAAAAGAACTTGAAGCATGAATAATTGCAGGTCTATTGAATTCACCGGATCTACTAATCAGATATTTATATATATATATATAAACCGAAGAGTACCAAGCTAACGCAATTTGGCTGCCATTTCATTTTTCTCTCTCCTTTTTTTTATCTTATAACCATCACTTAATGATTCGACGCTCTAAAGTGTAAGCGCCTCTTTCGACGGCAAAGACGAAAAACCGAAATTAATTTATCATAATTTTTTCTCTTGAATATACACAATCGGCAACAGCACAGCGTTTGGTAAAATAAAAATGACGAGTTGGCATTTCCTGGCCTGTGGCTTTTGAAACAGAAATACAACAATGAAAAATCGTGCGTAGATGAAACGAAAAAAAAAACTTGAATTTCTTATCTCAATCATAAGGTATATGCCGTGTACGCATTTGGCGCTACTTCTATTCATGAATCGAACAATAACACAATTATCTTATGTTTTGACAATTTAAATGGAGTAAATGGATTGCTCATGGTCAACATTTAATAGTCAGGCCATTAAGTTACTAAGCTGAACTTCCAACTGCCTACAAATTTTGAGCTGAATGTGTAAAATCATTTTGAATCTGAGCTGACAGAAGGTAAAAGCGACAAGAAATTTGATATATTAACAATGTGACAATGAAACAAAGAGTTGAAGTTTCAAAGTTCGCCCGGCTTCTCGAATATTTCTATGGAAACGATGAATATGCTGTAGAAAATAATAGCGAGAGTAAAATGGAATGAGGCGCCCATTTTATCCACTAATTTTTTTTGGTAATTGATATTTCTGGCATGGGATTTTTCCAGAAAACGCTAAAAAACATTTCAATCAACTCCCCAGAAGAATTTTTCATGAGTAGCAAGACGTTTTTCTATTTGCACAGATCGAACAAGTTACAACGATTTCGTACTAACTTGGCACCATACAGTACATTACAGTAAAGTACTGTTTATCTCGTTATCTAAAAATAAGACATGAGCTCGTAAATTTTAATTTTAGACTCACTTTTTGTGTGACACATAGGCCACCAGTAGCTCGCTCGAACAACGATCAACAATGTGATTCGGGCACATCGGACGCGATGCCGTAAAAAAGTGGCAAGAGGCGGAGAAAGAGAGAGACAGAGAAAAATCCCATGTTTAAAATGCAGAATCATCTTCGGTGGCAAGCAACAACGTGATAAATTTTCAAGTGTTTCATGAAGTTGACTGTGCGACACTGACAAGTAACAGAGTCATCACAATCTCTCTATATTTTATTTATGTTTATTTTATCATCCATTTTACATGTATTTAACTAATGCTTTGAAATATTTGGAGTGTCATCTCTTCTGTTTTGTATTCGCTTCGTATTTATTTTGTCTCTCATTCTGAAATGCTTCAGATGTGGAAATACCTAAGTTTTGGTCAGTTACACACAAAAATGTGTGATGCATTAATTCAGATTTTCCTCATTTGATTTGTTTGTGGTTGTGCGCTTCGCACTCCATCGTACTTCAGAATGTGAACAAGAACAAAGTATGTCGAAGAATTGTTTATTACGTCTACCATGTTTTGTGTGCGTGCATGCGTGCGTGCCTGCCTGCGCGAGTGCGCGAATGATCGTGCGGCTTTTTCAGAGCATTCCTAAAAGCAGCAGGAATCGAAAATGAGTGCCATAAAGAAAAAAAACCAGATGTGACATCAAATAAATCGAAATTGAGTGAGAAAGGCTCAAAGCAAATCAACGAAAATCTATAAAACTTAAATTATGTTCAAATATATGTAAATTTATCGCTTATTTTTACGCTAGCATCGCGATGTCGACGCGCGCGCGCTCGTTTTTCTGCATCACTGTATTTTCAATTTTCGTTTTCATTTAAATGCTTCTATTAATTATATGGAGCTGTAAAAAAATTCAAATTAATTTTATTTTATTTGTTTCCTCCGCTTTCAGTTTGCATTCGTTTATGCCGAATAGTTGCTGTTGTGTCATCGACGTTCTCACTATTGGTACCTTTGTCAAGATATGTTGATGGCAACTGAACCAGTTGGTTATTGACATTTTTACAGCTTGTTTAAATAATTTTCGGTTCATTTTATCGGTGGCATCTTTCATCAGGATTGGTCAATGCCATAGTTTACAGAGTGATTTTGTTGTGATGAGATTTGATTAATGAGAACGAAACGCTGTTTTTTTAAAAATTGCTATGGCCATAGAAGAATGAATTATGCATGCATAATGTGTGATTAAAATGGCCGTTATAATTTCTTTGTTGTGAATTTGAAAAGAACACACAAAAATAAACAAAAGTTAAATTGCTATATGTTTTAATAATTACAAACACTTTGCATATTCGTCTCGTTTTGCATATTAAATGACCGCATACATCAATTCACTGTTTTTGTACATCTTTTCATTTTTGTTTCTTGTGTTCGTTCGTTTCGTCGTTCATTTTCCGATTTTACTTTTGTTATTGTTGATATGCCTAATGGAAGCATTCTTGATTGTGAGTTTGGTGTTGCGAAAATGGAAAGGAAATTTAGAGTATTCTTTCATTGTGATGAGTGAAAACGCCAGAAATAACTCAGCTGACAAGATATATATCGAAAAAGCGCTGCAAATTTCTTTTGATTACGCTAATTTTCTTGATAAATGATAGCTTTTATCATGGTTAATGCTTAAAATATGGAAATCATTTGGAACAATCGTTGACTGTGATTTGCTTGAGGATGTTCCATTGATTCTGAATTGATGGCCATAAATTTAAGTGTATATTATTTGCACACGAACATATTTGTGAATTGATTGATGGTATCGAGAATGTGTCTGAAAACCGGGTGTGAATGGACTTTTTCGATATGCAAATATCGATTGACAGCTGGTGTCACTAATAATGGCTCATATTTTACACATTATCACACATCGTCATGGAAAAACAGTAGGGAAAATTGGTTTGCCACTTTTAATATGATAAATAACCCATTTAAACTGAATGTCGAATCATACATTTTCCCCTGGTTGATTTTGCGCAATAAAAACGAATTGAGTGAGGGTCATTCTACGTATACGCTCCGACAGCACCAACTAATGAAATGCCAAATCCAATTCCTGGCCATATGTTGATGTGATAAATGTTATTTCTTATGAAAACTATAAATGAGAACGATGTCGAATCTCACAAACAGATAATATTCTTCGTGTTAATGTGAGAGATTTGCGCTTAGATTCAGACAAATCTTCGCCAAAGATATCACAGTACTTAATGCCGTTTTATCATTGTGTTAATTGTCGTTGTTGTGCGTATCGCCCATACATTAAAATTATAGAATTCGGTTGTGTTTTTCGGTGTGTTGTTTGAGAGAAAATTGTTTTCCTAGCAAAGAAGCTGTGACATGTGTGAGACAGATGAAGGCGATTTTACGGCGAGTAATAATCGTCGCATGTGCGGCTTCTTTTCATTCTCGCTCGCGCTGAGAGAAAGAGCATTCATAATTGTATTTATAAGCAAATCCGATCTATCGAAGTCATGTGCACAATATTTGTTCGCTTTTATCTAGACTATTAATCTATTTTTATATATCATTTTTCTGTAAGCTGAACCGATTCGATGAGATATACTTGAATGTTGTCACCAATGTTGCCTTCGTTTTCCTTCATTATACTAGCATCATTAGATCAATGCACGGCAGCGTGCGCTCTATAATTTTGCAAATGAAATGATTTGCTGGCTGGTTTATATTGAAATATTCATTTGAAAATAAATGTTCAGTTATCTTTTTATATCGAATTCGCACACAAATGCACGCAATGACGATGTGTCGGGTGCGCACCAGTCCCTTTGCGCAATTTCCTTTCGATTACTCTCGCATCACTCGTTCGATGTGTGTGCGCTTATTTTTAAAAATATTTCAGATCGTATTTTTTCGTTTTATGAAACCGTCAAAATGGTGCGCAATCATAACGAGGCTCGAGAGACTGCACATTTTCACACATTCTCCCGATAGAACAAGTCAGCGTACATTCTTTAGCTTTTGCACACACGGAGTCTCTCTAGAAACACATTACAATTTTACATACCGAATTTAATGTCTCCTTTTTAAATTTTCAAGTGATCTAATAAATATAAATATTATATGGCAAGTAAGAGACGCCCACACCGACCCACTGATTGGATCATGCACACACGTACATCACATGCGCATGCAACAGAGATATTTAATCATGAATACGAGTCTATTACAAATTGAATGCACGTACTGATATTATTTTGAGAACGAGAAAGAGACAATCAAAACCCATAGGAAGCATGTTTTCGGGGTCAAAAGGCTGCACAACAATAATAATTGTATCGAGCCAGCACCAAAGAGCAATGTTCGAGCGCATTCATCATTTTAAATCCATTAAATATTTGATAGGAGTCATATAAATATGAAGTTAAAATCGTAATTTTCCACGAAATGTGTTTAACGAGTCGATTCATTGAAAAAAAAATCGTCGAAAACTTTGTCTTAGTCATTTACAGTAAAAAATCATATGAAATTGCCAAAAATACAACGAAAAACAATTTCGAAAGCATCTCGGGTTTTTTTTTAATTCAATCCAAATTACGCTTTTTAAACCGAATAATCAAAACTTATGAAGCGCCAAGAATACATTAAATTTGTAATCATATAAAATTCTAGTCGTGCCCATTTAGCAAAATGAAAATGTCTTGCGGTTGTCTTTCGACATTTCATCAAAACACTACGGTTTTAAGCAATAAATCTCGATTCGAAATAACTCACAGTGAAATTAAACAGCACATTAAATCGAATTTTTATGCATTTAGATTCATATGAAAATAGCATTTTAAAGTATGTCAATTTCATCGGGATATCCACGATTCATATCTACTTTAAATTTAGATTCTCTTCCAATTCGATGAGAACGAAATGGAAACATGAACCTTTGCCAAAAATAATTGTAATTGATTATATATAAATGGGTCAAGCATTTTTCAATCGAAACACACACAGCTAACCTGAATTCATCATACCGAAAATGCAAAAACAACGTAATCGTTTCCGTTTTCGAATGCTGTACTGCATTGTGATATTAAGATAAAATCGAAGCGAATGTGCTGAAATTCCTGCATGACATAATCATTTCCAACACACAGAAAAAACAACCGTAGCATTTTTTGTGTAGATTCAGAAAAAAAAACTCATCGTGAAAATCAAACTCGCAAATATTCGCGTAATAATCATAAATTCAATCTGTGATTGCTCTGCATTGCCAAACTAAGCCACATTCAGCGAGCTAAGTAGAATATTGTGGATTGGAGAGCGTTCGCAAAAATATGAATTATCAGTGTGTCGTGTGTGTGTGTTTGCGCATGGTGCAAATTATATTTTTATCCAACGTTCAGTCAAAGATTACGTTCCGAATATTGATATAACACAAAATGCAATATTTTGCAAATGATTATCGCGATTGTGAGTTCAGTTTGATATTGCTTATGTTGGAGAGACTTTTCCCACCAAAAGTACGCATGAAACAGACGTTTTTCATCGCACACTTCACACGCATTGTGTCCTGTCAGATATGAACAAATGCAAATACGTGGTGTGAGTGTGGGGACCCAAACAGAACATCTCCTCCAAGATGCTTTTTGATAAATTCAATGCAAACAGCAAGAAAACACAAAACAATGACTGAAACTCTCATGAAAATGAAAACACTTATATGCATCGAACGAGTTTTATGTTTGCGCGGTATATCGTGTGAATGTGATCCGAATACTCGCTCGCACCCATATTTGCACATTCAAGTTATCACGTGGATAATAAAATCATTGCAAAAATAAAATGCAGATAGGCAAATCGCTGAAATATTGAAATCGTTTCGATGTGAAGTGATGTGAATTATCTCGCTTTGATTTGTAGTGAGTGTGATTGCTGTATTTGCTTACTTCATCTGGAGATAACGTGTATCCATAACGATCAATAAATAAACGAAGTCAGTCTCAACTTGCTCATTACTGCAATTCTTTATATCGAATTCGTGTCTGGCGGAATTTATCCATGAATTCTATATTCGTAGTTGCTTTTATTTTCCCGTTGAAATTAAATGAGCGACTCAACAATGAGTTTAACTCAAACCACATTTCGTCGCTGCGGACTAATTGCGATGCAAAAGAAATACCAAATTCACTAAAAATGGTCTCATCATTATTGTCGATTACAATTATATTAAATTCCATTCATTTCACGCACTTCGCTTCGTCTGATCTATGTTTGATGCGCCAAACATAATGGATCACTTGATGATGGACTCAATAATACATTTCACAAAGCGCCTCTCGTATTGAATTTCCGGCACCGAAAATTGACCAGAAATTTGAGCGCAGACACAGTTATGGAAGATAATTTTTCTGTGAATTGTGCACACAATCACACATTTCTGTCCAAGTTGGACACCAAAGAACGCGCTATTTTATGTACACGCAATATGCTCTTGTAAGATTATTCCTATAACGAACACTTTCATGCATCCTGATGAACCAACATTTTATGTCGTTACAATATGATTTTTTTTTTTTTATTATTTTCGTGTCAGCAATCATCCACGTCTTGGATACAACATTATTCCAAAGTCATTTGAATCGTACATCGTGCGTCGCTCTATCTGAGTCGTCGATTTTTAAATTCATTACTCTAGCAAAATTAAATCTTGCGAAACATTGGTTATTTGCATTATTATAGTTAGAAGATGTAATCGCAAAATCCATTTTTATTTGGCCAAGTGAAGGTTTTTTAGTATACTTTATTTCGGACAAACAAAAGGAAGAGCAAATTGAAAATGAAACTGAACACGATTGTCTCGTGTTTCGGTGTGTTTCATCATGAAAAATATGGATTATGGATATGCTCTGCACGATTTCGAAGCTGTACGCCTACCTTCACTAATCGTGTATTTTGTCTCGAGAAAATCGTTCACACGAATCGATTGAGCAACATTACGAGCAACAACACTATCGAGAAATTGTATATTATTTATCTGTGTAATGATTTAGGAGAGCAATCTTCAAAATGAATGGCGAAGGTACAATGAAACGAAAGCGAAAGAGAAAAGAATTGTGGCACAAGAGGCCAATAACAATAATTGTGCAATCAATGAAAATCCGCTCTGTAATGGAAAATGGATATTGAAGTGACATTTCACAAAGAACGCCTGCAAAAATGACGACAACGGAAAGTGGGACAAACTCGAAATTTATTGAAACAAATGTGAAGAATATGATGCGATCACATAGAGCACTAGTTTTACTGTTACCATCCATAATTTATGTAGCATTTTGGCTTGAAACTTTCTTTTTGCTAATGGATAAGAGGTTGCCGATGCGTTCAAATGAATACAATCCATGCTAACTTTGCGATTATCTAGCATTAACTCGTCTTTATTTTATACATTGCAAAAGTTAGCAACAATTATGAAATTAGGAGAAGATAAGCAAGTGAAAAAGATCGAAGGATTGTAACACCAACGACGAATCACAACATAAATTATCGTTTACAAATTTTTGTTTGCTGTGCGCTTTCGTGCCACGATCACTGTCGCATATTTGACGGATATTAATTTTTATTTTTTCATTGCATGTCAAAATATCATACGTAAATGAGTGTGCGCGCGCGTAAAGAGTCATTTATTAAAAGTACATGAGTTATAAACCATAACAAAAACACGAAAAAGCTATGGCCGAACATTCGCTTTGCCTCAAATATTGGCAGACAGAGATACGAGATCCGAGATAAACTGTATTTTCATATTGTCGAAAAATGTTCAGAGAGCGTTGTCTGTGGCGAATTATATTTCAGTTTGGTGGCTCGTCGTGCTCGACGTAACAGTTGAAATAATTGTTTTGCGACTTTATATATAAATATAGATTTTCAATCTTATCACTTCGAATTGATCTTAATAGAGCTGCCGTCGTGATATTTTACAGAATTTACATATAGCCGTGAAAGACAAAGCCCAAACTAAATATTGCTGTCTCGCATTGCTGTAATTCGCTTTTCGATTTGCCATATACAAATGCGCAGAACGAATACCGAATTACGTCGCGCTGAATGATAAGATACTGTTGATAGTTTAGTTGTAATAGTGATTTTATGTGATTCATCCATCGTTATTGCTTTCGAGTTAACACATTCGATCCGAACATCCATGTGCTCGGCCAAAGATAGCGCGCCCAGCAATCCTTTCGGTGGATATGTTTTTTATACAGCTCATTTGCTTTTTTCGCTCATGTCTCTCGAGTGATATAATATATTTTAAATGCGAATGTTTCGTGAGGCTGTCTTCATGTCTCCGTAGAGGCGACGTAAATATTAAATGTATGCAAGCACACCGTTTCAAAATAGTAATCTTGATGATGTGTCGTGCAATTCTGTGCAACTTCGGGCTTCACTTTTTGGCTGTAAATGAGCGCGCGCGAGTGAGCTCTAGAGATAAAATAAAATGTTGTTACACGCATACCTACATGATGTGTATAGAAAGCATTCCCGCTTACACAGCTGCCTGTATCTCTATCTCTCGTGTTTAGAGTCTATTTTTAATATTCCTTTTCAATAACACCAAAATGTATGAATCCGATCGTTTCTTGCTCAATACAACCATTCTAAAATGCTAAAATGCTTATTATTACAAAATTACAAGCATGTCACATCGCGATATTTACAAAGAAATCACATCTCTCGAACTGAATTCACAAGCGATCGGCTTATGCCGAATGAATTTTGGCTGGGCGATAAAGCAAATGTAACAAAATCGCTCTTTCGACTCGAAGATAAACCAGATAGTAATAATGAAATGTGAAACAACTGTCGCGCATGCATACAATCGCACATACACTCACTCACTTACTCATACATCGGCTAGTGATGCGGTTTTCTTTCAATGTTTGCCTTCAATTCAGCCACTTCAAGGCATCATTGTAGAAGCCAGTGTGCACAGCAAAAACCAATGGCGATGAGAAATATATTGAGATACATTTCATGTACACGAAAAGTCATCTTTTGCGATAGTTTTTGCTATTTTGGTCTAAATTTATCAAATTACTAATTGTAACTGGCTAAATATGTTAGTTTGCTTGGTTTTGCTTTTCATGATGGGAATCGTTGAACGATTGACGACACCTAATGATCAACTATTCATTTGATGCTGCTTATTATTGGAGTGATTCGTGTGATCTTTGCGATCGAACGTTTGTTTACTCGTTCTCGTTAACGGTTCGAAAGATAATTTGTTATTTATTCAAAACACCCATATAGAGACGGCTTGAAACCTCTTGACATGGAATTCCGAACACACAACCATCCAACAAAATCGTATGCGCATTCAAAACAGTGTGGGTTCGTTCAATCATTAACCACATCTCCTTCAATCACAATCAACAGTGTATGTATCGATACATGTTGTTGTTGATTTTAAAAATGAACTTTAAGACAATCGATAAAAAACAAGAAGGTTGACTGTAATTGTAAGGGTTTTTCAGCGGTCACATGTGATTCATTCTGACTATCACTTTTCAAGAGAGAAGCAAAAAAAGGCAAAAAAAAACCTATTAATTTCAATATGATATAAAAGCAAACAAAAGACTGCATAAGAAAAAGCATAGAAAAAAAAACGCTGCTACTTTGCTTGATGTGGCAGTGCAAATCGATGACACAGATACCGGTGCAAGTATGTAATTGCTATCACTTATCAACAGCGTGCAATGCATTACATATTACTTGAATCAGTTGTGCAAACTGCATGTGATCGCAACGGTATCAATTATATGCATTGTTTTCAGAGAAGTGACGCGATACAGAATGTTTGAGCGGTAGAATTGATGTGGATTGCGATGTTATCGCTATGTCAGAGGAAAAAACCATTCTCTGCCTGCCTGCCGCACTTTGTGTGTATGCTGATGCTGATGTGTGTGCTTTTTGTGTGTGCTTTGTGCGTTCTGTTCTGTTTTCCATGAGAGTGCATATGGCATTTTAAACGCATGAGCACACAGTGATTCTGAAACACCCGAGAACTGTATTTATACTTTGATCTATTATCACATACAACTCATTGAGCGAGCGAAAAAGAGGGAGAGAGAGCAACAACACAGCGAATTTTAATAAATCTTTTTATGTAGTGTTTGATATTAGCGTGTATGCGTCTACTCCTCGCTGCACAGTTCGTGCACCGCCCCGATTAACTTTCACATTATGAGATCATGCACACCACATGAAATGGTTTTCCGTTGGTGTCAGAACCATTATAATCATTTTTAGTTTTGCACATTGCGGGCGCGAGCGCAATTTCAGCATTCAACTGCTCCAAACCACGATGGAACTCGATACAGATTCATCACACATTACACACATTCGGTACTCACAAATGCTAAACAATAAAAATAATGCCGAAGTGCAACAGAATTTTATAGTTTGTCAAAGGTTTTTTTCCATTTTATTTGTAATTTATGTTTGTTTTTCAGTTGTTTTCTCAAATATTATCGAGCCAATGGCTACGAGTGGTCGTCGTTCAAACATTACTGTCAAGCCACTTCAACGCAATTGAGACGCCAGAAAATGCAGACAAATAATTTACCCGCTTTAAAAAATATTTTTCTTCATGCTAATTTCTTGACGCATACAATTGAATGCAATCAGATTTATTATTTACAATGTACGCACGCATGAGCATCGGAGAAATGGACGGAATAATGAAAATAGCCGCATTTCTTTCTTAATATGTACTCATTTAGTCTTCCCAGATTGTCTTGAAACGATAAAATATGTGTCATAAATGGGCGACAATTGTAAACAGAGCAATGGCATCACATTCAAAACCACAAATGAATTCTTCTCTAAAACGCAGACATTTTATCAAAATGCGATCATTGCGACACACTTCCAGTAAAAGATTTGCTTTCTTAGTGAAAAAATGAAGAAAATTTACAATTAATCCTGTTCGTAAAGCCAATTCAATGAACTCAATCCAAAGTACAAACGATTGCTCACAGTTCGGTTTACAAGAAAATAACAATATCGAACAATCAACAATATTTACATCCTACGCATATTTTATCGTTTTGTTGTGGCGTCTTCGTTCTTTTTTTAAGCTGTGTCAATGTTTGTATTCCAGCATTTTGTGATTTTTGTATGTGGATCTCTCTCTATCTCTCTTTTCCGCGCTACGTGTGTACGGATTGTTGGCGAAACTCCTCAAAATATTCCGTGTCGTATGCGTTTTTTTCACTCACTCACTCATTTTACTATGTATAATAATGTGTGGAGCAAACGATTTTTGCCACAATATCACGTATAGCCATCGAACAACCATCGACAATAACTGAATCATTAAAACCAATACATTTTTCTCCTTATTCTGAATGCCTCTGCGTTCAGTAGCATTCAGAACCGGTAATTAAAAAAAAAAAAAATAACATACAATTTCATAGAAATGTATCGATTTATTATTTATTGGAGGAGTAAGTACAAGCAATTAATTAAACTAAATAAATTGACGTTGATCTCTCGTGTAAAAATCGAGCACTCAATGTGTGATAAACACGATAGCCTCAGAATTCAGATTCAGCCATTCAAAATAGGAGTGGTTCTGTCTATGAGCATAGCTTTAGCACCATAATGTTTTGCTCAATTATTATTTAAATAAATGCGAATTTTATTTGATTCAAAACGCTTTGAATTCATTTGCGTAATGTGCCATAGATGGGTTCATTGAACACTGATCAAATTATACTTATTCTTGTTTGCCTTTTGCAGTGTTCACTGCAGACAAAATATAAAATTGCATTTCAATTTTAATGGTTTTCGATGCTTTTAACGCACTCAAGAGGTCAAAGCCAATGTAAAGCTAAATAAAATTTCTTAATTTCGTGTGGCGAAAAAGAAACAACCATTTCGAACAAAATCTGCCACACAATTAGAGGCAGAAGTGTTTTTATAGAACGGAAATATACGAATTTCTGTGACGAGATTCGTGTTTATCTTATTTTGTGTGTTTGACATTAAAATAAATGGTTTTGACGTTTTCAATACGTTCTGTCGTTACACAATGTGCACAAGAGACCGCAACAGCAAGACAAGCCAAGGCAGAGCTTGAGCGGGCGCGTGCAATGATCGCACACATATTCCGCTGAACGAAACAAGAGAAAAATGATTCTATATCTGTTTGACTGCTGTTGTTTGCTTATGGCATGCATGTCGATATTATCCATATGGAAGTCAACGAATCGAGTTCCGTTCAACTATATGATTTTGATGTGTGTGATTGCTAGCTGCTGCCTTTGTGTTCAACCATATTCGATTTTTTCTTCTCGCTTTGGTACAGTTGTTGACTCATTTCAATGAGCACAGCAGATTTGTTCTCAGCATATATAGTACATACATGCACACCGATTCGATTCGAATGTAAGCACTGCTATCGATTTATATTACAAAAGCTAGCGACCGAAAAACCAAATCAGTATACAGAATTAGACATCAGTGGAATTTCGAAGCCAAATTTCGGTTAATTCTTGGTTCTTTTCTCTTGAAGTTGAACAATGATTTGTTGTTGTTGTTGTTTTTGTCACTTATTCTATAAATCAAATGCATAAGGCATGCGCGGCATAGAATTAAAGCGTATTCCAAAGCCACAAAAAGTGCCATGTGTTCACCATGGTTTTTTTTTTTTGATATCACAGTGGATTGAAGACTCAGTTACCAGCGAATGAACATGAAATTCCAATGAGTGAATTGGTGTGTTGGTGCAGGGAAGCGAAAGGAGAGCAAAGGCGCGTGCATCGTGCAAACACATTCCAATACCCTGAATCGATCGTAAAATATTAGTGTTAATAGAGTTTTGGCGAGTTGCGACGAGTTGCGACAACGAGCTGGAATTCCATATTAGATCTTGCTGATTAGATTTAGATATTCACGAATTGCTTTTTTTTGCGCCACACACATACTCAATGAGCCAGCTGTTCACAGTTTGTTTGGCTAAGCATTTATATAGATATGTACAAGCGCGATTTGATCCGAATCGTGTTCATTCGCTGAATAAAGTGAACATTCGCGAGATTAACTGAACTGAAAATCTGGAAAACAAATCAATAGATCTCGTTGTTATTGGTTTGTGATTCGACGTTGTGTCAAATGACGATTGGGATTTATGATAGTTTATCCAGCGGGAAGGTATGCAAGCATACAATCGTTTGCTTAAATGTCAAAACAAATCGATGAATGGATTTAAAGAAATGGAAGAGGAATGAACACTAGTATATTCAAAGGTAATCTCGTCTGGTAATGGGAATCTACTCGATAAATTGTAACAATTGCAAAAAAATATTTATTCTCATTTGAAAAAAAAAACCATTTGTATTACGAGACGAAGCGGTTACATTGCAGCTCGGCAGCGATTATCTCGAGTGTGAAGAGGAAAAATTGGACTAAATCGATCGATGGTAGCGAAATAAAAATACGTAATGATTTTCATTTTCATTGAGAACCCATACGAGGAGAGAGAGAGAGAGAGAAAGATTTCGTATTCGAATCCAAATTAAGCGCAAAATTCATTCGAGTGCTTGAAATCGGAAATGCAATCAATCAAACGAATCAAATTGAAAATTCTTTCATTTTATTTTTCTTTCACGCATTGCGCCGTATTATCATTTGCGCTCCATCTGTGACGATGCTGATGCGTTTCAGCCGTGAAGCAGCATACGATGCAGTGCGCTTGGCTCGCTGATATGATTGATGTAATTTCTTGAGTTTCTTGCATTCCGAGGGATCTAAATACGTACTGAATTGACTCCCATTGTATTTTATATTTTATTTATTCTGCGATATCATCACATTGGATTAATTTCAAATTAAATTTGAATATTAAAAACACTCCTTCGCTAAATTCCATTGTTTTTTGTTGGTCGATGAACATTCAATCGGAAAAAGAAATCCATTTCCCTTTTTTTCCCAGAAGGTAAAGGCATCTTAACACTCATAAATGTGCTAAGCGGTGCATGCTGGACGGAAATATGTTGAATCAATGATTGCGTAAGTTCTGCATCATGAGTGTAAGCCCGTTTTTTCCTATTCTCCTTTTGTATGCCGCATCTTTCGATATCGATGTCGATCTCTCGGAATCCAGTTTTAAAGACTGCATAATCGTAATAGAGGAGTCAATTGAAACGCTATTATCGTAAAACTGTTATGGAATTTTTCTCAGAGGCCTACATACAACACATTCAATTTATATATCCATTTCCACGCGTGCACATCACATCAGCGAGCTCTAAAGCTATAAAGCACACAAATAAAAAGTGTACTGTAATTACACGCCGCTGTGATCTATGGATTCAATTGAAATTCTCGTACGTTCACGATGTTGTTATCGTTTCTCAATAAAAACCAACTCATTCTTACCGCGATGCATTATCCAAAAACTGGCGTTAATCACATTTCGGTTTCTTCAATGAACACACAAATTCTCATTAGAATTTGGACGGAAGATAAATTCCATTGTGGGTCAAAAGAGCGAGGAAAAAGTGTTCGATAAAAAAAATGAGCTTTAAATGAAGTACATTATATTAAAGAAAAAAATTGTAGATGTATAATCAAGGCTTAACAACAGCAGAGCCAAATTCCAATTCCAATTAATCGTTGGTTTATCTCTTGTCTTTTTCCTCTTCAAATCGAAAATCATCGTAATCGGAAAGTTCATTTCACGTATTGAAGGAATTCATGAATTTTTGTGAATTACTGTGATTAACACACATTCACTCATCTCGCATACGAAATGATGGAGGTGAATTAGGGAAGACAACAAAGAGAGTCACGCACAAACCGCTGATAAATCGTTAGCATTGCTCATCGAATGAAAAAGTAAACTTATTGATCAGAAAGCATACGAAATGTGTGTTTGTTTAACGATTGAAGCAACAAAACAACGAATATGGTCGTGCTCATCAATTGAAATTATCAGTCGACATATGGTCGGCTCTCTCAAACATCTCGCTTGATTACGATCGATAGAAATCAACAAAACTTCATTAATATTTTATTTGCCCAGCCAAACCGATTTCCACTATTTGCATACCTACTTCTTCATTTACATCATATTTTATTCGATAGATATTGATCAATTGCGGGTTGATCAGATGTTTTTCAATGAAAATGAAAAAATGAAATCGTCAATAAAAGCACACTCAATAAAGTTAAAATTCTAAATTCGATGTGACAGAGTTTTCAAAACATTTAGCAGCCAAATCTTCCATGAGATGAAAAGGCGATTATATTCTATTTCAAATGTAGTACATACGCATCTCTCCATTACACCGATAGCAATGATTCATAGCGAAAATGTTATTGAATCCGTGAAAGTGTTTGGATTAAGATTTTCTTAAGTTAGCGGTTCTGAACTGACCAAAGCGTTCAACTGAAGTCATCCGTTTACGGATGCATACACGCACGTAGCTGTTCACATTTCCAGTCGCACTTTATTGCCTATCCTTTATTGCTACTTTGATGAAATCGTAAGCGTAAATGTGAGCTCTTTTGTTGTTCTGTGGGTTCTGCCGATGTATTTCTTATATATATGAAATTCTTGAGTTTTTTTCTGCTTTTATTATTCTCCAGATCGAATGAGCATTTCGTTGAAATTGCTCTGTGTGGTTGATTTGTTTCGTTTCGCTCTCTTCGTTCGCTTCTTTTATAATCATCGTCATATTTATGAAAGCAGCGCAATGCGCGCACGTTGGCTGAGGCATTCGTGAATATATTGTTAGGATTGCTTGTTTTTATCGGCAATTTATATCATATAATGCGTGTTTTGAATAAAAAGTACACTTTAATCAGCTTCAAAGCACTGAAACATGTTGTGTGTGATTTGATTTTAGTATTTCCTTTACCATTGCATTTGTCTTGATCATATCATTCTGATTGAGACGGAACAGGCGGGCAGGCAAATGAGCGTGCACGCGGCTTCGGTATTACCCGTCATCCGCCATCATATCCCAAAATAGCCCAATAATACTTGGTGTGGTGATGTTTTATCGTAATCAACAGGCATATCAAATATTTTCATAAACCCAAAAAGCATAATATTCTTAAACAACATCGGCATATTTGTAGCGCACAAATTTGAAGCATTTGCATCCGAAAAACATTGAAATCAAAGAAATAACAAGCCTATAAAGTAGTACACGAGAAAATGTGTGTTTGGTTGGGCCGTTTTTTTATTAACGCTAGAATTTTTTATGCAGCAAAATGGCATAAATTCACTCAAAATCTATGAAAATAACGTTGAAACTGCGCCTTATTACCAATGCTTTGGCTACTGCAGCAGCAAAAAAAAAATTGTTTTCTATAAAAGGTTAACGTCAATCGCACAAGAACGTTCATGCCATTCAGCGTTCGAAAGAGTAAATTCAAAACAATTGGCAATGGGTTGCTTACACCGTATCAACGCATCACAATGTTGTCAATGCGCTTATACCAGCAATACCATCGGAATTGAATTTAAATATTTCGTTTTCATATTCACCGTAGAGAATACATACAGAACCGTGCAAAATGGCGACCCAAGACGTGTGTCTATATAGTATAGACGTGAGTCAATCGAATAATGAAAAAAAAATGTATCGAAATCGGCGAAAAATTGTCGATTGTATGCGAATTGAAAGCTCTCTCGATTTCGTCACCATGATGCGGCTCAAACAAACTTTAAAAGCAATTTTTATGATAATGCTGCCTGCGGTCGTATTGAGCAAAGCACAATTTCAGGAAAACGAATTCAATGTACTCTTTTTAGGTAGACCATAATTGTATTACATCATTTCAAATTACTGCAGAGTTCAATCATAGCGCATTTTTTAAGATCCGAATAGGCCTGCCTGGCCTACTGCATCGTACGAATGGAGGCACTTTGTCATTATTCATCAACATCACAATCGCTGAGCTGAAAAACGCGCATGGAATGCATTCCGTGCCGCAAGCTATGATTGCACACACCCTCATAAAAAAAACATATCAATATAAATACAAACAAGTACATTCAGTGCCATTCTGAGGTAATGCCTCTTTCAATCATCAAATTTTGTTGAAAATGAAACGAAGTATACAATTACGGCCACTTATACAACGCTGACACTCAAACGAACTCGATTCCAGCTGCGCTCCATCACATGAATCGCTCCTTATTCGGTATATTCTTTGTTATATATATTTATGAATCAGCTTTCAAGTTTGTTTTGCATTAGTATATGTGTCATTTGACGATGTTTGTTTATTTGTTCAACCCAATCTCATATTTATAGTTTTGGCATTGGCTTTTCTTTGGTGCTGTTTATCGGCTTCTTTCGCTTCTGTGTAGGCATTCGAGCAACTTTCGAAATTTTCGAAAAGGATCAACACTGAAATTGCTAGTGCATTGTCATGCTGAGCAATTGCGATTTTTTTCCTATAAAAATTCAATATATCGAATATAAGCGGGTATCATTTGATAGCCTCCATTCTATTGAAAACCCTGTATTCGCTTTGCATGATTTTGCAATGCCAAATTCTATCAAATAATTATTGTTATGCTCACGACTATGAATAACCGATGTTTTTTTTTAGCACACACTATTTTTCACCATTTGGCGAAATCAGAGCAACAACCATGTTCCATTCGACACATGCAAGGCATTGAAGTGGCATGCTTGCCAGTTATTATGGATACGACGACAAAGATGGCGCATAACAACAACAAACAATCAACTAATACAGAAAAAAACTGATGAATCATGTTATATGCGATTCGATTTGTATTTAATCGAAATATTTTTACTCAATTCCAGCTGACACATTATCCTTTTTCAATATTGCCCTTTTTTTCCTTCCCATTTGTCTGTGGTGGATTGCCAATTTTTGTTTCAACATGCTGTATTATATAAATAAGAGAAAAAAATGGCAGTCTGTGCGTGTTTGGTGCTCAATTCACTATTATCAGCTACCTCCCATTCTCCGCGTTCCGGCACAAAAATCAACATGTGAACTTAGCCGTTTGTCACACGTTCTCTGGGGCCATGAACAAGACAAAAACACTCCACATGTTTGTTTTTCTAATTTTTTGATCGAATTTCCATCGCTCTTTTCTCAAAACAATTCTCAGAGTTCGCTGGTTTGTTTTTTATTACAGAATTTATTCACATCGAAATACAATGTTGCTCGAATGTTTTATTAACAATTGACATTGCCGTATTTTTATCCATTTTTTTGTGTTTCATCGCCATCTTATTTACACAATGCACGGATACAATGCTTTCGATGCGTTCAAAATCGCCAAATGAAGCTTGATATGTTCGGAAACACGTAATCAGTTTAGTTTGTGTTGTTTTACTCTCTATCTCTCTCTCTTTCTCTCTTTCTCGGCTTCCAATTTTGCTGGAGATCGATCGTCTTTCACTTAGAAAATCATTTGTTTCGGCTCTTAATTTCTCTCTTTTTTTCCATAATATGGGAACGTGCATACTGTTGCTAATAGCATATGCTTACCTCATCCCATTTTTGTTGTTTTTCGTGTTTCTGTGTGTGTATATGGTTTGCGATTAGGGTTCTCATGGAATTTGATGAAGGAGAACTTAACACGTTGGATGTCTGTGAGTGTGTACAGTGTGCTTATATCACTAATCTTTGGATTGTATTGGATCCGTTATAAATAAAGGCAGCTCAAGCTCAATCATTTTTCATTGATTTTCCGCCAAATACTTGAACAGAGTTTGATAAAAATAAAATCCGCTGCAGTGCTTTAGTATTTTTTTTTTTTTCGCTTTTCCCCGCCATTTCAAATTTTTCACATTGCATAAAAAGTACACTGTGATTTTGAGCTCTCAAAATAAAATATTTGTTGATGATTGTGATATAGCTTTGGTGTGATAAATTTTTGTGTATGCGTATGTTTTTTGCAAACGAATGTGTATTTGCTTGTTGGTTTGTACTCTTGCTCTGATTGCCAGCGCTTACAATCGTAGGTACAGTGTTGTAAATTGAGACTGCCATAGTGAGCGTTCGAGAATTCATTGGAAATAAGTTGGTGACGGCACCTTTTTTCATCAACATACTGATTATGCATGAATTGAATTGCAAGAAATGGGATGCTCGCCAACTTAAATTGTATATATTTTTCGTTCTCATTTTTTTCTCTGTTTTTTTTTTCTCCGATTTCAATTTGTAATCTTGTTCATTGCGCTCACTAATAGGTAATTCGAACGAGCAGGCAGCCGTACAGCATTGGACAAATATATATGATTTGATGCCATAGCGCTCTCATTGCTCAATCGCTCTCAATGTTGGATAAAATGTTATTGAATTTGAAATACGAGCAATTTTTGTTTGTTGTTTCATTTTCAATTCGAAAATGATGTGTATTTTTCTCATTCGTTGAGTTGGATCTGTTCGAGATAAGTTGCAAAATGGAGCAACTCCGATTCTTGTTGACGATTAGCTTTTGTTTCAATATGTTCAAGCAGATTTTGTTTTCTCGATTGCTCCCCACCAACACAAACCGCGTTGATTTCCCAATAAGTAGCGATAATAAAAACGAACATGGACAATAAAAAGAGAGCATATAAATTGCAAACGAATAGAAATGATGAGAACATGACGGTTTTATTTATCTTTCGGTTTTCTAAGTAATGCATTTCATAATCAATTTTTTCGACGGAAACTGAACCGGAGATTTTGATTAATTGAAACCACCAAAACATTCTTTTCACTTCATTTTAAAGCATTTTGATGATATGCAATGCGATAGCAACCGAGAAGCTATCTACATGCTTGAGATCTTTTAAATGAGCAATTCACTAAATGTTAAAATGGAATTCGGGAAAATTGTTTCACATTAAAATTAAATATTCCAATTGCAGACCAATTCATGAGAGCAAGCGGAAGATATGGAAAAAAGTATATTTTATGTCAGATTTAAATGAGTTTCTGCGTCGTTAACGACGCTCGTAAGTACTTTTGGAAGTGTGCGTCTGTTTTTTTTTATTCACTCATTCATCATAATTTTTTTTCTTTTCTGAATCTCGAATCAGAATTCACAAACTTCGAAAATTCAACCAAACGGAAAGATTAAAATTGTTTAACAAAAAGTGTTTTACATTTTATGACGAGTCATCATCACCCGAAAGGCAATGAATATCGCCTTTAGTGAGTTGAAAATAAATTGGAGCACAGCGCTTTGAACAAACAGTCGATGCCACGAACATACCGAAAAATTGAAAATTGAAAAAAAATGGAACATCTGAAATAATTTCGCATTGTCCAGCTATTGTTCAATTGAAGTAAAGGAAAAACGATTGAACAGCACATGAAATGGCACGAAGAAATAGTTTGAGTTAAAAAATTGGTGAAATTAGGTGACCAATGATTAAAAGCAATAAAATTGGGTGATTCTTAAAGTGAATGAAATGTTACTGAATTAAGTCAGAGTTTGTTTTTCACCCACACTGATTGAAATACAACTTTTGCTATCAAAAACAAACAATATGGGAGAGTTCATAAGGCATTTATTTTGAGCAATTTCGCATGAAAATTCATTCAATTCTAATCAATCGCTGATGAAATAAATCCATTTTCAATTTATATAAATAAATACTTTGGCTGCGTTTTAACTTATATTCCGATACATTTGCTGCTCGATCAAAGCCAAGCAGATCAAAGCCACAAAATCGAGTGAGTGCTCAGGCAATTCCCACTACATAAACCATGTGAATAAATGTTATTTCAAAATCACGTACATTAAAAATATCAAATCACTGTATTATCGGCAGGCGCGTCAGCGCTGAGTGTTGTTATGTGTAGAAGTCATGTGTGTGCGCGCACGTATGATTTTTTTCTTCTGCAATGTGGATTAGCCAGAAGGCGTAATGATTCGCAAAATGCGCGCATAATAATTAGCTTTGAAAAACCGAGCCGACATGTACACCATTTATCATTATACGATATGAGCTACGACGAAAATGCGCACGAATGCCGTGTTGTAGATTTTTCGCTATTTTTGCGCTAGATAGAATCAGATGCGTCACACATATCGCCATACACGGCATTTCTAATAGTGTATAAATGTGATTTAATATTCCATAAGTCGATGAATTTCAAATGATATTTGTGTGATTTCAAAGTTTATGTGTATATTTTCCTTTTCCATTTAACGGAGCAACAGATTGTCCGATTCTGAGTCAATGATTCAATGTGATATATGTGTGTTTTTATTTTTATCTTTCCCCTTCGAACAGATCGTCGCTGAAAAACAAATGCCCGAGAGGCCGACTTGACATTTTCAATTATTGAAAATTAATCAAATAAGCAGAAGCGGAGCTCACTAAAGTGTCACATTAAAATAGCTACTGTATCTCTTTCTACGTTTATCTGTGGCTGTTTCGACATTATCGCCATCCATCGTTATTTATACCGTATCGGCTTATTAAAATCAGAGGAGGGTTGGCAACGCAATCCCAAGAATTTTAATAGATTCACAACATAACATACAGACTCACTCACATTATACTGATAAAATAGATGAATTGAAACACAGCAACTTTCAGACAGACTTTGCCTTAAATCACATTTTATGTGAGAATAATACTTTAGGCGAACAATTATTCGTAGTCGCGTTGGTTTTTTGTGCTGATCGATATGATATTCACCCAAGCCAGTCGTTTGTGATCAGACAATTACTTAGTTTCAAAGTTTTTATCTACTTTCATTGTGTTTCCATTCGACCTACTATCAAAAGATAGCGCTAGTACATTCGCTTGTGCAACAAACTAACATTTTTAGTTTGATATGCGTCAAGTATTTGAACTCCGAACTCAACGCTAATTGGAAACTACAAATTAATTAACAATTTATTAAAATAATATGTTTGCCCTAGAGTCACGCTGCACACACTCATCCCAGCCTCTTTCCCTTGGGCCGTTCGGTGTTGAATGACAGAAAGTTGTTTCTGTTCGCATTAAATCGACTAAACTCCGATTAAATGCAAAATATAGACTATTTAATGCGTACATGTCATATCAACAATTTAAATTTTATATCCGTTTTAACATACGATTTTTTTATTATTGGCAGATTGCGTTCTTTTGAGAAGAATTTTGATATTGATACCGGGGAAAAATATCATTCGATCCGATTATGATTTTGTAATCGAAATGAATTGCTGCAAAATACATAATTCACACACAAATATTTGGCTCAATTTCGACTATGCATAGCATTGGAATGTTCGAGAATGAATGCCTTATTTTTGATGGTTGGAATAAGTTTTTTTATTTCTATTCAAGCTCAAGCAATGAATATGTTAGCTCAAAGGCAAGCAGATGCTTTAATCGCGATTTAATGCATTGTATTCTCCATTCATTGATACATATTTATTGATAGTTGTGCAAATTGATCGCTTCGTTCACTCTGTTTTTGGTTATTGTTAGCTACTTACTTCATCCAATACAATCTCAAATAATAATTAGCGTTATAACAATTAGTTCGTTTGAGCTGTGTCTTCTCGCTCCGCTGTATTCGAACAGTTAGCGATTTCCAGAAAACATTTAATCATAAATCATGACCAATAATAATCGTTTAAAAGCGACTTTATCGATTAATTTACTGTTAGTTCGAATTCATTTGGCGCTCGCCAACTTCAGCTGTTTTACGCTGCTCTTACGGCGATTTTTCGAAATGAGCAATGATAAAATCAATGCCGTAAGTAGCTGATTTCGATTTGGTATTTTAGACAGATGAATAATACTTTATAATTGTTCGAATAATTAGAAAGAGGTGATTTCATCAAGTTTCAACCGTTCAAATGTGAAGATTCACGAGCCATATAAGTGAATCGTTTGGTAATTTTCTATATCAAATGGGCTTTGAAAATGGCTGTGTGACAAATGCTCATATATTTGCCTCCATAAATTTTGATTGAAAATGGTTGAGGTTTTCTTCGGTAGATTTTCTAATTTGGAGGTGGTTGACAATCGATTTGTTGCATTAAAGCAAATTGTTCAACATCGATAAAAGAGCGACACAGAAAAGAAGGAAACTATAATGTGACCTCGTTTCACATGATTTAGCGTGAAGGCATGAGCTATCGATTTTTGTTTTTCGGGGATACAATTCAAAGGAGTGCAATAAAACGTGAAACAACAACTCACCGTTTTAATTGTCTCGCTTTGCTGAAACAATGCCGTTTCAAGTGCGAAATTACATGAATTTCGAAAAAAAACGAATTGATTTGATTGATTTAGATAGAGAATGCGCAATTTTGTCGCTTTTATGTAAGCGTACGTAGTGGAAAACAGCGTGTACAAAAGATTGATCATTGAAAAGTGAAATTTTTCGAAAAGCAATTCTTTTTGGAGGTTCCTACTAAAAAATGTGTCAGTTGTTACCAAGACATATTGCAACGAGTTCGCTGATTTGATCCGAAACTAATGAATCATGGCGAACCGTCCTCATCTGGTTGTGCGCTGCTGTGTTGATGTTGCTGTCGCTATTGTTGAGCCATTTGTTTGACATTTGACAGCATCTCTGCACTGAATTATCATCTACATCATTTAAATATGTTTCATGTGCATTTGCAATTGGAAGCTGCGTTTCAATTTCGCTGCGTCATATTTCACTTCGCCTTCTCTTTTTGCGCATTTTTACACATCCACAATTACTTATTTTGTGTTTGTGTGTCTGTTTTTATGCGATCTCATGTACGCTCAGAATACAAGCTTTATTATTTATTGACATTTATATAATGAATTTCTCGCTAGGTTGCCAATTGTTGCTTAAATTACATTAATCTACATTCAATTTTTCTCGTCGCTTTTTTTGGCCATCAAACTCAATCGTATTTTCTTTTCTACTGAGTCTGCGTGCGCTACAAAGCGATGATTATTATAAGTATTTTGGATGTATGTTGAGTATTTTTTTTTTTGTGTTGTTGGTGTTGCCACTAATGTCGATAATTGGTGTGTTGCTTCATATGTACATACAATATGTGGCATAGATTGTACTAAGGTTGGCGAGATGTTTCTGATTTGCTTTTCTGTTGTTGTTATACTTTTTATGGTTTTCTGTATGTTGTGTGGTCGAAATTTCTTTGTCTTTTTTTTCCCAACATCAATTTCTCATATTGTAATTACTTTACATTGTTTCTTTGGTGTACATACGCTCGAATTCGTTCAGCTGACGCATTTCAAATTCTGCTTCGCTTATTGTTCGATCAGATACGTTCCATATTAAATACCAATCAGCAGATACATCATCTTTTGCTCTATCTTCTCTGCTCTCGATAGGGTTTGCAGTAATAAAGTAGGTAGATTTGCTAAATTAATATTGGTAAGTGTTGTGTAAAAACGAGCAAACATTTTCAATTAAACATTGCCACAAATGAAGCATTTTATTTTCTGCTTCTCTATCAATTGACGAAATGCGCAATCAAAGTGCCACACAAATAAACGAATCCAGATGATGATGTGATTATATCGTTCACGTTCAAAACTTTGGTTCAGAATAAGCCCATTTGTGATTCAATTTTTCAGACGATGTTTAAGTATGTTAATTTGATTTCTGACGTCGTGTTTTTTTCAACGTAAGTTCGTGTACTCATTATACGAAAAGATAACCATTAAATGTTGGTTGGAAGCGCGGGTGGGTGGATTGGTTTGGCACCAATTTGCTGTATTTTTCTTCATCTCTCAAGTGTTCATTGTCTTCAATGTAAAATCGCGCATATGGCGATTGTTTTGAATAAAAATCACACTTGAACACGCCTAAAATTCAACGCTCAAGCTATGCTCATTCATGTCATATCATGAATAAAGCAGCGATATAAACAATTATCATCAGTTTTATATGCTGCTGTTGCGGCTATTGTCACCATTCCGGATCATTCCGAGTGTTGGTGCATGCAAAATTCCATGCGCCTATTTTGAGTTCGTTAGTCGATCTCGAAACGGCAAATCAACAGTGAACAAAATTTCGAAATTCGAATATTTCTCGATCATAATTTCAACCTATTTATCAAAAATGTCGACTTTTGCGTAGTACGATCAATGTTGGCCACAAACGAATTTGAAAGCGCCAGACGATTCATTATATTATATTTTATTCACATCATTCGGATAATCTGGCAGTCAGCCTTTTATCCGGAGATTTTTATCAATATTGTCGCTGTGTGAGATCGATCGTAAACGCCATGCGGAACATTTCATTTTTAATCAAATATATCTTGGGTGAATTTCGAGAATCGGAAGAAAAAATTCTCGCCGAACCTAACGAACTCACCTAGCCAACCATTTTCAAACAGCAAACAAGCAAATAAATATGATTCTGTTGTGTTTATCTATGCCAATGTTAGCAGTTACAATGCTCTACATTTAAGTCGACGGCTGAAACGAACTGATTTGCTCGCATTCGATTCATTGCTACAACATTTTACACGAAAAATCGATAGAATGAAATACCCAAATCAGACATAAGTGTGTGTGTTTCACGAATTAGTTTTCTTCATGAGAGGTACAGGGTGGAATATTGTAATGATCATGGCAGCGAATCGAAAATTTAATAAAAGCGAATTCAAATTGAAATAGACAGAATGCGATCACAACAAAACGTGTGTGCATTAAACAAATGCTCGATTAGTACTCACTGGCGTATGAAATGCAGAATGAGACAGAAGAGAAGTGAAATAATATAATCAAAATAGCGAATGGTTTGTTATATTGCTGGAAATTGAGTATTTTCATTACATAATGCCGAAACGCTTAGCTGACTAATGCAATTTATCGGAGTGTGTTTGTGTGTGCGATTGTCGATGTGAAATTATAGAAAATCGCCAATGGCATATGAAAAAAAGAGCAACAAAATAAACGAAAAGATCTCCATAGTCAACGTTTCGTAAAATGGTTCCGTGCAATGCGATGGATGCGATTGTTTTTATGCGCTATTTTATACCATGAGCATAAACAAACTCGGCATGGAACTATTAGTGTTCTATCGACTGATCGACCGATTTGCGAGTTGTTTTTTTTTTATCGTGTTTGTGTGTGGAGCGCGTTTCTTCTCTGAAATTTTCGCTTGCATTGCCCTTTTCATGTTGAAATGTTAGCGTTTCAAATGAGCTATACGTCGCGCGCCGTGACTTTATCGCAATTGATTTGTTTGGCTTTTGCATTACAGTGCCAATTTGTGTGTATATTTTCTCGTATTGAGAAATCCAATTTCGAGAGCACAGCACATTAAATGAAGCACCACACTACGCCAAATGCGGCCAAGCGTGAACATCAACTGAAAAATTTAATTTATGCAGCTAATAATGAGCAATAGTTCTTAAATGGGTATTTTTCTCACTGACACTAGAACCGCATCGAATCATCCACCACTTTTCCAAGCGCTTGCTGTGATTGTATGTGTGCGTTGGGACAGAATGAAATGAAATAAATTGAATAAAGGAAACATGCTCTCGATGCAAAATTGCGTCATCCCAAAGTGCATTCATACTGGCTTTAAAATAGTTTTATCAGCCAAATTGCATCGAACTTCGAAGTGTAGGCCCAATTTGCATCGGAAAATGTAATCCCGAGCATTTTGTGTATCGCGAGTTCAAAGAATATCGCAAATAGTAAAACTCAAGCGAATATGTGTTCATGAAATTGCAAATTTAATTTTCTCATGCAGCCGCAGCTTCGTTGCACGTACGAAATCGAATGTACTCTAGCTATATTTAGCTTATGGGTTAATCGTTTTCGTTAGTTTTGTTGATTGCGCGAGCTTCAAGAACGAACGAGAGCTACTTGCATTCCAGAGAAACATCTGTTCACTTTTAGTGCGCCTTGGAACTGTTGGTGTGCTTGTGTGACATAAATTATGATCGTACATAAAATTGTACATCAAAATACATTTTGCAATCGATCTAAATTGTTGCTGTAAATTCACTCGTCGATTGCAAATGATACAATATTGACACACTAATTGAAATAACCGACGACAAAATATCTGAATTGTGATTTTCTGATGGAATCCCATTAATGACTTAATGGCAACAAAAGCTTGTATCAGAGCTACAATATGCAATCAATACCGCTTGAAATTCGTCATCTTTGGCGAAAGAAAATTGGTTTACAAAATCATCGACTCATTGACGATGTAAATAAGCCATTGAGGGGTAAATATATAACAACCAATTTAATATCATCAAGGAAACACACCATAAAAAGCCCGCTCGATCTCAACCACTTTTTTTCAGACACTGTTCCATTTCAGGCGAATTATCAAATGACATCATATTGTTTATCAATTATATTATAGATTGATTATGCCAGAATGTCAGAGATCCAATCGGCTTTGGTTTTTGTCGACAAAAAAACGACAAAAAAAAACAAAGGATTCAATGCAAAACCAAAAGCCAATTCAGTTGGCTGGTTCAATAGAATAATAATCATGCTAGCGAAGAATAGATAGAAGATTATAATAAGCGTAATTAATGCTCTGTAATCGCACTAACACTAACTGAACTACATTTCATCTTTTCTAGTCGTAAATCTATGCGCGAAAAATGTGTGCAGAAACTGAAGCGAAAAGAATAAAAGTCAAGATGGATTTGTTAATGCTGGATTCAATGAGAAACCAATTTGATGGAATCTTAAGAAACACAGCAATTGTGGATGCGGTCTATGATTTCAAAAGCAATGACGCTTCGATTGACGATTCATCGAAAATGTTTTTCCATGGAGCAGAGTTGAGTTTCGGCGTGAGTGCTACGCCATCATTGTGCCTTTTCTTCCACAAAAAATAGAAAATTTACAATATTTATTGATTACCGTATTAAGTTGAATCAATTTTGAGGCAGATAAATGTACTGTCTCGATTGTATCATTTGATTTTCTGTTCTGTGTCGACGTTATGTCAGCATTTGTGCCATTATTACGTAATCCCATGATTATCTTCTTTATGCGGCTTGTTTACTTCAATGCGATGCTGTTCATAGAAAAAAAATGAGCACTGACTACGAAATTTTTCTATTATTCGATTTTATCTCGACTGTATAACCGCTGCGCTGACTGTAAAATCTCATGAAAATCCGCGTGGCTCACAGCATTTCTGCCGAAAATAGGCAATACGACTTAACCAGTTTTAATACTCGATATCTCTATTGATGCTGTTCATCTAAAGAACTCGAGATTCGATGTCACTTGACCTTTTCAAATGCATTCAGCCATCACTGTTAAAGTGACTAATTTCGGTTATCGTTTCACGAATGAATCATATTTTTCGCGACATTTGGTCAATTATTGAGCTGCGCTTGGAGTGTCGTGCTTGAGGGATTTTCAATGCGAATTAATTTGTGACTTTCATCAGAGAATAATCGACAGAATTGATAGTTTCAATCGATTGAACTAACATCAAAAGCAATTTACAGGGAAAAAAAAAATAATTTCAGCATTTAACTGAGCGAAAATAAACAATTGAATTTTACATAGTAACAATTATGACAACGGCGACGACTGCGTCAAAGGTACACTTCAGTCAAAGTCAAATGTGATTGCAATAAATATTTCAAGTGCACGTTTAATAATGATTTTTATTCAATTAATTTGTTTGTGCGCTCTTGCATGCCGTCGCCCGATTTGCCGATGTAAGCGTTCTACGCATTAAATGGGTTTTTGCTGGCTGTTGTGTAATTGAGCTGAATATAGCACATTCACATGCTTAACACAAAAGAATTATGGCGGACAAGTAATTTCAACACCTTGAACATGATTACGATAAGCCTTTTATTTTATCCGCATTTTTTATCTAACGCTCTATCCGACTGTGTATATGTTAGTTTCAAGTTTCAAATCAAACATTTGTGGTTCTTCGAACGTCTTGGTGATGTTCCTCTTAAAATTGTGCGCCAATCTTTGCCAGAAAAAACTGTCTCACTAATTTTGGGAATGTAAATCGGCAAAATAAGATTCTAATGAATAATGATGATCTACAAAATCCCCCAGGATAACACAAATCAACAGATGTTGCACTGATATTTGTGTTTAACTCAAATATCCGAGCTCACGGTTTCTCAGCGGCTGCCTTTTTTCGAGCGTCTAACGTATTGCATCAACTGTGTATTCGAAGGTCGAGCATTTTTTCCTCGCGTCTCACTCTTGAATTTACTAAAACTCTTATCGTGGTTATAGATCGATGATTTTTAACATTATTTGTACGAGGTGGTGTAGTTTGCCGTAGCGAATTCCATTAGATCTTTTCGTATTTTCTGTTTCTATCTAAAAAAATCCCTTGTCATTTTCCATAGAGTGTTTTTTCTCTCTCTTGAGCCAAGCCAAAGCCAAGCTAAACTCAATTTGTTATAGAAAAACCAATCGATCGAGTTGAGAGCAAGAAAAATAAGTTGCTGTTTGTGCGTTTTCGTGTATTCAGTGTCGTTTTTCAATAACATACACTTTTTTCCGTGCTAACTTTACATTGCTTTGACTTTATTTAAAGCATAAAATTCGATAATAACAATGTTTCGGTATTCGTTCTAGTTAATTTGAATCGTGAACTATGAATTTTCGTTACTTCAACGAATTTGACATTCTCTGGCGTTTCTTTCTCTCTCGCTCTCTTTCTTGCCATCTTTTTTGTCTCTTCTTGTGATTGTAAAAACGTTATTTCGTGTGTAGCCAAATGCCTTTCGTAAGAAGATGAAGAAAAAAATAAATTTATCAACGAAATTGGTGTTACGAAGTGCTATAGCTTAAAGCTCTTTGCCGTGCTCACTGGCTTGATTCGTACTTCAATTAGACATTACAATCGAAAACTGTGTATAATCGTCGAGAATTCCAACAACAATTGACAATAGCGCAACGGATACACGCACATAAGACACATTATAAACGATAAGTCATTTCGAGCGAATCAACAATGGTTGAGCCAGTCGAGAGAGAGAAAAAAAATCAAATAAATATAAATTAAAATGGAATTTGTGAGAAAATTCGATATAACTGAAACAGCATTGTGCGACCAGACCACGGGTATAGAGCACACAGAAAATAAAATTGTTACCAATTCGCCATTGAAATTTGAATAATGACTGTTTCATATCATTTGGAGCGCGGTTTTCCCTTCACGTATGCGGGGATAAATGGAAAAAGTAATAAGTGAAACAGTTAATCGAATGCTATCTATTGTAGCTGAGTATTTGATTTTTTTTTTGTTTTGTGATTTTAACGCTTAGGATTCCCGAGCGCAATCGTGGGTTGAATGGTCTTCGTCATTCTCTTTTCTGGCTTGCTTTCACATAATAAAGCTCTGTTCGGCAGGCAATCCGAATAGATAAGAATTAATCGTTCCGATGGTGATTGAAAATGAAGCATTCAATTTATCATTCATAATGCGTAGCATTTGTGTCTTTGTTGTCTTAAGCTCTGTATGTACTTTCATCAGTTTTGCGGAGCATATGTTTGCACGTTCATCTTTCGTTGATTGAAATTCAATGCGATTGGTTTGGGATGTGGCCGGGCGAAGAATAGATAAGTGAAGAAAACTTCCAATAAAATTCAGTGAGCGAACTGCAAAAATGCCCGAAATGGCGAGCACTAATACATCCGAGTACCGGTCGCAAAGAATGATAAATAATCATCTCACAATAAAATTCAATAAGATCCAGTGCTATGAGCTTAACGTGGCTATATTGATTAGGTTGACCTTAGCTCAAAAACGAAATCGATTGAAGCGAAGCAAATATGATCAATGATGTGCAGTTTTTTTTTCTCGCCTTTTTTACTCTGTTCGATTTCGTGGAACAAATAGAATCACGATAAAGTGATTTTTCATGATTTTTTTTCTTCTCGATCGTGGTGTGTATTCGTTTCGTCTGTTACTGGTTTTCCTAATTTCATTTGTCTAAGAACGTGGTTTTCTGTGTTCGGTTCATAATCATGCAAGTATTGCGTACACTTCAAATTCGATTGCTATCTATATCAAAGTGGATTGCCTAATTCACACACAAGAATTGAAAATATCGCAGTGCGAGTGCGAGTGCGAGCATGAGCGCGCCAACAACGACGAACTCGATCGCCTATGAATAAACGCTGCCAATTTCAAGTAACTTTTTTCCTTCAATCTGTTTTACGAAATTGAATATAAACGCCCAAGAAATATCGTAACATTGTTCCACTACTGTGAAAATAAATTGATGTAAGATTATCGGTTAATATTGAGAGACTCTGACCAGATACAGCCGAAGCATTCAAATGCAAGCTGTGTGTTTGTGTGTATAGATATTTTTGCGCGATTATGGAGTTTTAAAATCAGTCACCGTTAAATAAACTTCAATTCAAACACATCGCCGAAGTCATGCTTATGGATTAAGTGCACACACATTCAGAAATGGTAATGATTTTTATGTGGAAACATTTTGCGATTTAATGGCCAATAATATGTGTTAATTTTTAATGTGAATGCCTATTTGCGCTCCACTGCCACGTTCTGAACGTTCGCGCTTTCGATGTTTTATCGAAGTGTACACAATTTCATACAACGATAAAGTTTTCATTAACATACTTGAGATTTGGATAATTTTCGCTTGTCGAAAAGTCGTTCTTTTCGGGTGTTGCAAGTTGTGTTTTTTGTTCGGTTCGACCCCAAATCAAATAAACAGCCATTGTTTGCGACAACTGTAATCATAAAGTTGATAAAGACTTGACTTTGCAAATAGTTTTTTTGTTTCGTTCTCCCTTCAATCTGCAAACATTTGTATAACAATGTCATTTTAAAGTTGACCCGGGCCAAATTGTGTAAGCCAAAGAGTAATCTAAGAAAAAAACGGACATCAAGGCACATATTCGGCTTTGAGTGGACGTTTCAATGTGTCGACGGTTCAAGCATCAGCGCATGTAATTAAATGAATTGAACTTATTATCATTAACGAAAATATTTTTCAACTCCATTTCGTGGGTATTTATCGCGCGCACGATATCCATTTTTCTTTTCATCGTCGTGGCACTTTTGCTCTTTGCTTCTACCATAGTTTCTTTGATATTGACAAATAGATTCGTAAGCAAATCTCTCTGTCCATATTTTATGTAATTTAGCGATAATGAATTAATTATTATCATTCCCTTTATGAGCGTAAAATAATAAATTGACGACTAAAAAACATATTAATCATTAGCATATGCATAAGCTCGTGAATTCTGTGAAGAAAATGAGTTTGATAAATAAATATGTTCGGGCAGTAATAATCGAAATGTCGCCAGCACCGGTCGGGACCGATTTTATTTCGGTCACTTTAGTGATTTACACAGAAATCTGAAGATAACGAACATTTGTCGAAAATAAGAAATCGTGGCTTGGAACTTTGTTCATATCTCAATTTTGCTATATGTAACGCATGCGAACCTTTCATTTTCATATCGTCAACAATGCATGATATTTGACGGCTGAAGTATTGCTCTTAATAATATCTTAATATGCATAATTCCAAAGAAAATATGAAATTAAAAAATTGTGCTAACTGCTGAGTATCGCTGGCGATTTATTTTCGTTTTAATTAGATTTATATCTTTTAATGCTTTGAATCCGTTGAAATCGCTACATGAACATTAGACTTCTGACGGTTTTTGCTCGAAAATGTTCCCGCGCCTCTAAAGTTTCAAAGAATCATTAGTTGCTACATATTTATCGAAGCGGGCACCATGTGAAACGAATGTCTGTATAAAATATTTGATACAACATTATCGTTGATTGCTGTGCAAAATAAGCTTGTGACGGCTCCACGAGATGGGCGCAGAAGCGTTTGCTCCAAAAGATTGATTGTGTATCGCGTGTACGTGAACATTTACACAGCCTTTCAACTATTCTCACTTTTCAGAATACACGTAATCATAATTTATAATCGAGTTCTTCGTTCGAATATATCATTCGGAATATTACATAAATTCGAATTTTCGTTCAAAATTCTATAGAAAAGTGGATTTGAAGATTATATTATCTCGTTCTGTCGCTCCGCATTCTTGACAATTGTGATTGAATTAACAAAACAGAGCAGATTCAACAAAAATACACGCCGAAAAATTGAATTCGGCTGTTGAAACAAATTATAAAAATGCTCCCATGCTACAATTTTTTTTTTCTAAATGGTATAATTTTCGTCCTATAATTCCGTTCCTCTGTCTACTTTGACAACATGTACGAAATACGCACAAACCACAATCAAAATAAAATTCCATGAGAAAATGAGAATCTATAATCATTATCAAGATATGAACTATTAAGTTGTACACGGCAATGGTGGCCGCATTGCGTTCTCTCTCGCATTAGGCGTACCTGCTTTGGCCATAATCAAATCGAAACAATACGATCATTATTTTGAGCTTAATACGGGCGTTTTCGAAGTTAGATGGCCGTTCACTGGCAACGAAGAGCGATGCATCATCGTGTTCAGTTATCAATCGACCATTTCAGTCGCACATTCCGTGTACGTGTTTGTATTTTTTTTTGGCAATTAGGTCCATTATCCATTGAATTTTAACACAATGTGTTGAATGGAAGAAGAATTTACTACACATGGCAACTTCAAATCATTTTGAGCATTCTACATTTTCGGGTCTAATAATGTGCTCGGCTGATGTACTGATGATCTTTCTGCTTATTTCGTATTCCATTTCATCTCTCTATGGTCTATGAATATTCAAAAGCAATTGTATTCGATGTGTACAAATCTTGTATATGGAATTGACGGTGATTACAATGATGTAGACTGAATTGAACTGAACTGAACTGAAACGAAAATTTACAATCTGACGCAGGAAAGAAAAAATTCAGTGCCTGAAAAGACTTATTCAAAAGAGTACCGATGGCAACCAGAAATGGGAGAGATATGATAGGCGAGTGGAATGAAGAGAAGTGAAGAAAATATATAACACACGACTTGGTTTGAATATACTGACAATGGTGGCCCAAGTGCTGTGAGCCGAAAGATGTGGTTCATCATCTTGCACTAAATTCGAAATTCAAATTATCATTAAGCAGTTTCGAGCATGACGTGGTCAAAAGACATAGACGAGATAAAGATTTTTCTTCGTAAGACCCTCATTGTGCTATTATTGTAAGAATACACACGAACTTACGCTCTACATGATGATGTATTATATGCTGATGCTGAAAACGCATAACCAAAACGGTCACACAACACAATCAACTAAAAAAAATCCATACGATAAAAAGAAGAAAATAGAAGTAGAAGCGATGGCGATGGCGGCGTCAGCAACACCAACGAATAACTGAAGAAAGATGACGAAAAATTGGTTTTGTACATCACGCGGCCGCCCGTGTTAAAAAGTCGAGCGAAAAAGAGGAAGAACCAAAATCATGACATGTAAACATTCCGAAATAAAGCACGATTCGATTTTGATATGGTACATAGATATGAAATGAATGACGAAACAAAACAAAAGGTGAAAAACTGGTCGAAATGAAATGTGGCGCAAAGTTTATGCTATTCAAAAGAATCCACCAAAAAGTGCTTCTTCGGCGCGTTAGTGTGCGTACGCCGTGTTTTTTGTCAGATAACAATTCAAAGCGCTTTGACGATTTTTAGCTTTTCGCTCGAGCTGTTACTTCAACCACCTCTTACTTGGCTAAGCCGCATTGAATCATGAAAGTACGCGTTGCAAGAAATAACCATATTTAATAACAGTCTGCTTCTTTTTTCCAAGTTTGCATTTGTATTACGACCAATCAAATATGTGTTTGTATATAATTTATTTGGTGTAAGCGCGCACACGAACTTATACTTTTATCACTTCTTTCAATTTATATTTTTCCATGTTCTACGTTATTTTCTATCTTTTGAGTGTCCAATGCAAAGCGTTTGCTCTGTTTAATTTCTTTTCGTTTTGGTAATGCTTCACCGTTCACGAAGACTGATTTATGGAAGAAAGGAAGAAACAATTATTACGATTATCGTGATTTTTTTCTCTGCTTTTACATATATAAAAATTTGGGAATTGGAAAAAATGTGAGAGAAAACACCGAATGGGGGCGATGTATTCTTCAGAAAAAATCCATTTGAACACACGGCAACAGACAGACACCTTCATGTGCAAAGCACTAAAGATGATTGACTGCGGAAGAATGAATTCCAAAAGATTAAGAAAAAAATATGGTGAAAATAAATAATAAAAGCTTTTTAATACACCAAGAAAATGGGCTTTATGGTCGATGAATTTGACTATTTACTTAATTTCATTTCGATTAAATCGCATAGCAACAAAATAAGAAGGGAAAATATCATGCAAGGAAAATGGGTGATACATGTCAAGTCAGTTTTCATAAATGTCTTGTGCACGGTTTGTCTTTTCGATTTGTTTGGCTAACTTCCTTTTATCGGTTGTTTATATAATTTCATGGCTTTTGCTCGAATGAATTGTGGATGAACATGATAAAACAGATTTCTTTTCGTGCTGTTTTATTGTAATAGCATGTAGATGGCTCGTTCATTTTATGTTTATTCGGAGCTGCGAACATCAACGCGATTTATTTTGGGACAAGCAGCTGTTTTGAAAATCAATTAATATATGATAAAAGAACAGCTCATTTGTGGTGAGTGCTATTGATTTGGAGAAAATGACATGGACATTTTGGAAAGATATTTAAGCATGTTTATCGTCATTTGAATGACTTCCTCCTGTTCCTGTCCTTCAAAGTTTTCTGCAACCATTGAAACTCCACCAAACCCAATACAGCTGATTCAAAAACTTTACACTCACAAAAAAAGACCAAACAGTTTTTGTTGTTGCCACAATGAAGCAGTAATAATTAGTTTATAAAGAAAAATGGGTGGAATTTTTTGTAGCTCGCATATTCAAAGTTGCTATCAAAAATGATTAATTAGGGTTTAATCAATGCGTGTTATCGAGTAAAAAAGACGGCATGCTTTGGTCCGTACGGGCTTTTTGGGTAATTGCTCTAATTAAACTTGTTTTCGTGCAGCTGAGAGAGGAATATAACATAAATTGCGTTTCTTCTTTTTCGCTTCCTCTTCTCTTTGGCGCGAACACAATCAACAAAATTGCTTTCTTATTTCTCAACCGAAATCAAAAATGTTGCTGCCCAAGCAAATAAAACCGCTAGATACAAAAGAAACGATTTTGCCATGATGATTTTCGTCGAGATAATGTGACAAGCGTTATATTTCTGTTCTTATTAACTCCGTTTCATTTTTGCTGCTTTATTTCCAACAAATCCAAATTCATGCCATTGATTTCATAGAACTCGCAAATCGTAAGCATAATCTTTTAAAATTGCCGCGTAAATAATGGACTTGGCCAAAACATTTGTTACCCAAAAACAAATAAATCTGGTTGCGCCTGTGATGCGTGTCTCTTTGACGATATTTACATGAATTTTGTATATAAATGGGAGAATTGCTGTGCGAAATAAATGAGTCAAACGCAATAGATATACAATTTTTGAGTGAGAATGTGAAGTACGCTCTAATTACGGTTATTTTGCTTTTTGTTTCAATCCAAAAAACGGTGGTATCAAACAAAATGCCTTTTTTATATTGGTCATTGTTTTTATTTTCGAACGTGTGCTCGATACGATGATATGCAATTATATAGCGACACAATGCAGAGCCCTTTAAACATCAGCTTTCCTCTGATGATGATGATGTGATGGGAAGTGAACGCGTGAAAAATGGAAGCAAATTCGTTACACTGCCTTTTTTCGTTATTGTTCAACTAATGTTTATTGGTTTTTGATTCGATTTAATTTTTGCTTTCTAAATTGCAACACACGACAATTTCAAACAATGGCAATTGATTGCACACATATATTTTTCGTCGATTTGATTTCTTTCGGCAATATATTCATAAGACAATATAAGAGCATTTTCCTCGACGATCACCGACTGGCTGACTGTAAGGTTTGACTGACTGTCATCAGCCGCTGTCTTATGCACTTTTACACAGAGCAGCCGCTGTCGTTTCATCAGTTGAACTGTACAGCCAGCCGAATACATTCAATGTGGAGAAAATTACGAAAAATTCAAAGAAATATTGAGCGTATTTAGACGAAACCAGCATGAAAACAACATCGTGCTCTTTTGATTGTATCCAACGGCCATAGAGTAGACATTAGGTTCGAGCTCGATTCGCTTTTTCAATTTTATTTGCACAAATATTTATTACACGCGCTTTTTCGTTATGTTGAATATGCAGCTATTTGCCAAGCACGTAATGAACTTCATGTGTATGGGTTTGTGTTTGAATTCATTTTACAATTTATTCATGCAGTAATAAGAGACACAAAATGAAATGAATATATGTCACGATTTACCATTTAGAATTCTGATATCGTTTTGTAAGCATTATGTTTCGCTTTTACCCACTATCTATCCTTTATACAATTTGAATTTGTATGTAAAAAAATGGAAATGAAGACACCATATTTTTTCTGCGTACAAATCGAATGAACTGAAAGCTATTTTTCAGTTTCTCTTAATTGCTTTTCTCATTTTGAATTGAGTACTTTTTCGCAATGACATTGCAATCAGTAATTGCGTCTCACACAGTTTCAGTTGCAACATTTATTGCCATTTTAACGAGTAAGAGATATTTGTATCATTAGAATTAAAATGGAATATAGCTTAAAGCTGGCAAAATTCATGAGTTTTGAGCTTCGAATTGGATCGATAATTGAATGCGTTTACTGTAGCGCAATTGGAATTGAATTCGTGACCAAGAGTCTTGCATTTATTGCGAAAACTATTGCCCATGACACAAACGCTATTGACTATTCGAGCAAATGTTAAATGCTTCTCTATTCAAATTCTGTTCGACCATCAGTTTCAGGAGTCACACTGAATGAATGATTTTGGTTGTTGCGCGCATCAATGAAATCCACACTCAAACGCTTGGAATCAACTTTCGATTACTTTTTTTTTAACATTGAATTTGGCCAAAATGTCCACAAATTATTGTGTAATTGCATGGAAAATTTCGAAGCTACCTCTGAAATGGCAATAATTGCTTGCCGTAAAAAAAGGTAACATAAGTCTCGATAAGTCAACCTCCAATAATAGGAACATGCCAAAAAAATGAGGAGATATCAAAAACACTCAACTCCAAATGTATCAAACTGTGCAAATCCGATAAATGAATAGCTTCCTCGCTCTTATTCCAAATCATTTCATCTGCTGTGTGAAATTAGTTTCCATTTATTGTTCTGCAATTATTGATTTGTTGTAAATAAAGCGCAATGTTTATAAATCTACACAATATGTGCCGAAAATTTAACGAAATCGCATCAGCGTCACAAACAATCATACAAATAGCATTTGGCCGAATTCTCCGGGAGTACGAAAAATATATTGGAATGCTTCAACAAATTGTTTGATGCGTCTTTACGTCTTTGATTGGCACAACAGAAAGTCAGAAAAAGCAACGACTCATTCATGTTGCCAATGCGACATCATAATAAAGAGGATGGAAAATGTGCTGTTGTTCGACAAATACTGAAATTTGTACTCGATTCTTCGACAAAATCTATTGTGTACATTGGAGTTTGCATACGGGTATGCGCAAAACGTTTTCCATTATTCGGTTATTTCGAGGCAATTCGGTACTCTTGTGATTGAAATGATATTTTATTATTAGCAATCGCTTTCGTTGTAGCACATATACGGGGGCATGGTAATGTGACATCAATTTGGAGCGCCCAATCGAAGCTTCAACAGATTTGAAACCACAGTTTGCTCCATGCTTCGGAGCAATTGATTGCAGAGAATCGACATTTTTCAGCGAAAACTTTGTGTTCGAACCGAACCGACTGGCGTAATTGCTATTCGACGTAGAATGTTGCAGTAAATGTGAGGTATCGCTTTCGATTATTGTATGTACGGGAATAAATTCGAAACAAAAGATCCATTTAAGAGCTGTCGCATATTTTTGATAAGTACGTGAAACGATTGAAAATCGCTTAGAAAAAGTAATGGCTTAGATGCACAAAGGGTTTCATTTCAAGCAAAAATCAAATAAAACCCCAAAAGACGATGTAGATTTTATTAAGTTTATCGAGTAATGCTGTGTTGCGAGCGATTTTCCGCATGTGTCCGCAAAATGTATGTATTCGCCAATAATGCGCACAGCTAATGTATATGTGTGATGCAAATCTGAATGTGATTCGCTCTACTTTCGCCATTGTGATGCAAACTGCCGCATTTTGTTGTGATGATTAAAACGCATACATCGGTATGTCGAAATGAAAATAAGCAAAAGTGTCGGGCGTGTCGGAAGTGTATATCGGAATTTCGATTAACACCGACAATTATAATTAAGCATATCGCCGCCTATGAACAGCGCTACCTCTTTCAGTTTTGAGCCACTTTTCGGTATTGTTTCAAATTTTCAAGAGTTCATTGTGGTTACTCTTCATTTTGAAAATGGACCAAGCCCCAAATGACTTTTATATATGCTTGAAGAAATAAGTAAGTGGAACACATTGAAATGCAATGGGGAAAAAGCAGCCAATTTCGAGCACGGATGTATGCTTTACTCAAAGAAAATTGTGCTCACGACGGTCGAATATGCTCGCTTTTTTCATAAGCTCTGGAGCAATAGCCGCAATTTCGTCGTTGTTTTTGCCCAAAACCATTCTTCCATTATCTAAACATTGGTATCAATAGGATTTAATATCAATGAAGTTGGGGATAAGTACACACAAAAACCTCACATTTTACAGAAAATGTTTTTAGGCAATGAGCGCTTAATTAGAGTGGAAGAAATGAACTTTCCTATCAATGCTTTGAAATTGTAAGCCTTCTCAAATGGTTTTTAATGTGATTTAGATTACTGAACGCACATTACTTGTGTGTTTGTGAATTGTTCGAGCTATTTTCACGTCTCTGGCCAGCACATACGGAGGCTACGTTGTTTTAGGTGCGCATTTTATGTTGTGTGACCTTTAAAAAAACATTCTCAGTTTTTTTTTACATTTCATCAACAACAGCAGTTTGTGAAGGTTTTAATTTAGCATCAAATTTCTACGTACGCACACGACGTCGGTTGTCAGTGATACGAAAATAATGGCACTATCTCTTGCCCCCTCTCGCACATTTTTCGGCAAGTACACACGCAGTCGGTTGTAATTAAATGCCGCGTATTGAAAATATGTACGCGTTTAATATTATATCACAATTGAATTTGTGTATCGCTACTCGGCTGAAAGAACACAAAACCATGCATTCTTTTATGGCTGGTTGCTGTGTGTATTCATTTGAATTTCGGACAATGGAATACGGACGCATCAACCAACAACTTATACCCATACCAACGAGTGATCTCAATCTAAATACATTTCTAATGTTTTTTTTTTCTCGTTCGCTTTTTTGTTTAATGGACAAATGCCAACCGAAAATAGTGTTGCTAGAATGCGGCAATTGATACTAAATCTCTTCTACATAATCTCAAGATGATGGTGAACTGCTTACGGTACACTGAATTTGATGTGTAAGATTTCGTGCAGAGGGAAACGGCACTCACACTCACCGACACAACATGACTAAAGGAAGTACTGATTTGAATTCCATGGATAGTTCAAGATATACAGATAAAAAGAGAGAAATCATTGTTGCATGTAATTTTGCGCTGTTGTGCCTTTGTTATGGACTTTTAGCTAAGCAGTCTTCGATGTCTTGTAATTTTTGACGTCACTTCAATCTTTTGGCATTTTTTTTTCTTTCTCCATTATTTAGCTCATGCGTTTTTCTCTCTTCATTTCCTTACCATTTCTTGGTTAGCTTTGTGCGCGCACAAAAACACACACATATAATAACACATTTGGTTATTGGCTATGCTCGATGGTGTTTTCATTTTGGTAAGATTCTGTTCACTGTTTCATCGCCGTCGTCGTTATGTGGCTCGTAAATTATTAATGTGAGCCATGACTTTTTTACGCAAACGTGCGCTCATCTCATCACTTATTGAGATGAGTACACACACATCTATTATTTATGATTACCTGATTTATTCCATATAATGATTAATTGAGAAATTAACAACAAAGAATTTCAGGGAGCGGCGACTTGGACCCGGTGATAGTCGACATGAAGAAAAAAAAAAATCGTTTACCACGTCAAACGCTGCCGCCTGAGCAAAAAAAAAGTATGCACGGAAGCAGCTCGGCAATGATTTTCACCTTTTGGCGACTTCAAATGTACACACAAGAGGTGAAATCGGCATTTTAAGTAGCGAGCGCTCGAGAGAAAGAAAGAAAGAAGGAGATCAACATGGAATTGACAAACATCAAACACAATGGTGGCAAAGTACGGTAACCAATTCGACACGGATGATGTGGAACAAAGCGACAAAAACCAAATGACTAAAAATCAGCGATTTATTGGCTCTGAATGAGTGCACAACATGAGTGGAAAGCGTGTAACATACAATGGAATGAAGAGAACGCGGGTGCGCAGCACACATATCGATAAAATACATTGCGGGTAGATGTCATATAGCACATGAAATGCCATGCAATCGTTCGAAAAAGCAGACTAACTCAATGTTTATCGTTTTGGTTTTGGTCATGCTGTAGCCCATGTTTTCATTTAACGAATTCGCCTCTGCACATATCACACGCACGTAACTTTGTTTTTGCTCAACGCTTCAAAAATAGATGTGAAGCCATTTGCATTTTCAAAAGTAACGAGCACGCATTATTTTTCACGCAATCGTTATCAATACACGTGGAAATGAACCAAGCGAAAATCAGATCAGAAGTGACGATAGACCGTAAACATTGGTTAAAGAACTGATGAAAACGAGGTGAGAAGATTACTGAACAACAGAAAATATAATCGAAGACAGCAAAAGCGACATAACAAATGTATTTTTACACTTACAGACATTATTCAAGCGACGAACGCGCAGAAAGCAAAAACGTTTGACAATATTGTGCAAAATGCGAGTGTATGCGCGCTCGCAGACACAACAATCAATGCACGGCATGGAAGAGTATGAAAAAATGGAAATAAATTGTGAACTACAAAAAGAATAATAATGATTATGGAATAATACAAAATTGAAAAAGATCAAGAAAAGTGTCGAGAGTAAACCGCTTAGAGCTAAGAAAAAGAGAAGAAAACTGGTTTTGTGGGCTGAATGGATGTAATCGTTGTGCGCACGCGCACGTAGTTGCACTGCATGTTTTTATACAGCACACAACGTGTGGTTTGTTCGCTATTTATTCGTTTTTGATTGGATTATTACGAGAAACGAGATGCGCGCACAGTAGCTCGCACATCAACAGCATTTTACATGATACTATGCATATAATCGGCAATGTTCAGCGATTTCGACGGTGTCGAGTATGTTGAAAGAATAAGGACAAGACACACACACAAAATATGATACGCAGCTCATTTGACGTCAATTCGAATTGGTGCTTTGATGAAAAACAAAACAATCTTAATTAAGTCAAAGATTTATGTGTGAGTTTTCTGTAGCTACAGAAATAGCCCAAACTCGCTGGAATCACAAAAATTCAACACATAAACTTGTTCCACGTGTGTATATCGCTATCTATTTTCGCCCACCTCGAAATAGCACAATTCAAATTTGATTCGATATTATGAAATTTCCGCAAGACTTTATTATATGATTCATTTTATATCACTGCTGAATCACATGTTTTATCAATACGAGCGATGTCTTCATGGATAATTTTATTTATATTGATACATTGGCTCATATTATTTCCAAGTATTTAACGTCGCCTACGGCATTTGCATCTGAAAATCGATGAACATGTGCTTCTGATCAGAAAATATGCCTTTTATATTGCATAAGTGATTACAAATCAATGGCGTTTAACAAATCAATGGCATCTCTATACAATACTTCACGCTGAACTTCGCCATCTGAAAAATTGCTTGATGATTGTCAAGTTTGCATAATTTTTTTTTTCGTGACAAAGAGAGCTTTATCATTTTCAAGTATAGAATGTTCCGTAAAATGAAACAACATTCGAAATGTGTTCATTTGCTGTCTCTTGGTTGTTGAGTGGAAAACTACATGATGCCATTAAATCCATTTTGTGCTAGGGCACACAATGCCATTTCAACCGTATTTCAAAACGCACCGTGAAATGTATAATACTTGTTTATTTCCGAAAATGTGCTTGAACTCACTTGAAGCGCGAGTTTGATAACAACAACATTATCAACACTCAGCAGTGTATTCAAATCGAAACGAATGAATGGACGATATTGAATAGAAAAATTGTATTCAAGCGTTCGCATCAATCCCAAAAATTTATGGCAAATATTTAGCAATTTAATCTACCGTGAAGATCTTCGCTTAACTGATGTCCTTCGTATTTTTTGGATTATACAAAGCATTATTTTTTATGCGTCTGCTTCCCCCGAAAATAGCTGGAGTGACTGGCGTGCGACAGTAGTCGAGCGTAAAACGCGCGCGCTTTTGCCATTGTCAATTGAAAAGATATGGTGGCGAGAAAATGGAAAAATCCTCGATTTTCATAAGTAACTCTCACGCTAATATTAATAAAAATTGAAGAACAATATGAAGTATGCTCGCGATAAGAAGAAAAACATCGGAGCGTTCATCGAAATATAAAAGCGTAACAACAAGACACTTACCGTAATTGATAGAAAAGTGTAAATGCGCTCGAGTATATCCGACTGATGTAAATCGCCATCAATTTTGAAATTATTGTTATCATCGTCATGAGTTGCGCCATCCATATCGTCAGCTGCTTCATCATCATCGCCGGTTGTTGAATGGTTGGTAACCGAATTGCTGCTGGCTGAGTGTTCATTTGCCGATGGCGACATTCGCGCTTCATTTTTTCTGTTGGTTTTCACAATGACGCCACTGCTGCTATTAATATTGTTGGTCGATGCGGTGAGAAGCAAGCTCTCCTCAGCGGACGTTTGAGCGCTGGCAGTGGTTCCAATGCAGCCTGCATTGTGGCGACCAAACACTGATAAGTTTACCAAGTCATTTGTGTCACTGACTACGGTCAAACACAGCCGACACACTTGGTAAAATTTAGACGGTACTACTGGCAATGATGTCATCGTTGCATTCAAATAAACTTTATCGTAATTAATTGCTGAAGAGTTTTCGTTTTGATTTTTATTTCGATTTATCCTCTCTTTTTCAATGACGGTTTTCTTGTTTTGTTTAAATCTATTACGTTTATACACAAGCACACACAAAACAAATGTTGGAGCGGGAAAAATTGGACATCCAACGAAACGAGGAGAAAAAAAAATAAACAAAAAACGCAACTTCAAACGGAAAATAAAAGAAGGTTTTGCGAATGCTATACGATTTTCCTTTTCATTCCTGTAATTTGTTTTTTGATGCGACTGTACGTGCCAATTTTATTGCAATACGACTTGCGTTCCTTAACACTTTTGCTCGAAATGCGTTCGTACATCAAATGATATTTGGTATCTTGTGCTTACACACTGGAAATGGGCCAGACTGCTTTATCGAATCGCCTCGTTTGAAAGTACACTGAAAATCAATCAAAAAACAAAAAGAAAACACATACTTAGATATAAATTAAAACACATTTGAAATATAAACATTGATCTGTATACAAGATATGATAATTTCGTTATTGATGAATTTATGAAAATAAATGATTGGAATGATCATAAATAACAACAGCATGTGTTGACCGAAAATGCACACTAAAATACTTGATATAATGCCACAAATACGCTTGAATTTGGCGCAAAGCAATTGATTATGAACAACTGACAACCACTCTCACCGATATCCCGAGCCAAAGATGAAAAATAAACAATAAAACGGACACAAAACAACCAAATGATATACAAATCGGAAGAATTTGGTGCAGATGGCAAATAGAGTCACACTCACACAACTGTCGAATGAAATGGCGAATGTAATATGATAAAAACTTGGAAAACAGAGCGCAGAGAGCATAACGGGAAAAGACAAAACGATAACACACCGATCCAGTGTGAATTCAGTTTTTGTCATGCACATTGTTGCACTCATACACATACAATGCGCAACGCGGCTGAACAACAAAAGCAGCAGTATGATAGTCATGCCAAGAGACAACAATCTATATATCTATACCAACATCTATATTGTATAGACGATGAAAGCGAGCAGACACAGTAGCCATGTGCTGTGTGTTGTTGCAAATTGAAAATAGGCAAGCGGAGAATTGAATTCTACTGCAATATGATGCGCGGCGGCACCAATGGAAGAAATTACATACACAATCACATGCACAATTCGACATAAAGTGTGTAACGTGTTTTTTTTTCACTCTCTGTCCACTCTATTGGCGTACGTATATATCCACTTCTCCAAATGCAATGATTGCGCCACATTTTCACTCGCTATCACACGCGCACACACACAGAAACAGAGACACATACTCTCTTGCGCTCACAGCAATCACACCGATTACCGATTGCATCACACGAAAATCACATAGAGAGAACTTGGTTTTTGGACAAAGAATTGCAATGGCAAAAATCCAGCAACGCTAAATTGGAAGTAGTGTGCACATACGTAAATAGCTGCACGTAAACGATAGCTGTTTTTTACTCGAATTCACACTAGATTGACACACTGCACAATCCGCACTCTCTCAATGTGTTTTTTTTCTCGGATGCGAGCTAATCAATGACGCTCTTTCAGCCTTTTATTGTGGATCTTTCCTTTATGCTAACACTCAAAAATTCCTGAAAACCCACCGAAAACGGACAAAAAAACCCCAATGAATGACACGACACGGCGCAGTTTAATTTAATATTCTCGAAAAGTGCGACTTGATTTCCGAACTGAATTATGCAAAACATGAAAAAGTGATAAAAAAAAATCTCATTTCACAACACTTTGTGTGCGATCTGATAAATTCTATTTTTATATCCTTAAGGTTTACAACTTCTGGTTACTTTTCTCATCTTGTTTTCTTTATTTTATTTTTTTGCTTGTCGACATATACATTTCAGTCAAAGTAGCACATGGTAATCGTAGGTACTATTCAGCATTTAGCAAAGGCAGACTTGAAAATACATTTACTTGAGGTGACTGGTGCGAATCAAGCGAACATTTGCCATCCGTTTACAACGTTTTGTGGTTTCTACTTTGCACCGAGTGAAAATTATTTCCTTTTTGCTTTGTTTGGCTTTTCACCCGAGTTACAGTTCTTTGGTTTTGCTTTTCTGCTTGCAAGCAACAAAAAATTGTTTTAAAAATACACACGGCAAAATTAAAAATGTATGTACATAAAAGAACGGACAGCACCAAAATGAGTGAACAAACATTCAAAATTTTTACGATTTAATGTTTATATACACAAGAACACTTCGTAGTGCACCCTCTTCGTATACTAATCGTAAACTGATCTGCACAAACCAAACCGAACTGATCGAAAGGAAGTAACAAAAAAATAACAATATCAAAATAAAATGAGAAGAAGGACTGCAAATGTGTGAGTGTGTAAGTCCTTGCAGCAGTTGTACCATGTGCTTCACTGTGTACAAGAATGTTGGATGGCAAGAGATAACGGCAAATAATGAAATCGTGCTACCATCTACAGCTTGAATATTTTGCATTGATCATATCTCAGATTTTCTTGTGACAATTTTTCCCAATTGTCTCTTTATCATAGCTAAATTATATAATATCTGTCATTCTTGCTTTATATAATAGTTTTGTCATAACGGGCAAAATCCTTCCATTTATTTATAGCCTAGCTTATTCAATTTATTATCACACTTAAAATTCATTGCCGGCCATTTTGGTGTTTGTGTAATTTGACATATTTACATCTTTACAATTTTCATTGCGGATTCTTGCAATTTTAAATAGCAAAGGGAGCACTTTGGACTAGTTTGATATAGAACAAAAGCTATATTATGGAAAGAAAATAATTGTTGAAATCGTTTGTATATGTGTGCGTATCGGTGAACGTATTTATCAGTTCATTCGGAACATCTGGTGCATTTTTATATGTTCGGGTACACTGTTTTATGGGACGTCTACTGAACTCAGAATAAGCGTACAGTTCATCGAATGGCAATGCGGTGTGAGTACAAAAACAGCTTTGGGATAAATGAGAGCACGCAATGCAACGCACTACAAGTCACCAAGTAAAAGTTCAAAGATACGATAAAAAGTATGCATTGGAATGGAGTTGAGACTTAATTGAGTACACATTTGCTCCTGCCATTATCAAAGTAAACTGATATATTTTGTTCCCTTTTACGAATACACACACCACTGCAATGCAATGATATTTGATCGTATTCCTTTCACAACCAGTCCTATAAACATTTTATACAAAGGAATGCCTCTACCTCAGGCTCATGCACAGACGTTCAAGATATTAAATAAAATATTGAATTATATGCACTTTTTTCGAATGTTTTTTTTTTATTCTCCGTGAATATATGAAATACCAAGCCAGCAGCAGTATTTGACTATGTTATCGTGATAATTCAGGCAACCGTATGTCATGAGCTACGGCTGAAATGTATATATAACGAGACGGAAAAAAATATTTCGATGATGATGATGGTGATGACGACGGTGATAAAAAGAAGAAAAGAGAGAAGAAGAAGCGGAAAAAGGTAGCTCAGCGGATGTTCGGTTTTTGTGTGTGTATTTCATTGCCATTTCATTCATGCATTAAACTAGATGATCACACACCAGTTAGAATGAGAGGGAGGATCAAGGGAAAAAGACTCGGTGCACACATTATGTTAATGCACTTCAATGATGCAGCAACTGCGGCCGTTAATTTTTTGTTTAATGTTCCAAGTGATTGATTTCCCATGCACGTATTATATGTTGATTCTTAATTTTATATTCACAATCAGCTACGAATCGGCTGACACATCAAAGCGCGCTGGCTTCATTGTAAAAGGGCTGGGTTGAACGAAAACAAAAAAACCGGCAGAATATAAACGTTCACAAGAGAACGCAAGTAATTTCTGAACGTTATTCCGGATGACAAGAGAAGAAGGCCCTGTCATCGATATTTCGTGCTGGAAAAAGTGTACATTTTGTTCGGAACCAAATCGATAATGACTTAGAGATTCTTAAATTGCATTCGCCAATCTGGCTTTCATTTGATCGTTTTTCCACCATTCGCTATTTATCCACCTTAATTCGATTTTCCATTCAACATGCACTGAACTTTATGAATGCATTTTACACTTGTATGGAATATGTGCGCGCATGTGTGTTTGGTATAAAGTATAAACAGCATGTAATTTTAGACTCAGTGTATACACACAGTTTCAACCACATTGTGTAATGCATCTGATTTCCGTTCTGTTCGATCGTGCAAGTTTCGGAATCAACGATCGAATAGTTTGGTTGTGCTCAATAAAATTTGATATTTTTTTGTTCGCTTGAATGTTCCTTCTCTTCTCATCTCGGTTACGAACCGAGAAAATGGAACAAAAACAGAGTTGAACAATCAAGTTACGGCGATTGGGATTTATTTATAACTCAGCGATAAAAGGATGTTTCTGGCTATATAAATCTCGGTTCGTTTATATCGATATCGCATGGTTGGTTTTTTATCATCAGTCGAAGATAATAGAGTGGGTTTGTACGTGATTGTTTGCACTGAAGCTCCATTCCGTGAGTAATGTTTTGATGAGAATAGCTTGTGTAGAATTATTGTTTATTTTTAAATCACTTTGTGTTGATCGCACAAATGAAATATCAACAAAACTTCATTTAAATTGGAGTATATCATAAACATTTATGACCATTTTTCATGTGCAGAAACTATATCGCATACATATTGTTGCATTTATGAGCTCGATTCTTTTACATACATTTAGTGGTAGTTAATATGGAAATATTTCATCAAAATGGAATCAGTAAAAATCGGCAGATTTTCCAGAGAAATCGTTAAAATATCACAACAAATTCTCCATTATGGATAATTCGCGGTATGCACACAACATCCGAAAAGGTTATACCAATAAATTCACGAAAGATTTGAAATAAACTACAAATTTCTTAGAAGGAGCGGTTGTTGCTGCAACAAAATCGATAATATTCTGCATGATACGCCATATCTTGGCGCGCTTTTTTATCATCTTTCCCCCTGCTTGGTCGAACACAAATCATTCTGGTCTTTTGATGGTAATTATTGATTCGACGGTTAACATGTTTTTCTGTGTGTGTGTGTGTGAGTGTTTTTATTACATTTTATATGTCTTTTCTCGATTTTTTCCTTTTTTCTTCATTCGTTTTTATTGTGTGTGTGTGTGTGCATTTAAATGACATTTCGAGCAAACACAATTTAATCTTGCACATTGCACAACTACAGCACACACGTTTCGACCATTAACAATGGAACATGACGAGAGTCAGCACAGGAAGAAAAGTAATGAGTACAATTTGGAAAAGGAGAGTCAGAAAAAAATAAAATTTCGAATGAAAAACCCACAATCGGCCGTATGAAATCAACACGCGCAGCAAACTAACACTCAGAAATAAGCAGAAGAACTTTGTTATTTTATTCCTCATTTTAGGGCAAACAACAAATTATACACACATATAAAACGGCAAATAGTCAAGAATAAAAGAGGCGAGAAAATTGAATTGAAATCGACTTAGCAATAAAAGCAACGATATTAAAAAATATGTGTGATGTTATAATCGCTAAAGACCGCTGTACATTTGAATGTGATACTAACAAATGTTCTCGAACAATTACATATGAGCGAGCGAACGAGAGAGATAGAAATATAGAGATAGTATATAAGTATGATTGTTGAGCTGATTGCCTGCTTGGTTCATATCAAAAGGATATATAGACATTGGCAGAAGCAACAGCTACATAGCTGTAGCATGATTTGAATCAAGCACAAAGCCAATTCAATAGTCGAAACACGACGTATGTTCACGTAGTAAAAATAAAGTCGAGAGAGAGAGCTCAAGAAATGTAAAAAATCAAACATCTGCTGTGCGTCAATCGTTCCGCACTAAGGTTTTCTGTTTTTCTTCTGATTATTTGTTAACCGAATTGAAATGAGAAATATAAGAAAGAAAAACAGAAGAGACAGAGAGTAGCATTCCATCTCGTTTCGATGCATTGGCCGCATTCAGTAACACATACATCATCGAAATTATATTCCCTTTTCGTTTGTCTTGCCTGTACATTCTTGGGCCGCTTGGTTCTTTATCCGTTTCGGTTTGTGTACACACGTTTTATTTATATGCAGTATGGCATGCATTTCGTACCGTCTGTTTTTAGTGCAAAATGGTGCACAACAACAACAACAGCAACACCGGCCAACATTTGTTTTCTTTCGAAGAACACACACACACACACACACACACACACACACACACACACACACACAAACCACTACAAACCAAGCAACTTTTATGTTTTCTTCATTCTTTGTTATCAGTTGGTATTGTTTTCAGTAAGCCGTAACTCAAGTATACATCGATTTTTGTTTCTTCTTCCATCTTCGAGGCAAATGTACTCGGAGAAGAGGCAAGAAAGCGATACAAAACTGATACATCGCATTTTATTATTACCAGGAAAGAGAGAAAAACGAGCAAAATATCCGAAATAAAACTAACTAATGCCATCGCAGATTGTACATGTCCGTCTGTCTGTTGATGTGTATTGTTGGAAATGGTTTGAATTAAACGATTAAGTATGATACTAGTTTAATAGTAAATGTGTACGAATGAATCTCGCATGTGAAGATGCGAAAAAATAATCGAGTAGCACAAATATGATGAGAACGTTTCAAACGTATGAAGAGAAAAACACGGGAAATAGCGATAAAATTGAGGATCAATGCAAACAATGGGGTTTTTGTTGATTGGGAAGCGACACGGCACATAACAAATATAGTTGAAAACGAAGATGAACATTCATTTATTCTTACCTTGTGACGTTACGATCGATTATACTTGATATAATGGATGCGATCAAAAGCAGACGAAAAATGAGCACAGACAAGCCAATGCAGCCGATAATACAAAGAGAAAATCACGATGACAATAAGGTAACTGAGAGAATTCAGTTGATATGATAAATCGGAACAGTGAGCGAGCGAGCAAGAGGGAATGAGTAAAAAATGGGATTCGGTTAAGGGGAAATTGCAATGCAACCAAACCTATAAATGTTATGCTGAGGAAAAACGAAAATGACAACGTAACGACGTTACACAATATCTTCCTTATGTATGTTAGTTGAAATGTTATTCGTTGCGTCGCAATATTCAATGCAAAAAGATTTATCCGAAAAATTGATTACGCCTCAATTGAAATGCGCGTCTTTTTTTTATTGTGGAGTACAGCCTACAGCCTATTGCAATCCCAAAATTCTACGTCGTTATTATTTACGCACCCATTTAAATGCTCGCGTTTCACTCCAGATCGGAAAGTATTTCTCATTTTGTAGTTGCATGCACACAATGTGCGTCTATTCAAAATACATTCCATATCTATGTGAATGGGTCGTCATAAAAACTGCGTAGTTGTTGTTGTGGAATACTAGCCCAAGAACACATACATCATTATGAAGGCATCGATTTGGAAGAGTTTGTTGAGATTTTCCATCAAACGAATGAAAGCAATGTTCGTATGATAGCTTTAATCTTGAAATGCATGTGATATAAAAGAATTTCACAGTATTTCTGTCTTTCAACATTTGAAGCATTACGTGGCTGATATTTTTTCTTCTGGTAATGTGTGTCTGCATGAGTACAAAATACTTCGGCATTATACTCATCACACGGCTGCTTTTGTTCCATTACGTTCAGCTGTGAGAGTCATTTTTTCTCTATTTATAATTGTGTTCATGCTTGCTTCATGCTCCGTATATCAGACAATTTGAGCTGTTTTTTATGTGTATGTAAAAACAACCATCGAAACTATACGATACGATATGAAAGAATTGCTCTTGAAGACACAAAAGCAAACTAACCAGAAGTGAGGTTGAACCTTATAAGTAATGAGTTGTATTAACATCCACGAATTCTCTGCCAGGTACACTATTTTGTCGTGAGTTTTGCTGCGTCCTACATAAAAATCGACCGTTTGCGTGCGCGTTGGGAGAGAGAGAGAGAGAGAGAGAGAGAGAGAGAGAGAGAGAGAGAAAGAAACAACAACGAAAAATCAAGATGGATTTCAACCCAAAATACTTTGGCATGGATAAGAATGTATTGATATCTACTTTTATATCGCAGAAAACTTTGGATTAAATAAGAAGCGGGAATGATATTAAAAATATGTGTATGGCATCGGCACTCATGAATAGGCCAATTGTAACTTGCTCGTTTGCGTACAACTCGTTTCAAACTAGTTAGAGGAAAATTTACGAGATTCTATATTTGGTATTACTGAATGCGAGAGAGAGAGAGAGAGAGAGAGAGAGATTCTTATTTCATCACCTACAGTATTATATCACAAACATCGGCTATCATCAGCAAAATCATTCACGCACGCTCGTTCTGCAATAGTCGTCGCGCATTCACAATGTTTTGAATTGATTGTTGTAGATTCGCTGCTTTATCGCTTTGGATATAGCGTTTCAGTTTACTAGATTTGATTTTAACATTACCATTTACATATTCCGGATAAACGAAGCGCGTTCACATTTGCGGCATACTAGCGTTCGCTTTGTTCTTATTTAAATGATTTTTATTTGTTTTATATATTTCATTTCCTCGCTGGTTCAGGCCATTTTTTACATTGTGACCGTGGCAATTTGGCATGAAACTGAAACTTTACCAGTGCTCGCTTGTGATAATGCGCGCTAGGACTGTGAAGCCATGAAACAATACCCGAACAATACGAGAGGCCCGATTGTGGCCAACTATAAGTTTATTCCTGATGTTGCTGCTGCTGTGTATTGTTTTTTCCATTGTTGAAAGTGTTGTTTACACCGCGGCTGAATGTTAAAATTCAAAGGAAATAGAAGTTTTGATTCACTGCACATAGTATAGATCGTCGGGCAGAAAACAATGAAATGGATTTGTTAATGATGGCAGTAAGATATATACATATCCATTGAATATATATGTGGAGTCATACATTCAAACGAGACGAAAATAAAATGAGTGAAGTATGAAAGAAGAATTCGTGTACAGAGAGCATATCGCAATAAAAACGAAGGAACGACCGATCGCGTGCACGATTAAATCGTCAACAACGACAAAAGCACGAAGTTCGGGCACTGTACCGACTGTCTGATGGCATTTGATGGTTTCGGTTCTGATACTCTATTTCATTTTGAATTGCTTGAAATTATCATTAGGTTTTCTGCATACGCTCATATTTTATTCATCACTTGAATCTTAATTTTCAAGCGCTTGATCATTCCTTTCAACACCGATTCTAATGACTTAAAATCCGAAGTGTAGCGCAAAACATATTGCAAATATCCCAGATTCTCGTTCAGTTCGAATCAAATGGAAAAAGTAACGATATTTTAGTACATCTACAATAAATCATTGGACGCGTACTTTTATTTTGTATTGAGAATGCGAATAATGTAGAGTGCGAAATGATATTCAAGAATTGCAATGAGACACATATATCATTTGTAAATAGTGCAGAGTTAAAAGAAGAATCTCTTTCGTGTTCAACTTTTCAGTCATTGCATATATTGATATAAATGGATGTTAAGGTTATCCCGGCCATATTTATCGTCATTTATCATCATCATCATCGGCATCAGCACTATCATTGAATCATGAAGTCACTCTCACAATCATATGACCTTAGATTTGCAACAGGCAATCCAAAAAAATCCACCCGAGTAGCTGGTATCAGAACGAGCGGCGTCTCATGCACATTTCAAACTAAAATTCTACGAATACGTTTCCATTCATCCGCTTACACAAAAATGAACAATCGAAACGAAGAGAAAGGAAAAAAAAAAAGATAAATTGATTTATGAAAATTAGTTGATTTCAGTCTGCGGTGGAAGACGGCATGAATGTATAATTTCGGTGTGAGAGTGGACGCGCGAGGGTGTCAGGTCCAAAGAACAACGCACAAATGTCAAGCTCGATCCAAAATGACATATGACAACGAAACACTCAGAAAGCTAAACAATATTTATTATTCGTTTAAAATCTAGATAGTGAATGTGATAGGCGCAACGCTCTCGCAACGAAAACGCGCACTGCATATGATAATTGAAATGATAAAAACACATACTTAGTTTGATGCAACAAATGGTAATGCACAAAAAAACAATGCTTTGATGCGAAAATAAAGTGATCATATAAAGCACGAACAACAATACAAATAAATCACTCAATAAATTGCTCAATTTTCATTTGCAAATTTTCTGTTTGGATTTTTGTTCAGGCTTTTTTTTCAGTTTGTTTTTTTTTATCTCCTGCTTTTTAGATCAATTGACGTTCACTTTTTTCGTTGATTGTCTCCGTTGAAATTAAGTAAAAATGTTCTCGCTGTTGTTAATCCACAATTGAAAATGATCAGCCGATAAGAAACACAAAAATAACTATTAACAAAGATGAATCCATTTATCTTTGAACACACAAAATTATTATATGAAAAAACCAAAATTTCCACAAAAAAAGGTAATAAGCACAAATGGACCAAATTCAAATAATCGAATCGCAACAGATACGCAAAAATTTCCAAGCTTGTATGATATTCAACGAGAGATTTATGGTGCGGATGATGGTGAAGATTTGATTTTTACTGTTATTATTATTATTGTTATTACAAGTGATGAGTAATCGCGCGACGCAGTCTACTTGGTGAAATAGAAACGACGACAACAACCAAGACGTTCATAATAAATCGCGTTGTTCTTCATTCAACAAAATTATCAGCACTAAAAACCCAAATCATAATTACGGCAGTGTATAGTCCCCCTTTTTGCGCTCTCTCATTCGTATCATTGAAGCTGCTTGCCGTTGCTGTTGTCCACACAAAGAGGTTTTTAGTGTGTATTTTTTTTATTCGTTTCCTTCATTCATTTTCGTTTCAATTTTATTTGTAGTGTCGTCATTTGGAGTTGTTGTTGTCTATGTATTAACATATTACTTCTGCATATGCTTATGTGTATTGGTTTGGTATAGTTTGTTTGTGTGTGGGGCTGACAAGAGAGCTGTGGTTGTGTGTTGTGCTATTCATGTGTATACATGTTATATCGTGTTTCGCTTTTATTTATCCATCAATTCATTTTGATTTTTATTCGTTTTGTACAGTTGCCCGCCAATGTATTGGAGTGTATGTGTGTGAACGTGCATGACTCAAAACTATAAAGTACCCTTTTTAAGCAGAACGATATTGCACACACACAATTCACTGGCGTGACTTGTTTATCATCTTATGTTCCAATTGTCTGTGATTCTGAGGCACGGTAAAACATTGCCAAAAAAAAAACACATGCACATCGCGTTTATGTGTGTATGTGCGCGTGGTAACGCATTTCGGCTATTTTAAACCGACTGAACGATCATTTGTTAGTGTTGATATGTCGCATTACTCATGCCGCGAAAGCCTCTTGGGTACATTTTCGATTTCGATATATGTATTTCGTATTACATATGCATGATGAAATCGATTTTATATATACATATATTTTACTCATCAATATACCAGATGTATCGCTGGCGCACTGTCTGTCTGTAAAGGCGATGCAGAAATCATAATGCTTGCTCAATTCGACTTCCTTTATTGCATGTAGCGCGGTTACATGTTACTCTAAAAATACTCGATAGAACTGCTTTACACGGCACTACAATCATTCAGCTCGCTTTCTCACACACGACAACCATCGGGTCGGCATGTGTTTTTATCAACGTCGGTTCGCTTTTCACATAAATGAATGATTGAATGTATGAGTGTTACTTGGTCGCATTGTGCTGAGATATTGTGTCACTTTGTCGAATATCAAAGGTATCGATTGTGTATGTGCGACTTATATCGGAATCGCGTCATACCTCGTGGTTCTTGTGATTACTTTTGAACACATGTAGCGCGCATTCGGCACATCGGAAAGCCATTCATTTTGCTTTCAATCGGAATGACTTGCTGTGAGTGTGGAATTGAGCGTGGCTTGAGTGAACGTGTGTATTTGCGCTGGGATTCAATGTGCTGATATTACGATATATTCATAGCGTTGCCCAGATTTTGCAATCACTTGAAATTGAAGCGACGTACAGCTGCACGAAAATATAAAACGCACGACATTTCAAATTGATGTCGCAAAGAGGTGAAGAACATGAACAATAGATACAGCCCCAACAAAATTGGAAAACATTTCTGTCTTCAGTTCAAATACATATGTTGTGGTTTTATTATACTCATAAACATACAATGCAATCTCACAGAATTCGGTTTTCCACAAAAACATCTCGATTAATTCGAATCGAAAATCGAATTCCAATTTTATCAGTTCAATGTGAAGTTAAATTCGAAATTCATTCCATTTCAGTTTAATTGGGTTTTTCCGTTCGTTTTCACTTATTGTATTTTCCATTTACTGATGAAAAAGATTATCTTTGAGGACATAGATGTATCTTGAAAACTCATTTATTCGAAAAAAATTTGCGGAAACCCCACTGAATTGCAATCCGTAATCGATTTATCATTAGCCTATACAAAACGGTGTAATATAAGACGATTGAAGTGCGATTCTTGTGAGGCACGCAACATACCAAAGAATCGTATCAATTGTGTGTTTATGCTTGTTTGTTCTCGCTTGAAACATACGCAACACGCACGCTATCGAAGTAGTCTGATTTGTATATATTTTTTTGCCATCGGCCGTACAATTCGCATAGATTTCTCTGTTCCATTTAAACATTGTGTGTGTGTGTGTGTGTGTGTGTGTGTGTGTGTGTGTGTGTGTGTGTGTGTGTGTGTGTGTGTGTGTGTGTGTGTGTGTGTGATCTCGATCTCTTTACATTGTAAACCAATGTGTGCATATTGTCGCATATCCATGACAAAACCAAATGTAAAATGTAAAGCCGCATGCAGAATGACGACGATTCGGTTTACAACAACGTCTATATAAAAAGTGTATATTGTCTATGATTTCCACTTTCCGCATATACATTCGTATATAAATGTATAGTTTGATATGTTATGCATTGGCCTAGGTGAGTGCACGGTCTCTTCTCCTTTTTTACCCCGCATCCATATAACTGCCTCACTCATGCACGGATGGCAATGTGAGCAAAGTATTGAAATTTTCGGTGCGCCATGCGTATTTTTGGTTTGCAAAGCATACGACAAGCTCGATAGTTTCGCATTGTCCTTGCCACGGATTTTATTTTCCTCATTCGTACAAATACACTTGTAATCTGTCTCATTGTATGGGTCTGATAATGTATATTCAAGCCGCATTATTCAATTTGATGTGCAGAATGTTGTGGCTAACAATCTCAAATCATAACAGAAAGAAAATTCCTTGCGTATAAAAAAAAATCAACTCATTTGATGTGAACTGAAATGTGAATTCAACTTCATATCCAGGAATCATGTTGCCAGTTGGAAAAGAATGGGTTTATTGAACCTACTGCTAAGGAAAATACCTCTTCGATAAGATACGCTCTTTGCATTTACATTTATTGAGTTTGAAGTGATTTTTGAATTGTTATAAATTCTTTTATCGCTCCTAATTCTCATTTTTCAGTTGCAATTTTATGACTAAACATCTGCCATCACATTCAATACATATGTAGATAAGATTTATTTCTGCTGGCGACGGAGTAAGTACGATAAAACTGGATCTAAATTGAGACAGAAATCTTATTTCGAATGCGAATACAATTCATGATCAATCACCATCATTCAAACACTCGAAACTCATAACGATAATGTTTGTGCAAAATTATTTTGCGTGCTTGCAATAAAATTCAACTCACTGCTTTTCCTTTCTTCTCGTTGTTGTTCGGAAATTTTGTGTGTGTGTGTTTATGATTTTGCTGCAGAAAATTCATAAATCATTCGTAGCCTTAATCTCTTTGTCTGTAGCTGCACTATTTTCCATGAGCGTTTTGCCGCATTGATATAATGGCTTTTTCACTTCACAATCAAAAACAATCGAATCAGTTTTGTCTCTAGCGTAAAAAAAAACACACATGAATTACATTTACACACTAACACCAAAAATTAAATAAACAATTGATTAAGATTATGTCTTATGAGCATTTAATTGAGTTTGTTGTTGTCATTTGGTTGATTGGAAAACAGAATAGAACAAATAAATGAGAGAAGTATACGAAAAAAGAGTCTACTATTTATACGATAAGGCCGACTACTATTTGGATGGATAAGATATTAAAATATTTTTACATGCTCTCGCATTCACTATGACACACAACGAACAGAACGTATGCGGTAAAGCTGTTGTGTCAGAAGCCTGTCCATTTGTATCGTTCTCATTCTATCGCATTTAATGCATTGCTTTGGACACTGCGAGCGTTAAGCCAATTCGGTCTATATGTCGATCTCTTTCACGTCTCTCGCCTGAATTTTCCCTTTCTGTTTGCTACTATGCGTTAGTCAGTCACTCTCTCCGACGGTGTGTTGTGAAATAACAACATTACTCAAACAATGCATGCTACGCTCACTCCGTATTTACGCTGATGTTTGTCTCCCATTTTCTTTCTCTCTATTCAACGCGACTTTTATCCAAGTCACATACGTCTACGCTCTCTCAACTATGTACGATTCGTGTGTTCGTATGACAGAACAGAGAGATAAAGTTTCTCGCAAAATGAGTGCGTTCAAAGCAATTCGGATAAGATTTCGAATATTACTGGAGCAATCAAGATTCGCAGCCAAACAATTTTTCATTGTGCAATTCAAATGTGAACCCTTTCAAAATATCTTCACTTTTCTGTCGGTTGAATAATTTCAGGGGTTTAATTCAACCATACGAAATAAGAACATCAACGTTTTAATGTATCAATTATAATTGTATTGAAGATGCTTTCCACAACGTAAAATTCATTGCATTACAATTTCCCGATAAGAATGCTGTCGGTTTCTTGGTGAGCGCTTTGGTGCGCTTGAGAGAGCCTGTACCTCTTGTTCTATTGTTGAATTTGACATTGTTATGAGATTGAAAGAGCCCGCGGTTTGAATGAAAGCGCATGATAAAATTTTAAAATACAATCATTTACTTGCGCAAATGTGCGGATATTGGAGGAATTTGAAAGATGAATAGAAAGTGCAAGGAAAATCGAGAATGAAATTGATTGAGTGAAGGAGAGAATGAAAGAGCTCTGAATAGGATGCTGAATGAATGGAAATAAGAAAGAAAACAATGATTCAATTATATACATTTAATGCTGAGTATGCTCGCTGTCCTGATGTGAAGCATTTCAATTTACATGTAAGTAACACGAGCCAAAAACAATGAAAATTCCATTCCGACGGAAAGCTTTTGTTCTTTCCTCGAATGTGCGTCCGAATTCAATCCGATGTTTTCTGGGCTTTTGAATTTGCGTTGAAATTCAATCTCATTATATTAATTGTTCCAATTTGGAAAAACGGGCTTTCTTGACCGAGGAAGTTTCACAAATTTCTTCAAAAGCCTTTCACTTAAAAGTAAACATACTGCTGGTAATTAGGATTTATTCATGAATTGTGTAAATTGTTTTTCTTACAAACCGAAATAACAAATGGGGCACGTTCTTAGGAAATAAGTCTAAACATAACTTTCAGACAAGCTCTAAAATATGCGCCAGAATCATTGACACATACTGTTTCGAAATCATTAGTCAACAGCAAAATACCAGAGACTTTTCTTTAAATTTTGTAGAGATTTCAAAGGGAATGAAGGACGCTCCAAAAATAAATCTGTAAAATTTTCATTTTAAGCGGAATTATGTAGGTTTAAAGCTCGGCAAAAAAGATTACTCGAACTATCAGCGTTTATCCAATTAGAAAATAAATATATTTGACCAAAGAGAATCTCAAAATATAGAACACAACCCTATTATCAGCATTGGTGCAAGCTAAGTACCAAATTATCAGAGCAGAATGTAATAAATACATACAAAGCGCTGCAGATCATGACTTTTTTGAGACTGGCACTTAATGGTGTACATTTCATGTCGAAAACACACAAACAAAGGAATTAAATATACAAATTACACGTTGAAGTGAATATTTTTGGAATTAATGCAGTGAATTTGTGTAATTTTCACAAATCGCGTTAAATGTTAGAACAAACAATATTAAAGCGAACTTTACTGACAGCACACACGATTTACTTTCAAACGATTACAGAAAGTAAGACGAATTCACTGCATAAAATCAAACTACTACAACGTCTAATTTGGAGGTACCTTTTATTTCTTTTTGTGCAATATATTGAATTTTATGCATAGATCTATAAAGACTGTGTATGCGCGTAAATCAACGTTCAATTATTTAATCACATGTTCTTCAATATACAAGCAGTCCTTGCTGCTCATTCAATGCCGATCTTCCACTCTGTGTAAATATCGGAATACTCTACAATAGCTCATCGGCTTGGTATAGAAAATTCATTCAACAACAGGAACTCGTGGCACCAAACTTTTTTTCGTTATCGCGAAGATAAGAGGAATTTAGCTATTTGAATATTACACATGTAAAAATATTCCAAGGAACAATTTCGTTTCCCGTTATTCATGCATTTATAAAGAAGTTTTTCTGTACTTTAACGGATTAACATATTTCAACATTTTTCGAATCAAAAGGTTGAGGGCTTACCTTCAATGAACTTCGGAATTTCGGAAGAATTGTACGAAATTCAATACTTTACTTACCTTAAATAAAAATTCTGGTGACCAAATCTTAGAAAAATCCAATAAGAGCAATGAAATTTCCGTGATTTTTTGATCAATTCAAATTACATTCACACCGTTGAAATTGCAAATAATCAAAGGGCTTATTGCTCTTTATTTTTTTCGGTTTATTGTTAAAATTTGCATAGTTAAAGTTATACAATATTCAATGATAGTAATGTTAATATGTAATGAGTAAGTAAATTCACAATGGTTCTATCTCAGTTGATCTATATCCTTCTCCATTCATACTATGTTCTCTTCTGACTCGCTATTTTCATCAGTTTAGTTTCAAATATATATATATATATATCGATTCGGACTGGTGTACTTATCTTATGTAAAAACTATTTAGGTCCACGCAATGTGCTTTATCATCCCATTTTTTGCTCTCAAAGTAAAACAACAATCTTCTCAGTGCGTAATGTTAACGTAAAATTATGTGCATTGAATGTGTATGAAAGTGTATGTTCAATATTTTCTTCGTGTATTCGTATGTTTTGCTAAAACTAACAATTTCAAGCAGTTTGCTTGGCAAAAAGTTTTGCGTTTCATTTAAGGTCGTTGAAATTGCACGGATTTTTGAAGTAATGTGTAACGAGATTTGTGTAAAACACGAGGGAAATATTCTCAGTTTATTTTTTTCAAGTTTATCATTCAACAATATAAAATACACTTTTCGCCATTGCTTTCGACTATTCTGAACGTATGAATGTGCAATTTTCGTGACAAATATAGCGAACGTCCATATTGCACATCTCCCAGGAGCATGCAGTTCTTCCGTTTGAAAGTGAATGAAGCTCATACACATAACTCAAAGTGCATTTTATCCGCACACAGAAAAGAAGTAGCAGAAAATGATGACTCAACTATAGGATGAACTCATAGAAATCCGATAAACCGGTTAATCACTCAATGAAAAATTAAATGTTGAGATAAGTTTGCGAGCAAAATGAACAAGAGCTGAAACGATTTCAATACAGACTCATCGATCCATGAAATGTTGAGTATTATTGAACTATTCAACACCATCTGGCTTTCAGTGTGAAAACTTTAAGCATAACCAGACTATAGGTTTTTCTACCGATGGCAAATATTCGTCATGAGAGAACCAAATGTTCTATTGAATATAAGAGTTCATTTTACGATGGGCTGTTGAACTCATCCTCACAAGTGCGACGATAACTTTTTCAAGCTCTCAATCCAACCATTCCATTTGCTGAGTGTGAGTTCATGTTTATATATTTTGCTGCAAAAACATCATGACGTATAGTTTAAAAGTACACACAAAAAACATTGACCGTCAAAACAAGATGGTATGCCATTTAGAATTTGTATTCAGGTGAACATATTATTTAATTCATTTGATGTTGGCTAAAAATTTCGCATTCATAGAAATTCAAAGGCAAATGAGACGTCAAACTTCAAACTCTACGTATGAAATCCCTTCTGACTTAAATTTTATGTAAATGCACAAATCTTGAACGAAAACGAATGAATCGAGTGACATTACCACCTGAATTCACATTTTAAATGGCATGAAATCGGTTTTTGAGAATTGGTACATATTTTGGTGTAAATTTGAATGCATTTTTTCTTCATTTCTCAATTGCCCAACGTTTATAACGCATATATGCAAAGAACTCGTTCATTCAGCTCACCATTTGTGGATACCAAATATAACATGAATATACATATTTATTTTCGAAAAGCCTAAAAGCTTAAGAGTAAAAATTGCTATGTAATTTTAATTGTAATAAATAACTACAGATATTTGTCAATTTTTTTTTCATTTGTTTTTTCCATAGTAAAGTGTAAATATAAATCGAATCTCCTAAAATTAGTTGGTTCTAATTATTGTAATCGTTTATGTTAATGCAAGTATTGAGTATGTTTGTTTTTCTTCTTTAATTGCTTAAATTGGATGAATGGTGAACATCGATTTAAGTGTATACTCTCCTATTATTACTATCGAACAATGTTTTCTTGAATTATAAAAAGGAGAACTTGTAACGTTGCAAATGTTTAATTTTCCCTTTAGAATATATGTATTGATTTGAAATTATTACTATTCCTTACGTGTAATAAATATCTGTTCAAAATATCAAATTGGAAACTCTGAATTCGAATTGGGAACCTAAAATTTGAGAGCATTTCATTAGCTCTCACGCATTAAATGCCAATTGATGAAGCTTAAACCAAGTGCTTTTGAGCGAAATACGGAATTTTTATGGGTGATTCTCTCCCTCTAGTAGAGAGTATCTTCCCTTGGATTTTATCCATATAATGAATAGAATTCATATTTAAAGAGATAAAATCTAACGCCGAATTGTCCTTCTTTTTAATAATGATGTTAAAAGTTTGAATGATACGTGTACAACTAACTTTTCTTGATAACTAACTTTAAATTGGTAGTATCGCTTTGTAGCGGATCAAATAGAGGAGCCAACAAATCAATATTCTGAAAATAAAACTTTGTTCATGATATATCCTCTCTCTCTCTCTCTCTCTCTCTCTTTCTCTCTCTCGCTGTATGAGATTTCTGTATTCTATCGTTTTCCTGCTTCATGCTTCATGTGCTCTTAGTGAGATTTTCAATTTTCTTCTCGCCATATCGTTCTGTGGCGTACAGTTTTGCTAAAGCTATCTTATCTCTATAAGAACCTATTATAAAAACGAGCTATAATGAAAAGTTTTTTAAATCACAAGATTAGCGTTTAAGTGAACTATACTGTAAATGTCAAATAGGTGCATTCAAGAGACTGATATTCAATATTTCGACGAAGAGAAAAATAAATAGATATATCTGCAGAATTTCTTTAAAAATGCAATATCCATCGCCATTCGTAACATACTATACTACTTTTTATATCATTTTTTTGCTTCGATTTTTTTCTTTCCATTTTATGTACAAGTTTTCGTTCGGAAAATTTCAACAGCTATAGCGAACATTAGATTAACGTCAAATAATAAATTATCGGAATCTTTGGGCGAGATAAAGAACGAAAATAAGCTATAACATCCAACAATAAGCTATAACAACCAAATATAGCAGCGAAAAACCAGCAGCAACGCCAGCGTTTGATTCTCGGTTGATTTCAACTTTATTTTTCCTTCCCATTGATTTCGAATTTAGAGGTTATAACATTAAAAAGGATCTCAAAATAGATAAAATGTCATCCTTGAATCGATTCAATTATTTGGAGAGGATAAAAAAGGTGGTAGAAACCTTCAGCCATTGATAAAATGATATCGGTGGTATATTTCTTGAAATTGTAAAACAACACATAAGTGAAAGAGCATGTAAATCCGTGTATCGAGGATATGCAAAGTTTGTGTTTCCTTTGATTCTGAAAACATTCTTCAAGAGGATTTGGCTCCGAAAATTTTGGCAAAGAGGCCATTTTTAGATGCGAAGAGAAAAATTAAATTTCAATTACCCAAATTTAATATAAAAGGTAATCTTTGAAGAACTCGAAAGGGACGAGACACGTGCCCAATAGGCATCAAAACTCAATAGGAGATTCAATTTATTGCAAATCATTTCCGCCTTCGCTCAATTTGAAGACTAAATATCGAATAGAATATGACCATATCTAACGTAATCAATGTTATTCGCATCCAATTTGCAAAAAACCTATCGTAAGTAAAAGAATTGTGGTTGCTTTTTAGAATAAATGGAACATTACCTAACCTATCGATGAATTTTCTGCTAATCGTATAATTATCTAAATCCTAACTTTAAATTATCTAAAAGATTGGTATTTTGGATGATTTTAACATGGGCCCTTTTCTGTTATTGGCTGAAGTATTAATATTTGTGAACATTGAGATTTATAAAAGTCATGTCATTCAGAGCCAAAATCTATTTGCTTTTATCACTTACATCGAACATTACGCCAGTTTTCTCGTTTTCTTCGTAGACTGTGGTGCTGATTTTGGGTGGAGGTGGAGGTGGTGACGTTGCATCCACTACTGCTTGTGTGTCGGATAGGATTTCATCAGAATTCGTTATACTTCCTTTGGATTCTTTACGATCTGAAATCAGTAAAAGTTGATGACAAGCAATAAAAAATTCGTTTATTTCTCAAAAAATATATTGAGCGAAGGGAATCTAGTGGAATTTTCAAATCATAAATCTCGGAATGGACAAAAACTTACCGCCCAAATTGGAATTCAGTAGCTTAGGCTGCAAAAGCACTGATTTTGGTGAAACGTATTCTAAATTGCAGGTTGTTGCTGGGCGAGGTTTCAAACATTGTACAGACGATGATTGAGCCGAAAAGATTTCACCACCTATGACGCAACGAAATGATTAAAGACATACGAATTAATTTTCAGGCTGCACAGTTTCTATGACTCACATTCATGGTGAGGCAACTACGGCTCAAATGAGCATTATTCGAACAATGTGAAAAATATAATATTAGAGTATGACGAACCGATTTGAGTTTGGTTTGCATGACTACCGCTGCCACCAGTCATATTGGCCATTTTTGTAGACATTGACGTTGACATGGGCTGATTAGATTGCGATGCTGTGCTTTGTGTTAATCCTATTACATTCACACCATTCACATGACCGCTTTTGGTTGAACCAAAAGTGTCCTTTGACAAGGACGGATGTGATTGGGCGCCAGGATGTGCATGTTGATGCTTGAGTGCGTTCGTACGCCGACTCGTTACTGTATCCTCTCGTTTTCGGCGTGGTTGCTCAACTGGTAGTACACGTCGACGCTTTTTCGGCAGTTTTGATCGTGCCTATGCAAATAGAATCAACCGCGAAAGCAAACACAATTTAGAGAGAGATAGAGATGAAAGACAAATGTTAAAAGTACTCTGCAAAGACTGAATACATATATTTTTTATGCAAACTGAATCTCATATCAATTCAATTAAATTAAAAATGAGATAAGAGATAAGAGAAAAATGCAAACACACATTGTTTGCTGAGTGTGCATGAATTGTATTTACCTGTGTATGCGAGTAGAACATTGAGAAGTTGCTAACGATGACTGGAACTGGTAGAGCAATTGTCAATACACCAGCTAAAGCACACAATGCTCCAACAAACATGCCAACATATGTTTTCGGTGCCACTAACGAGAATAGAATTTAAGAAAAAGTAATATCAACACCATTCTTATGGCTCAACATATATATTGAACATACTATCACCATATCCGACTGTAGTCATCGTGACAATGGCCCACCATAAACCGAGCGGAATACTCTTGAACTCATTTTCTGGATTGTCTTGTAAGCGTTCTGCATAATAAACTAAACTTGCAAATACGACAATGCCGAGCATCAAGAAGAATACCAGCAGCGTTAGCTCCTTGGCCGATGCTTTGAATGTATGAATGAGAATTCGCAATCCTGGCGAATGTCGAGTTAATTTAAACAGACGCAATATACGTACTATTGATAACGCTTCAAATAAGCCAGTTTGTTCGCCTAACCGCTGCTTTATTTCAAAGTAAAAACTCAACGTTGATACTAAATCGATCAAATTTACCGGTGACTTGATGAATTCCAACATGTTTGGCGAAACCTGTATATGTTTAAATGGACATTAAATTCACATATCGTTAAAACAGATCACAGTAACAATCAAAGCAAGCATTCCGATTCGATATCGTGCACAGCCGAGAGTGCTCTTTTTTTTTTTCATTCGGCACGAATATTTCATCAGCGTGTCAGTATTGCCACGATATAATTTAATGTATGGCTGTGATGTGGTTTAGTGCAAATGCATGTGCGGATAAATTATACGATAATCGAATCGATTTGTGAATAACGTTCAAATCGTGTTTATGTATTTTGTGTGTGCATGCTCGACCAAATGTACGGATTGACACAGTGTTTATAATTACCAGAATTCTTGTAGTAAATTCAACAATAAACCATATATTACAAAGGAGTTCGACATAAAAAAATGCTTCATGCGGTTGGCTATCTGTCGCATCTAGCCATGTAGCTCGGTCACTGGTAAGTGGGTGCAGATGTCGTTCCTTCGTTCGTTCGGGTCGCTCGCTTTGTGTGGATGAAAATACGTTTGGCGACGGTGACACGAAATTTTCCGTCGCTGGACTTAAGCTGCTGCTTTTGCTGCTCACATATTTGAATGTGGTTGTTTTTGGTATTGCAGTCGTTGCTATCAAAAAGGAATGGAATTATTAAATTTTCGACAATGAGTCGCATATTTACTTCACAAAGTTCCTAATGAACCAAAGATAAATATATTTAATAAATTTCCAAGCAAACGGTGAGCTACATTTATGGCTTGAGAGCTCTGCCATAAAATAAATAATATAATATCAACTCAACAGAATGTTGCATGGGATTTGAATTGAAAAAGGTTATTGAACAAATGCACATTCGTAAGATTAAAATATATAACGATCCCAATTAGAATCCATTTATGACAAATTCCTAATTATAATAATCATGAATTTATCGGTTAAAATCAATGAAATTTTACCAGAAAATAAATATCTTTTTCTTATTTTCAAAACATTCTTTTTATAAGCTGACTCCAGAATACTATCAGTGTTTGATTATTCCAAAATGACAACGAAAATAATTCGGAGAATGGACGATAAGAGGGACCACTTATTTTAATCGTTAAATTCATTGAAGTTTTATATCAGGAGTAGTGAATATTCAGCGCTGAGTTGACTCTGAAAGTACTGAGCTTGTGCCCTAACTAAGTGAATATTCAACACACTGAGAGTTAAGATGTAGCGTACGAAAACAGCGACGCTAAATTATATACTTCGCAGCTGTACGTGAATCGGTATAGTATACGGCTTTCTATCAAAATGCAACACTGGCTCAACTTTTTGGACTCAGTTTTTTCAGACAAGTCATTGTTTATTGCTAAGCACCAGCTTCATTCAGAAATATTTTGTTTGAAAATGTGAATGTAATGTAAATAATATATCACCATTTTATTTAGTGTTAATGGTATTGCCCTTGGGCCAAGAGATAAAATATCTGAAATGTCAATAAATAACCAACTTACAGTATGGACTCCGGGTGTATTGGTTCAGACTGTTATTAATGAATTCTTCATTGTTCAATTGTGACATTTCTACACGAAAACCGGGATGTGTTTTTAAGCAAAAAGATATCACAGATACCATTATAAATAATACAGAGGCACAGGCAATTATCTGTTTTTGAAGAATGTCCAGCGGCAACAGCAACGGCATCGTGATTAGCAAAAATAGAAAAGCAGAAAAAACTTAACATTAACATTTGCTGTGTTTCCATTTCATTTGCTTGCATGTAATGAATAGAATCGCTACAATAAAAACGAATTAATAGAGTGATTCGGTGATATCGTGGCTTTGAAATGTTTTCTCCCAAGTGATTGATCTTTCTGATGACAAAACTGACAATCATTCCACGAAGTGAAGATTTTTGATTGTCTTTATCACATTCATTTCGTTCATTTCGTATACAAATTAAATAATATTGAAAAAAACTCCTTTGTGATGAAAATCAATCAGTATAATATAGGAAAAGAAGGAGCGGTTTTGAAATCTTTCAGCATCATGATGAATAACTCAATCAAAATGATTGGAAAACAAAGAAAATTCTTTGATATTTCAATGCAAAGTAGAATGGAGCGTACTGCTTTTTTCCTTCTTCTCATCACATTTGCTGCATCAAAGTATTCTTACCCGTCCTTACCCGCTACGAAAAAGCATGTTCTTTTCATATAATGCAGAGAAAAAAAGATTTGATCAAAAATGAAAGAATACAACGAACATCCGCACGTAAATAATCAAAGACTTTTAAATATTTACAAAAGGAAATTCGAATCAAACGGCTGTCACAAAGTTGCCGTGAATGTTTGAACAGAGAAAAGTCAATGGAAATAAATTCGTTTCGAAAGCTTTTTATTTACATCAAAAGCATAGAAAAGGTGATTCAGTTCTTGAAAAATAATTTGTGGATGATTCGAAATGTTGGGAATCAGAATGTTTGATAAATCATCCAGTCTGTTCAAGTGCTTGTGATCTAGCTCAAGAACACTGAATAAATGTAGGGACTTTTGCATAGGCTTCGCAACGTTCAACCAAAGTGAATGTAGAAAAGAATAAATGTTCAATTTTCCGATTTCGACCGATGACAAAGTTTGCATAGATTTGTTGGTTGAGCCTCATAACGTGAAGTCTGTTAAACCACGCATAAAAAAGGGTTCGTATTATTCTAATAAGCAAATGAGCTTTTTTCACTTAATTTACAGTATAATATCCAAATGAGAATTTTCAACGGATGCGAACGGTTGAAAATTGAAACCTACCTTGGCGCCAGTTGAACTTGATGGTTCATCAAATAGTGCCCATATCTTGGGTTTGGTACGCTGCCAATATGACAAATCACAATTCTCTTCGAAACCAAATATTCGGGCCACAGATTCATCCGTTGGTTCATCATCATCCATATCTAATTTATCTAAAATTGCTAAAGTATTCTACGAAAAATCGAAAATAAAACACACGGTTACAAAACAACAGTCGATTTAATCGGATGGAAAAATTTCAGCATTAATCTGAGTTTGTTAGTGTTTTATTCAGATTGAAAAGAGCAATCTTATAAAAGATTTAGTTCCATTTTCGTTCATCAAATTTTATATCCAGCGGTTTCGATTCAATCAACACACTGGAAGTGGTTACTGAACTAATACATATTTAAAATGCTCGCGTATTTCTTTCCCTATTACATTATATGCGGCCGTACGCACCGCATAACATCGTGCAACACAAAGAGCAGAGAGAGGATGAGCAAGAAAGACGAAAAGTAAACAAAAATGGGAATAAAACCCACGATGTGGAATTGCTTCCGGGTAATCTGATGCTGAGCGCCAAATAAAACGCTCAAAATATTAATTATCGATTGAAATTTGATGAAGGTACACGAAAAACAACATCACCAAGATGAGTTGATTATTTTTTGGAACAAAGGATATGCAGGGGATGCGAATGGTTTATACATCACAGTTCAAATCCATCTTATTACATTTTCACGAAAGGTTGTTCGTTGTTGGCAACACACAAACGATATGAAACAATGAGATGGGACTCGTGGTGAAAACCTTTTCTTTGGTTTTTCCCTTTTTTATCGATTTAATTTATCTTTAACAAACAAGTAAACTGTTTACTCAGGTCAATGGGACCGTATTCAGCACTTGGGCTACGAAGGAAATAGATGTACGCCGATTCAAATTCAATGATGATGCTGTTGCTGGTTGAAATAGTCTCAGTCGATAGCCGTATGTGTGTATATGTGTTATTGTGGTCAGGAATATGCAATGAAAAGTGTTTCTTAACACAGATTTATCACGTTTTCGAGTCGAGTGCTTATTATCTGCTACATAAATGTGTTATCATTTTTGCTGTATTATTACATTGTATTTCGAATATATGAGTAGCAAACAGCAGAGTCATGTTTAACAAATGCCGTCCAATTGGTTGCCATTGAAATTTTCAAGCCTCTTGTTCTATTTCAAGTTGCACAATGTGTTTCGTCATGCTGTGAAGTTGATGCTCTCCATTGAAACAATATATCCGTTCATTGAATGGCATTCAATTTAAGAGTAGGTGGCCACTTCAATTAACCCGGAGAATATCCAAATCTCCCCCATTGTTATTGTGCCCATAAATTCAACTTAATTCGATCTAATATCGATTCGGTGAGCGCTAATTTCGATTTCAACCACGAGCCGAGCTTCTCTAATACAAATTTTGTTACAAATTGCAAAGAACAATTTCAGTTAATTGGATCATTTTGTTGACCTCGATTAAAATTGACATCTTCAATAGCTTGTTATTGGTTTTGCTTTCTTCTCCGCATATAGATCGTGTTATGTTATGCGTTCAATGAAAATATTTTAATAAAATGCTTACTTGAGTATCTCTATGTTTGCTGTAAGTTGACCAGCAACATGGTTCGACCTGATTACTATCGAGTCCCCAAAAATCTAATTCTTCTTCGAATAGTGGTCCACAAACGTCAGTTGGATAGTGCAATTTTCCTGTCATCAATATTTTAGAAAAAATGCAACATTTTAATTTGTTCTCCTTTGAAAAATGTTCAAATGATTTGAGGATTGTGCATCACTATGGTCTTGAGAATGATTGCATCACTACGGTCTTTGAATTTCTTCGCTTGCTTTGTTTCGTTCAAAATGCGAGTAAGAGAATTTCTAGCCTATTGTGAATGAAAACGTTTGCTTGAAACTTGGAACTTGTAATGTACAGTGAATCAAAAAATAAGATTAAAAGCATCAGATCAACATCGCTACATTACTATATCTGCAGCTTCTTTTCATAAATTAGGCAATGAAATGGGTGATTTTCGGTAGTTGTAAATTGAACTTACCTGTTCGATAGTAGTTGAGTATTTGTGCGAAAACGATGGGATGTCGATCGAAAAAATATTCATTTAACATCGGATCGTAGTTGGCTAATGCTTCAGTAAGGCGTGATAAACGTGTTGCTGGAATTTTCTTCAATGTCGCTTTGTACGTTTCGTACCTGTTGAATGAAGAAAATTAGCGTTCACAGTGTTTATTGGGAAATTGGAAAATTTCTTCAAATAAAAATAACTCAATAAAGATAATATATTTTATTGCTTATTGTCACATTGAGGAAACATAAATTCACTTTGCTCACACATTTATTTCTTGTTCAATTTTCGTCATTTTTGTACGATTGCTGTTTCTGTATCAAAAGAAACTTATGGCAAATAATAAAGCGTATAAAATTGTCAGTTCACCACAAAAATGTTGAGCGAAACACGAAAAAAAACTACGAAAAAAATGATAATAAAAATGAAAATAGAACCTTACGAACGAACGTTAGATTGAGTTTGGCGGGCGTTTTATGGAAGCAAGCAAAATAAAAGAAAAACACCAGGGAGCTAAGGAAAGTCACATAGCCAACCATGCTAACGAAATCATATTTTGCACCTCAAGCATGTCAAATGTTAAACAACCAGCGCCATCTGAAACACAACAACAATAACACACAGTTTTTAGACAAACCTTTTTCGCAATGAGTGCATTAAATGATATGAAGTTATAAGTTATGTGGTGCCAGTCGTTTCGGATCAATTTGCTCATTTATGTGTTATTGTTGTTTTAGCGCTCGAGGTATATCATCTTCATATCGATTTGTTGTTGCTCCCTTTTATTATTTTCCCTAATAATATTTGGCTGAAGCGCTCGCGGTGCATACCTTGGTACTACTTGCACAGAAACACACGCCATATTTCTGTATATTACCGAGAACGAGATGTGAAAATTGAGGTAAAATTCAATTACCTCAGCCCCGACACGAATCATAGAGAGATGTAAAAGTTGGCTGAGAAGGAGTATGAAGATTATTCTCTACATTACGATTTTCAGCGAAAGATCGGCATTGTGCTCTTTATTCATGTGTTGGTTTGGGGTTTATCAATCAGACAAAGAGCGTACATCATTCGCTGTGTGTAATAAGCGAATGTCAATCGTTGTCGATATGAGTAATGCTATATTCATATTCAAGACATTCACGATTCTAAGTGATGTACCGCTTTTTTCATACATGATCAACATACTGAATGAGCTTTTCTTCTTATTCGCTTGTTCAAGCAAATGTATTTGAATCAACTCTTGGCATATTATTTTGTTATTTGTTTTTTTTTTCAAGTATTGTAAATGAAAAGAAAACTCCGATTACGTCATAGCAGAAGAGGTTTGTAGTTCCATATTCCATTCGGTTCAATTCTGTAGCCGAAATGAGTTCCAATTAGCAGTTAGTTTGATGCTCTGACTTCTATAATACCGACAGAAATTCAATGCAGCAGCATTTTCAAATGCCTTTTTTCTATGTAATGCAAAAAAAGTTCAATGCAAATAGTTTCAAAAATCCACCTTAGTCGAACAACAAGCCAGAAAATTTATCTCTCGTTCATATTTCCCATGGAATTTTCTTATTCTGCAGCGTGCTTTGCACATCCGGAATCTCACCATTTTGCTCGTTTGCACTTATTAACATTTCATGGTGAAAAAGGGCACTTCGGTGCATGTGCACCTGGCGTGCTTATTATGTGGTGGAGTTTTCTGCAACTCTTTTTTCTTCCCTCCCTCTCTCTCTCTCTCTCTCTCTCTCTCTCTCTCTCTCTCTTCTTTTTTTTCGAGGTTTATTGGTATTTGCGTGTTCCTCGTTCTGGTACGCCTTCATTAAATCCCAAATCAAATTGTTCACCTTTGCTGCTGTTATTCATTCCTTCATTTCATCGTCAATTAAAAATAATAACGTAGATCTGTGTTATGCAAATTAACATTTGCAAAATTACAAAATTGCTCGTAGCAAACAAACCTGACAGTTTGCCTCTCTTTCCCTTTCTTTCTTCGTTTCTATTTCGTTTGGTTTTTAGGTAATGAGCCTACACAATGAATGAATGACATACATTACGAGAGGCAACGGCCCGACTGACTGATGTAATTTATTTGATTGAAATGAGAAGTTGTGGTAAATGAAATATATAAACATTTTTCAAGCCATATGGAAATGGTGGATAAAAGCGAATTTCCATTTTGCAAAGGTAATTTCGATGTGTTTACGAAAAATTGCGATGTCAGCTTGGGTCAAACTGTCGCAAATAAAAGACAACAGAGAATTAGAATGTAAATGTCCTTTGCTTTTGATACACTCACAATTTTTGCGATGACTAATATATATTTTGACAGTAGTTTGAATTTTGGTAATGAGTAATGACAGCGAAATTAATTCTAATATTTCAAAATGTTTACAAAAATTTCTCATTTCATTATGTTTCCGCCGTCATCGCAATCAACGTTCAGCTAAAATTTAATCAATTAAATGAGTGAGCGCGTGTATCGTTTCTGCCTGCGTTAATGTTTGTAAAAAAGGAAGCGATACTTGTGCTTGTGTTGGTCAGCTTCTACGAAACAATCCCTCGCTTGTGGGAATTCATGTTTATAGTTGCTTACTTCACTTTCTCGCTTATATTTTGTTTTTCTCGGAAATAATATTTTGGAAGTTTTATAATGCTTTAACACTTTTTCATCAGAATTTTTTTTTAAATTGTAGCCAGTCGCTGATAAAAATTATTGTTTTAAAATCATCATTCTAAATTTGTCAATTAGAGAGAGCGTTAAAGGAAAAGGAATTCACATTGATTTATAGAAAAATCAAGTGACAGCCTCGGAAAGAAAGCATATCCTATAAATTTGCTGAAGAATACGCTAATACAAAAATATTATACAAGAGACACTAACGAAAAATCGTCGAGAGTAAAAGCCAAACAAAAAAACACTCAGCGTGTAAGCCAAACGAACCTAATTGTTTGGTTTTCACTCTTTGAATTTTATTATTATTGTCTTTCGACGATAATACTCAAATGCCCAGAGTGAAAACCAAACAAGTGGGTTTGTTTGGCTTACACGCTGAATGTGTTTTTTGTTTGGCTTTTACTCTCGACGATTTTTCGTTAGTGTCTTTTGTATATTATTTTTGTATTAGCGTTTTCTTCAGCAAATCCATAGGATATGCTTTTCTTCCGAGGCTGTCAAGTAAGGGTAAAGTGAGTATGTTAAAATATTGTCTTATAAGACCTAGACAATTTCGATCTAACTGCAAAAATGAGCCTTATAAACGTATATATGCTTGGGCTCGAATCTGATACACAAAAAGTTGGAGGTCAAAATTTGAAAAATTACGTCTATTCCTTAGAATGCTCAATGAAAATCAATCCAAAAGCTCAAACTTTGGAAAACAACCGAAAAAATTGTATTTTTCCCGTAGATTCAAAAATTGGGATTCCGATGAGTTTCCTTCAAATTCATAGGAAAAATATGAATATTTCTCTAAAAATAGTTCGAAATCTCTACAAAATTGTATTGGATTCCGAACGTTTTGCTCGTGGGGAACTGTCAAATTATCCGTGCTGACGTTTTAAAAATTAAAAGTGTGCTAATTGAAATGGAACTTCTTGTTATCCATCTTAAGTAAACACAAAAATGCCGAAAAAATTCTTCTGACTCGATGTCTTAATGTATTTGTTGGCTTTATGTCTGCGTTTCCGCTTCTATTCACAAGAATTCACTTGAAAAAGGGATAAAAATATAAACCCATTCAATTGGCTAGCGCACATGGCGTGCATTTCAATGAAATAAATTTACAATGTTTGTCAGCCACCATCCGAAGACCCCCCGTTCGAGCAAAGAAAGACTTTCCAGAATCAACATTGGATGAAAAGAATAGCAAATGAGGTGACAGACAGATGTCAGGCGGATTAGGAATTCAAATGGCTTTTGGTTTACAGCAAACACATTGTGACGGAAACGATCCAGCATAAATTGTGTGTGAGTTAAGAAGAATCAGCGCAAAATTTTCCGTTTTTACTTGACATTTTCTTCGACTTGGTTGCCTTCCCTTGTTCCGTCTCGTTTTGTTGACTCTATTCGAATTTTTCCTTTCTCCATTTAAATAGAAAAGGGCAAAAACGCACAGAAACCTTTCTTTTCAATTCTTTTTCCGCTGTATCGGGTGCACACAGGCATATTCATATCGAAGCATTAGCTGGAAATATTGGTCAAAAGAATGAATATTTTTTTAGCTAAAAGCATTTGCTGATGAAGAGACGATGTTAACTCACATATTCTTCGCGTATTCCGACAACGATTCATCACGTTTCGGTGTGCAGTTCATCGAGTCATCGGCTCACGAACAGCTCGAAAATTGCAGCACGAATAAGCAACCAACCAATGATCAATGAGTACACCGACCAAAAGTGCTGAAGATACAATATGCAAAATTCATTTTTGAATTTTTGCTCCATTTTTTCCATAGAGCGTCTTTGCATGTGTATCAGAATCTAAAGGCGCACACGAATGAGGGAATAAAGCATGTTTCTTCAACGAGGAAGAAAAGCTCTCGACAGAAAAAAGTTCACAAAAAGGCAAAAGTGAATGAAACGGGCTATAAAATACAAATAAATCTGAATTTTATCGCTAGTTATATGTGTTTGCTATTTTCATAATGAACCTTTTCGCAATAAATTGTATGGAAAGCGGGTCGACAACGACATGGCCAGATACGGTTCTAGTAGTTCACAGCTATAACACTTATAGCCATCCATTGCCCATTCCAATTCACAACCGTAGCAACAAAGTAACTACTGCGATTCGTATTTCTCATTATATGAAGATTATTTATTTTCTCGTTGTTGCTGTTTATGTTGTCGCTGTGTGTGCGTGTGCCATTTTCGTGTTTGATGCAACGTAATTGCTGTTTGGTGCTGTTTCTCAATGCGACCAACAGTTGCCTGCGTTTCGCTTATTTATTTACTTATTTAGTTTGTGTAAGTAATTTGTTCCAATTCATTTTCCCGCATTTTCAATTTACCATAATTCTATATCCATGGCTCTATAGCCATAGATATTGAGGCCTGCCGGATGAATATAATTTCATTTGTTTGGTTGCTGTTTTTGCTTTTATTTTGAGCTAATAGGCAAGCTTTTGATGTACACACATTTATTTCAAGCGATTTGTTGCCGCATTTTCAGTGAATATTATTTGTGCGTGGCTGGCTGCCGTCCAATGTTGTAATAACCGACAAATTAGTTGAATTATCAGGCTATATCGTTTTTAGTATATCACGCGCTTACGATAAAAATTTATATCCTACGTAAATATCGTACAAAACGAAAAAAACACATACATATCCTTTTCATAGGTTCATAAATGCCGCTGAAAACAAGAGACATTTAAATGAGAAAACCCAATTTATTTTGGGTTTTATATTTTCAATGAATATGTGCTCGTATTCTCTGGAAGCATGCCCGCCTTTCATTCAATGACTGCAATTTTTATTTCGCTAAATTATTGTTGGCACAGCTATTGGTATTTTGATAAGACAATATGAAGACCTGCGCGACCTTTTATGGTAATCATTCGAAATGAATATACATGAGCGAGATGGGTGCGTTTATGTATTATTACAAATTTCACTTTTGATGAGTTTATACAATTTCATCGAATCACCATAAAGTTTTCAGCTGAAAGTTCACATTCGAGACTTTGTGCGTGTTTGTGTGTTTACTGTTTATGCATATATTGTAAATGTTCGTTGGAACGAAAAAGCTTCTATTTTTGATTGGATTATCAGTATGAATTCTCTTCCTCTGTCGCATCAATATATTCATCGTTCGAATTGAAAGTCTGAATTTATAATACACATGAATTCGGGAAATCATCACCAACAACAAGAGCGCCAGATGTGTGCCAGAGTGGCTCCGACAAATTTCATTCAGCTGGCAAACAAAATCAAACAAAGTATGCAAATGGATCGCTAGATTTCTGCGGAAAAATTATATTTATATTGACAGATTCCATAAATGTTTGTGGTTGTGCAAAAAACGTAGAACGCGCGACGCCCAACCAATTTCATATTCATTCAAACATATTTTAATTTAAATAAATATTTTCGTGATATTTTCCACTTTGCTGTTGCGAACGTTTACTTTTCCGTTTTGTGCACTATGTGTTTCTGTTTGAGAACATTTTGTATTTTGTGGGTGAAGATGCAAATCGATTTGTGTTGCAATTTCAACCGGATTTGGAAGTCAGAACTTTGATCTGAAATAAAAAAATTACCATTTGCTTGCAACTCGATGACAATTTTTAATGTTCATTTCCCATTCAAATCATACTTTTGATGAGGGAACACATCGAATCAGCAAATATGTACTCAAGTGTATCCTTTCAAGCTGCAACGATGTGTCTAATGTTATCAAATATTCCAATTGAATACCTCGAAATATGCAAAATTCGTCTAAAATTAAAAGCAATCTCCTCCCCAAATGTGTTTGTTCTCATGAATTTTCACGGGGTTTTCACATTCATTCACAATCACACAAACACATATATTATAAAATGACATGCATACACATTGAGTCTGGAATATCTGACTCAAGGGAAACTCAGCCTACATACCTGACTCCGCCGACGTTCAAAATTATGCGATTCTCTCCATCCATTGTATTTGATAGATGATACGAGCCAGCGTAAATTACCATAAATGTTGGATGTTTCCATACATATTGCTCATAAAATGCTCGGAGTTTGAATTATTAACGTCAACCGAAACAAATGATGTGGCAGGCAACATGATCTGTGTAAGATGTCCTCAAAACTCTCGCCCCATTGATGACGTTGCCAACATTTCGACAAAGAACACTATCACATGGTGCGTTGTTTGTGCGTATCGGTTTGTGTCAATGGTTCGTTTCTGCAAAGATATAATTTGGCATCACCTCCTAATTTGTGATTTTGTCGTATTGGCTACTTCTTTTGCAATGTAAATGATTCGTTTTCCCTTATCATTCGCAAAATTCGATATCAAACTTTATGCTTCACTTTGGAATTTTCGTTTTATGTCCTTGTTTCCTGAGATTCTTTTGTGAATCACGTAGCGTCTTTCTCTGATACTATTAATATTCGTCTTGGTATTTTCTTTTCAACTGACACAAATCAAAAGACAAAGGGAAATGGCAATGAACATCGAAACTTGTTCGCTTATTTATCATCTTTCGTGAAAATGTTTTAATGCATGCTCATTTTTATTGCTTGCCGCGCTCACACAATTTTCCTCTTTCTCTCTCTCTCTCTCTCTCTCTCTCTATCGTCAATCTATTGATAAAGCATTTATTTCACTTTATTCGAAGTTTCTCGGACCTCTCTCTCTTTTTGTCAAAAAAATTCTACTAAAATCGGTGTTTTTTTGTCTTTACGAACAGTGCGCGTGCATCTTGTTCGTGTGTTATGTACACTTCACATTTCATTATCATTCATCCACTTTTTCAGATATTACGCGTAACAATCAAGCCCGCAGTGTGCTTCGAGTTATTGTTTTTCGCATCTATTCTTCTCTCTTTTCTTTCCCTTCCGCGCTTTTTCGTTTTTCGTTCATTGACAATTCTCGTCTGGCAGTGATGTTTCAGATGAACATCGCGTCAAATTCAAAGCGCTATAAATGCGATGGATAAGTTTCTAGGGCAAAATACTTCATTTTGTTGCTTTGTATTCTCTCTCTATCTCTCCCTCTGCGTGCTTTTGTGTGTCTTTTTCCCTCTTCGGTATTGCTCTTGGAGTGCGAAATATGTTGAGCATCACTTTGGCTCGGAGTGTTTTTGTGCAATTTATAGTTGGTAATTTAATTTCATATATAACATCATTCGTCAAACGTCGTTTATTCGTTTAGCAGTTGTTCGTTCGACGGTTATCCTGTTTTTCTCCACTGCCTTTTGCCGAAAGCCGCGCTTGCTGTTGCCGCAATTATTTCAAAGTTCATTTTCAGTGGTGCATAATTTTCATTTCAGCTGCGTTTGAAATGTGAGCATCATGTTTTCATCCTCGTGCTCATTTCATTTCGAAAATGTGCCTATACAGAAAGAAATATAAAAAAAAAAATCTTTTTATATGGACGTATTTATTATTTTATTTTAAAGTGTGATTTTTCTTCTAATCTCGTACACAAATATTCTATCTGGCAGAGCACTCAATTTAAGCGTCCCTAATCAATCCAAGCACATGAAATCTACTGCTCAACTCCGTCGGTTTTTGCCAATGCCTAAAATATATACAATATTGGGGATGAGAAAGTGAGTGAGATTTACAGGGGAAAAAAACAATTTAAAGTTGATAAATGAGCTGGGTTTTCATTTGAAGCAGCGTTTCATTGTGATGAAGCGTTTTTGGGATTCGTCGGAATTTGAAAATACAGAATACACACGGTTCTCACGTACAAATTCAATCGAACATTCATTTTTCTAGCTGCGCGAATCGGTCCGATCTCGTTTCGTTTGGTATTGTAGTCAAATACAGAAAGCAAAACGGAACAATTGCCGTTTTCATTTAAACAACGGAAATTCGTTCAGTGTGAACGAAATAAATGGAAATGTTGAAATAGCAAAGGGCTGACAGACATTGCTTTAAATCAAAGTTCGTCCCCCCTCCACCATTGAACTGATTCTTGTGATGGCTGATTCAGTCACAATCACTAGATGTAACAAAGTCGAAAAAGTAGCAGCGAGTCCATTAAAGATACACGTGTTGCTATTGGCGTTCAACGTTCATTCCAATGCAATCATCGATGGTGATTTAATTTTGATAAATTGTCAATCGATTTTCGATTAAAGCAAATCATTTATTTATCTGCCAGCCGCCCAATCTTAATCGCAACATCAAATTCAATTCTTCACAGTGTGGAAAGTGTGCGGTTGCATTCAACAGCAATTCCAATGACATTCTGGCTTTTACATGTGGCACATTTCACGCTACAAGGCTATTAGGTGCCATGAAATTAGGTAAATTAAGCTCTAATCTTCATGAGTTTAGCAAATTCAGCAATTACTCAGTTTGCTACCGCAAACTGGCGTCATTCCTGTCGGCAACGGCATACTTTAAGAGTTGACATGTTTATGTGCGAAGCATCAAGTAATTAAATTGCTCGTGAAAAAGAAGTAATGAGTTATAAAAGAGCGATGTGTATCATACATGAATCGATAAGAATTAAAAAAACATCCAATATTTTGGATTCAATAAAGCAACATGAATCAAAGTGTAACATAAATATTTTCGCATTTTCCGGAAAAAATATAAAAGATACGAAATTACAATGTTTTACAAAGTTGTACGCACTGATGTTTTCTTTAATTTTGTATGATATTATGATTTCGTGTCTCTTATATATTTTCAGGAAAATGCGAGAATATTTATGTTACATTTTTATTTTTGCAATGATTAATGTTTCATTACTAAAACCAAAATATTGATGGTCTTTTCAATTCTAAGAGGGGGAAGACACTGTTCACTAGATACGGAGAGGACTTTTGAAGATGTGGACTTTTCAGTTTGAAGTTAGATTGACGACCCATGACTTTTACCCGACAAAAGAGAAGACTGGGTTGTGTATACATTAGAAGTTCAGTAAGTTCACAATGTATTGCAAGAAAATGTGAGAATTTTCGGGAATATTCGTTAAATATATGTTTGTGTTTTTGCGCTCTCATCAGAATTGTTTTACTCGAAAAAGCGCATGAAATAAAAATAAAGTTTGACCAAATCGAGTCGTCTGCTCTGAAGCTAGCAAACGAAGAAAAAGTTAGACCGAGCATTGTTTATTTATTTGTTTGTTCAAAATTGACAAAGGCAGATAAAATAACTTGTTTTTCCCCGAAGAGTTTCCTCCGACTTTTTCTTATTCTTTACTTTGGTTTTCTCAATTTTGCTTTGCCGTCTTTTTTCTTCTGGAGAAATGTTTGTGTACGAATTTCGACGAAAAAAATTGCACTTTTGTTTTAAGATATTTATATATTGTTGAAAATATATTTATTGAGCAATTTCAAGCCATTCACTGATCAATATTCCATGAAAGAGAGAGTGTTCGTTAAGTCAGTCTTAGCATTCTGGTTAGTTGTATATTGCAACTGGTTTACGGGGTTTCGTGGCATTTATTTGTTTGTTTATTTGTTTTACTTCTAAAGCTTTTTCCCGAATATCCGTTGAGCTTTGCCAAATTGGATAATAATGCCGAAACTAAGAACGAAACCAATATTCGATAGACAAAATAAACAAAGTATCAATGAAAGCGCCGCATCAACAACATCCGTTGAACAACAATGTAGCGTAAAAAGCAAACGTAGAAGCAAGAGTTGTATCACACACCATGATGATAACACAATCGAAACATCAAACAGACGGGGAGGTATCAAATTCTAAATCTATGGTATTAGCGTTTAGTAAAGTCACGGGCCAAATTAAATGATGGGCAACAATTGGGATTCAACACATTGACTGTATGCACTGCACGAACTCTCTCGCCAATTTTACTGATAGACAAACAAATAGTTGAATGAAAAGTTTATTCTTCATTCGCATGCCATGGAATATGTATAAATAGATTTATAAATATATAAATAAGGTCTTTAATGGAAATTTGTGCCAACGCCCTGTCCCTGCTGATGTATTGTGCAGCATGTCGGGTTTTCGGCCCCTGAGGCGATGATAAAATTGCTTTGGAAGCTAGCCGAATTTGGTGAGCCGAAAACATAAACAAAAACCATTTTATCCCATCAACGAAGAAAGCGTCAACAACACACGAAACTTCCAAATACATTTAGATTAAACTGTTCAAGGCATGCATCCCTTTTCTTATCACTGACAAGAAACCATTCGGAACGAGAGGCTACTTTAAGTGTGCCGTCGCGCTGACATTGATCTATAGCGATTGTTTCTTCATTGAGAAAGGATTTACGAGTCGGACCCTCCGAAGATTGCTTGCGGTGCGATGAATGAAAAAGTTTCACTAACTCCAATTGCGTATTGTTTCGTGCTGTGTTTACACGAATATGGACAATGCTGGTTCAAAATGGCACAAAAATGAGTTGAATAATAAGTACTTTACCCATCATTCATCAGCAGACACTCCAGATACTTTTGATAGATCACAATTGTGGAAGAGAGACACAGCTGAATCAATAATGATAAATATTTTTTGTTGAAGTTCAGGTGCCAAATCGATTTTCACACAACTCTTCAGCTAGAAAAATGGCAACGATGAATATTTTGGCAGAACACACATCAGGGCGTTCGTGATGATATTTATTTTCATAGAAAAATATAAATATTTTATGAATGTTTTTCTCTTTTTTTTGCACGATTCTTCTGTCGGTCTATTGAGAAGTATTAACAGTCAGCAAATACATGTTCAAAGCCATCATAAAAGCTAGTGCCTAGTCATTCGAAAACATCTCAACTGTTTTACTGATATCATGCACAATTCGACCAGGATCAAGGCTCTATTCGAACAAAACATTATTCGAGCTCGCTTAAAATTGTGCGAGAAATGCCATTGAAAAGGGTGATATTGATCTATAAACGCTATTTTGTCACATTGGATCTTCCCAAGCCTTTCGGATACTATCTCGTCACATAGAATAGATGTGTGCATGTATCGTTCCGACAACATTTGATACGTAAATGCTTTCCAATATTTCAGCCTCGAGAAAATGTCGATATGCTACGGAATTTTTATCTATAACAATTTATTAATGCAATTCCTCCCATTTTTTGTTCCAGTTTCAAAAGTTGCACGATCCAGCACAAATGAACGATGCTTCTAAATTCGCATGACATCGTCAGAAGTCCAAAAACCGCAGTTCCGATTCTATTTCATGGCAAATTATTCTATGTCAACGATCCATAGCGTCAATGTACTTTCCATGCATGTGTTTAAACTGTGTGTTCATGAGCTATAAATATGGACGTAAGCCGAGGCTACAAAGAAAACAGGAAACAATTACTCGTCTTTTGACTCGTGTCTGGTGCGATGTTGTTTACAACGTATATGTGAATATTTATTTTTCGTTAAACATCTTTTGCTTTGTCTTCTTTATTTTGTCCCTGTTGGCTGGCACTTCGATGCTGTTGAGCTGAATGGAGAGCTCTTAACCAGCGGTAGTGTTTTCTTTATGTTTTCATCATCTTGAGCTTTGAAAATGTAGATTCACTACTCTTCAAGTACTCTCAACAAAATCATTCAGCGCGCATCTGCATCGTTATTTCCCGTTACGTTTATGGCCGCATTTCAACCCTCTTTTCCATTCATTCCCGGTTGCCCGAATGGGTTTCGTTCGTTTTGACAGCAACATGAAAGCCCGTTATATTGAGATAGAAATACTAGTGATGATGTAAAAATGGCGAAACATCAGAACGAATTACTGTAAGCGTACTATTCGACCGAGCAATTGCGAGTGAAATGTATTCGGAAATGAATGCTTTAAAAGCATTGTGTGTGTGTGTGTGTGTGTGGTTTTATGTTGAACTCAACACAACAACGGTAACGAACAAAATAAGCTTAGTGTACAATAGCATCAGCCATGGGAGATTGTAATGTCAACGGATAATAAGTTTGACAATCAAGCAAGCGAGAAAGCGCGCGGCATTTAAACAACATCAACAGCAGGACTGATGTTCAAGTGAAAGAGAACGTTACGTGAAATTATGATAGTAACTACAAGTTAAACGGGTATGTGTGCAATGAAAAAGTCAAGTGACGAAGAATTTTTTTTCAAGCAATACTCGACGTTTGTTGTTCCATCATCATCGAGTAGCTATTGTTGTTGCGTCAATCGAGTGACAATAGACAAGAGCAAAAGACACATTAAACCGTACTTTTAATCCTTCACGTTTCCACTTTCGATTCCCTTTTCTTCCTTTCTTCATTACTTGCTCTGCTTGTTTCATGCTCATTTTCTTAGAAACTCAAGGCATGCACATTAAATCGGGCAAGAACAACGAATCCTCTCGAAGGCACCATATTGCATGGAATTTGCGGAAATAACTCATGCATTTTTGGTTTGACATTGTACAAATGTTGTGGCTATCATTTGATCATGTGCTTCATTAACAACGATAAAGCTGACATTCATCGCCGTGGTTATTGCCATGTCGATTATCATAACTATTTTCTCAAAATGATGATTACGTATATTATCGCAAATTCACAAGAAAACATCGTCCAAAGAGGGAATTGATTTGAAAACTTGCGCACACCGAGTTTTTTCATTATCAAACTACAGTTAGGTAATAAATTTTACGAGCACATTTGATTCGCATTCCAGATAACATTCAATTAAACATTTGCATGTGAAAGATGGTCGATTCTAAACTGATAAAACCATGTCGACATGTATTCAATTTGGATCATTCAATGTGTATGTGTTTGCATGAAATTCGAGATGTGAGACATTGATATTTGGAAGGTTTCATTGTGCTCGTGTTAAATTAACATATAAGATATTTTGGGAAGTTTGGCATTTCAGCTTCTTCAATTTTGCATGTTTGTTTCCCAAAATTACGATTTTATTGGAACTATCACCGCAAACGTGTTCGGTTCGCAGGCTTGCCATATTTCTATTCAATTCTATTACATCTTTTTTGCGCATGTACGATGGAAAACTAACTGAATCACTGACGATTTGCTCGAATTAATTCGCTACACATTTTGATATGAGGCGAACGTTCAATAATCTCGAGTGATTTTGCATTAGAACATTCTAAGTACTGAACATCTTCCTAATCACATTATGACACTGACTTGCCTTTCATTATTACGCCTTTCCATATTTTATATGCATGTTACTACTACTCACTCTACGAATCCAGATAGTAATAAAATAAAGTCTCGTAAAAGCTCTTTAACGCCGACCCGGAAAAGTGTTTTCCATTTTGTGTACTATCAATTATGATTTCTTTCTCGTTAGAGGCTGTGAGATACCTTGTCACAATTCAACATTCCGACACCGACTATAGGTTTTAATCAGAAAGCGAAGCGGCAAAATAAAATTTTACTCGCTGCCAGGGTGTCCTGCTTACTTTGAATATGCTTGAAACTTGAAACGAGCACATGAGCATAATGTTCCCGAACGATAGAGACGCTCTTCTCGTCCCACACTTTCACCCATGTTGTACGCTTTTCAGAGCAGAGATTCCCCGTGAATACAAGATACTCGGGGTTTAATGGCAATTAGGTGTAATTTAGTTTGCGATATCAAAGTTTAATATCTTTTGCACAAAGTAAATGAGTCAAAATAGCGCAATCAACCTAAAATCATGTATATAATAATCGGCTAGATTTTTGACATTGATGTGGTTTTGTGTATTTGGGATTCGGCTCACTTAATGATATAAAATGAAATCTATGAATTTCCTTCTGCATTTCGTGTTTGTAGAAAATGTCTGTGAACTGAAGATAATTTGTTATCATTTCATTCAACCGCATTTTGCCATGAATTTACCTCTAATTTGCTGAATTCTATATTCTATGCAATACAGGCTGTTTGCTGCAGAGTTGATAATTTTTCTACCAAATTTAGCATTTTCTCGTTACTAATTTACATATTTACGTCCGCATTCACAGCACCAATCAACGGATGTTGCATCCAAGATGAATTGTAAATGTACAACTACATACGTTCAAGGTAAATGCCAAATGTTAAAAGCTTTTATTGTGAATACGAAGCTTTAGTGAGTTGACTCGAGGTGTTTCATATGTCCTTAACACAACGATAATTGGCCGTTATGGAGTTTTCGAAAAGTTTACTCACGTAAATACTATGATGGTTTGGATGGTTTCTAGTGTGGCAATTCCGTTATTCCCTCAACACGCAGACTACAATAGTACAATAGTTTTCCATAATGCTTCGCATTAAATATGCGTGCACATAATGGAATCATAAACTTTCATATCCAATTAAATCATAAAGTTTTTTACTTCGTATTTGTTGCTGTACATTGTTGCAAACCTGATGAAGAAACCAGTTTGCTTCGGCAAATTCCAAACTTCCAATAAAATTAATTTCAATGAAACTTTCCGGGGCAGTGTTTTTTTTTTCGCAATGTATAAACATGTGTACAGAAAAACCACTCTCTCTCTCTAACGGACTAAACGAAATTCCGGAAACTTGGGATTTCCCTTCGAAAGCGTTTCAACTATTTCCTTTATCTAAGGGAATGAAAGAATTTTCAAACGGAAAGTAGTTTTATACTCTGATAAGCAAAACGTCTGATAAATGACGAATTTCCCCTGATATTGTTTCCGTTATTTGGAGTTTTTTTTGTGTATTCAAATGTTTGAATGAAAAGCAAAGACGGTTCGAAATGTTTCTAAGCTGTGGAAATGTCTATTTGAACGTCGGTATGTGAATTGTTCATTCAATTTGTTCTGAACTTCAAACCTTTTGACCATAATTAATTATGTGTTTGCTTGTCCGGGTTTTTGTTTCATTTATTTCGATAAAAGCAATTTTCCAATCGAAATTTAGCTTCGTTCACCGTAATATTAATTGTCATAATAATAATAACAAGCGTCTTTATTACTATGTGCTCTGCTAGCCATTTAATTGGCGTCAATATTAGTTGAATGTGTGTGTATATAAAAAATACTCGAATGTTATATACACAGTGATGAATATCTGCTCCAATGACAGCTCCTTTATACCCCTGCTCTTTAAATATTCAAACCATTCCAGTTGTGATGTGAACTTACACCGCACGCGGCACAAATTGGCTTCATAAGGATAAGTGATGTTTTGGGTATATATTAGTATTGCTAATAGCAATAGCAGAATATATTGGGTGAACAAATGAATTTTAAAGGATTTTTTTCTAATTTAGAGAGTTTATTTTGAAAAGCTGGTACAATATATTTTATTCAAAGTGTTGTCCATCTGAAGCCACAACATTTTCCCATCTTTTTGGCAATTTATGGATTCCTTGCCAAAACCAGTCCTCATCTTTTGAGCGAAAGAAAGAATCGAGCCAATTTTTGATACCGTCGATTGAAGTGAACCGTATTCCGGCAACGGCATTTTGCATGGATCGAAATAGATAGTAGTCAGAAAGTGCCAGGTCTGGGCTATACGGCGGGTGGGGTAGCGGCTCCCATCCAACATTTTTCACATAATTTTTGACCTCTTGAGTTCGATGTGGCCGAGCATTGTCATCATGGAAAATCAATGACTCATGTCTGGTCGCCCATTCTGGCCGTTTTTGCTTGATCGCTGCATTCAATTTGATGAGTTGTTGTCGGTAGCGTTCCCCAGTAATAGTTTCACCCGGCTTTAGCAGCTCATAAAACAGCACACCCTTCTGATCCCACCAAATACAGAGCATCACCTTGGCCGCATGAATATTCGGCTTCGGCGTCGATGGGCCGGGTTGGCCGCGCTTCACGTACGCTTTTTTACGTTTCGGATTGTCGTAATAAATCCATTTTTCATCTTGCGTTACAATCCGATGCAAAAAAGCCTTCTTTTTGTGGCGAGCGAGCAGCATTTCAGACATGCAAAAACGCCGTTCGACGTCTCTCGGCTTCAAATCGTACGGCACCCAATTTTCTACCTTTTGGATGAATCCCAAGGCTTTTAAGCGATTGGAAATAGCTTGTTGAGTAACTCCCAATGATTCTGCAAGTTCTTCTTGCGTTTGACATGAAACTTGCTCGAGTAATTCCTCCAATTCAACATCTTCAAACTTTTGTGGGCCTCCCGGACGCTCTTTGTCGTTCGTATCAAAATCACCACTTTTAAATCGTCTAAACCAGTACTCACAAGTGGAAATCGATGGAGCATGATCCCCGTAAGCTTCCTGCAGCACACGACGACTTTCAGCTGCAGATTTCTTCAAATGAAAGCAAAGAAGTAATCCTTCCCGCAAATTGTGTTTTGATGGAACAAAAGTAGACATATTCGGGGCACACAAAAACTATGTTGTTTACACTTCGGTGAAATGACAGATACTGAAAAGTGATGAGTAATGATGATGCTTTGACATGAAGATACACTGTCAAAAATCTAGCAGAGCAAACTATTACCATGTGTCAATTACAGGGCGATCAATTAACATAAGTTAATGAATGTATCGTTTTGCACATAATTTAAATGTCATTTATGATTCGCTTGCTGGTCCTCAATTTTGAGGTTAGAATACTCAACACATAAATGACATTTAAATTATGTGCAAAACGATACATTCATTAACTTATGTTAATTGATCGCCCAGTAATTGACACATGGTAATAGTTTGCTCTGCTAGATTTTTGACAGTGTAGTTACAAGATTGCCCGATGCGATATAGTACTAGTAACGCCATCTCTTGTAAATCCTTTAAAATTCATTTGTTCACCCAATACTCTGTGTAAGTTCACACTTTGGGTGGCAACGGGTATCCCATCGAGTCGGGCTCCGGCCGGGCTCAGTCAGGGATTGGGATTTTTCGGGTTTAAAATCGTCTAAATTGAATTTTTTGCTAAAATCCGGAGCTTGGAAAAAAATCGATAAAATGTCAATTTTAAACGAATTCAACGGGACGATTTTTGGATCCGAATACCGAAGCCCGTGCCCGAATGCGCCCGTGCGGGCTCCGATTGGTGGTCTTCGGGCGGTCTTCGGGCGGTCTTCGGGCGGTCTTCGGGCGGTCTTCGGCGGGTTCGGTCAGGTCCCACTGCGACCTCTGGTTCACACCACTTTTGGAATGAATCCGACATTTGACGAAATGTCAACAAGAAATTTGAACAATATTCGCATCATATCTGGTATAGAATTACACTATAATTGGAATATTCCAATAAATTGATCACTTGTGGTGTGAATAGCCATTTGAACAGATATTTATCTCTGTGTTATATAACGATTTCCATTATGAGGCGATGGGTAAATATGAGTAGCTCGCCTTTTCATTTCCATTGTGAATCAATGTCCCATTTCCCTATGTCTTTTACATTACCATTTGTTGAAGTGTTGCATTTTAAAAATGTTCATGAAAGGAATCGTTACAATCACAAAAATGAGCTCGCCCATGTTAAAGCAGTTGTCAGCTGATGAAATTTCCGACTCTATAAAAACTCATGGATTTTCAGAGCAACTAAGCTCAATGTAAATAAATTCGGAACATTTGAGTGAAATGGAAGATTTAAATAATGTGTTTTCTATGCATATGACCGAAATTCGGGTCGTGTTTCGAAATCCGCACGAATAAATGTGCAACGAAATGAATTATAATTCATATATATTGAGAGATTCATACATTATATAAATACATTGCATGAAAACCATTTGCCTAATGATGTGTGAGAGATATAAACAAGTATAGAAAATACGCAGTCAAATAAACATTATTTACAGTAGTCGATGGTAAAGTTGAATGACGGAAATAAACTGGAAGCTTACAACATTGAGCTATCTGTTATCTATGCCAATTAGAGATAGAGATTCAGCAAGCGTCGGGTGAACATTGTAAACGAGACACGAGTTTGTTTGTGCGAGTATATGTATTTGGGGGTGTTTCATGCATTTGTGCGTCGCTTTTGGCCTCCGGTAAAGTAGATTATTCTTTCCGTTAAATCATCGTCGTCGTCTGATTTATAACATCTCATATATTGATGATAAATGAATTTCGGAAAGGACAAATCCAATGTCGAGTCATTGAATCGCACTATTTCGATGCCATCGCACGCGCGCGCATTTTCTATGGCATTTACGATTGGGAAACGTTTAACTTTTGTTTAAGCTCTCCAACTGAATGGAAAAGGTTTCACTCAATTTGAAATTGATTCAGTTAAATTGAATCAATGAAAAAGCTCATTAAAAACTATTCACGAGCTAACTTTTATTCGGTTGAGAATAAAAAGATGAATGAGATCTGTTGAACAACTTTGTTTGGCTTCCAATAGTCGAGTTTTAGTGAAAATGCAGCGAAAAAAAAGGAGAAAACTTTTTATCGAACTGAACTCAATTCAAATAGTAGTTTCGAATCAGTTGACGACAGAAAAAGATGTTAAATTTGTTTATGTATTTCCATTTTAGATCCGCTGGGACTAACTTTTTGCTTAATGTTTACGCTCTTAATTTCCTGACCCACAAAACGGCACCGCCAAAGCATAAGGAAACAATACAGAACGATCCAGATGCTATCTGCAAATTAAATTTCGTTGCTGACTCTTCAAAATGGAGCAGTGCAAATTGAAATGCCTGGCCACGACTTATCATGGTTGGGACTTTGATGTAGCATCGCCACCGGGACAAATTATGCAGTGCAAGATTGGCGTTGCTAGTTTTAAGTATTTCTGAGTGTGTGACAGCACGACATTTTAATCAATTTGTAGCTTCGAGGTGTGCCATGTGCTTGATGCTGACAAGCCGATTTTCACACGTGTGCCTGTCCGTTTGCCTGTGAAATGTCTTTTCGACGAACATTTCTGACTCGAAATGGCTCAAACCCATAATAACTCACGAAGAAGCTTGACACACGCATTTATGTGTGCAAAGCTTCATTAGCATTTAATGGGATTGTCTTTTTTGCTGTCCCGTTTGCCTGGAAGCAATGACGGATTCATATCAGTTATTTTGAATAAACTATGGATATTAGGCTGTGCATGAGTCAATATTGTAAATGTTTTCGTTATATACGCTTGAATATTAAATGCTATTATTTATGTTAAACGATTAATTGGTCAAACATTGAGGGCACAAAACGTTCTAAATTGGAAAACTATGGATGGAGGCTATGGATTTTATTGGTACAGCTTATTGAGTCAATTTAATCGAATTTACAATCGATATATTTACAAAATCGATTAAATTTCGCAATATAACATTGATATCGAATATTCTGCAAACTATAAAAAGAAAATTAATCGTATTTTTTTGCAGCTTGTTTTATTCATTCAGTGCAAATTTTACAGTGCATGCACCTGATCTGATGACGTATTTCGAACCAGTCAACGACATCAAGTTAATTTATTGAGTCGATTTGTTTCCATGCAATCACTACCTATGAGCTTCTGAGCATTCATCTAGTCATATGCAAGCTTTATAGTGCGCATTGTGTATGGTAGATAGTTTAGCGTTCAATGTTAATTCAACCGAACGTAATTTATTAAATAACAAATGGAGAAGAAGACACACTACACTACGGAGAGACTCAGTGAAATGAAAAAAATATGGTAGAATGAATAAATTTTGCAATGCATGCACAAGCACATCGAAGCAATCGACACTACTCAGAATGGGTGTTTGACTTGGCACAAAGCTGATAAAAGCACAGTGTTATTAGTGAGCAAAAGTGGTTGTTCAGCGTGAAACCTAAACGAAAACATACTTGTTCACCATTGATTTTTTTTTCCATCATGCTCTTTTCTTGTTTTGGATATAAACAACTGGTACTAGCGTCGTGTGTTCCATTGATTACACATATTAAAAACATGGAAGAGCAGCGCATTGGAAATAAGCAAAATGGGCAAACGCCAGCCAGACGAAGTATATGATTACTCCAAGTGCAGCGTACAAATTTTGCGGAATGTAATAAATTATTCACGCAAAAGAAAATAAAGTTTGAGATATAGGAATTGTGACGCATAGCAAAACGGGAACGAGAACGGGAGAGTCAAAGTATTACGTTCGGCTTATAATTTATACATATCGCCGTATACTTTTAAAATGACGATAGAGGGGCAAAATATATAAATATATTGACGACTGAAATGAGAATGTGAGCTACAGAAGCGTTACCACACTCTTCGGTCACGGTGGCATTAAATGAAAAATTCAGCACCTCATTTTGGCATCGCATTGAAAGTTCACGCCATGGAAAACTTTGTGAGAATGAAAAATCATGGGAAATACTGCAAAACGGCGTCGGCAGCGGTCGCTTTTTTTCGTCTGAACACCGATTTCTCATGAATTTAATTTCGCCATGAACTTTAATCTCATGCCAATAGGCGGGTGGTCTCTTGATACTTGCCAATCAAGTGCGTGCCAAGCATATCCATACCACATTTAGTAGCTTTCATACATTTCACGCGCTTCGCTATCGATGATCTAAATGACAAAACACACAGAATGGCGTTGTTGTATCAATCATCAATACAACGTCGCGCACCAAACTAAATGTGTATGCACATGCGGAGATAATGAGTAAACAGCATATAACATATACTTCCCGACACATTACGTGCTTTGTATTTATTTATCATCGGAGCGGCGGTAAATAGAGGGAAGCATATGCAAACGGTGGAGATTTCCGGATTGTGTGCCAATGCGAACGCTCTTTGCTAATCTGCGATTTCTATTCTATCCCAAAGGAAAATATGATTTAAAACACGTTGTTTTTTTTAATAAAGCAAGCAAAACAAAGGCATGACGAATAAATTTAAGCCACAAAACTTTGTATTCAGCTATGATAAAAGTCAAACAAATCACGTCTATACATGGACGCAGAGCTCGACCATTTTATTTTTTAATATTTAATCATTCACAGCGGAAACAATTGTGTTTTCAGTTTGTTGCCGCGAATCGCCTTCGTTTCTCATGAATATTTTATTATATTTCAATTTGAAGGAAATGTGGCGTTTCTTTTATATTTTAACGACACGGATGCTGAGCAATTATCATCCCATTGAAGATTCTTCAATGTAGAATTATATGCAAAAAGATTCTCGCAAAAAGTGAGTCTTTTTTTTATTTTCACTCACACGTGCAATTTAACTTGATAAGCACGAGACGCCAATACAGTTTTGGACGGTCGACAGATGTGTCGTGTATTGTCACTTTACAGTGAATAAATGAGAAGCAGTGATAAACGAAGTCTCAAACATTTTATTCTTTATACGCAAAACATTTTCGAAATGTTTCTGTTTAAATATTTGATTTTGTCTCAAACTTCAATGTCAAAAAGCTGCGTAAAATGTTGGCTGGCCTGAATTCAACGTCCGCTTCAACGTAAACTAGCTCAATTGCTTCGTTACAAATTCAAAGAATTTGAATAATTTTTGCTAAACATTTGCATGTTGGACAGTGATCTGATGTAAGGATTCAGCAAAACTTTTTTATTGCATTTTTAAATTGTTTTGTGAGAGCTTTTTTGGTCTGCTATTCCCTCTTATTCTGTAATTTTCGAACCATTCACATTGTTCAGTGTCAATTGTCGCTATATATATAATTTGGTTTGACGTTCGTTATCGTTTTCCTGGGCGCCAAAAAGCGCGGATTTAATGTGGAATAATTAGAATTGCATGCGAAAAACGCTCGAAGCATTCGCGTTATTATTAATGCGTTTATTTGTATATTTTGTTGGCAACCAAATGCGGGTACACCGTTGATTTTTGTTCATTTACACAACTTTGTATCCCCATGAGCTATTGTTGTTATTGCCATTGCCATTTCTGCCATTCATTCTGACGGTGAATGAGTGTTCGTCGATAACGCCGCTGCAGAAGCAGTTGAAGAAGCCTCGTTTTGTTGTTGCTATTCGAATATAAACATTTTTCCGTACAAGACCAATTTAATTTTAAACAAACACATCAATTCACAATTTTATGCAAATGAGACAAGTAAAAACACAATACTGAGTGAAAAAGAACATAACTGTGCAAAATATGCGCTCAACAAAGCCGAAATAAGGCATGAACCATAATTCCATTGCTTCAGCATTGAAGTTAAGCACAAACAAAGAGAAAGAAATAAAAGTGATGTTTATTTATGTAATTTTCTGTTGTATTTTCAATGTATAGAAGCACTGGCATCCATTTTCCTAAACAGATTTGTGTGCTTTTTCGCTCATTTTCGGAATGCTGCTAAAAAAAAAACTTTTTTGCGTTGCGACGAAATTTATTGAATTTATTCTACTTCCAAACAGAAAATGCAAAACTCACACTTAAACTCGACGAAACACCAAATTGAGTACTTCCCACATTCACCGCCTGTGCGATGTTTTCCAGTACTAGCCTCTGCAGTCACATTCATTTACATTCATTATATGTGGGTGAGTGTGTGTGCGTTATACACACTTGGCTCTCGCCGTTAATCATAATGATTATTTTTATTATTTCGGTTGACTCTGTTTGTTGGGGGTTTTTTTATTTGAAAATCTTTCTCGACAAGCTCATTGAAGCACAACAATTTTTCCTTTTTTTTCCGGGGCCGGGTAACACTCCGCTTGTACTACCCATTTGAATGTGTTAATAGAATTCGAATGTGTCAGCTTTGCTGGTATGTTAACGTGTGATTTTTGGTTAAATTTTGGTTTTGCTTTAGTATGGAATTGGTTGTTCTTTTCTTTCGCCAAAGCAAGCCAACGTGTTAGCAAATGTGTAAAATGCAAATATTATATCAACGAAAATGACAAGGTAGCGACATGGTATAGTATAGTTCAGTGGTTCGCCGTATTTCTAAATGGTTCAACATTGTAAAGTTCACGGCGCCACCAGTACAAACATTTTAATTTGTACTGCAATGTCATCACCTTGGATAATGAGAATTTGTCTGAGAATTTGACGAATACGTTTATTTTAATTCTTCACTTTTCAATGACATAGAATCGGATAAATGTTGACCTATTTCAATCTCAACACTTCAATATCCAAGATTAATATTAAATGAATCTCATAGATTATCGTTTGCATAGAATCCATGCAAACATAGAATGAGAAATGAACATCCAAAGTTTTTTGTTATTTGATTAATAAAGTATTTGGAATAAGACAAAATCTGCAAATAACGGGTCCTTATTTAATAAAAATTGCCAATTTCAACACTTTTTTTGACATTTCATCGTCAGTTGAGCCGTGTCCTCAACTCGTCGCTCCAATGAAAACGAAACAAAACAGAAACACACTTTACCACTCTTTCGTATCTGTGCATGTATACGTTTTTACTCTGCAGCTCAAAACCAAATAGCACATGAACATGAAAAACAGAAACGCCACCACGAATATATATACTTGAAGTCGTAAAATAAATAACTCACAGTATTCACCTTCACATAATACTAGAATACAGTTCATTCATTCGGTATGGATATTAATTTGGGTTATGACTGAGCCACACTCATACCGTTCAAATGAATGGTTGTTCATTCACAACCATGAAATCGAAGAAGTTATTTTGTGTCAAAATTTTTGCTCTTCTGCTTTTTTTGCTGCCATTTCCCTGGACTGTGCGGATCATCGAAAAGAAACATACCAAAAAATATTGGTGTCGACAACGTCAAAACGTCAATATCCAATCATGGAAAGTTCACCATAATTTGCGATCTCTTTCTTGGCAATTCCTTTGTTTCATCATTCCAGCTGACTTATTTTTTTCACATCGATTATTGGGACAGCATGTGCTGGAAATGTGTACGACAGATAACGTGTTCCATTACACATTCATTCACTCTCACGCACACGAACACACGTCATTTACTCTCTCTGTCTCTCTCTATTTCTCTCTCTCTCTCTCTCTGTCTTTCTTTCTTGTTCTTAAGTTCTATATTGATAAAACAATTTCTGAAAAAAAAAAGATAAATTTCTATGTGCCGTTTTTGGGTCGAGCGCTCTTTTCTTCTTCTTGGCATTTCAGTGAAAATGTGTTGGCTTTGTTTTGATTCCAGCTACCGCCAAATGATTCGGCTATAAAGACATCAGGACAAAATGTGCTTGTGAGAATGGCACACATAAACAACTTTTAACGTATTGTCTCCAGTACAAACAACTATTTCTCTTCTTTTCTATCGCTGTCATTTATTTAATATGTCATCATTGGCATACAATCTGTATATTCTGTCATAAACACATTTTCTTTGCGAATGCATATATGACCACACATTGATTTTCAATACATACCGTTTGGCTGAACGAGTTTACGAATATTGAAGGAAGCAGCTTATTCTACGGGATTTATTTGCCGTCTCTCACTCGTCCGCTATTCCAGATCGATTTTTCACTCACAGTATGTATGGATTTGCTTTTTCGCTTTTCGCTTTTCGCTTTTCGCTTTTCACTTCATCACTTTTAACATTTGTATTCTGGTTTAAGTAGAATTCGTTCGTTCTTTTGCTTTTTGTATTTTTTTCGGTCGATGTTCTTTAGTTTTCAATTCACTTGGTACACATCTCATCACATAATGTTCTCGTGTGCTATTTTTATTACGGTTTATTTTCCGTTACCACTTTGGCAAATTGATTGATCAATTTTATGTATCCGAGTCGTGCATAAATATCAGTTTATGTCTAGATGGTCAGAAAGTTTAAAAAAATAGAATAGAATGGAAAAGAGTTGCACTCAGATGATAGAATAAAATCGTCATCTTATAGAAAAAATGCTTAAATTTAGCACACACGTATGAACAACTTTTGACATTGTAGCTTTGCCAACGGCAACGATGAATGACTCGTAAGCGTATTTTTGAATCATCTGCTAATAAAATGCTATCAAGACCATTTGTTGCAAATATTAAACGCACTTGGCTTCATATCCTCCGATCATAAAATCAATCGTTCAATGATTTCGTATTTGCGTTCGTTACCATTCTCCTCCTAAAGATTAATGCCTTTTGAGAATTAAAACTCTCAACGCTTCACGGTTTTTCAGTATGTCGAAGTGATTTGAAGTTAAAGTCAATCTTTGCATTTAAAAACTTTCATGTTCAATGCTCTGTATTTCATTTCATCAGAATTTCATTTCATTCCGTTCCACTTCATTTTGTGCACACTGTAGGAATGGTATCGATTGTTTTCACCATATAAATGAATTGTAAAGTTTTACTTCGAAAATCTGTGATGTAAACGTCGGGATGAAAGTTTGTTTTTGTTATTGTTGCGTATATTTTGACGAATGAAATGGATAAAATTAAAGCATTTCGAAAATGACTGAAATTATTTTGATTGTAGCATTTAAAGTGTTACTAAAGTGACATAAAATTGATTTTATGGCATCACAATTGAACACCACTGAAATTAACTTGAAAAATTTGATTTCAATTCGGAATATTTTTATTTAAACAAAAAACAATACGATATTCTCTGTTTTAATGATAACATTTAAGAGCAGCAAAGTCGTCATTTATTAACTTACTCATCATACTCAAAAAAAGTCTTAAAACGTTTTGGTTAGCACAGATTTCCGTAAATATAGAAAATTAAATCGTAATTTTCCATGAGAAAAACACTAAATTAAGTGTGCCTGCGAAAAACCATAATGGAAAAAGTTACTCTTAGAGATTTTACCAGCGGCATGAAAAGAAAAATGTATTGAAGTCACAAGATAGGCAGTCAGGTAGACAGAAAGCGTGTAGTTTACGTACCACTGTGCTTTAACAGCAGCATGGAAAATTGCATTGAAAAATTTATTGTCCGAGACTTTGAAAATGCTTTCGTCGCGGCGTTCAGCGAGCGATAGGATATCGTGACTCGAATATCGGCTATCGTACCTGAACGCTCTTCCTGTTGTGGTGTAGCATTAAAAATAATGTTCGCGTTCTCGCGCTGACTGAAAGAGGACGAGCCGCCTTTCAATAGATAATGCAAAAAGTATGTTTGTAGGGCTTAAATATATCGATTTCGAATAGCCCTCGAATTTATGGCTTGATGACTTTTTCTCGCGTTTCGAATTGATTCTAATCGACAAACCGAATCGAAATATTGCCTCATAATTTTGTTTTCTTTGTGAGTAAATGAAGGTAGTCCTTGTCCAATTCTCGTAGTATATTAATTTTTTTTTTCGAATATTTGTTTTATACAAACTGATCGATGGTAAAAAAATTATCTGTTTCGATAATTTTTTTCCATATATTAGATTCTATATTCGTTCGAAACTCAATTTGAAGTGGAAATAATGTCAAACGATCTGGAAAATATCAAGAATTCAATTGAATGCTCGGATTGTATGTAGTGAATTCATGTGTGGCTTCAAAAGTTGAACAAGAAAACTGAAGGAAAGACGAAATCTTGCAAAATATTCTGTGCAAAAGTAACAGAGAAAAAGTTGAAGTGATCAATTTATGGTGGAAAAAAAAGTATTCAACTCGTTCCACATTCGCACGTTTGCTTTCGATTCGAACCTAAGTAGGCTTCACCTTTAATACTTCTGAGTCAATCGCATAATCATGCAGATTCATACGCGGTTCACAGTTTTTTTTTTCTTTTTCTTCAACAAAAAAAATGTGTCAACTTTTCAAGAAGTAGAGTCAAAGAAAGGAAACAACCGCGTTAAATCATACAATCTTTTGCTTGGTTGTGCTTTGTTTATTTGAAGCACATTGCACTCGCGAAAAACACTCTTTTTGCACGTTTCACCGATATACAATATTTTTTGCTCTTGTTCGCTTTCCAACTTTTCATCCAATTTGTATTCTTTATGACTGCTCTTGTGTCAGTAAAATAAGCGTTACTATAGCTTCGTTCTTTCGGCCTTTGTTAGAATGTAATTTACAAATTTGTTTTTTTGCCATTCTTGAACTTTTGCCACAATTGCATATGTGATAAATATCACAGTACGCTCAATACAATTCCTTCAACTTTTTCATTTATTTATTTTTTTCGTTCTCATGTGGCCAAGTGGTATAAAAGGACAATGCACAAAGATTGGAAAACAATTTTCTTTACATTTGTATTTCGTGAATATCCCTTGTGCAATATAAAATGATTGGAACAAGATTTAGTTGATTTCGTTGCGTATAACGATGAATGAATGAACTGTTCGGCGTTGTGACGATGACTGATATGTATATATGTGACTGGTGTCAATGATGAACGGATGCAATGAGCGCGAACACGCCACACACACAGCAATGGCGAAGGCTAAATGTTCACTGAAACACTGAAAAAATCACTCACAGTTCGAAACTGGAAAATCGTCTTTTCAATTTTATAACTGCTCCTTCATCGTAGTCGTCGTCGTCGTGCGAGATTTCAAATGTGTAAGTGCGTTGAGTCGCCAACGTTATTCACTCCCCACACATTCTCGGTCGGTTTTCCAGTTCGAACTTTGATATAGATCACATGCGCACCACCATATATTGTTCCAATGAAAGCCTCTACAGTTCAGCATGCTGTGCGGGATAATGGTGAGCGTGTGTGCGTGCATGCGAGCGTGCGAGTGTTGCTTGCGATTTTCCAATGATCGTTTCATAAATTCACCGACATTCCGACTAAAAACACTATTTTTGTTGCACGGAATGCACATGAGAAAAAGCATCGGTGTCGCATGGAAAATGAGTGTGCGTATTTATCATACAGCATGGCATACGGTGCGATAAGAATTTTAGCATAATAGCGGAGTTGATTTGTGTTTTTACGCTTTCTATATCGAAAACTGCCCGTCGACGTTCGTCGACATGTGAAAAAGTGGAAAATGGGCACGCAAGCAAAACCTCATAGCAAAGGTAATGGAGATGGCATTTGTAATGGATGGCCATTGTGAAGAACAAATGATACAATGTGCGTATTCAATACTTTCTCACACATTCTGTGGATTCGCCAAATGTTTCTCTGCTGTAACTGTTATGTAGGGAATCGCAAGCGAGCTGTTGCTGATCATTCAATCGGCTTGATTGTTGGCTTCACTTATCGACAAAAATGTTGATGGAAAAAGGAATTTTTGGAAAAACTCATTTGCCTCACTCTACGACACTCCATCACACTTTGTCGCATTGAATAAAATAAAGAGAAAAGAAAACACATTGAAACCACGTCGAAAAACGGCAACCAAATAGATTCCTCTTCTTTTCGATAATCGCATTGCGACGGATTTTTGGGCTTTGTTATTTCTTGTTACATTCTAATTCTGACACACAAAGAGAATGCGAATCCAAATAAAATGGAATTTACAAATAAATTAGAAAACTTTGACTGCTCAATTTACTTAAACAAATTGATTTGAGTACGATGCTTTCGACTCGGCGGCTGCGGTTGCTTTTTGTGTATTCCTTAACGCGCGGCAACCGCATGTAATACATTACATAAAATGTAAACAAATGATTTTTCAGAACCATTGCTTATTATTATTGGCGTGGGATATATTCAATTCATTTGTGCTGCTCGCAAAAGCTCACATCTGTGGCAATCCAGTTTTGTTTATAATTAAGAAGTGAGCACGCGTTGAGAGAGAAAGAGCGAGAGTCTGATGAGAATAAAAAAGCAGCAAATAATCCCAAACCTTCTATCTCAGTCACGCTGCCATCACCATATCTTACTTTATTTAATAAATGCTCTCGACTTGTGCATTTCTTACGTGATTTATTTCATAACTGTAACGCAAAAACTGTACACAAATGTGCTCTGTATTTACGAACAAACCATGCATATGCCATCAAAATGTTCAACATGCCGAAGGATGATTGTGTGCCAATCGATGTGCGATATCCGAGAAATGAAATGAATGAGAATTTGTACACACTCACACACATCGATCGCATATGCTTCTGTTCCGCTGAGCGAAAAAATAATCAAAGAGTGAACTAACGAGCGAGCGAACGACAATGTGTCGTTGAAAGAGTACGGGCAGTCTGAGATGGAAATATATCGGAACAATTAGATGTTCGTGCTATAAATGAATTTGTTTTGCGATTAAATTGGATGTGAATGAAGAAAATCGACGAAGAAAGAAAATGTATGTACAAATCGAATGGATTTTCCATTCTCGGGTGCACAACCATATTTGTGCTCAACGCGTTACCACCAAAATAAACGTCTTTCGCTCGCACTCTTCCGCGCCCGTGTAAATTTGTATATTAGAAACGTAAGTTCTCAACAAGTTGCACGAATAGTGGTGATTTCACAGCCAGAGTTAGGTGCTAATGCGTTGAGTAAATAACGTCTGGTTCTTGGGTTATTATTCACATTGAAACGTGAACGAAATACACAATGAAGTACAGCGGAGCACATTTATTTCACCAAAAAGTACAATTACAATTACATGCAAAATATGCGGTAAACATCGCTTTCTTTTCCACTGATAAGAATATTCATTTGCAAGTTTTCGGATGTGTTTCGATTGTATCATTTGGCACTTCTTTTGTATCCGCTCAACAATCTGTCGTCGACACTATATTTTCAGAAAATAGTGAGCACGTGTACACCCCATAGATTAGTTAGTTAGATATATGCACGAATTCAGCTCATACTTTTTGTGAGAAAGCAAACACATCGAGAAAAGTATAAGTGGCATGTAAAGTATTCCACATTACTTCGTTTATCTCGGTTTTTGGAAAGATCTGTCAGACTTGATGATTTATACAGAGAAAACTAGCTACAAATTGATGTGCGTATCTTTCTTCGTATGAACGGAAAATGTGTACATTTTTGTTCAAAAAATAGTGAAAGCCAAATGGCATGAGGATTTCAGCTCCATTTCTTGCTACGATATGGCCAATTTCAATTTTCTTGGCAAAGCTTCATTTGCTAGTGGCATCACCGTTCAGTTTTTCTTTATGATGACATCCTGAACATCATTTTGCCCCTATTGAAAAGGCTGGTAATGGCTGCATGAAGTGTATTGAACACATCGATAGTTGATATAAAGAAGACCATGTTGAACCAGACGGAAGCGAAATGAATCAGAGAATATGTGCGAGCGAGTCTCAAAAAGTAATGTGCCGGAGTTTGTGTGGAGAGAAAGCGTAAAATATATAAAACCGCTGCTCACTTAGGTGAAGATTAGCAATTCACTGAATGTTCGCTTAGATATTAGAAAGTTCTTTTCCTGTGAAATCTAGGAAATGTGCCTTAATCGAAACGATGTCTCTTCCCGCGTCGTTCTCCTATCTTCCTTCGTCTACATCATTTGGACAGAACCAATTCCCAGTGTGTGCATATCGGAAGCTCAAAAGTGGTCGCTTGCGTGTCATAAATATATGACGAATGAAGAGAGAAAGAGAGAACAAATAAGCATGTTTTACAAAGCGCCCTATTTCTGTGGATGGTCGATTCTCCAACACAGAAATGAACCAAAACCATGGCACAGCACGGCATAGTATAAATAAAAAACAAACAAAGCATGCGGTCGGAAGGGAGGAAAACGTTTGAATATTCAAAAAAATCCGCAAAGAAAATCTATTACGTTTATATTTAGATTTGTACTGGTGTTGGTATGCGGTTTTGTGCTGAATCCATTCTTCACCCAGAATGGATCTGTTTAACGGCAATACGTGAATATAAAACTTTCTTTGTCTTGAACAGCACCGCACATTGCACGTCACCGCATAGCACAAAACTACCGAACAAAATACACATAGCAGCTGAAAGAAGTACTGACATCTTTTGGGCAACATTATGTTGGCATAAGCATACATAAAATGCTAAACGTTATCTAAAAATATATTTATGTCTGTTTAGTCCTTTTGTGCGGTTACACATTGCAGTGCCCGCATTTTCGCTTGGTATTTGGGTCCGCTCATTGTCTCTTCTTCTTTTTTCCATTCCTTTTTTGCGTATTCTTACTCACATACATGCGATTAAGTCTCGTTTAAGCAAAGTATGTTAAAAAAAATAGAAGACTGCATGCTCAGTCAGCTTGAAGTTTTTTGAACAATAATTTTTTCGCAATGGATTTTTTTTTTCGTGCTAATGCAAATCATTTACTTATAGCGCAAAATTTAATCATTTCCGTAAATTTATGCAGAACATTGAACAAGCGATGTGACTGGCAAAATCTATGGCTTTAATTCAAATCCTGAGCCATTTAATCTAAACAAACATCGAGTTTAATCTTTAAGTCTCTTCTCACATCGTTTTAGTGAGAAAAGAAAATAAACCAAAGAAAATATGGCACACATGAAAGGAGATTTTAGCATTTTCTTGTAGTTAATGTAGAGAGCAATGAAATGTATCCGTTATCTTGACGTCAGTATTATTTCATGGAATTGTCGCACGATTTTTTTTTTCTGCTGACTTTAAGCTTTTTCACATCAATTGAATTTTATTCGCGGTGCAAGGCAGCCGATAAAATCTACTGAATGGCAAAATTATTTTCGTTTTCGTCAGCACTCACGCACACGCACTCGCGTCTGATATGACAATGAAGGAGATCCATTGCATTACGTAATGTGCTTTAAACTAATATATAAACCTTGTCTAACATCTCAACGGATTTTTTGCGAACGAAAATTACATCGAATCTATTCTCGAGTGAATAAAATAATCCGAACTTTAGTATATAAATGCAAACTTCACACTGGTTGAATACATTTTCTTTTTTGTGCTCATCCATTCTTCATGGGGCTATCATTTTAGCTTCATATATTCCGCTCACAGTATGAACGGCCATGAATGTATTTAAAGGAAATAATAAAAATAATGGATGCGTTCGCGGGCGGCGAAAGCTCTATTATAATATTTTTCTTTTTGTACCCGCTAAGAGAGTGTGACCAGAGAGATCATTCAGCATGTGTGAACGGAATATGCGTTGTCGGTGGTCCTGAAACGATGATGATGCTAAATCTCCATCGCCTCCAGCTATGTTTGTATCATTACTTACAACCCACCGTTCGTTTGTGATATTTTCCTTCTTTGTGATAGCAAAAGAAGAGAACAAAGGAAGAAAAACAAAACAAACGATTTATATTTCTAATTCAGAGGCACTTCCGAGAAAAATGAATGATAGAAAAGAACATTATCAAAGTAAGAAAAACCAATGAATGAAACTTTTTCCCAATAGAATACATACGTCTTTGGATTTCGGAAAAACAATCATTTTCTGGAGAAGCTCATGTGAGTCTGTGGTCACTTGTACATAATTTGTGTGTTAACACAATAGCTTTTAAACAATATTGCCGACAAACTAACTGAAACTTTTGCTAACAGTTTCAACTTACCGTATTCCGAAAACAATGTGTTTTTACGAGTAGGTTTTTTATTTCCGATAGCTCTTGAATGTGCTCATCAATCTGCGGATCTTACAAACTTTTGTGCAAGTATTTGATCTAACTTCGATTTAAAATGTAAAACTATACAGATTCAAAAGGACTTGTAATGGGATTTTCGTTGATTCCATCAAAAGTAGTAGAAAGTTATAATTTCCAACATTTTCAAACATTTCAATGGAAATGCATGGAACAGCGAAGCAACTCGTAATGAAAACATAGGAAAGGTTTTTTTTTTTATTGCAGCCGACCGAGCCAATTGGCATAAAACTGCAAACTTTGCTGTTACGCATGCTCATCGTTGTTTCTGGCTCTTTGTTTAAGGGCACCGTTTTGTGGCATTGGGTCTCGTATCATTATCAAGCTTCGGATATACTTAATATTCGGACGGCTAAACGGTATTCCTTTCAGCAAACGGCACGTACGCACGCACACACAACAGCCAGCATACTTGCCGACTCTCAGGCCCGTTCGTTACACAATACATAAACCTTTTTTATGCCACTTCTAAAAATGAATTCATATAGTGAATTGTGAACACAGAGGATGAAATACGTTGGAGCGCTTGTGAAACACCACTATCAACGGCCATTTACACACATCGGCTCTCGCAATGCATGACACTGAATTAACATGCGGGAAAGACATAAATGAAATATGGTAACGTATGCAATACATAATGCGTGCGTGTAACCGAATGTTATTAGTTCGCAAAGGAAGAGCTGACTGAGCGGATGGATCATATGCCAAAGTTTGATATGGACAAAGAAAAAAGGGAAAATAAACGCAGAGGCAAAGATAAAATGACAAACATCGCGGAGATAAAAAAGAAACAAGGCAGATTGAACATGGCCGCATAGAGGTGTTTTAAATGAGCATGAAATATATCACCAATTCTAAATGACCAACGTTTTCAATAGAAAAAAACAACGTACAAACAATAGGCAAAATGTTCTGCTTAAGCAATTGTGAACGTCATTTGCATGCGCGTAGAAAAAATGGATAGCCAATGAAGGAAACTGCTCGTATTTCATCGCAATGAACAGACAAATGTGAATTTCCGGTCATTGAATTTAAACATCCGGATTTTATGTACACATTGTACAGGTAGCGACACAGTAAATGTCATGAAAATTGACATTCAATAGGAAACGATATATTGGAAAAATACCGTTTAGATCAGTGTGTGTGTTCCGCAAACGCCCGATGTCCAGTTAAAATGAAAAAACACACACTATTTTCATGGCTTTTGCATAATAAAATTTCCACAAAAACCATATTCGCAATCACGACATTTTCGAAATGTAGATTGTGCAATAAAAATGTCATTCCCAGTTAAGTTCACCTTTATCGGTTGGCGTCGTACCTTTCGGTTATGGCGGCGTCCCAGTCAGGGGTTCAAATCGTATTTTCTTCTGCAAAAAAATGATATATTCGAACATTAAAGGGATATTTAAATGGGTGGCGTTTTGAAGATCCGAGCAATGTCTCAATGCGAATAAAAACCATTCGATAGCAAATGTTTGTGTATCGCTTTTCAAATGGCAATAAAACTTTTACCCGAATTTCTAAATTTATTACAGATAAAACGATTTAGCGAAGCTTCGCCAATCAAAGTTGATATATTTTACTGCACGGTGTGTGCATAGTGAAACATTGTGATATCTTTGATAGCACGTAAAGCTGTCGACCGAACAATGCAGCCATAAGCCATGTGTAATTATATAAGTACTTGAGTCGTTAATATGTTTACATTCTAGATTGGCGGTCTGCGCACACATCGGCTCCAGGGGCAAACAGAAGTTGGCCCCCATATAGAATTGCAATCACTAAATTGGCTCAATAAATTAACCAATACAATTGAGTTTATATTGTCTATTTGGTTGACCGTAAAAATAGAATGGACGAGTCACGAAAAGTGCTGTTTAATGACTTCAACAAGTCCGCTATTTAAATCGATTTGAATCGAGCTTTGCTATTATTGCGAATCGTGTCGTCGTTGTTTCCTGTCCAATTTCATTATTCGCTTGTATTTCTCATTCAGCATGAAAATGGCAGCCATTGTCAATCGGCTTTATTTAGTATGTTTTATTTTTACGAATTCGATCCCAATCGTTTAATGCTATTGTCAATTTGCGTCCATTCAATAAACATATTTTTTTACCCTGTACGCAATTCGGGTGGGGTTTTTGGCGTCCATTCAATTGAAAACACCATGTTTATTCCTCACTTTTCAATTCAATAAATCACTTGTTTTTCACTCCACATATTGTGCGTATGCTTCACAATTGCTCATACAACGCATAAGCACAATCATTGCCAATACAGCGCCTTTATACATCCATTACATACATGCATATTATAAAACAAGCTTGCTGGAGCTGGAGTTCAATGATTTTTTGCCTTCCAATTTCTTCAGTGCCGATTTTTGCCGAAATGTTCGAATAAATTAAAATTCATTCCGATTTTCCGTTTGAATGATCATCTCATGGTAACACAAAAGGCTCTGCATCACAGAATGTGACTGATGCAACAATGGCGGCGAGAAGAGGCGAAAGAGCAAAAAGACTCCCTTCCAAAATAACGATAATAGATTGGAAATTGAGCTGAACATAAAAGGAAAAGATAAACTAACCTAACGACATTCTGCCTTTATTATGCTACCTAAGCATTTTATATTTTACAGCACCCTCGCTCTCCGCTTTCATCAATTTGTAACACTCATTTTGCCTATTTTTTATTTGTCAAAACTTTTACACTCACCGAGCTCGTGCTTTTATATATTTATATTTACGCGCACTGGCATGTGCTTCAATGTATTGGAGTGCTTTCGAATGTTTTATGTTCGATCCTACCGTACTCCCGATACCTGGTACATTGTGTCGCTGGCTAATCATTCATCCAACAATCAAAATAAGCATTCTGTCTACACAGAATTCATTTCGCAGCACTTCATTCACGAGCCTACGAGATTTTTTCGCATGGTACCGATGGTAAAAGTATCGGCGACAAAAACTGAAAGTTGAAAAATGATGGGATTGAACAGAAAACAAAATGGGGGAAAGAGATATTTTTCCAAAAACAAAACGGAAAGAAGCAAGAAAATGGTTTGCAGGAATGTAAAAAACGCACTAAATAAAAATAGTGGATGAACATGTATTTAGAACGTGTTCTGTAGCATTGTAATTGCATTACAGCGGTTGACAGATAAAAGAAAAGGGGTAAGAATAAAAGAGTGTGCATTTTGACTCGAGTGTTTCAAGGCATTGATAATAATGATAGACTTCTATCCGTTGTCATGTCACATAAAGATGTTACCGTATATTTTACGGCATTTTTCTTTTTGTGTTGCCTGGAAAGATTTTTTATTGGGTTGAATATTTAAATCGTGCAATGCATCTGGATATCCAAATAAAACCGAAGCAAGTTTTTTTGCAAAGAAGTGTATTTGTATTACCTGTTGATAAACCCATTATATGCCATTTGTTCCGATTTCTGGCCACTTGAGTAATTGTGACCAGAACGCAAATGTGTGCATTTGCCTATTTTTAACCTAACAATAATTTTTAACCCAACAACGTGGGCCATTGAGCAGGCATGGGTTCGCATGTCTTAATACGTACGCGTGCGTTTTTGTACTTGCGTATTTACTCGCAAGTCTTGTGCCGCACGCTGAATCGATGCGGTTGCGCACGCGTACGTATTAAGAAGTGCGATTTGTTATACAAGCACATACTTACGCGCCACGCCAACTAAGTTGTGTATAGATTTTGTGTTTTTTTTTTGCTTTGAATATTCAAATCAATGATTTGACACAATATATTCACATTTTTCTGAGACAAAGTGCGAAACAAAATTCAAAATCTCATTTACATTTAAATTTAACGATAAATTTTTTTATCAAATAATATTATTATGCAGTTGAAAGAATTTGATCATTCATAGTGTACAACCATAGTGTGGCGCGTAAGTATGTGCTTGTATAACAAATCGCATGTCTTAATACGTACGCGTGCGCAACCGCATCGATTCAGCGTGCGGCACAAGACTTGCGAGTATATACGCAAGTACAAAAACGCACGCGTACGTATTAAGACGTGCGAACCCATGCCTGCCATTGAGTAACAACCATTTCCGGATCGCAAATTTGAAAATATTTAATGAGCTCTTTTATTTCTGATGTGCCATACATTCTTGCTAAAGCATAAACATTTAACATTGACATTTTCGCTGGATCAAAAGCATCGCAATTTTTCAAATCATCATCCGTATGACTTAAATTCATTGAGTAAATCGTCTAAAAGCAAAGAAAAAAGATTTAAAGTTGAAGACATGACAATAGTGCGTAGGTAACGAAAAATTTCTTTTTGCGAAACTAACTGTTGAATGTGGATACTGGATATATCCGTGAATGTATATTGAAATCCATGGGGTCTGTGTGTTTCGATTTGCAAAAGCTCTGAAAGTACAAAAATTGATTTGGATTAGAATTTTTTCTACATTATTTTCATCTAAACAGAAATAAATGTGAACATTACTTTTAAATGAACAGCAAACGCATTTCTTAGTAAGAAATTCTTTTAGCTTAAGCAGAATGGCCAGAAAATTCAAGTATTATTGGTGGGGAAATTGAAAGTGAGGATTAGATAACAGATGGCGTCACTCATACATATGCTTTGTGTCTACAATAACCTATATGACATTTTGGAGGGTAAACATCTGTCATTCATTTCCATTTAGTCATTGATTGAAATAGTGTCAACAATAAAGATTTTTATTGCTTTGAAAATGTCGAATTTTGTGCCTGAAAAAGTGATTTGGCGGGCAAGTTTAATAACCTTCTTTCATTTGAAGAAAAACGCTGCTGAAAGTCATCGATTGTTGGTAGAAGCTTACGGTGAACATGCTCCAGGTCATGCAACTTGTGAACGATGGTTTGCACGCTTCCGAAGTGGTGATTTTGACGTGGAAGACAAAGAACGGCCAGGTCAAGCAAAAAAATTTGAAGATGAAGACTTGCAAGCATTATTGTATGAAAATGCATGTCTAACGCAAAAAGAACTTGCTTTGGAGCTAGGAGTTGACCGAAGAACCATTGGTTATCGTTTGCATGCAATGGGATTGATTCGTAAACTTGGAAAATGGGTCCCACATACACTGAATGAAAATCAACTCAAAGCACGAATCGATGCATGCAAAAAACATCTTGAAACGCACAAAAAACGTAGTGTTTTTGATCGAATTCTCACTGGCGATGAAAAATGGATTTATTACGACAACCCTAAACGTAAAGCAGCCTATGTTTCTCCAGGCCAACCAGGTCCTTCGCAGCCAAAACAAGATATTCATTGCCAGAAGGTTATGCTGTGCATTTGGTGGGACCAGAAAGGTGTCGTGTATTATGAGGTGCTAGAATCGAATCAAACGGTCTCAGCTGACCTCTACGTACGCCAATTGGACAAATTGGCGGAATCACTGGCCGAAAAACGCGGATCTAAAGGGCGAACACACAACAAAGTTTTGTTTCACGATGACAATGCCAGACCTCATCGTGCAATCGTCACTAAAAACAAGGTAGAGGAGCTTGGTTGGGATCGCTTTGACCACCCGCCGTACTCTCCAGACCTTGCTCCTTCTGAGTACCATTTATTCCGATCGATGCAAACCGCCTTGTATGATCAGCGCTTTCGAAATGCTGAAGAAGTGCGAAAATGGGTCGATGACTGGATACTTGAAAAAGATGCAGACTTCTTCAAACGCGGAATCCACAAATTGCCAGGAAGGTGGCTCGAGGTCATAGCTAACGATGGCCAATACATTGGTTAATGTATTCATTCATTTTGTTATTGGAATAAATGCCATTTTCAAGTCAAAAAATCCTCACTTTCAATTTCCCCACCCAATATATAGAGTCTGCATATTCAATTAGCTCATATGAAATCGTATAGAAATCGTTTTGCCCGTCTAATTCAATCAACTCTTCGCTCTTTTGTACCAACCATGTAACTTTCAATCTATTATTAATTTAAGGCAGTTCGTCAGTGTGTTGACGCCTGAATATCTGTGTCTTCATTCGAAACTGTAATTTGTTCACGTCTGTGGAGCATAGTCCACAAGTGAATTTAGCTTAATAACCGAATTAATTCTTTCACCTGTGTACTATAAATTTTCGTCAATGAATTTTCAAACAAGTGAGAAGTCAGTTGCAAGTGCAATTTAGTTGAAGATGTACAAAACAGTTTTATAGAAGGTTTATTTGATTGGTTGGTCATTCATGAATATCCAATGTGGACTCATTGATTCGTCAGTAAAATTTTCATTCGTCATGAAATTACCACATTCAAAATGTCTGGAAAAACAAAATAGCGTGTTAATATGAATGTGTGGTCGACTAGATCTTAAGCGACAAACACAAACGATCAGCGACAAAGTTAAAAGTTGGCTTATATGATATGTGAGTCCATGTGCGATACGTATCAGCAATCATTCGTGACGAAAGCACGCCCACAGGTAATATAATTTAGACCAAAACAAGTTTCCAGCGGATTTCTGTAAGTTCATCAATGAGGATTAATTGTATAATCCATCTCAGCACTTTTCCCTTTTGCACAACTTTAGTTTCAAAAGAAGTTTTACGTTCGTTCATTGCTAGTCATATGAACCCAGCACTCTGCATGTTCATCATAATGACTCATTCAAATAAGCGTCGAAGAAATGAGTGTGTGCATCGCTCACTCAGACTGCTCACAATGACGCAACACACAATTTATATCAACGTTTTGAGCACTCTGAGTGATGGATGCACACTCTTATTACTGAGGACAGCATAGCGCTCACGTTCAATGTGTTGACTGAGTCTTATTGTGAACTGAGTTTTCGGCTCAGATTATCTGCGCTAACACTTGGCTTTCCCCAAATACAGCATTTTGCTTTTGAATACGATGAAATCAGAGGCCGAATTCTGCGAATTATTTACACGAAAGTCACAAAAATGTCTCACACGGGTTTAGAATAGAATTACTGCAAGTATTCTTAATGGAATCCATAATACTAGGAATTTAGGAACCTTCTCAAAATTATCAATTCAATTTGTATATTATCTTGAACTCAATTCAAAGCGCCAGGAATTCGGTTCATAACATTCTTCGACTTGAACAAAGATTTTGCATTTTAAATTTCTTCAAATGGTTAATTCAAGGAGTTTTCAATACAGTTTTTATGTACGCACGCAACAAACAAGCAAATGAAAATGCTCAAAATATACATTGAAACCCAATTGAAAATTGCGCTTATTTCTAGCGAAAAATGTAAATTATTTGATCATCATTTTCCCATTTGAGTATATCAGGATATTCATCGAATGGGCGCCGCGGACAGGCACAACTTCCTTTGGAGTTTATTTTCGAATTCCTGCTATCTGCGATTAAAGGAGCAAAAAGCTAGCAATGAATTTCTCATTTCAAAAGCAGAAACAAAAGAAGTTGTTGTTGCGTTTGTTTATCATGGTGTAGACAAAGGGGAGAACAACAAAAGCATTCTAAAAAGACATTGCCATTGAGATTGCAGATGACAAATCCAGGCACCAACAAGGAAAGCTGCGAAAATCCCTATAATATGTACGGATCGACATCTCGGCACAAATATAATTACACTTATGCAGAGTAAACATTGAACATTCAATTCTATTTCATTTATCATGTGGTGCTAAAAGTTCTGTTCTCAAGTAATTAGATAAAATCTGAAAAAGCGATGCCACTTTCACATAGCTAATGACTGAATACTAAGCAGAAACGTTAGCTGTTTGCAACTCATTGACTCATTGAATACGATATTATTTTGACCTTTCTGAAAAGTTGTGTATTGTTGTTTGCGATGAAATGGCTTCATTTAAAGTACCATTTGCTGCCGTTTCATTCTCCCTACTATTAATTGTTTATGTTGAGTTTTTTCGACCGAATATTCGAATGGACCATTTGATAAGCTCTTGAAGAATTTCCAAAGCACACAAAAATGTGCGCATCTTTCGTAATGTAAATAGATTCCAATGACAAGCGGAAATATCTGCACTCGAGCATACGAAAAAGTGGAGAAAAAAATGGTTAGAAAAACCCCTTTGAACCTTTCACCAACACAGAAACCAAAACAATTTCCAAAAGCACAGCTCACGCACACACTCTTAATAAAAAGTGTGCCAAATCGGCAACAAATAAACAATAGAACCAAACAGTGCCATTCAAACTAATGGTAAAAAACAACTTCAATTCATACAAAACAATGAGCAGGAACACTGAAGGATTGACACCAAACACACGGCCTTAGCATACAAAAAACCATAGGAATTTTTCTATGCATCTTCAGCCGTGATTATCCTTTTTCCATTTTCTGCATTCACGGATTTGGTGATTGGAATGAATGTGATGAATGAAGAAAAAAAAGATGGAAATTGAACGCATGTTTTGTGACTATTATTTATGTCAGAATTTCACGGCCGTTCCCGAATTTAAAAGAAAAATGTGATTTGCGATTCCAGAGCTGGTCATTCACTTCATCCTCCTTTCCATCAACACAAAATGCACGATTCTTTTCCAATTTCATCAAACAATTTCGATCCTATTGTTTGGAAGCGAGTTCATCATCATTAGTTTTGCCTTTTTGAAATATGCTTTTTCACTACCGCCAGCATTTGGGTTTATACGGACTATTGCTTTCGGCTTTTATTTCGCAAATATGTTGAAGATGCTATCCAACCGTGGATGAACTTCGCACAAGCATATGATTCACATAAATAACAAATGATATCTTGTGACCACAAAATAGAGGAAATAGAAAAAGGATTCGATGAAGCATTGCATACCAAAAACATAATCAGACTGACTGAAGACTATGCACCACTGAAATGCGCTCTTCATAATAAATAATGCAGTGATCTATACGAAAAGGTATAGTGAAAAGGCGGAGAATATCCTTTGGAAACGAAACAATGAACACGTCTAAAGGAAACGACCTCGATCGAATGAAGACATATCATCTTTTAGTCGATAGTATTTCACCGTCCACTATCCGATGGACACTCAAGCAACGTACGTGTGGCCAATTTAACAATAATAAATTACAATATCAGATCAGAGCAGCTGACCCGTGAAAAATTCAAAGAATTATTCGGAATGGCAGCCGTTTAGCAAAACTCCCGACATGATAGTTAAAAAATGGCAAGTTGAAAGTTCAACTTACCATTTTTTTTTTTTTTTTTTTTGAATATTCACATGATCTCAGTTGGATTTAATGAAGAGATTGACTTCAATTTCCCGCGTGAAAATATAGTGACTGAATTCAGCCAACTGTTTTTGTTTATAAACATTTCAAGTTGGCTAATTTTTTTATAATTTATGGGAAATAGTCAGATTCTGTAATGTTTAGTGTTTTATTCAGTCGATTAATTTTGATCATTCTGACCGAAACTTGACTATAGTTGATTCAAGATTTTGTACGAGATAGTCATAGTTATTCAGTCAAAACGTCCCAAATTATTCGCCTAACTACTGAGCCAAAATATTTCTGCCCGGGTGCATAAGACTATATAGTCATATATGAATAATAATGGAAAAGAAATTCGGGATTCGTAATTTCACCGAAAACTTCAATCACTGGTGTAATCAGCTTGTTATGTGCCATGGTTTTACTTTGCTTTTTCTGTTGAATGCCGAAAATCCATGCAGTTTATAAAGATCACGATAAATGAGATGAATACTCTATCTGACGATTAAATAAATTACTTCAAATCTATTTCATTTTCAACATTCAACCAATTTTGCGGTTACTGCTGATGCCACAGAGATAAAATGAACTTTGTCCTTTTTTCGATGCTCCAACATCAAAATTATTCGTTATTCCGTACAATTTATTATTGCCCGTCGATGTTAATTACTGTTTGCCAAATAGTGTTTGGTTTTGTCTCCCACAAACTACATTGTGTTTTCGGAACATCATTTGAAGGTTCATGTTCACTCAGCTTCAGATATACCCGTTACGAAATGGATTAGAATTAATGTGCATCGCTATTGAATAAATAAATAAACATATGTACAACTTAATTGAATATGCAAATGAACTTGAAGAAGTGAATACTTTGAACGATTTTAATATTTTAAATATGTCAAATAAATAATATAAAAATCAAAATTTTGTAAAAGATGCACAGAAAAATGCATGTGGTGACATCTGTCAACAAGCAATGGCGTTACATTAACATGTAGCTATTGAAGTGTACGCGTGACGTTTGCCATTAAGAAAGTGGATATGAAAGACGACTGGCGCGCCACTTGCCGATAATTTGATAGGAAATATTGAAATGTCAAATATTGGTGGAAATAATAGAGCCGATTCTGAATGAAAACCAAAGCAGAATTTGTTTTTTACATTGAATGGCAATTAATTGATTGTGTAAAATGCGTAACTAAAGGATTCGATAAGAAGTGCTCTCGATAAATATATAGGCAGTGAGATAAAATGCAATCTTTACCGAATTAGGAAGGTAAAACTTGTTATTAAAGAAACGTTGGCGCACATACAACAACATGCCTCAACGTCAGTCCCAGCCTTCGCGTTAGTGGCTTCATTTCATTGAAACACACGAGATTTGGTGTGATTGGAATGTTTTGGCTCATTGGTACTTGACGATTCGATATCTTATGAAATGCATGCAAAGAAATTTGATGAAATTTTTAAAATCTTTGTTCAGTTCAATTACCGCGTTGTTAGTGTTTGAGTGTGTGTTGGCGACTGGAACGCATCGCAATTTCAATTTATAGCATTCTGCCAAATATCAAATGTTGTTGATATGTCGAGAAACTATTGTTAATTATAAAAGTGATGTTTTCACCGTGATTCCATATAATTTTGATGTTTTTTTATGTTTAACTGTGGTGAGACAGTGTTTTCACGCATGTTTTTCTTTTTTTTTGAATTTCTTGTCAATTTACACAGGCAACAGAAATAAAAACTGACAGCCACAGGAGATAAATTATTCAAATGGATCTGATTCGAACGTACCATGATCAGGAATCACAAAGCTCATCCAGTTGTGATGAAACAAGCTTTGTACAGAACAATGCGGCACCTTCCACTTCCTATGGCGACGAAAGTCCGCCACCGAAAATGGTGAGCAATTTTGAGCCAATTGAACGTATACCGATTGACCGGTTGATGATAGCAACGGCCGTAATTGCGGCACAAAAGCCGACACAACAAAAACAGAAGCAAAAACAAGAGGCAACTGGATTTGTCCGGTGGCTATTGGAGATCGAAAAGGAGCTTCACATGTGTTTAGGTTGGTTTCATACCATTTTATTTAAATTGGCGTTAGTTTAACATGCATTTTAAAACGTTTAGGAAGCATCCAGGATTTGCAAAAGCATACGATACTAGAGTCAATGGATCGTTTTATAAGGTTTGTTAATAAATTCTTTCTTATTTTGTAATAGTTTTTTTCAAAAAAAATATTACATTTTGTTTATTTTATTTTTGAATTTTGCAGCAAATTAACAAAAGACTATGAGAAACTAATCAAACCAAGTACAGCTGACTTTGTATCAAATTACATTCGCACGTATTTACATATCTACAAGTATCTATTTCGGTCGTTAGAGAAGGTAAGCGATTTCGAACTGTATGATAGCCTCAAAAGCATTAGATGCTGTGTAATACTCTGAAAACATGACCAAACCATCTCAGTCTGTATTTTCTTGATTCCTCTCCTACGGAATCGACGTTTAAATCCTCCCGAATCATCTCATTCTGGATTCTGTTTTTCCACTGACCGCGGCGCGAGACTCCCTCATATCAGACACTTCCAAATCATGAATCAAACTCTCAGAATCAACTCAGCTCTCACCTCCATATAAAATGGTTGGTCCTAAGATTGACCCGTGAATCAACATCTTTGTTTCTGTACCCAATTCACGTTTATTAAAAACGTGTGATCTAAGGTTGCGCTACTACTTTATTTCCATAATTCCTACGCTGTTCAAACTCTTTATTAAACTTGCCATCTTCCGAAAAGATGCAACCCAAATATTTGAATTGGGACACTTGTTCCAACAAGATGCCATTCAATGAGCAATGGATTGGCATCCGAGTTTTGCCGACATGCATGACTTTAGTTTTAGTGCCGCTTATGGTCATTCTGAAGTTCGTAAAAGCCTCTTCCAAATCTTTGATACCATTTTGCAGCTCACCTTCAGAATTGCTAAACAGTACCAGATCATCTGGGCAAGCCAGTGCAGAGATAATATTGCTCCCCAAAACTAATCTACCCCTTAAATTGGCTAATTTGATCAGCTTGTCCATATAAATAATGAATAAAAGTGGCGAAATTGTGCAGCCCTGTCGGAGACCATTACGTGCTTCAAACCATTCACTCAAATCTCCATCCATTCTCACTGCTGCTTTAATGTTTGCGTACAAACTTTTAATCGCGTTGCGAAGATATCCACCATATTCGGCCAAGACGGACCACAACTTAGATCTGGGAATGCAGTCGTATGCTTTCTGCAAATCCACGAAACAGAAGTACAGTTCCCTACTTCTTTCAAGGAATTTCTCTATTAGTTGTCTCATGCAAAAGATTTGATCTTGACAGCCGCGCATTGGGCGCAAACCCGATTGATTTTCATCCTAGGGCGATTCGACAATAGCTCACAATGCGAAATAATTATTGAATCGCACAATATTTTTTGTAAACGCACCGCAAAAGTGGGAACGAATATTTTTTTCGCATTATGAATGCACCACATCTTTGGTGATATTCAATGACTGCGGCTTTTGTCAGTTTCCCGCGTATAAATTTTCATATTATAAGATGAACAAAGTCAATCAAAATATATAATGTTTAGCATTTCAATTTTAATTTGTATACCGATTTCATTCTCAACAATTATTTGATAGAACTCTTTAGTATCGTATAAGCATATCGTACAGCTGATTTTATACAGTATCTTTGTCTCCTGAGGCATATGTTTTATAAACGTTAGATAAAAATTTCAATTTGAATATCTTTCAGGGAAAACGATACTACAAACGATTCATTCGGATACTATCCATTTATACGGATTTGGAATTGTGTGCATCGATTCGAGGAGCCGAATATGATAAATCCATTGCTGAACGGATAGTTTTAATCTATCAAACGTATTTAGATGTAAGCATGATCTTAAATTTCAACCAGTATCGTAGAATACTGTTCAAGCTTGTGTTCGGTCAAAGCATGTGCTGTGACTTTGCGTATATATGCATATAGCTGTATTGATTGCACATGGCTGCTGCATAATATGCAAAGTTGACACACTGTATTGCAATTATTGCAAGATCGATTTAAATAGAAGACTCTTACAAAATATCAAAACTAATTATTCAATTCAAATTTTCTATAGCATTCGAACAACTCAATGGTGTTGGATGTCCTCCTCAACACCAAACGTCTGTGGCGTCAGCATCGTGGCATTTTAGTGCTTCTGTTTGAGTAAGTCGAAGATATCGGATTTTTCTGCAATTTCTTCAACTCCTATTAATTAACCTTAACGTGAACATGCCTAATTTAAAAATATATTTCGAATTTGAAAACTCTTTAAAAATTCATCTAAATTATGAAAATGTGTATCCATTTTGTTTGAATCAATTGAATAGATGTTTTAAAATAATTCTGATTTGAGGATTATTACTTAGCATTTTAAATATAACATTTAGGCAAGACATACTTGCCAAGTATTCTTTGACTTCGAAACTACGGCTTGTTTCGGGAGGCACTTGAAGCCGTAGATTTTGTGCAACAAAAGACGGTTGAACACATGATGAGTGTGATGCAGTACGGCACTGAAAGCCTCCCACCCATAGCCACTCGCAAAATGAGCAAAGATTAAAGGCTGTTGCACCCGAAAGGGTACAATTTCGGTCTATGAACGTAGATTGTTTTCCATTTATAATTTCGGCTATTTCTCTTATTTGGAATATACTATGCAATTATGCAGGCTTACGATATTGTTCAAAATATTTTTCATCGTTGAATTCTCATTTTATAGATATTTTTTGGTCCGAAAAACACCAATCGAGCTGCCTGACACATTGTTCATAAAAAATTTAATAATTTTCAAAAAATGGCTGTACATTGAAGAAATTCCTGAGGAACGAAGAAAAGCGCGCGATGCCTTCGTCAGATTTGTAAGGCCGAAGAAAACTATTTGGTGAGTTAGTGCTTGTTTTTGTTGCGGAATATGTCTCAATGTCATTTTCAACTTGGTTTTTGCAGCATGAATTCGCTTTTTAAGCCATATCTACCAGTTGATGAAGAGGGATTTGTCACTATAACCAATTCAAATGATATTCTCGATAAAGAATACAAATTGGCGCCGTTGATTCGATGCCTTAGAAAGGCCGAAGTACGGCTCGAAATTCGGCAAAATGAAGAAATTATTGTGTTGACGGACGATGAGACTGAACAAGATGAAGACGAATATTTTTCGAATCTGGAAGCATCAAGCGCATCATGTAGTAACGTTGACGAATTGAGTAATGATTTTGATTGGTATTCGGCTAGTTCACAGCTTGCAGAAGACGATCAATCATCATCACCACATAGTCAACAACAAATTATCGAAACTGTTTCGATTGATTCTCCGGCTCCGCGATCGTCATCGCTCTCTAAAAGAACCTTGTCTTTTTCGTCTCTCGATAGCTGTGATTTAGATTTGAACACAACTAGCTCTTTAGGTAATGACAGAAACGATGCGAATGCAACAAATTTAGACATTTTGAGCGAAAAACAACTGAGCACTAGTGAGAAGCCATCGATTTCAGAAAAAAGATGGCTCGAAGTGAATGGTGAATATAATCAGAGTTTATCCACACTGAATGAATCAGTGTTCAATCGCTTGTTGGATGACATCAATACAACGCATGTGAGCATTCCAAGCAATGGAAATGCTTCATCTGAGGCCCAACTTGCCGAAAATGGTGAAGATATTAATAGCTCCGATGTAAGTAGGGTCGGTAAATTTGTTGCACAAAAGGGAAGACACGATGGAAAGCATTTCGTGCGCGAACAACCAAATGGTGTTGTGTTAGGTTCGGTTGATGCGGTGCCATGCACAAGTAATGGAAGTGTAACATTCATGTCATCAATGAGCGGTGATGATATTTTGAATGTCGTACCAACAAATGATCTGCACAATCACAATAACATGACATCAGCCGAAAAACTCAAACGTGTCAAGCATTGTGATAATCATAATATTATTGAAACAACAATTATTTCACCATTGAAACATCATGAAGATACATTGAGGAATATCGATGAAATAGTACGTCATGAAATAGTAACGGATGACTTGAAAAGTTATGGAAATGTCCCGAACGCATGTAGCACAAGCAATAGTATGCCAACTAGAGAAGAGCCGGCATTGAATCGTACCATTCTAATCAATGACATCGAAATGGAATCGAACAAAGGATCTGATGGCGAATCGCTTCATGTGAATGTTGCAACACAACATTGGGTGCCAGCTGCCGAATCGACAGCAAGCATCATCACCGAAACGTCGCTGCTAACGAAATCCGAACAAGATGTTTTATTCAAGGATCGAGATGCCTCATTGATTTTCACTGATCTGTGGAGTAATGGACCAAGTGAAGAAGCCACAAAACCCGAAGAAAATAGATCGCCTCCATCATCAATTGACAGCCCAATAATATTCCATCAAAACGGCATCGATCCAAATTTGCGACTGAAAACCTACACGCGGACCAGTCGCCGTAGATTTGTCGAAACTAAGACAATATCAACACAAACCTCGTCAACATGCCCATCGCCGGTAACAACCATTGACGAAAGTACCAATAATTGTAGTTTTAAGAATAAGGATAAGCATTTACTAACTGGAACAGATAAAGATGATGACGAGCTATTTTTACGTGATATATTCAATACGACGGATGTGCCAACGCGATCGGGAGGCTCACCAAGGATTCGAAGCCCAATGAAACCATCATCCAGTCCGCTCACATCAACTCCAATAGCTTCAACATCTAATTCCGTGCCAAATGTGAATTCAATCGATACGGGAATCGGTTCAGCTGAAGTTGTTGTGAAGAGGAAACGAGGTCGGCCGAGAAAATATCCGTTGCCCGAACCAGGAGTTACGCCTCCGAAGCCAGTGCCAAAACCAAGAACACCACGACAACCGAAACCGCGCAAAGAACCCAAACTAAACACAGAGGGCGAAGAGGTGGAAGAGGTTGTATTTGAAAAGATGAAACTTCGTGAGCGAAAACCAAAACCTCCTCAAAAGCCAGAACCTAAGGAAAAATCTCAAACTGAAGTTGAAGCGGTAAAACCAAGAAGGCGAAGGCGAAATACAATCAAAATGACTATAGATGCCATTTTCAAAGAATCAACGAAACTCAGAGCCGTACAGGCTCGACGAATATCACAACTGCTGGGAATTCCCATCGATTCACCGAAACTTGCTACGATTCTCAAGCGAATCAACTATAATAAATCGAACAGTGTTAGCCGCAGCATAAATGATAGTAGTTTGAATGAAAGTAGTATGTTGCAGAGCAGAGGAAATCGATCAAATGGCCAAATGAATAGCACTCAATTCACCACCAATGAAATGACAGAAACGACAAATCAAGACTCAACAACATTCACACCACCGTCAACAACATCTACAATACTCGCCCGAAAGACTTACATCAAACCAAATATAAACTTATCCTCATTTTCATCGCTCTCTTCTTTCTCATCCGCACTGAGGCGACTTTCATTTAGCTCACGACGCATTTCGTTTAGTTCGTCGATGCGACAAAATCTTTCGCGGAGCATACGAAAAACCCCTTCACAACGTTACACAAATATTGAAATAAATGCAACGGGTAGTAGGCGCGGCAGGAAGAAGGGCAGCAAAGATTCAACTCCACGCAAACGATCAACTCCGAAAAATGCAAAATCAAATGTTAAATCAAACATTACAGCTCAAGAAGTCACGAGTCCGATTGTTGAAATTAGTGATCGAGTGAATGAAACTATTGAATTGGTGAATAAAACGAAAGAATTCGCACCAATGGAATTGGATACGACCAATGAAATGAAAACGCAGTTTGATAATATTAATGTAGCGTTGAGCTCAACACAACACATTCACAATTGCTCTGAATCGTTAGCAAACCAACAAAGAAATGTTCCATCGGAAGGCACTGAAACCGATTTTACAAATGAATTCACCACCGATCCCGAAGACACAGATGATAGCCGCACACGCAAATCCAATCGAAGCCGCAAAAGACCCAGAATATTGGATCTGTAAGAAGTTTATGACATAAGTTATGTAGTTTTAAACAAATTTAAATTTAAAACACGAACGATGAATCAATTTTATTTCATGAACGTCATGGGTGTGTTTTTATTATTTTATGCCGAATGTTCGGCACTTGAAATAATAAAAACTAAAGAAGCAAAAAGCACACACTCTCTTATATGCCAATTCGTCTAGAATTGATCTTTTTTATTTTATAAAGTTTGTAGTAAGGAGCAATAAGCTGAATTCAAAAAATTGGAATAAAGAAATCAAATTGTTATTACATTATTCTTATAAGAACATCTCTTTTGCCTTGTCATTACAATTCTACGTTCTTAAAATCAATATTTTTTCCTGAATCGAAATGTGTCGCGTGAATATTGAGCCATTGAACGTATTTTATTGCAGCTCAACAACAAAAGTTTTTATCTCCATCGCCTTAAGGGTGATTTTAAGATCATTTTCATTGTGTTCTGCAGCACGATGACGCTTCAATTGTCGTGGAGAAACAACTGGTTTGGGATCGATTTTTTGATGAAATGTTCCATCTTGGGGCCTTTCAGAAGTGAACATCTCTGTTGATGACGTTATTTCATTGAAATCTTCGGTTTTGACAGTAAAATTAAGGCGATGCGTTTCGTCCAACCATTGATTGGCTGCCAAATTTGTTTCACGAATTGAAGCAACATTCAATGAACGAAAAACATCTTGAAAATCGAATGTTACTGCTTGCGCATATGTTTCATCTTCATTTTTGCTCAAAATATGCTCAAAGCGAATCAAAATCGAATCAGTTTTCCATGGTTCAAATGTCAAAAGATGAATGTTCTTCGGCAAAGAAAGGGAAAGTCCAGAAAACTGCCGAAAAAACAAAACAAAAATTAAAATGCAAGAAAATATTTGGAGAAGAAGAGTGCTTACGATGTGAGTATAAGTATTCTTCCACTTGTTGTAATCAAAGCTGCTGACATTACTGAAGAGCAGCCAGCTTGGCAATAGAGTTTGTAATTGAATGAATCGTTCTGTGGCTTCGGTGGACTCCTTTTCCGTATGCTTTTTCGGTCCAAATACGAAGTAGGTCGAGCCCCTGGCAATCAATCCTTTTCCAAAGGCCGTTTCATTAAGTGCCTCTCCCACACCAAAAGCATCATCGTGCAATAGACGACGATGCACCTAATTAAAGGATTAATTGAATCAATTGTTTACGACGATTTCGAACGTATTATTTTAGAGTTTACCATTAATTCAACGGATCCATCCATCATACTCGATCCACCTTGTGCACGGTCCGTTAAAAGTGCAAATCGGCGTGTTTGATCTTCAATCGCTATTTTTGCTGTAACGGGATAGTAGTTGCCAGATATTTTTTCCAGCAATGTTAAATCCCATGTGTCGCGATGGTCACGTTTTCTCTTCAACATTTCACGCCCATTTGAATCCGTATAAAAAATGTCGCCACTCTGAATGTCGGTGTCGAATCGGGTAATAATTTCACGGCCAACTTTATCTTCTACAGGAATCTCTCCGACAAGCCATTGAAATTCCGCATAATTTTCATTTTTATAAATTCGAACTACTTGGCTGATCCAGTTATTGAAAGTCTAACAAAAAGCAGAATAAGTTTTTACAAGGTTTACCCTGATAATTTAGCCAAATCTAGAATAAGGAGCGAACAGTTACCTGATGAACTTCATCGACTAAATCGCCTTTGATTGCTCGTATTTTGGCTCGTGAAACAATTTTTAATGCTGAAGTTACATTTGGACGGAAAATGTATGCTCCAGAAGATCGATTTTTGAATGAATTGTTATCTCCGGTAAATGCTTCGTAGACATAAAAGTTTTGGCGAACCTTCATTTTGACATCATTTGTAGCGGCTGATGACAAAAGACCATTCTCATCAAATGTCAAATTTAAGTACTGATTGCCAATTGTGACTGTTTCTGATTGATCACGAAGCGTTTGATCTTCACTCGTAAATTCTCTTCTATTTCGGATCATTATTATCATTGGTTCAATATTTCTAGCAATGTTTCGTTTAGATTTCTTTTGAATGAAGTACGATTTGTAGCCCATAGGTGGTAGTTCACTGGCCATAAAAACAAGCTCCGATGAAGCATCACTGAATCGAAACGATAGCGATTGAATTTCGTTGGGAATCGAAACAAGTTGTGAAGGCACGGGCACATTTCTATAGTCCAGAATTTCATATTCGTCATCAGTAACGGGGACACGAACATATTGGAATGTTGAATGAGCCAGCGGATTATAAAGAGTAACCTATCGAGATGCGTAAAAAAATATTCCACATTGCAATGTAGTTGAAAAGGAGGGAATCTCTATGAAACTGGCGAGAGGAACATACCATGAATTTGTCATTTTGTTCAGTAATCTCGCAAGAGCTTATGTTCAGATTACTACAGCTCTCATAATCAAATTTAAAACTTTCGTCGAATCCATTACTTCGACCAATTTCCGCGTTTTCACCGAAATTATCGATCGTCAATGAATTCAATGATTCTTTAATGTTTTCACTGCATTTATCAATTCCGATCTGCAATAAACGAGCATAGTCATTTGCAACGTGCTGCTTTTCTGTACCGGAAACAGCATCATGGTGCTGCATAACACCCATCACTTGACGTAAATTGTCGAGATTCTCTTCAAATTTGCCGGTTTTCCTTTTTGATAACACGCTCAATTGCTTGCACACCTGAGGAATGATATCGATTGAATGATGACAAAAATAAGAAATCAAATAGTTGGATGAATTCTATTTATTTACTGACCTGCAAGTAATGATTTCCAATTCGTTCAAAACGCTTCAGAGTTGGCCTTGATGTGAAATATCCAGACCAAAATGAATGTGGGTCTGAGGCATAGGGGAAGAAATCATCGCTTTTTGACGGCCATGAAATATTTGAATCATGCAAAGATTTCAAATAGCACGATGGAGTGGAATAAAATACATTGACCTTCAGTCCATCGCTTTGACGCTCATTTATGTTCCTTATTAGTTGAATTTAAAAAAAATTCGAAATTAATTTCAAAGTTTCTCCACTATAACTGCACAAAATTATATTTTAATTGTTCAAACATTGAAGCATTCAACACCGCACTCTTATGGAGAACATATTTTGTACAATTTTAAGGAAAATGTAAACATTAAAATGTTTTTGTTAGTCTAGGAAGTGTGAGACAAACTTACGATATTAGTTTATCAAGGTTTTCAAACCACATTGGCGCATCTTGATAATTGAAATCTTCTCCCATTGTGATCAGAACATTATTAGACCGATATGAGCGTGTCACATTATGAAGATATGCTAGGAAATCGTTGACCTAATTCAATCAAGTTTTAGTTACAAGAATGATTATAAAATAAGACATGCAAGTCTGATATCATGATCTGATGAATTTAGCTAGATTTTGCATGAATACAAAATGAAATTTTTGTGTATACACCGGATATGAAAAACACCAAACATTCCTAAAACCCTGAAAGACGACCGTATTCCTAGTCCATTTTGAATTGAACATTTTCATGCAAATTGGTGACTCAATCTCAGTCTTTTTGTCATTTAAATGATCATAAAATTCCCATATTCTTTTTTAAATGCAAATGTTGTTTCATAAATTCTACTGTTTTTATCTCCCAAACGATTATACAACACGAGAAAAAAGACTCACAAAATCAATTTGTCTAAGTTGTCGAACCACAAATTAGCTGCTTGATAGTTGAAATCGTCACCCATTGTGATAAGAACGTTATTCGAGCGATACTGCAATTGCACAAGCTCGAAATAAAGCAGAAGTTGGTTTACCTGCGTCAATAGAATTAGTTATGTGGGGCATTCATCGGATGGTTTTTGTATGAGATAATTGACGATTTGTGTTTCAAAAATTAAAAAGAACCGAAACCAAAACCAAAAAAATCGGAAATAATAAAAATATGCAGGGGATTCAATCGATGTAATAAGCGAAAATTCAAAATCGGATCCATAAGAGTGTTGTTGTGTTTGCTGCTATGGAAGCAATGCTTCTGAAGCACACATCAAAAAATGCATACAAGAATCTATCACCTCACCTAATCAATCGATCCAAATTGTCAAAATAAAGTTGTGCATCCATATACGTGAAATCGCCACCCATTGTAACAATGATGTTATTTGTACGTGCCGTATTTGCTTGTTTGTAAATGAAATCGAAAAATGATTTCAGCTGTGTTTGGTTTAATCAGGAATATTTTTTTTATTTTTTTGACATATAAGTGGGTCGATCGTATAATTGGAAACATAATATGAAATATTTAATGAGTTTCGAGCATGATGAGATGGCAGATAATTTAATTTTCAAATGAAATTACCTTCTTTTCGACATTGTATTCAGGGCTGCTTTTGTCATCGATAATTGGATCATCCGAGCAGAGTATGTCGAAACAGAAGCCGGGCGGTGGTGAATAGGTATTATATAAAACGCCAGTGAATATGTCTGCCTTTTGTCCCAAACTGTCACTTGCATGCCAAACCATTTCCATATTCCGGTGTGTAAGCCGTTCCATTTTATCTTGATAATCGATACGACCCAAGAACAAACCATCATATCCCATTTGAGCCAATAACGATGCCTATTGCAATAACATTTTGCTCAACAAAATATTTTATTGTGTTTTTAAATTTTGCCACAACTCACCAGCTCTCGAGAATGACCAAATGGATCAATTTGCCAGCCGATTTTTGGTCGGCCACATTCACCAAAGGTGTCATTCAATTTCCTATGATTTTTTAAAAAAATGTTTCATTCTTCTGATTCATATATTTTGAATAAAATTTCAAATTACCGTAATCCCCATGCTTCAAATCCGATGTAGCAGTTAAAAGAAAATAAATGAGTCAATAGAAAAATTATCATTATGGAATTTTTGTGGAAAAAACTCACTAAATTGATCCACGGTGCTGTGATAATGCGTTGCTGCTTCATCATTCATCGACCAAGCTGTTTTGGTTTGACCAGGAATTCGTTTCGAACGAATCAGTCGATCGAATATATTTGAAAACGTAAATGAAATTCGCAAAACAATGAGCTAACTTTTTTATTTGTCAAATAATATTACCTCCTCCAATGAATTCGAGGCGGCCCTCATTAACCAGCCGTTTAACTTGTTTTTTGGTTAAGTACGACTGTTGGTCCCACCATTTAAAGAAAAATGCCGATTCCACGTAAATAAAACGCCGGTTCGGATCCGCCAGCAATGATGCAATTACTGAATCCAGAATCAATTGAACGTTAGCTTTCTGGTAGTTAATCTTGCTGCCATAATAATACTGATCGACAGTTTTCAGCCATCCTACGTCGTCGTGGGTATGTGCCACGATATGCACATTCAGCATATCTGGCTTTGGTTTAGGGCAACCCTTCACCAAGAAATGAGAATAACATAAATTTAATCTGCTTAGTCAGCGCTATTGCGATAAACTTTACAAAAGCTTAATATAGAATGCAAAAGGAAGACTTGTATTTTTCGATAGAATTTTCACAAACGCCTTGGTATTTTTACGTAAACTTAATCCGAATTCTTCCAGAAATATTTCTCTGTTTATAAGAAATTTCACATTGTCTCGGTGCTGTCATGTGACAGCACGGAGTTGATTCGGGTCAATATAGTTCTAATGCTTCGGTACTGTTGTCAAACGCCACAACAACAATAAATAATATTGTTCCTTATTTGACTTAAAAAATGAATTTAACAAAATTATATTAAAAAGCAAAGTCTTCACGATAAGTTCAGATGTCGTTTATAATGGGAATTTTTGAGAGAATTCTCTTATAGAGGACTTATTGATTTCTTTTTTTTTTCTAATAATTGAAACAAAAATGAATTGACGAAAAAAATTCTGAGCCAGCTATGAATTCTCAAATTGGCAATTAAAAGATAATTACATATCAAGCCTCTATTGCGACTTGAAATAATCTGTTTTCATTTGGCTCTGTCACTAATTTCGAGTGGTATGAGGTCACCTCCAACGAATTATATTTCATTTTGCTATAGCATATAGAAAATGATTTCGACAATAAACCAACTGCCATTTGGAAAGTTACACCGCCAACTGTGGCGCTATCTAATCCAACTTTAATTCACGAATCTTCGAAATTTAAAAATACACAATGAGCAAATTGATTTTGCCCGATGAATACTAAATGATGAGAAAATTTTATCAAAAAAGAGCTGCTATTGTGTGAAATAAATTGATATCATCCTGCGAAATAATGATTAAATGCGCAATAAATGTCCAAAAGAAGAGTTGAGTGCCGGAATTCTCCTGGACTTCGGAACTGTAGATATTCCAAATGTGTTATTGAAATTGAGAGATATCAGTATGAAAAATATTCATTAAAGTCATCCATCACAACTCAATTACTCAATTTTAAACGAAAACACCATCTGGATTGAGTTGATATTAGTGATGATTAAGTTAATATAAAGTGATAAAAGTTGCAACAATTTGTATTCAGCGAATTTGTTCAACGGACACGTAAATGTATTATACAATATATGTATTATTATGTATGGCTTTTAAGATGTTTACCGTTGAAATTGGCGCTTCGACATTTGGCTCGCGTTATGTCATTTGTGCTCGTATTGATTGGGCCAGGTCAATAACAGCTGAGCTCTTAGATGAAGGAGACCGGCGCCCTGAGTCCCCTCTGCGCAAACAGCTCTACAATGTTGAAGGTACATTTTTTGCCATTAAATCATTATATAACTGACTTTTATTTTTATAAGTGAGCATCGTTCCACGACAACCAAATGATTGTGCTAATAAATTTAGGCCAAAAACGAACACAAGCATGAAATTGAATTTGTCATTTTCAAAATGTTGACATTTCTTCCATTACTCATATTTATGTGATACATCAGTAAAACTCATTCTATCGGTGCGTGCGATTTGAACGCATGCAGATTATTAATATCTGCCTCGATTCAAGGGTCATACATTTATTTATTCATTTTTTTCATTGTATTTGATCTTCGAGGTGAGGAAAACCGGCAATGCCCAATTCGATTCCTCGCCTGTTCGTCCCCTAACAACAATTTCAGAAATATTATTTGATTTCAGTTCTATTAAATTAAATCCCTTGTTATTTCGTACAAAATTTTCAGATTAATTTGAACAAAACACGAACATTAAGAATGATATGGATATTTTTTGTTATTTTCCTCGTTAAAATAGCGAATTCACTAAAAGATCATTCGTTCAATATCTCCGAAAAATCAGTTAAAATGATATGTTTTTATTATTCACATATTGGGGTTTATACGTCAAAAACATCATTTTAATGAAATTTTCGGCAAAATTCGGCTATTTTTCTTGCACGACAGTGAATCCACAATTTTAAGGGGAATTCGAACTAAGAAGGTTCAAATATTGTTTATCATTAGCATGAATTCTACCGAGTAAACAGCATTGATAAACTTAACATTCTAAAAGACAAACAGAGAATGATTAGCAAGAAAAGGAAACAAATAACAAAAATTATGAAACAAAAATCTATATTGTAAATAATGATCAGCTTAATAAGGAACGTATCAGCGGAAATAAATGAAGAATTATAATCAATTTGCTGCGCATTTTATTAAGGCAATTGCACTTTTTCTGACCTTTGGAACACTATCTCCATTTTTTGAAATCTTATTCACTTAGTTCTTTATATTTCAATAGACGGACGGATAGGTAGACGGTCAAGTAGTGGAGGATCGTAATTTATCGTGCACTATCCTTTGACACAAGCTACCTATATGATTGTAAACAAAGAGATTTGGCAGACGTTGCGACGGTTATTATTCCAATAAAATATTCAATTTCATTTTGTATACAACATTTGAAAGAATTTTAAAAGGGATGGTTAAATTAGACTGTTTAGATATTAGAAAACAGGTCTGAATTTATAATTATATGCAAAGAAGTGACGAAAATAAATATAAAGATACACCTGATTTCAGTCAAACCGAGATATTTTTTATCGATCACACTTTTTTAAGACTTACAAACTAGGGGCATTCATGTAGTAATATCAACCAAATTTATCGTTTTATTTATCAATATCTTAAAATAAGAATGTGTAAAAACAATATTGATATTGGTCGTCATTTTGACATGGAATACAATGTCCAAGAAATCTTTGTTGAAAAAAAAAATAAAGTAATTCAGGCATTTTTCATAAATTGAATATCCAAAAGAAATTAATTGAAGCGATAAACGGTAAAATTTCATATTTCTTCTTGTTCTCAAATCATTCAATAAAATATTGGTCTCGTTGTTTTTACTCGTGATATTGGTGTTCATCGGTCATTATTGAAGATTTATTATGATCTATTCGGTGTTATTAACATCTTTTGCAAAAAACCTCGGATTTTATTCTTTTGTTTCATTTATTGATAATATAAACATATCTAATTTCATTGTATTTATCACACATAAACGCCCCTAGCTTGAGAATTGTGTTCGTAAATTTATTGAATTCAAAAATTCGTCACACTCACTTTGTATCCACATTTTCTGTCAATTCTTCGAGAATTTCGATGTGATAACCGAGCCTCAAACGTATTGCAAACTATTAAAATTACTAAAATATTACAACACAGCCATGAATAGGATAGCCTCATATTGAGTGTATTCTGTGATAAAATTGCTTCGAATAAGTGTTGATGTTAAAGTTCCGCAAACAGACACACCGAAGAAATACAAAAATTCAAATTGAGAAACGACACTTCAATTTTAATGTCCGCACTGTAGAACAATAGCTTATCGACTATGAAATAATTCCCGCTAACATACTACAAAATGCTTTATCAATACACGAAGTAGCTGCGGCAAGAATTCTCTTGTTTTTTCTTTCTCTCATTCGTCTTCTTCGAACCAAAAATAATACACACGCACAAAATAAAAAGAGATGTTATTCTTTTTCACTTGCATTGCTATTCATATCGTTCGTTAAACGATAATTTCAAACGTCTCGACGAACATATCGTGTTTTGTTCATCAATTCATGTTATTTCCATTACAGCTACAGCCACTGTTTTCTCATACATTGAACGCCATTGTAAGTGCACGCTGCACATCATATTGCTGTAAAACACACATAAAATGCTGAATGATGTTGTCGTTTTGTCCTCTGAAATGGCTATTTTATTCGTTCAGTACAGTTCATTGCAATACGCATTTTAGATATGGGTGATGAAAGAAGAGCGAGATCTAAATTCTATGGCCGATTGAAATTGTTCGTAGTCGGTAGTTAATGTGAAGAACTTTTGATTGTATTTCTCGTTAAATGCTTTATGTCAATTGTTATAGTTCGTTTGGAAAACGGTCATTTGGTTTATCGTTCGATAACAATCCAAAAGCGAACAAAGCCAATAGTCGAAGTGTGGAAAAACCACAATTTGTAATAATTGTTGACTGGCAATGCGATACATATTTGTGTTATCTTCATAAAAAACTGTCAAAACTAAAATTAAATAAACAATTCATGTCTTCATAAATAACTTGATCCTACCTCATTTTGGCAAATGACAGATATTGTAAACTGTGAGTTCGTTGCCATAAGTTTGTACAACAATTTTGCACACGAAATCGAGCGAAAAGAAAAACTTGTTATCATTTGACATGACTTGTTCAACTTGCTCATTCCATTTGCTTGATTTATTTCAATCCAGTCAAGCTGCTTGGTGTTGATTGACGTAGCGCAAATTCATCATTAGTCAACAAATATTCACACAGCTCTTTGATAAAAAAATTTGAGAGGTTCAGTGAAATTGTGAATCATGAATATTAAGATTCAAACTTCTGTGTTGAATATTCATTTCACTGCCTGATCTCTTTACAGCGATGATTTCTTCTCACCAAGTTCAATTCTGGAGCGTGGAATAACAAGTTAGTTTTTTAGAATTCCATAAATACTTAGAACAATGTTAACATGCAACTGTGGTCAATGCCCTGTTCAGCTGGGAATAGTTACAAAATGGATAAATGGGACGCAGAGCTAAAATCTCCTCATATACTGTTTCGATAATGACACATTTGCCAACATAACTTGATCAATCTCTCTCTCTCTCTCTCTCATTCTTTTTCTCCAACAATGCGAACCATATTAAATGATTGAGTGGAATGAGCAAAAACAAAAATTTGAAAATAAAAAGTGATTTGATTTAACACGTTCTGTAAACGCGCTACTCACTAATACAATGAAAGAGTGCGTAGAACTTTTTTCGATAAGCATGACGGAAATGAGTGGAATGTTTTTTTCGTCAATCATAAAAACAAAAAACAACATTGCTTTATTGAATATCAGTGAATAAGTTTGTTGATCAGTTTTATTCAATATCATTCGAGAAATTTTACTTTATTTTTGCTTAAACTTATCTCAAAACAAATTATTTGAATATTTAAATAAAAACTAAAACTATCAATGTGAATAGCAAAAGTGCAAATATGGCAGCCATCATTATCGCAAAAATCATTTCACCACCACAAAGTATAGCGCCCGAATCATTGTCACTCAGCAAAGATTTCGTACTGGATATTGACGATGTGTGGCATCTAGAAGCAACATTTCTTTCATCTTCATTTGTTCTCAATTCAAAAATGTAATAATCTGAACTTTACCTTAAGCCATCGGTAATGATAATTTGGTGAAAATTTTGGGCCTTCTCTAGCGATTTGATATGTTTGTTCAGTTGATCGTTGGAAATTAAAATAATTGGTAGCGAGTTTGGTGCGTTCCCACCTGAAGTCACATCAATGCACACCGGATTTGAGTCTGAATTTGGCAATTCATTATTTGCAAATTGATTTTGCGTTACAGTATGGGCAGTTATATAAAACATGGCATTTCTGAATGCACTATCGATGCCATCAAACGAATTTTCAGTCGAATCAGTTGGATGTTGGTCTTGATGCGTCGCATTTATCACTGTCCGAATAAATCAACACAATCCGATCGTGGTTTGAAAAAGCACATAAATTCAGTTGCAAACAACCGTATTACACCTGAATGAAATCCAAATGAACAAGATGTCACAAGCCTTTTCCTTTTGAGACTCACTTATCGCACTAGCCCAATCAATTTTGAAATTGATATCGGATTGATTGTGATAACGCTATCTTGATTCGAAGATTCCGCCTTTCGTTTGGATTTCCCCTTGCGTCGTCCAGACTTATTTTTACTTTATTTTGAAAAACATAAAATCAGATTTCATCGCTCGTTTTTTGAAAACAAAAATTGTTTGATCTCTAAAAAGCACCAAATCCAAAGTAGAAAATCTCAACAATTTTTCGACGAATCACAAAACGAATGTATTTGAATTACGAGTGATCACCACCTTTGATTTAAATCAGGTGATTCTATCCAAAACATTCGACTGCTGCGCTAAGATAAAATGTGCAATTGAATCTATCGTGGCTCAAATTAACGTGACTTTTGTCCTAAAGAAATCACACAAACTTTTGTTTAGCGCCATCTTTTAACATACAAATGAAAGCCGAATGGTTTAGTTAAAACCTGCATGCAATTTATTGAAACGGAAACAAATTGAAACAATTGAAATATACCTAAAAATGTTTAAAATCAAGTATCACACGTTTGAATCACTCAAATAAAGCTTGTAAGCATTAAATGAATCTCTTGTTTTTTGAACATAGTTGCTGAAGTGACGTGGATAAAGCTTCGGATCTAAATCGAATACTGATGCATTCACAATAAAAAATTGATCATCTTGTTGAATGAATGAATATCTGAAAATGATCGGAAATAAAATATATGTATAGTCAAATGGATTTAATCTAGAAATTACCCCGAATTACGGTTAATTTGTTGGTCTACGCATTGAAATGTGAGCATAATAGATGAGTCCAGCGCAGTTGCTCCGATCTCATATATTTCTTCATCATTTAGACCAACCGTTGTTTTCAAATACTCATAATTGATTGTATCAACGGCACTATGATCAGTTTGATTGAGTTTCTTGCACAATTCGGATACATGGAAATGTGGCCAGCAATTGTTTTTCAATAAATCATTCCATCGATTTGATTCAGTGGTATATTTTTGTGCAATGTATGGAATCGTTTTCTATTTCAGTAGAATCAATTATTTTCAAATCAATGCTTTTGGTAATTGTTTTGGTTCTAACAATATTTTACCTTGACTAGCAATTGCAAGTCGAGCACACGTTTTAATATGGAGTGTTGAGGCAAATGTGATGGATTAGGGCTTCCCGTTGCTTCCGTCAAGGATACCGACTGCTCTGTCTATTACCATTAGAGAGATATACGAGTTTGGTGTATGCAAATCACTTCATAGCCAAGTGCCTACTTACATTTACTTGTGCCGACGAGCTCGTTAGGGCTGCATTCATAAAATCATATTGCAGGATTCTCACCATCAGCGATATAAAGTCATTCAACGAATTTTCTTTAAAACATGATGATAATATCGATTGCAAAGCATCCTGTTTATAGCCATCCGAGTACACGAGTCTCCCATTGCGAAAAACACGCAAATTATTTTGAGGAGAGGCAATTAAGTGATGTATCGAATTTTGCACGCGTTGTCTGCACCTGAAAACACACGTGTGAAAGAACAGAACAAACATATTAAATATAAATATAAAAATATTATTTTGAAAATATAATTAAATCGTTATTTACCCAGAAAAAAAGTCTAGGGGGCAGTATTTACCCATGTGATGTATTTGCCGCCCCTTAACCTAATTTAAATTATATGAATAATTATCCCTCTCGAGAATGGACAGGAAAAATATTTGAATTCGTATTTAATTCAGTAAGTTGAAGTTTGCACCTTCAGATATTGCATGGCACAGAAACGGCATTTGTTCCTTAAACCGGGGCTAATCTCAAGTAAATCTAGCAACCATTCTGGCAACGAGCAAATGTTCCATCCTTGTTTTGGCTTAATTTCAACAGCGAACACATCATGGTCCATCGTTTGCAACCATTTTGTACTTTTCAAATTGCTATTTAGGCTACAGGCGTCGTGATAAAGTAAAGCATAATCGAACTCGAAGTCATCTTCTTCTGACTGAATGCGATGCAGTGGCCTCTGCTTGTGCAACCAAATATTAAATGCATCGCCATTATAAAATTCGATCCGTGCTAAAATTGGACGGCTAATATTTGGTTCAAACAGTGTTGATACATGATCAATGTATTTATACACGTAAAAAATGCGCTCGTTTTGCCAATACTCGTTTGTGGTTGAACGGCAGATGTTTTGTTCGCTGTAAAAACAAATGTTAAAAAAATTGACAAACGTGTATCAGATGACATGACAAAGAGACGCAAAACGAATGAAAAACATGCACGAAAAAATCAACAATAATTTAGGATGGAATGGATCGGTTAAGCGCGATGAATTCAGTTGTTAAGAAATGATGCCCTCGGAAATACTTTTATGAAAACATTTTTGCAAACATATCAAAAATTCACTTGGGAATTGGAATCGCTGAATTGTATATATTTTACAAAAATTGTCTTCAGCTTTGCGATAATAACGAACAAAAGAAATCTGGAGAGCTAAATATAAATGAAATCACTTTATTTTCGCATTTCATTTTATTCGCTGATTCAGCTCAATTGCCTCAAATTGTGATGTTAGATTGAATTAGTTGCCCAAATCAATTGTGTGTGTGTGTTTTTTTTGTTAGTTTTAATGTTTTAGCGCTCAATGTTAAATGTAGGTTATTTGAAAGCGTAAATGAAAAGAAGCAACAATAAAAAAAAAACGCAGTTTGCTCTCCACGAAACGTCAAATGAAAGAATGAATTAACCTTTTTGACTTTTTTGGCAAACGCAGCACCTGACGACGATGTGGTATGGCGAGTACGATATTTGCATTGCCTTCGGCCCGATACTCTATGTCACTTTGATTCACGTCAAAAATGTGGATTGTGCGAGTTACATAATCAATTTTTGTTGTTGTTGTTGCTGCTGTGGTTATTTTTGTTGGAGATAATGCTTTTGTTATTGGTATTGAATCTAACTCCAAAGCATAGATTTTTAATCGAAACTCTAATGGGCTATTGTTTGTCATATTCCGCTCGATGCCAAGTATAAATTCACTCTCCAAGTGAATTTGAACACTGAAAAAAGAAAGAAAATTGCAATTTTGATTGGAATGGTATGAATGAGGAAAGCGTTTGAATCTAGTTCTTCAGAAAATCATGGCTCTCGATTCGAGACAAAAGTGCCAAAGCATTCAAATATAAATATAAGAAGATTCTTGTTGACATTTAAACGTTTGTTGGTGAATGTTTGCAACTAAACCCAATTCGATACAGGAAAAATGAATGCAGTTGCAACTGTTATGCAGACATTCACCAACAAACGTTTTAATGTCAGCAAAGGGAATGAAACATAGATTCAGTATTTCGATTGTTTTTTGCCTTGCAAACAACAGAATAGACATTAAGTTTTCTGTACATTAATTGGATCCATTCCTGTATGATTACTCGGCTTGTTTCAAGCGCAGCTGATAAAGCTACATATTTTTGTATATAACGACTCGCTGCAAATCAAAGACATTTTTTTAAAAAGAAAAACACAACAACTTCTTCCAAACAATCGAAATGAAACCAAAGCAGAACAGAAACATTTCGAATTGGTTCAGAGAACGTGACTCTTGGAATGGAATCCTTATGAACAGAAAATAATAATACAGCTCGTTGCTCATAAAATTACCTTTTCTTTGGAATAAGTAAGTCACTTATTTTTCATGGTATCTGTGAGCTTCGAGTCTGATTCAGTGCGTCAATGAATAACACGGTTATAGAATAAGTCGTTATGTAGAATTACCGAACACTTAACATATATTTCATCAAGTATAAGATGAGTGTAAAATGAATATGCGGACACACCGACATTGACGATTGCACTGGTTAACAGAACTAAACTGAATGTGTGTTTCAGAAACAGAGTTGCTGCTTCACAATGCCCGATGAGATCAGGGTCAATTCATGGCTAAGCATTGCAAAACAACCATACATTACTTTATCGAAATAAATTTATTAAATGGACGCACTCGGTGAACATTTTTGTATTCACATATGTACGATATATATTCGTCCATAAAATTAATTTGACGGCAGTTGATTGTGCAGTAATTTTTAAATTCAAGCATGTCTATCAAGCAGACGATCGTAACAGTCGACAATTCGCGCAATATTGGGCATATAAATAGACGTTTCGTATCATATCGGTCAATTTACACACATCAAATTGGTTTCATGTGATCATATTTTGAATAAAATTCGCGATGGCCAATTTCGCAATAACACTGCATAGCCAATTATCGAATCACATCAGTGAAGCGTTGGACGGAAATCATCAGATAAATTGAATTTCATTGCATAAAGTATACGTATGTTCTGTCGCAAACTTTATCAAGGACCTTATCGTCATTTTTCGTATCATATAGGAAGATTGAATAGAATGATTTGTATTAGATCTGACGCATTTCGCTCTGTTTCTTCTTCTCCATCTCTGTCTCACGTGGACCCTTTGAATGGAATTTCAAATGGAAAATGGAATAATCAGCGAGATATTGTGCTGTATTTTCCCTCTCCAAGAAATCCCTGCACGTGTCATCTATTGATAATCGGTTATGAATACTCTTCATCCAATACTTGTTTTCAAATTCAACCATTTTGCCTGACAAATATCAAAAACATACTATATTTTATAAATTATATCATGTCACATGATTCATGTAAATCAAAAATGCTCAAATGATTTCGTCTCTGTTTTATTTTTTCAACAATGTGCACTGATAATGGATCACGTTCGCTGCTGACAGTAGTTTTGGTTAATATTTACAACATATAAATGTATGCAATACACAAAATGGCTAAAGAACCGAATTTCGCAAATTTAATGAAATTATGAAATTGTGGGAATGGAAGATCTGTTTTTTTTCTCTGCAAATTTCATGGAAAAAGAGCCGAAGTCTTGAGTTTTTCTTTCAAAGACAAAAATCAAAATAGCACACAAAATTGAGCTTTTTATGAAGCAGTAAATAGCCAAAGATTTTGTAGACTTGAACAAGAAATTAATCAACTTTTGTTTTGATAAAAGGGTTCAAATCGCAACATATCAAAGGTTCCTTTTGATATACAAATCCCAATGTCCAATTGGAAAGTCTTTTAAAATTGAGTGATAGAATTATTCAAAATCACCTTTTTTCAAAACACAGTCCTCGGAAAACTATTACAAGATCCAATATTTTGATGAAGAATCAAAAAAATATCCAGCGAACAGTATTTCTTATAAATGTACAGAAGAAGCAAAAAAGTAGCAATGATGTCGAATTAAAACCTGATTTATCTTCGTGGCGATCGTCGTACTTCGCTTCACCTTTTTCGCGTTCGATGATTTTGTTCGGTTCTTTTGTTTGTTTTTTTTTTCTAAAGCGCGGTCGTTCTTATTCATGTTCTCATTAAAAAAAGTGTACGCTTTTTTGGGCTTGTTATTTCGTACATTGCTGTGCTGTTGTTAAAGCTAAATAATTTACAAGTAAATCGAAGGTAACAAGCAGAAAAAAAAAACGACATAAGAAGTTGAAGCATACACCACGAGAAATCTTTAAAGTTGATTCATTTAAGGTTAAACGTGTTGAAACAATAATCTGTGATGGAGCATTACAGAAGAAGCTGTTTCGACTGGAAACTTTTGAGTGAATAGCATCCAAAATATAAAAGCTATTTTTAACCTACTCGAACGTTATTGTACCTCCATTTGTTCAACTCAATTCTATGCTGTTTTGAACGAACAATATATGGCCAATTTATTACAATCTCAAGCCATTCTGCGATCGGATAATTTTTTTCTTCTTCGGAAGGAAAGACGATATTCGAGAGAACCACATCACAATGCGAAACCATGCAAAAAGCATCATTTCGAAATATTAAATAACTATAATATTTCACTCACAGTATCGTAAATCCAATGGAAAAGAGAAAGCGCTCCAGAAGATCAAGCAGATAATTGGGTGTGTTTTCTTTTTTGACTGGTCGACATTTATAGTTACTTTTGATTAATAGCATAATATAGCTGTTGATTTCATTCCTCTTTCGTTTAGAATCAATTGAAATTCTCTGCGTGTGTGGCAGCTGAATAACCCGCGGTAATGAAAAGAGAAATGCAAAACATTTTCTAAGTTCAATCAAGATGAACAACAATCGATAGAACCCACTGAACTTTTCACACAAATAGCATAATAGAAGCAAAGAAAAATAGACGATGCAAAATGTAAATTCTAGTAAAGTTTTGAGCTAATTATCCTCATCAAATTCAAATTTCAAATTACCATTTCGGTACTTACAAAAAAAGCATTTAATCTCACAATCTGAGTTATTTTATTCCTAAACTTAAATTGAAGTAAAAAAAGATGATCATTATGCATTTGATATTTCAGAAGATTCAAAAGTGAAACACGAATTTTTCACTACCTTTTGAATGTTTAGGTCTAGCAAAGATCAATAGAGAATGGTTTATGTCAGGTCGCTTCTATGCATCACAGCGCCACTCTTTTCCTCTCACAAATTTACATAGAATGATGTCCAAAAGAGCCATTTTACACAAAAATACGAATCCATAAGGCAATTGCGCGTTGCTTTTTGTTTTCGCATTAAAGACAGATTAAATGTCAGCCCTTGTGCAAAAAAAGTGACTGACTTATTGTAACTTGAAATTGACTAAAGTCAACAACAGCTGGCTTATCGTGTGATTGAATGTCTAATTTGTATGCAAAATTATCACTTTTAGCCACTAGTCAGTCAATTGATCAATTTGTGACGTTTTTAATCTCGGACGATGCAAAATTGAATTTTGACACTTAGCTTGACAGCAGCGCCCTCTGTACCATTCGTCTATGGATGGTAAACACTTTTTCCCCTTCTTCAAACAATGACAGCAAAGATGCGGAGCAAGTCAAACTCGCTGTTTGAAGAAGGGGAAGGTGTGAAATGTTGAAGCGTTTAGTACAATCGTTTAGGTAGAGATGGCGCGGTCCAACGACATTCACTACCCCTTTACATTGGAGAAGATACAAAGCATCGTCCGCTTGGCTTCAGTTAACTATAGTAATCAATTTTGCTCGGAGTAATCTTAATGCAGTTAGACGGTCAAAAACGTACGAAAATAGCCGACTATCAAAAAATTTGGTCTCGGGCGGTCAACAAAAATGGCTCAAATATTTATTCCAAAATAAAAAATTATTTGTGTTGATTGCTCAAGCACCAAGTATATAGAGAAACGGCCAATCAATCAAATCACATCGAAAATTGAATTCAACAATCAATATGCAATCAAATCAACGGAAAAACACAAACACATTTATTCCGTCACGTTTTCATTTTATAAATACGAAAAGTAATATTAAATGTGAATTTCGTGAGCAATTTGTTTGCTATGAATCGCGTATGTAATATTATACTTCAAAGTTGAATTATGTATCTGATGACGATATTTCACATTCACTTCACTGTTTTTATACTTTTTGTTCAACAATATTATTCGTCGCATAAAATCTTATACATGATAAGCAGAAATTGAAGTAAACTGAAATGCTTACACTGAAAATAATGAACGTTAAAAAAATTCTTATAAAATATTCCAAAATAGTTATCCCTCACACTTGATGGTATTCTTAAGGGCGTGGAAATTCAAACCATTCCAACAATCTTGCCGATATATTACTTTTTGAAGATAAATAAAATGGACCGATATGAAATGAAGTTGTACTACAGATTGGATCCGCGGAGTCCGGTGCGTTCATGTAAAATATGGGAATTTTTCAGGCAACTAATTCCGCTAGAAATAGTAGCGATAAATAGGGAAGCGCACTAAATAGCAACGCTATACGTAATATTATATACAACACAAATCAAGTCATACGTTAAAACGCGTAGACACAGTATCAATGCGGTGATGTTGGACAGTAATTCGATTTTTCAGTAAAATGTTCAGTAAAATTTGGAATTCTATCAAAATATGTCTTGAACTAAAATAAAACATCTTTCGATCCATTAAATAGTAATAATAATCAGCTTGCTGTGAGCAGATATTGGAATAAATGTATGCTTCATAAGAAATAAATAAATAAATAATATGCCAACAACCTATTTTGTGCCCTTGAAAGTTTTGCAGTTTGCATGGATTTTCTCAAGTGATTTCTCTAATATACAACAAGCGGATCCAATGCTCTATTACTTCAAGCGAGGCAAAGCAACGGAATGCCTCCAAAATTACAATTAGTTTTAAAATAGCCCATGCAGCTCAAACGTATGCTTTTGACACGAAACATATCATCCAATAAAAAATTGCGAACTAAAATAGGAAGGAATTAGTTTTACTAATAGTGCAAGAATATACTGGCCGCTCAACAATTGCCAACGGTCATCTAATAATGTTGTGTCAATGAAGACACACGTTGCGAATATCCATATATTTAATTTGGGTATTGCAAATGCTATTGAAATTCAATGGGCTTCACTTGAAAGTCACTTTGAGCAAAAATAAAAATTATAATTGAATTAAAAACGTGCAATGGATACGAGTTTGGTTCCGTATCGCAGGCGATAATTCTTCTAAGTTTCATTAGTATTGGTGTTCGTGTATCATTAGTGTGACAACTTGTTCATTAGATTACGGAAAGGCGCACATGGCTCACATAATAAATGGCGCACATGGCTCACATTTTGTAGTTTGCGAATTAAAGTAACTAGGAGCCATCGCTCCTCTTTACTCATGAAAATCGTGATGCAAAAAATGCGAGCAACTCTGCTCAATCATTTTATTTCATAATCAGTATTTGAACGTTTTTGCATGTAGCATTCATTTCCACTTGTTTTTTTATCGAATTTTTCAAGCTGTGAATATTTTCAGTACCAATAACCACTAAAACAAAATCATGACGAGGGAAGAGATTACGAGCGTAAAATTTAATTGTAAAGTAAAACTACACGAGTTGAATGAAACATCCTTTCATTGAACGAAACAAATAAGTGATGAAGTCTTTTATTGATCGGCTTATAAAAAATATACGACATTATAAAGGAGGGAAGCTCGTTGAATCTGTTGCCTTTGTTTCTTCTTTTGTCGCATGTTTCTACTTCGCTCGTAGTACACATATATTCTTCAAATATTTATTCTGTCCATTTCCTATATACACTCAAAGAGTACGCCAAACACAACCTGAAAAGCAAATGCTTAGCATTTGGATGATCCGCGTTGCGAGTGCGTTAAATAGCTTAACCTTACATATACTAAAGACTATTTTCAACTTAATTGCATTAACATCGGTTCATGAATATATGTATATCTTTACATGGAAATCGAGGTTTTTGTTTTTTGTTAATTTGGCTGGTATTCGATGATAAGAAACTCGGATTCATTTGCGTACTTGGCGAAAAACATGCGATTTGCGGAGCGCGTGTACTTCAAGCTAGTCTGTTATCACTTGTGTTTAATAAACACTGTTTATATGCACGTCACACAACCGTTCACCAGATAGCATAGGCTTTTGCTCGCCCATTCGCCTTTGCTCATTGAAATAAGTGCAAATACACATTTTAATCGCATGTTGTGATTTGCGCGCAAAACCATTCTAAATGTTTGTAGTGAACCTCGCTTTGTGCAATTGTACAGACTGATTTCATGGGGTGCATCATTTTTTGAGCCACTTCGGCTCCATATGATACCAAAAAATTAATATTTTTGAAGTAGTTACAAACATGATCGTGCAAATATATGAAGATCAAATGAATGGATGAGAATAATAACGTAGCGTATTGATAATTGATAACTGTCTCTACCAAATATGAAGATCCTAATAAGCCTTATATATTCTTTTAGAACATAAAACAAAGAAATGTCAATTGTAAATTTACACGGCCATCAAGCCACCTTTTGAAAATCGTATACTTATTCAAATTTAACCTCAACTTGGCAGATTGCGTTTTCATGTATCATATTCAACTTTCTCTTTAGCTGTCACTTCAGCAATGTTCCTCAAAGAAATCGGTACACCCTATTATTTGATATTGGACTATGTTCAAGAACTTTATTTACGAAGCGAATGTGAATATAAAAAAAAATATTCATCGCAGCTTATTTTGCTGTGAATTCGATTTCATATATGTTCTAATGAAATTAAAGACTGTTTTAATTCTATCGTTTATTCGAATACGTACGTCGTTATGATCTTTCTATTGTGTCAATTTGAACATGATACAACTAAAGATTGCTTTTAATTTAAAACACATTCAAATTCAAATGGCAATATTATTTTCGAAGAAAAAACCAACAATATTTTTTATTCGAAATTGGCATTTCCATAAAAACAACTCTGCGATTAACTAGGAATGTTTTAGTATTCGACTCAAATGCACAAGTATAAATAAATGTCATACATTCTCATAAAGTATAATAAAGTACAAATATATCACGTGTTCGCAAGAAGTATGACAAAAGTCGTATGATCGCAAGATGAGCCATTCTAATATTATATTTCCGAACCGATTTTTTTTGGAGTCGGGTTGGGCATTATTAAAGGTTGTTCTTGGGTCACGGTTATCTTGATGTCGGTTCGGATAGAATTGGTTTGTTCTATATATAACAACTTATCATTACATTTGTTTTATTTATAACATGTTAAAAAAAATGAATAAAAAATGAAACTTCTTTATGAATGTAACGAATTAAAGACTGTTTTTTATTTGATTTTCGAAATGATTCAAGAAAAAGGGATCAAATTTTCCAAATATTCGTTAAATGAAATGAATATCGGATCTATTCTAGTTTTAATCGAAAAAAACTCATTTGGGTTGGGTTCGGGTATTCAGAAACTGTCAGGCACTTTCTCGGCTCAGGTTTAAGATATATTGGGGCGGGTCAAATTTTTTTCGGGCCTAAAAAATTGAATTCGGTTCAGTTTCGGTTGTAGTATTTGTGCCTGATGCAAGACTTTATATTTATAAGACTCTAGATATAGCTATGTATTCCTTTAGAAATTTTCGAAATATGTTTCAAAAAAATGTGCCAAACAAACTCGGTTACGGAACTATCAAAAAATTTGGCGGATCGCAGATGATTCATGGACATTTTTCACATTTATTTATTTCTTTGTGTGATTTGTTTTTAAGTTCAAATTCTTTTCAAGAAAATGCAATTTATGAATCACGATCGATATTTGCCACTAACGCCACCCAAACAACAATGAAATGCTCATAGCATTTATGTCATGAGCGGAAAATAGCAAAAGCTGAGCAGAATGGAATAGAATGATGGAAATTTCATGTTGTTCTTCCAATAATCACAAAGAAATTGTTAAAAAAATTATTGTATTGCACTTAAAGGACATATATCGAATATGCATCTATTTGAAATGTTTACAGACTTTGTACTTAAGCTAATCAGTTCTTTTCTGTAGATTGCAGCATTGATGCTATCTATGATAGACACACAAAGAGAACAAACAAGCTTCGTAATGTATAATGCTTAATCAGATAAATTGATCGTTTAACCTCCGTTGGCCGCATTTGCATCGTTGTTAGTGTTGAATAACGAGTGAAACAGGCGAAAAACCAGAAGAAACCCAACAAATAGACAAAAGGTCAACATTTTATCATTCAAGAAACCAAAATTGAATTATAAATTTCAAATGAATTGTAGTTCATTCATTCGTTCGATTGTTCGCTGATCGACGCGAAACCATTTACCCGAAGCATTCGCAGCGTTTCTTTTCTGCCAATTTATTTGGATGTTATCCATTTTATAATCGACTGAGCGGTTGCCAATAGCGTTTATTTCATTTTTTTTTTGTCTTCGCGATCTTAATCATCACAATATGTTGTACAATTGAAAATTGAATTTATCGTCATATAAACAAAGTATAGCGAAAAAGATGCTTATTCATGTGAAATTACGTAAATTCATTGGTGCAACGGTACGAATTGGCACTGAGGTTTGTCAAGAGGCGCAAAATTCATACACTTATGCGAAACAAACCACATTTATCCATACAAACACTAAATATTTAAAAAGCAGTCTCAATATGGAATACGGCAGTTTTTTAAACGCAGTACCTCAATCGAATACACTTATTTAGCGCCAGCTATAGTAGGCAACGCCGCTATCGGTACTAATAATGTGCTTGTAACTTTTGACATCGGCTGTTTTCCATGTTCCTTAGTGTTTGTTATATATTATGACATTAAGAACCGGAATCTAGGTGGCACTTAACAACTGAGCTCAAAACAACTCAATGTAAAAAAATGCGTAGATAAAGTACTCGCCCTTACATGGCAAACGTTCACAATAAATGAGCTCATCGAACACTGTCCACTTTCGACTCAGCATGTCAAAATCCAACTTTCCGTTGTGTAATTTTGGAGTTATTTTAATCCAAATCCATTACTTATTTTCATGTGCTCAACAATTTTTCAGAAAATTCGCAATTTGACAAATGTGAACAAATTAAATTTGTTTTTGAATTGTCTTATGATTGAATAAGTTTTTATTTTCAATCACCGGTTGCGAACAATCGAAATATTCATTTATTCATTACAAAACGAAACAAAATTACTTCATAATTTAAAACTGTAACAAAAGCAGCCATAAAAGCGAAAAACGACGATGTAAAACGCATTGATTGTAATTGACAATGATAAAAAATAAAATTAAACTGAAATGAAACTTAATTCGCATGTTGGCTGCCGCTCGAAGTGAAGGATTCTCCAATCATTTAAAGACATTGACACATTGTGATAGAGATTGTTTTTATAACACCATTTTATAATCTTCTCAGTCTACTCCACAAAATAATTTAACAGTTTACTTGTTCAATGAAAAAAAAGCAGGACGTTCATCCTGCGAATCGATCATTTGATTTAAGTTTCTTCATTCGAATTAAAAGCATATTTTTCACAGTTCCAGGACCATTTTTTCAATTTCATTTCATCTCTACGCTTATCTTGATTCTCGCGCTTGAAATTTTCAAAATGTCGATGTGTTTCATGATCATTTTGATGATGAATGCAATTTTCTTTCAACTGATCTAAATTCATTCATAAGCAGTATTTTTTTATATCATTTCAGCGACAACAATAAATAAATTTATTACATTTTTTACACTCTGCATTTATTCATTGAATAAGAACTGTGGTCACTAAACCGTTTAACGAGTCATAAAGTGACAAGCGTTTATATTCATCATTGATTGGATAGAAAAGTATGCCGGGAAATGTATTGTGTTTGCATGGAGTTTTTTTTTTTGTTTTTGAAAAAAAGTTGCATATTCAAAGGTGACTTAATCAAAATATCAACAAAACAAAATGTGTCGGGTCCGCGTTCCAAAAGGCACAATACGGTATAATTGTAATTTACATTTTGCCATTATTCCGAAAAATGAGGTAGCCGCTAAAAAAGAGCCGCACAGAACACAAAATGTACAAAAGAACGTATCTCTTTTTGTTTCTGGTATTTAAATATCACGAACGAGCAACGAAGAGAAAGCAAAATGTGTGTAAATCGTATTGTAATTTGCATTATGACGGGAAGTTACACTCTATTTGGGTGCTATGTATAGTGCTGGGAAAGTTGGTCTAAAGTCGCAATAAAAACGCATCATAACAAAGGAATACGGAGAAAATATATGCATGAACAAATAAAAAATGGAGCTTCAATGCTAGCATATAACAATTATGTTGATGATACAGTCTTTGCATATGTATGTACTTGTTGTATGTAGACCTTTTCATATTAAAATCATTTCGTTGTTCGAGAATGCAGATGCGAAATAGCGATGTACCAAATATCGAAAAACACTGATGCTGGCGATGTGACGGTAGCAGCCCAGATGTAACTGATGAACGATTCAGCACAATGGCAAAAAAGTGATACAATAAACGAGAGCGTGGCTATATATTTGATTTGACCGTTTGCCACCGAATAGTATTTCCGATGATATTCACTTTACTGGAATTCGTTACGCTGCGGTTCTCTAACACAATATCTAGTTATCGTTTGTCGCTATTATTCACCTGAAGAAATTTTCATTGAAAGTTGGATGCCATTTATGACACACGAACATTGTACAAAAACAAAGAGCCAATGAAATGAATTTTGTACGCGTTCGCAAGTGAATCGTGTGAAAAGCAAATAATTTAAAAGAAAATCAATGTGCCATATCAACAAATGAAACAAAATCAACAAAAACACCGCGCTCATTTAGAATCGGTGAGTGAGAAAAAGAAATGTTTGCGAGGCATGGAGACACAAACTGATCTCATTCTTCGTGTGCTTGGATTTTGAATGAGATACCTTGAGTGGTGAGAGGCAGAAATCGAACAAAGTTGCTGAAAATTATAAGCACATAATTTTGTGAAAAGAAAAACATTGGATGGATATTGGTATCACATTCATTTCACTATGTGCGAGTCAATGCCATGAAACAGATCGTTTATGCAAGAAAGCTATGGAATCAGTCGCGATTTTTTTTGCTGATTCAGATCCACAATAATTGAAGCAAAATTGGAAAAAGCATTTGTTTGCAAGCAACGAAGTTATACACTTCGCATTGATTCAGTAGACGCCACTTGCAAATGAATCGGGCTTTCGTAAATAAATGTGCTGGAGACGAAAAATTATCAGCCAATCCAATCCAAATCCAAAATGTCGGCGCATTAAATGTTTGTGAATACAAATTTGCCAGAGTTGTCTATTTTGTTTAGAAAGTTGAATAATTTAACCCATAAATAAATTACAAAATAAATGCTACACATCGGCTTTAGATGCGATGCAATTGCTGGATTTGCACAGTATCGCAAAACTATATCAGACTGTTGTTATTTTATGGTGAGAGATGCCGAGAAAGAAAGAAAGCTAAAAGCAGAGAGCTGACATATCGATGTTGGTTTTCTCGTTCGTTATGTACTCTAGAAATAAAAGCTGAAAATTAAACTGGATTTGCTTTTGCTGCTTGCAACATCACCGCCGAAGCATACAAGATAACGGCACATACACATCGACACGGCATTTACATCGTGCATGATCTCATTTATTTTAGCCGGCATTGAATCCATGGAGGTGCACCTTTCCTTTTTAAGACGTTCGAATGCATAGAATCATAAATTATTAGTAGGCGCTTCATTATTATTGAATTTTCTCTCATTTTGGTGGTGAACAAAAGTCGAGGAAATCTCGCGAGGCTTCGGCATATGTGGGCGATCAATGCAATTCCACTGTAATAAATATTTTTCAAAAGATCAAAAATAAAAGTCGAGATGTTTTTTATAATTTTTTCAATATGCGTTTCTTTTATTATCATTAATATTATAATCTGCAATTATTCAAGGTAAGTATAATATATATATTCATATATTTATAAATTTATATCAATTATTTTGTTTTTTTTTCCATTAAACATTACTCGGAGCGAGAAATTACATATGTTTCTTGCATTTTTGCCAGTAGAATGAAGACGGTATGATTTATTTAGATTATTTTCGATGTTCGTCTACTTCTGTAGCCGAAAATCGCGCTCCTACTTCATATACCTTGAGCGTAATTCAATTAACTAAATAGAAGAGACCGTTTGAACATGATAATTTTTCGCTGAAAGTAAATTATTTCCCATAATTTTTTAGTTGCGTTCAATTTTTTTTTTTTTTTGAATTTTCTGTTCTGCTATTTCATCTAATTTCCATATAATTTTTTTTATTCATGTTTTTCAGGGCGATCAGGTCATGCTCTCCGACTATGATTCAATGGAGGTTGTGCGCACGAACGTGCGCAAACTATTTGCCGAACCACTGTCTGAAATGAGCGAGTGATTCGAAGCATTAAATCGGACGCTGTGAATGATTCACCCCGATATTTTACCATCATCATCATCATAAATCATAGTATTGTTTTGTCAGTTTTATGTCCATTCCATTATAATGTAATATAAGAGATCACATTTTTTTTTCTTTACACATAATATTATCGTTTTTCTTTTAATTATTATTATTCATCATAATATGTTTTCTCAAATTGTGTTTTCCTCCCTTTTTGCTGTTTTTGTTGTTGCTACTTTTGATGTTACTTGATGACAATAAAATGGTTTTTTCTTGATTTTTTTTTTATATTTTCTCATTTTCAGTTTTTTTCGCTTTTATTTGTTTGTGTGTTGTTAAAAAAAGACAATCTTTACAAAAATACGTGAAAAAAGATTACAAGTATGATAGTAAATAAACTGGAATAAAACCGTAAATTAAAGTCGAAATTATAAAAAAGACAAATTATTAAAAGTTGTAAAAAAAGTGCACAAAAATCAACGCGAAAAAGGAAGGACACAAAGAAAACCGAAAGCTAACTCAAAAATTCTATACACGCAAACACAAAAATGTAAGCTAATATTTGTTAAAAGAAAAGAGAAAAAATATTTCATTGATTATTTTTGTCTTTTCGTTTGTTTTTTTCTTTAATGTACTTAACAGGTTTTTTTGTTATCCAAAAACACATTTAGTTCCTATCGATGGGGCATGGAATCAATTTGATTCGTTCTTCGTGTCTCTTATCTGAATGCATAGCGACGTATGCAAACATCCTATTGACTGAAATTTTTGCGTAGATGGCGCGCATTTTGTTGTACGAGAGAAGAAGCACGCTTGGACGCAACAAGAGAACTATAACCATTCTCACAGTTTTGTTTTTCTGGGTTTATTTTGTTTTGTCTCGCATAATCCATTCGACTGTGGTTTCGTATGATTCTAAAGGAAGTACATAAACAACAAAACTAATGTAAAAAGAAGCTCTTTTGTTGTGTTTCTAAGGTACTGTTTATGACAATCCATATTTCGAATCTATTTGAAAATTTAATTAATGTCTACGGCTATTTGCACATCACATGAAATTTACATTTACAAATTGTTTTACTTTTCTTAGTATTTTATTTTAATTTCAAACGAATCGCAGTTGAATCGATACGAATTTGTTGTTGTTCCTTTGAAATCGATACGAATCTTGGGTCGGATGCGCTGTTGAACAGAATGTCAAAAGAGCTCAATAAAAACCGTTCTAAAAGGAGATTTAACGAGATGAGTCCCCACGTTTGAATCGAATGAAATGCCTTTGCATTGCAAACAATTTCGAATGGTTTCATTCACTACCACTTTAGTCAGTCGGTATTTTATTCTGTAATTTTTGACTTCTTGTATTTGTTTCATTGTTAGGAGCTGTGTGTCTCATATTCTTGGCTGAACGCATTTTTTCCAAACAAATCATATATTAATTCGTTCGAAGACATTCCGTTCATAGTTTGTTGTTCGGATGAAGTGTGTACGAACATTCAAACAATATCAATAAAATTTTCCGTTGGATATACACTGAGTGAATTTATATGACTATGAGTCCATTTTATACAAATGCCGATGAACATCACAAATCGTCAAACAACTCAACCGAAAAGGTAATGGTTGGAGTTGTGTTTTTCCATCCTTTTTGGTCAAATTTAAATTCAAGTTTGGTCTTTTCCATTGTAATCATGAGGCGCACACAAATCATATATCGTTATTCATTTGCCACGGTGAACAATAATAACTCTGTGAGCGGCAAATGAGCAAGGATACTAATTACCCGGAAAGGCCATTTCCTCATCCAACTCAAATGAGCGATTTGTCCGTACTTGCTGCGCAATCAAAGCAACATGTTCAACGTATTTGTATAATTAAAACTGAACTTCAATTTCATTTGTCATTTAAATATTTAATGTTTTGTATGTTTGTTTGTTTGCCTGTGCATCGTATATTTTGATATATTCCTACTAAATTTATTCCTGAAACAGATTGATTCGGGGGAAAAGTCGTTTCTATGTGTGTGTTTATGTGGCAATTGTATGGAATAGGACTACATGTACAATATTCAATATAACTCTACCATTTTTTCTATACATTTGTGTGTTCTCTTCACCACTATAGTTTGAGGATCTTCCCAACTATCTCGCGATTTTTCCACTTAAATTCCTCAAGTTTTCATTCTTTCATATATAATTTACAAGGATCTCAAATTTTTCATTTTTTCTTTAATATTTTTTTTTTTTTTTTTTCTTTTTTTGGTTCAAAGTATATAAAAATGCGAATAGACAAAATTTAGTACAAAAAGGGTTTAGCGTGCTCGTTATTTTCTATATATTTATGTATGTGAGTTGAACGTTCAACATGCCAAATTATATGAAATCTGTTCAATTCAAATTGAATGGACAGAAGAAGTAAATTATACAATATAGTTGATCACAATCAAACGGTATAGAAAAATTAAAATCGACAAATAGTTGAATAAACAATGTTTCATATAAATTTGTGTGTGTGCTTTTGTGAAATGATGTTGAAAATTAGCAATTGGGTTGATCGAATGGTGAGTTGGTTTGCTTTATATTTCATCAAAAAAATGACATACACATGCAATATTCTAACGTGGCGACAAAATATAAAGTCCAATCATTTCAACCTATTATTTTTCTCAACTGTAATCTGAACTACAAGAAAATTTGTTAATTTCCCGATTAAATCGTTGAATATGTTTTGCAACCGAAATGAATCTAATCAATCAAGAAAGTAGTATTGGGCCTTCACTAAACAAATTCTCCCTTTATAATCAATTCTACTATGAAAATCACAGGTATTTATAAAAAAATTAAGGTGAGTCGTATTTTCTTTCCGAATCAAAAGAAAGCAAACATATTTACGTTGCAATTATTAGTTTTATTTGTGTTCAAAGTGAATTAACATTTTTTTTATTCGTTCCCATTACGACGATACTCAAAATTCGTCGTCGAATCCTAATGGAAATGCCATTCTTTGTCAATTTGCTTTTGTTGCTACAAAGATACAGAACTATGTCATTATAATTTTAGTCTATTATCAAAAAAGATAACGATGACGAATATTATTTGTGTGAATTTTCAATACATTTAAGTTCATTTGGTTTAATGCTATGAAAGTGCGACTTGTTTATATTTCGTTTAGTAGCTTTGTTATTCTTCTATATCGAATTGTTTGTTTAGATGTTTCTGCTTCACATTAAAATGGTTTGGTTTGGTTCAATTTTATTATTGTTACTGTTTACAATTTTGCTGCAGCTTTTTTCGGTGGCATTCGGTAATGTGGCTTTTCGTTAGATATCATTTTGAATTACCATTATCCATCGCCGTCCACCTAACTAATACTGAACATACACAACGAAAATCACGCTAACATTCGACTAATGTATGTGAATGAGAAAGTGCTCTATCGCGAGCTCTAATCTACATTAAAAATGCATACGATTGCATGGTCTTATTTATGAGGATCAAACAATTAACAATGCAAATATCGATTTAAAACATGAAGTTATGGCCACATGTACGTGTTATCTCACACTTTGAACCAAAAAAGGGGAGATTTTAATGTTTCGTGCATCAAATTTTTTAGCTCTCTGAAAATTGATTTATTGAAAAAAAAAGATCTTATTTTTTTTAATAAGCTAGTTAATTCCGTTCAGAAAATGAATATTAAGCTAGAAATGTTCATGCCACTATCTGATTTTGAATTAGCATTGCGCGTGAGTCATTAATTATAAAATTCACGAAATCCCTAATTAAATTATATTGGTTTGCTGTTACTGTGTTATTCTATTTGTTTTATTTTTGTTTATGTATCTATTTTTTCATCTGGTTTTATTACGATCTATAATATGTTCACGTGCGATACTTGTTTTCGCGGTATTGTGTGCTCATGGTCACCAGAATGGGCCGATGAGTGTGGAATACATTTTGGAAACGGTGTTGTGCTTTATCAATTTATTGTTTCGCGACCGTAACGATGGTTCGTTTGGTGTGATTGAATGTTGATATCAAATCTCATTCAGAATATAATTGCTGAATTTATATCGAAAGAGATTTTCATGCCGGCTGGTTTTTGTCATTCTTCTGTCTATTTAAACGATTCGCTTGTGTGTTCTTTCAGCGACTTATTTTTGGTTTTTAAATGTGTTTTCATTGATTTTTAATCATTCAAATTATCGTTCGATTTTTCCGTATTGGATGAAGCATTTTCCTCTTTTCAATTTGCATTTAAAGAAGAAGTGTTAAAAGAAAATTGACACAAACGTACTGGCTTTGTTCAAAATATATTGAAATCAGATTCAATATATCGAACAAATGCATCGCGAGCGTTCGACACTTAAATCATCGGCTGGTTATTTTTTGTATATGGACGAGGCTGGTTTGGTAAGAAAGCGATTTCTATTCTTTAACTTGTTGAATTTATTATTCTTTTGTTTTACAATTTCAGTTTGCATTTATAATGATTAAAAGTGTGTTCGATTTAATTTTGCGATTGATACTAAGACAAGTAAACAGATATTTTCCAATAATATTATTTTAGATGTGTTTTGCACATTAAATTGTCAAAGTATGAATTAAGGAGAAACTTGTTTATCCGGTTTTTGTGCTGGCTGTCATTTTTCAACTCGCAAAAAAAACATCCCATACATTAATTAACCGATTCATTTGCAATTTCAATATTGCTTGAAATGCGAACCTATTACATTTGAGTCCTATGGGCCCATTCCATACATAGTTTACATGCAACTGTTTTTATTTACTTCTTCAAATGAAGTTACTTGCATTATTGAAGTTTTGTTTGTTTTTGTTTTTCTCCAAATAGTTACATTCAAATATATTGGGATCGTTCATATCGGATTTTAAAAAAATTATTTCATTTCCTATTATCTCTCTTTTGTACAAGATAAAAATAATAAATAAAATATTTAAATATCATATTAGTTACATTTTTTTCGACTTGGATTCAAGTAGTCTCGAAGATGCTTTACCCAGAGTTTTTCGATTTTTTTGTGTGTGTTGTTGTGTGCATAGCTTCTTCATATTTTTATTTTTCATTCATCCATGCAGTGGGTTGTTTGTTTCGGTATTAGGTTTCACTTTCGTTTTTCTTTGCTTCCTTTTTAGCGGTATGAATTTTTGAATTGTTGTGTCAGTGCGATTTGGATATGTAGATCACGTTGATGCATTTTTTTATTTGTTTCACTAAATCGCACATGGTCCATAGATCGTTCGTTGAAAGGTCAATTTATCCGCACAACACCTGAAAATATAAACAAGAAAGAAATCAATTAATGTCGGTAATTGAATGTCGGTGCTAGACGGTATAGTCAATTTTCAAAAACAGCCAATGTTGAACGAATGAGAAGAGCATAAGATAATTTTAATTGCAAAGTGCAAATAGAAAATTGCCCAACCACGTGTCAGTCAACTTACAAAATTCACTGAGAAAATCGATATGACGGAGAGAAGCATATTGCAAGCATTCATTTGAAATCGATTCGGTAGAAACACGAGTTCAATATATGTATATTTGTTTTACAGTCTGAATGTAGCATATACATTTATGGCGAACCAAAGTCATGAAGGCTTAAATCGACAAATGAACGTTGGCTCGGCTGGAGCTACTCAAATGGAAGTAAACAACATAGACAATACATTTCATATATGAAAGAGTCTAAAATGTTTTGAATTGTTGTGGCTTTATCTATGTCATCGAGCGTTGACATCGAAGCTCATAAATATGGAAACTTGGGCTCATACATATAAACACATCATGCACACATTGATACCGTTAGGCACAGTAATCATATGCTACGTGCTAAAGTACACATCAGAGAGCTGTATAATGACTGAGTATCGAATGCAATTTACCAAATCGATCGGTTTTTTTAGCGTTTTGGTTGGTGGGATGTCTACAAACTACGCCAGTTCTGTGCGAATAATAATCGTTTTTCGATGCGATTGCAATAAATAAGTGGCGTCGATGGAGAAAATCAATTCGGGTGATGATTTGACGAGTGGCACTGTGTAGCGCCCGCCATCAACGTCAACTCATGCAAATATGGAAAAAAATATACTGAATTACAATTTCAAAATGAGAGTGAGAGAGAATAATTTGTGCATTCCCATTAAACCACATTCTGAATCGATTAAATTGCGAACGAACATCAAGTCAAAAGTAATCGAAACTGAAAAATAAATACTGAAATCCGATGACACCATCCACATTTTGAGCGCTGTCCAAAAATAACAGTGTGCGATATGTTTGTTGTTTTTTTTATTCTCTAAAACACACAAAATTTTAAAGTGTGTTTCAAATGGATTCGAGCTGAAGAAGCATTATATTTTTTGCTATCGTCTGCTATAATAATTTAGTGTGTTTTCTCTTCCTTGCTCGGCTTAGCGTTGAAAATGTTCATGTTTATTCCCAACATGTCATGAAATTTGGTCACTGTTTTGCATTTTCGAAGATATTCCATTTCCAATAGCGAGAAAAATCATGTACGTGCACGTTTCGGAGCATGTTTCGGGCATGAACATGAACAACCAAATACTGAATATGCAAATCAGTTGCGAATATGTCGATCACAAATTGCAATTGTCGAAATCAAATGGAATTAAACATAAAAAGTTGGATTCGAAGCGAGAATTCGAAAAGAGAGAGAGAAAATAGCGAAAAAGAAATCGCATCAGCCAATGAATAAAAAGATAGTTGGGATTGGGAAGCAAAATATTGAAATGCTATGTATAAAAATTGGAGTGATTCATACGATTTGCAGACAAAAGACTTCCGCGAAACCGAAACACAAACACACGCACACATTTACACAGCCACTCGTTCAAAATTATATGCACCCAAACTTCAATAACGGAACGAAGCTATAAATCTATTATCGTTGATTTCCATCTATGTTATTTACAACTTTGAATATTTCACGATCCAATAGCTCGCTTGATTCCTTTGTGTAGATATGCAGCGCGCATCGATGCTCAATCAAATCAGCACATTCGCATGTGCATCTAGCTTTTTCACGATATGCATGTGCGTTGGCAATGGCAGCAACATCAGTTGTTATTACTTCACGACAGTATTATAAGCTATATTTATAAATGTTGTTGAACGTCGACTTCCTACTTTTAATTTAGTTCTGGTGCTCGTATCTCTCCTTGCTGCAATAGGAACGTGCCACATGTAAATGTTAAGGTTGATTTGCAATTGAATTTATTTCCAGGAAATTATTTTTTCTGCGATGTTAAACGTTTTCTTTAAGTTTGCTTGCTCCTCGAATAGCCAATTTGAGGTGTCAGTTGATTGCTAGATTTTCAATCATCGATTCATCTGTGCTTGGTCAGAGAGGTTAACAAATTTTATTGATTATTGAAAAATGCACAAACGATTAAGGTACAAAATGGAATTTTCGAAATAATATCGGTTTGCATACATGCATCTTTCGAAAGGCAAATGTATTTTTCTTCACTTCATCGCAATTGTCAGTTTGTTTTGAAACAAAAGCAGCTTTCGATCGTGTACAAAATTGAAAATTATAAATCTGTGCGGAAAGGCTATCACACCTTTTCGACATTTCGAGCAATATTTCAAAATTGTATAAACTGTTCCATTTGACTCGATATATTTTAAATGGGTGAAACTTGAAGAGCTCAAGAAGTGGAAGATAGCGAATCAGCGTGCACTATCCTTTCAATAAAACAATAGAAAAAAAAAACATAATTGCTCAAAAATCGAATGCTCAAATAGGAAAAAAATTGCACGATTAAAATTGATTTTAATCGATTCAATCGCATTGATATGCGGCTATTGATAGAGCCAAACACTTGTTCGTAAATTGTATTTGCAAAAGGTGAACGTATGAATTTTAGGCCAAACTATACACAATGCGTTTTTCATGTACTTTTTTTCATTCAGTTTCTAATTTCAACGGGGTCGTTCATTGATTTCAACAGCAAATTCATTTTGCCGCTGCAGCATCTAGCGTATATTAGTTGGCAATAACAGCAGCGAAGCAGCAGCAACTGCGTAATAATTACACACACAAAAATGTGTAAATTTGTATTAAGTGCCAACTGAAAAGTATTTTGTTTCCCATTGTACATCAGCGCGATTGTGTTCGTAAGTGGATTCGTTTCTTGTTTGTTTGCGGCAAGAGTTCAATAGCCGCGCTTGTTGTAATGCTATAACTATCAATTACTCAAGCCCACGTACGCGCACACAAGCACATTCGCAGCAAATAGCAATTTTTTATTACAGATGATTAGATTTTAACACATCCACGAACATCGCGCGCATATAAAACTCAATATGCGAATAAAAAAAAAACATCATGCATTCTCTATGTGTAGTTTGTTTTTTCTCTGAAAATTGAATGGCAACTTATTATTTGCACTGAATATGTGGATATACATGATCGCCGACTGACAGCATATGACTTGAGTAATTGAAGAGTAGGATGTTCAAATCATGATTTTATGTCCAAGCCGCAAAACTATTATAGTCTCGTAACACTCTCAAAGTAAACGTTTTGTTCAACCTAAGCTATTTTGTATATTTTCTTTCTTCATTATTTCACTCGCGATTAATAAATGGCTTAGATATTTCGTTCATTTATGCGACACGATGTCAATCTGAATGTATTTTTTTTTTGTTCGGTTCGTTTGCAAGAGAGTACAGTTAACCGAAAAATTGTGTAATGTTTGATCTGTAAAAAATAGCAAATTTAATGCGGAATATTGGCGAGTCAGAGGGAATTGCATAAGTTTGAAAATCACCAGCTAGGCACTTAATAATACAAACGCCGTATGAGATATGAAAAAACACCAATTCCGAAATGGCGTACAAACTGAAACAAAGGTTGGCCAATCACAGACACTGCACATGTAATAGCCACCATAAAACAAAAACTAACTTCGAATGCGGTTTAGAAAAAAAGCAGTCACCAAAAATACAGATTAAACAAATGATATCATCAAAAAGAAGTCATTCGAATTGAAATCGCGCGCAAATAATTTTAAGAGCAGTTTCATTGCCATGCGAAATGCGAATAGGTGAACTATGACTAATATATCAACACATTTTCATGCATTTTTTTAGCATGTTTACACATCTGTTATATCGCAACTTGGTTGACAACCTGCTTTCAGCCATGAAAAACAATTTCAACAAAATACAATGACTTTTGTGGGTTTTTGGTTGATGTGATTTTGCTATCGCATTTATCAAGTCATATTGCTCGAAATGACACATGAGAATGACTTCGAACATTTGGAAAATGCACATTTAATTTTGTGGGAAAAATATATTGAAGGTTTCTGTTAAGTGTTCAGATTATTTGTATTTCTCAGCAAATATTTAAAAATTTGAATAAATCACGGTCAATGTGTGTTTGTCCACGACTTCATTCAATGCAATCTGTTGCCTGCAGAACCACTGAAAAATTGCCATTTTAAAGTTTCGTCATTTGCACAGTGTTCGCGATGATGATAAACATTCAGTGTTTGAACAAACGGTTTCATAAATAAAATTTTTAAGATGTGAATTCCAGTGAGAATATCTTACAAAAATGAATGGCATGTCATCTGTTGGCGGCTGATAATATAAAAATAAACGGCAAATTCAAAGCTTTTGCCAATTTGGCCAGAGCATCCTGTAAAAAATACGCGTGCATTCACTGAATATGCACAATGAACTGTGCGAAATGTTGTTCTAATTTTTTCTTTGTTTGATTTCAGAAATGACGGTTTTTCGTGTTTTTTTCTGATCGATATGATTTTGTATCACATCGATATGAGACGCGATGACAATAAGAGACGCCTTTTCATTTGAAACTTGTATACAAAAGAAGACAAAACAACACTGGCTGAATGCGACGAAAACATGGCAGCTCGATTCAATTGGATGGAATTAAATGAAATGTGGCCCTATAATGGATTCCCTTGAAACTGAAGAAAATGTGCAGACGAAATGCGAGCGAGTGTGTGTGTATGTGGATAAGAAAAGACATAACATCAACAAAAAGATTGAAGTGAAGAAAGAAGAGAAGACGAAACGACGAACAACGAAGTGAACATGGCGACGTTGAAACCAACTGGATGCTCTTGACGTTCGAGATTATGTTTTTTTTATCAAGACAACGTCAATCGATTGGTGCGTTCAAAAAATTCATACCGAAAATTAAATAAACTTGTAGAGACGCACATAACATTTCGATCAACTGGAAATTTTAATTGATTCCATCGAATTATCGAGCGAAACAATGGAATGACATTAAATTCAAATCCTCGAGCTCATTTCGCAATTTGCGTAGTCGCATTTTGTGAAACAAATTCTGCAGGCAATATTTGAATAGAAAACGGAAAAATAACGCACATTTTTGGGACACATTGAAATTTTCAACTTGAAATGATTCAAAACTCCCAAGTAGACGGTTCAAAAATAAATGTACGGCGATATTTCTTTTGAAGTACGGTTCTTACACTGACAAACACGCTCAAAATCTCCAGCTGAATGTGTCATTTTTGTTGAATTTTGTTTATTTTCGGATCGATTTTCACATACCCATTTCCCATTCAAATATCGTAGTCGTCTTTTACCTCTATCAAGTATAATGTGGCTTTGAAAAAAGGCAACGAAAAAAGAAGCCATGAGCATAAAGAAATTGAAATGTGGTTCGTCATAAAATGAAAACATTTTTTTGTGAAAAATAAATGTTTTATTTTGTTGAAACCATATTTTCACGTATACGTGAATATCTTTTTCTTTATTTTGATCTTTCTCGCTGAATAGAGTCAATAGAGATGAACGTTGAAGTTGAGAGAATCTAGAGGAAATCGAAAGATTCTCGAAAACAAAACTCATCACTATGCATTTCTATACCGAAACATAATTGATTATTCGATAAAATCAAGAAAAACTGAAATAGAAGCGCAAAAACTTGTTGACGGGCACAAAAAAATGCTCGGCTATGGAATTAGGAATAGATAAATCACAAAGAAATTGAATTGTTAGAAGAAATATAATAGTCGTTCGTTCCAAAGTATGTTGTGGCAAGTACAGCTCAGGTACATATGAACTATTTCTTGAGATTCGCCCAGATTTCATTTTGAAATGAGACGATTGGACTCGATACACGTAGACGCTGGCACACAATAATCGTTCAAAACCAAATTTAACACCATTTTCTATATAGTACTGTACACATACCGTCCCTATAGTTCGGTTCTTGACTTGTCTGGCTCTCGCTAGCTTACTTAGATTGTCAAGTCTTCTTTCGCGTTTAAAAGTATGTCTTCCTCATGCCTTTTTCACGATTTAACATAGAAGCGAATGTTTCATATGGCAAATTTGTGTAACGAGAGCTCTCTTCGAGAAAGCTACCATTTGAATCGTCGAGACTCTTCAATTCATGGTGAATCGATTCAATTGAACGCACGAAATGCAAAACACACACATATTTACAATAGGAACATTTATTCCAGTTAATATTGGATTTGAAATTCATGAAGAACTAACAATAAATGTATTTTATGATCGACAATTAGATGTTTGACTTGTTTACTTTTGCTTGTACAATTCGCATTTATTATGGCTTAATAACGAGCAATGTGACTGCATTGTAATTGATTGATGCAAAAATGTTATTTCAGTTATATTATTTTTATGTGAACTATTTTTGTACGAGAGTAAGATAGAGAAAGAGCGACAGAAAACGGACGAGAAAAACACTGAAGTCAAGACGAATGCGAAACGTTTAAATGGAGTCAACACAGCTCTTTCTAGATTTTTGATAAATTTAATAGGAATTTTAGTCGATTCATGTCGTTACTGGATGCTTAAATTCCCGTAAGTGTACTATCAAACATCATGACGTTCATTTGACCTGATAAAAGAGTTGTCAACGTTAAATGTGCTAAAATATTTATACAAAACGGCAGAATGTTTTCAATCTTAAAATGACTTTTCGAAAAAAAATGTGTTTTTTCGAAACGTGTTAAGCATGTCTAAGTCATGCATTAAAATCTGTGACAATCACAGTTCATAAATTTACATACATTTTCTGTTCGACTTGCGGAAAATTATGGAAGCAACGCCTGTTCTTTGTGAAAACATTCGAAACGTAGCGAAACAAATCGAAATGCATTTTCAAAAGTATTTTTTGAAAATTTAACAATTGATACTGCTTCGGCCAGATATTGATTTATATTGAGGAACGTGTTCAATTTTCCCCCAGAAAAATGCGTCAATTCACTGGAATTAATTTGCGCTCAAGTTATGTCGCTTGCATGTTTAAATGAGCAACAATCAATTTAGTATGAATATTTTTAATCGTTGCATGTTGTCAACGTCCATTATTTTTCGAATGTGATATAGAGCAATAAAATCATGCAATTTAGCATATCTCTCAGTCAAATGACGTGTGTGTTTGTGAGCGCACTATCTCATTTGATCCGTACATCATCATATTTATTTCAAGAGTTTTCTTCGCTACTGTCGTGTTTTGTACTCAACTCATCATTTATAAATACGAACGAATAAAAAAAAAATGTATAATAAATTACGTTCAACTGGCTCGGCGCAGTTCAATGCCATTTTTGCATAAACACAGACTAAGCACGGTTTAAAAGACTTAACGGCATTTACAAGAAACTACATCGAGATTGGCTCTTTCACTTCAACTTTGTCGGAGCGATGCTGTTTCTTTTTTTCGGTGCCAATCACATGAAAATATGTTTGGCGTCGTCGACGGCCGACATCAGTCAGAGCACAGAAAATCACGATTCATTTATGAATAGTGCAGATAATTGATTTTCTCTTAAATGTCTTTCTTCGTCGTCTATTCACAACCGATTTCATTATTATTATTTCGCTTTTTTCGCTTCGTTTTGTCTTTATAACGATCTTAGTCAGGCTGAGTTCACCTCTTTTGCTTTGACTCTCAGCTTCGCAGCTATTGCGGGCCCACTTACGGTTTGGAAATTCGGAACACGAAATCTCAATCGTGAAGAAAAGAGGTGCTATGAATACAAACTTTCTAATTTCCATTTTTTTCGTCGTTTTACGTTCATATATAAATACAATTTTGGTTTTCGCTGCGTTTCTATAAACTGGCTGCATCTAATCTCCGCTCCATGGACATATACATTTTACATTTAATTTCTTTTGAGATTTTCTAACGCCTTTCGACGTTTTGAGACGAACTTTACAGCTCTAAAAGTGTCAGCGTCACGAATCGAAACACGGAAAACCTTTTAATGAGCTTAAAAAGGTAAAAAAACAACACAATTAAAAATAAACGAAGACGAATGCATTTATATAAAAGCCATGTTTTGATTGATTATCGAAACGGGGGCGTGCCAATATAAGTTATTAAGTTACAAAAATATGCATTCGCCCGAAAGCCGCATGCAATAATCAATTTGGAAATAATGAACGCGCATTTTTGTTTGTTCAGTAACGAATTTGATAATGATTTTTTTGCTTCGTTTTTGAAGCGATCACATTTTATAAATAAGAAAAAAAAAAACATTTTGAAATTGGCATGGATATTTCTCGAAAATTCATTCAGTAGATTGTGAGTCAATTAAGATTAGGCTGTGTTGATTAAAACTATCAAACTGATTTTTTGACTATTATCATACAACCATTTTGATTGTTTTCTCTCTGAATTTTCTTTGAGTAACTTGTTTATCAGTTCATTAGATGAAGGCGGGAGACACAATTCGCTTGCAATGAAAATTTTCTATTGCGTAAGTGCTCAGTCACTACAAAATACTTTATTCATGTCAACACTGGATTCTGTTCTACAATTTCATTCATATCGATTGCGTAAGCACATTTTAATTCGACAATCGAATTTGGACTGACCTTTTTCGAAGGAATGAAGATCGAAGTGCTTTTAATGTTTTCTACGGTCATTTCATTTAAATCTAGTTTTTTTCTAAATGCCAACATCAAAATTTGGAGGTTCGTGCATCACACTAACACACGAGCTACATGATGAAATTCAGTTGTTTTTTGAATTGATATAGTGCTTGAATAGGCATTTCATCAACATTTTATTGCATCTCGGTTTTTTATTATTCATCGAAAGAACTGCCAGGTTAATGGCTTTTGCTTATTTTATATTCTTTTGAAACTAGTATTTGAATTTGACCTGTTCAGAAGGCCAAAATGGTGCTTGGACAAAAAGTTATTTATATGAGAATAGATTTGCATAACATTTTATCACACCCAGCTCAGCTCAAAATCTACCTTCAATAGAGGATAAAACAGCGCGTTGGACGATCTGTGCAAATGCCCATATTATCTATTGTTAAATCACGCTAGTCGATTTAGTTTCAAACGTAAGAAATTAGTCATATCTACGCCGAATTTGTGGCACAAAACAATTATGACTAGATCTTGAAAAATGTGTTATTTCGGAAATGAAAAAAAAGGTTGGAAAATTGACATCATGGAAATATACAATATTGATATCAAAACGAATGAAGAAAAATATGTGTAGCCCATTTATTATGTGCAGAATCGTTATTGTTAAATTTGAACAACTTGTGCATGAAGTACTCATACGTATTAAAAATATTGGATTTTCGAAACGTAGGCGAAAAGAAATGAACGACGTCTTATACTTGAGAAAACAAGAAACTATCAGAACAAAACATGTTTCGAGCCACGTACACCACACTCAGACTTATAGCAGACACAAAGACGAATATATCGCAAGCCAATCATCGCGCTGTTTTCGTTTGATTTAAATTCATTGGTGGTGGTGAGTACTTATCTTTATTTGAATCGCACGACCGATTCGCACACAACAGACGGTTCGCGTTTGACGACACAATGTGTAAATGTAAATGTGAATGTAGCGTAAAATTACAATCTGGTTTCGAATAATATGTGATCTAAAAACAAAAGAAAACCTGTTCATCAACAAACGTGAGCTGCGTCAGCGTCGTTAGCTTTGATTTTGTTCGTCATATGATTCGAAACGATTCGCAAACAAAAAAAAACAGAAGAAAGAAAGAGCTCCCCGAGACCAAGGGAGATTGGGGAAGGTGAAGATTGAAGACACCAAAAAACATCTCCATAATGATATAAATGAGGATTAAATTAAAAGAAACAATAACCGGTTAACAAAATGATGTGTACGATTTGTAAATGATGACGGGGACAAGTGAACAAGGGCTAAAATGACTCGTCAAATATTCAATCAGATATTCTTTCGACACCACACATTTCTTATTTGAAGAAATATTTATTTTTTGCTTGCCCTTTTCCGTTTGTTTTGCAATTGTTGATAACATGATTAGCTGCCGTCTCTCAAATAGATCACTCATTTGCGCAAAATATATTTACTCAGTCGCTAGCACAGATTGTGCAAATTGTATTCGTAAACGACAATAGATTCTCAGACTCTGTTGATGTCATAAATTATGATAATTTCATTATTATGATGCCAGTGTTAATAAGCCAAATCAAATGGCAAAATTACACATAATGCAGAAAACAAATTACCCGTTCCAGTGAACGAAGATTTTCTTTCATTGCAGTACCCTTGTGGCTGATGACTTTTTTTTTGGTAAGACAATGGCGCTATTCATTAACCACTCTCAAATTTCTGAGGTTAATTTTCATAAACAGCTTTTTCTTCATTAAACCCAATGTGCTTCGTATATCATTAAATTCAAGTTGGGTCGATTGTGCGATCGGTTGCTCACACAATGCGTACCCTTTCCGGTTAATATCATATTTTTCACAGTACATTTACCAAGTATTCGTATACAATGCTACCTTTCTGCAGAATGGTGAGATTCGTAGCTAAATGTGACAACTGGCGAGCTCAAACGACAAATTTACTGAAAACAGGACACATGCATATTTGTCTCGAATTTCTCTTGAGACTTGCCACAGCGAATCTCCAATTGAGTTGTACTGTGTGCACACAGATCGCACACGCGATCGGTTCAGCAAATGATGAAGCACTCGTGAGATTTACGAAAAATGGTTTGAGTATAAGTGTGTGTACGCGAGACAAATATTCAATACAAAAAGGCGATAGTTTAACGACAGATAACTGCTACATGCATTTAAAATATGACCGAGAAGCTATTGAAAGTTGAGCGCTCGTCTTTTGCAGTACGCAACCTGGTACATTTTTATGGAGGCATGAGCAATTTCACATTTTATTGTTGAAAATTTCTGCCATTTATTGAAGTGATTTTTTCAGATGTTTTCTCTCTTACTTTTGAATGTTTCGGGTGAATATAGTGCACATGTGTGTGTTTGAATTGAAAGCTGGCGTTGAAATTGATGGCATAAAGAGTGCAAATGTGCGCTGTTTGCCAAACAACAGAGTGATTTTTGCATGATGGTGCGCGCATGGCGGCGAATGGAAAAGAAGCAAAATCTGAAAAAGAAGCATTTCGTGTACAAACGATTTCTCTTTGGTGATACACAAGTGGTCGTTTCAGCAAAATTCAATGTGTTGTGAAGTTGAAGTTGATTCAACACCACATGAACTAAAATGAATTATATGTTTACATGATTGCTTTTTTTGTTATGTGCATGGCATAGCGCAGTGCGGGATCGGACAGCAGAGAGCCGCACATCTAAAATTGCATCTATGAACTTATTTATTATTTTCCAATATGAAATGTAAAACGAATGCACGGCCTATAATAATGGCAATCAGTGAGCCAGCCACACTAATGTGCGATTTAATTAAATACAAAATGCTACCAATTTCTCTTCGGTTTCATATGCAACTGACGCCATCACATTGAACTTAACTGATACTGCCATTTTATTACCTTGCGGCGGACGTTCAAAATTCATGCAGTTGAATGCTTCCAAATAAAAATTTAATGCTTCTGTGCGCTTTCAATTGGAGTCAGAAGGCAGCCGATATATTGCAGTTGATTTTCACAAGAATCACGCACTCAGCATGTGCGAACAGAATATTTGGTTGCTAACATCAATTGCGATTCATGCAAAATGATAAATCTTCAGAAAGCGCGAAGAAAAGAAATGCGATTTCGAATCCAAATTGCAGAATATGATGGAATTTAAATTCAAATAACACGCGTACGATCATGACGATTAAAATTCATTTGAATTTCAAGGAATACGAGCTAAAATGCAATCGCAAATTTCATTTGTGTTTGACGAGCGAGCATGAATCGCGTCGAACTCGAAAACAAGTCAAAAGAATATTGAGCGTTTCAAGTCGTTTGTTGTCGTTATTTATTTATTTTTTGTGTTCCAATCTGTGAGTAAATTGGAGGCTAAAGCATTCAATGTTCTAATGCAAACGAAAACGCACACAGTTCATTGCTGTTCAAGCGTCAATCGAGTGCTTTGTGAATTCATTGTAAAATCGTGCTCAAAACACACAGCGGGGCAATGCTTAATTAACTGTAATTCACCAAACAGAACCATCTAAATTACTAATTTTGTTGTTATTCTAAATGTTTCGTGCCATTCCACCAATGATTTTGATTGGGTTGTACAGAATAGCGAAAAAAAACCACTGCAACAACAACCGAATGGTATTTTATTTGCGTAAAATTTCACATCAAATGAACCACATTACGGACGGAAATTAGTTGCGGTCGATTTTTAAATCCAAAAAGGTTCAGCTGTGACCGTTAAATAGTCGCGTTCTGTTCTTAGTGTTTTTTTTAATTCTTTCTATCTATTTGTCATGCCCTTTTACTTTGCCACATTTGCATCAACATTTCTTCTACTTGTTCTTGTCTCCCTGTGTTGACATGTTGGTTGCAATACAACAATTATTTTTTGCTAATTAATTGAGCGAGTTTTCTGCGTGGCGTTCAGCTGTTGAAGCATATCAATATAAGTGACGGTTCACATTTTATTTTTTATACTGTCCGATTGGTTTGTTGGTATGTGGCTTGACGCAATTCCAGTTAGTCGAAATTTTAACGGAAAACTCTCTCTCTCTCTCTCTCTCTCTCTCTCTCTCTCTGACAAACAACATACATTTCTAGAGGACGGTTATCTTTTGAGCTATAATTATTATCGATTATTGTTTTTGATGTTTTCGAAGCGATACAATGTGTTGGACGAGGAGAATGGGAGTCAAAGCACGATCCATGGCATTCCAACGTTATTTTTGTCTGTTGTGACTCATGACAGCACTCAGCTGTGTGCCATTAACATTTTTATCATATGCTCTTTCGTACACCGAAAATATAGTTCCATATCGAATAAAAACATGAGCCCACCATGTTCTTCCCGTCTTCTTCCATTCTCCATTTCCCTTTTGATATAATAAAATGCGTAAAATATCGTGAAGCATATGCGGTCTGGCCAAGTTTTCCTGTTAATTTCAGTTCATTTAGTTGATGTGACGCAATCATGCCGGAATAATTTAGTATGTTCTGGTGTTAGAAGTAGGCATTTTGTCATATCGACCGTAAAAGTCTTTTGAAAACATTCCACCCCACACTAAAAATGAACAGTTGATGGGAAGTATCATCGAAATTTGTTCACATATTCAGCTATCGCAGCCCTGAGAGAACTTTGTCGATGGCTGTGAGCTGTGGGAATGGGAATGTTCGCTAGGATTCTTTGCATACAAATGAAAAATGTAATATTACCTAATTGATGTGTATTGGGTATTAAAGCAAATTCACGCAAATGGGTAATGTGTTCAGGCGTCACATAACAGAATTTCATTAAAAAGGAAACAAATAAAGCACACTTTCTGATGAATCGAAGAGTCAAACAGACTTTCAATTAAACTCAATTGATAAGCACTCGTTTCATAATATGTCAAACAGTTTCCAGGCGAATTTTGATGAAATGCTCTAAAAAAAAAGAATTCTGATAAAAAGAAACGATTTTATTTAGCTTCCTAACATCGCTCAAGTGAACAGAAAAAATTGATGTTTTAAACAGAGTTCATTATTTAAAAAATTGCTTTCAATGCAAGATATGGATGCAATATTGTTTTTTATTCGTTTTTAGTACGTGTTTCGTTCAGCTGCATTCGAAATTCCATCGTTCGAATGCAATAATTAATATATCATCAGCTTTTGTTGGCAGATGTACGTCGAAGAACACAATGTGAAATGTGAAATGATTTTAGCGAACAACCACAAAAAAAAGAATCGACCACGAGGAAAACAAAATATGTGACGAATGAGGTGTTTTTGTTTGGAGTTAGCTGAAGACCTTTAACGAGCTTATTTATCGAAATTTAGAGCAGTGCTTGCATTGTGTATGAATTACGAATGCATAATGGCGACATATTCTCTCCCTAACACTTAAAAGTCATAGCAGCATGCTTTGAAAATAGTGTGTTTTATTCATTCTAGCGATATATTGTTTTGTGTTGCTGCCAGTGCTTCTCTCTTCGGCAAATGCATTCATTATGCTCTGTTTGTTTTTTTTTTTTTGCAAAATAAATGTTTCTCTTAAGTCTTTGCAACTTCAGCCGCTATTTGTTTTCGATGATTCGTAGCCACTTTTTCTCAGTGCTCCCGTATTTTTCGAAACTGTTTACAGATCGCACGTAGTGAAATGAATTTGATGACGCGATTGAAGTTTGTGCTTGCATAAATATGTGCGTGAAGTGAAGAGGAAGAGCGATGCTATTGAAGTCTCAAGAACATATGGGTTCATTGTGTATGCGTTCAGAATATTTTCAATAGTCTGCCATTAAGCATATATCATGCAGCGCAGACTGTTTTGTGTTTCTCTTTATTATTTCTCCATGATTTCTGTTGTTAGTCTCGATTATACGAAAAAAATACATTTTTTATGGGATATTTTCAGGAGATTTTTTATGTGATATTTTAGGCGATCCGTAGGACGAATAGTTGAAATTTCATATAATTGGATGAATGCGAACATGGTAAACTCTGCTTAACAATTTAGAAAGCGATTTGGATATCAATAGAAAGGTCTGAATATAATACGGCTCAAACAACAATAGCAATAGAAACAGATAGACTGTTGAGTAATTGTCTCGATGCTGTATCGCATCCATGTAGTTGAGAGAATGTTGTCTGTGGTGATGTGTAAGACACGGCCATTGAATTTGTAATTACTGTACGAGATAGAAACGAAACCACCAAATCAACGAAATAAAGAAAAAACACATCCAACAACAAAAACTCAATTTCTCAAACGCTACAAAAAGTTGAGCGAAGTATTTGTATGGAATTACAGGTTTTGAGATGGGTGGCAACAGTCATTCGAGCTGAGTTTTGCTGGCAACGCGTCAAATGTAAATGCGATTTTGAAAACAATTAGGTTCGTTCAATAGATGTTCATCTTCTAATTATTTGAAAATCGTGCAGTTCCGTTCGATTGAAGTTGTTTTTGTTGCCGCATAATCGTCGAAAAACGCTTATCCATTGTGCGTCGTTGAGCTGATCAAAATACAATGTGCGTAAATCGTTGCCAAAAATATCACCGCTTACTAATAAACTCGATGTAAATTCTGAAGAAATGTGAACAAATCGACGATAGATAGAGAAAATATTCTGACGCGAATGTGTATTTTGAGGTGTCATTTTGCGTGATGACACTCACGCAACAACGCGCATAAATAACAGACACATTTCATATGTTCGAACACAGCCGAGCAATATTTTTAAAATAGCAACTTGAAAAATGAGTTGAGAAGAAAAATTTATTTGCTGCAAACAGGCAGAAGCTCGGAATAAATGAATGAGAAAATGAAAGGCGACGTAAAGAAAGCAATGGCATTAAATATTCTGAAATAAAATAAGAGAACAATCGTCGAAAATATGGAAAAATAATAACATAAAGTCGATTATTTTCGCTGTTCATGCTGTATTTTGAAGCTCGCAACAGCTTTAAAGAATAAAAAGCAGCTTAAAAAATGAAGTGGGCTCGTATGCACGCCGAATTACAAAAGATGAACAATTCGATACCATTCCATAAAGAAAGATTACATTGATTATTGAAAGAGAAAGAAAACTAAGGGCCAACAATGCTGTTGCTGTAGCGTTTACAGAATTTTAAAACTGCAGACAATTTATTGAAATTGATGCATGTACTAGAAACGCATAAATTGAATTGTGAAGAGGGAGAAAACGGTGGAAAATAAAAAGATCAGCCTCGCTGGACTCGATAAGGGCAATTTACGCTGAAAAGACTTCAGAACCAGAATGTACAAATATACAAATTGCGAGTGGTGCTTGAGAAAGTTCCACTTGGTCGATTTTAAATTTTGAATGGCAAGTAATTTTTGATTCGTTGTGCCCAGATCGCAGCGAAAACTAACTAAAATAGTGAACTCTCCATTTTATTTGTTTAATTCATGAAATTCATTATCCTTTCCGTTGTCTGTTTCATTTTCTCGCTGTATTCTGTCTGAACTTCTCGTTTGTTTTTTGTCCTTCTTTTACTTTGTCGGTCGTTTTCGAAATTTATTAATTAATTATATTACAAAGCAAGTGAACAAGAGGTAAAACGTGCATTGCATTGAAATCGTGGAAGAAGTAAAAATTCATCGCATTAAATAAACGGAGCTACGGTTCCACCAACCAAATCATGTTTACCTCAACCAAATGTTTGTGCACGCATAGATTGAAGCAAATTTTTGTTGTGCCTGATGAAAACTTGTAACGCATATCAACATCACACAATTCCACAAGATCTCTCATTCGGAACGGATAGTTTGATATTTTGAAATGTTTTTATTGCTGGCTCGGCGTAACGCCGTTGATAAGCAATTCTGATAGCGCTACAAAAATACACCAAGAAATGAGCGATTAGCGCATCCTTGTGCGCAATAACAAACACTTCAACGAATATTTTCAAAATTTAGCATAGAAATATGATGTCGACGAATAATGGAGGCTTTGTAGGTTTTGGTACAAAGCTTAATTTTTAACAAACAACGCTTTGAATAAATACGCACGATTTTCTTCGTAAGCGTTGAACAAAGATTTTCGAAATGAAATGTATAGCTGAAATTTGAGCCGCTTTCTGCTGGTGGCCATCAATCTGTTTTCATTTTGCGATAAATTTAGCAAACAAACTGTTTCATCGAAGTGTGGAAAAAGAAATATGTAGAATGAAAATTCGATGGGATTTCTCAATTGGTTCAGCTGCATGTGTCGTTTTTAATGAACACTTCAATGATGGTATTGAACAATGCAATGACGGCCATTTTCTGATATCTTGGTGATTGATGTATACATGTTTAGCCGTTTCGATTAATGTGCAGACCATTGGCAGAGTACGCGAATATACATAAAAAGGGAGAGAGAAAGTGTAACCGTCTGCACATCAATGAAATATGGGAAATTATTTCAAACATCTGGCTGTTTTCACCATGGGATAATTAAAATTAATAAAGTTTTGTCGTCTCCCCACATTCATCCCAGCACAGCATAGCACAACACACCACATCATTTAATCAAATGTTTGATGCATTTCTATGTACCGACATTAACTTGTTGTTAGCAACATTTTTGTATATCTATTTTTATTATTCAGTTTGGTTGATCTCGAATAAGTCAACAAGTAAATGAATGGACAAAATGAACGAAAGAACGAATGTTTGGTTTCCTAAAACCATTTTTAATCCAGCCGATTTTGTTTTGTTACCAAAAATGGCTTCTTCAAAACTCGTCGACGCCATTTTTGTTTTCAACACTCGTAAATGAAAACAAGTTATATATGTTGCTTTGCAGATGTTCATAATTGGCCAGTTATTTTGAGAGCGTTTACTCGAGAAACAACCAAAAATATGACATTTCAAACGATGTTGATGGAAAGTATAAAAGAATAAATACCTATGTTTATTGTATGTGTGAAACTTACCTTGTTATTGTTGCCGAATCCATCCCATTGTACTTGTTGCATGTATTGTTGATGCTGTGTCGATGGATGATGGTTGTGATTGGAATTCATAGCCTGTCGATGATATTGAAAAGCTTGTGGATGCGGTTGCGGATGCATTTGGTAGTTGGGTGGTAATTGATTTTGAGGAATATAGTTCATGCGACGTGGATCAGGTACCATTTCTTGCATTGGTACGGGTTTCGTTGGTGAATTCGATGGTGAAAGCGACGTGGAATGGCGCTCATTAATGTATTCGGATGATAGATCGGGACGACCGACACGGTCCATGATGAATTCATCGGCACTTGAGCCGGTTGAATCTAGATCGGATGATGGGCTTGCACGGCTTTGCGAATCGTACAGTACGCAAATTGAGCCATTTTCACCAATACGATACGCCACCTCTTCTGGATCAATCCATAGAGTCAGTTCGGCTGGCAACATTTTTCTTAATAGATTCGGTGGAATGCCGACCGAAATTCCGGCTTGTGCGATCAATGGATCGATTTTGCCATTGATACGAATGCATCGGTATCCCGAACCTTTTATTGGTATATCTGGATACCAATGGCTGCGATAGTGTAAAACGAGCAAAGTTTCCAATGAGCCCTTGAAATTTTGCAATTGATCGTTATTGGGCAATGGTTCGACTTTCTTTAGCCGCAATAGGTTCATTAGAAAATCGGCTGCTGAATTCACTTCTAATTTCATGATTCACACAAAGTTCTTTTCACGCTGCTTCTATTGAATATCATAAACAAGACAATAGTTTCCAGTATTGGACAAATAGTTGTGTCTATTTGCACTTGAAAATGTTCGCTGTATTTCTCAACTTCACTGAAGTGCTTTTGAGTGTTAACACACGGCGTAGTTAGCAATTTGCTTGAGTTATTTTGAATTCCACGAATATAATTCGAAGCTGCGCGTTTAATGCACGACTGAAAATCTTTCGTTGATCTTTCAATTCAATTTGATTCTCTTTTTTGAAGATTTTAATTGGAAATGCTTTATCGTTTCCGTGTGGTTTTATTAATTTTTTCTTCGTCTTCTTCTTTGTTTGCTTAATCTTTTCTTTGAATTGGTTAAAATATCATCACAGAAGTACAATGTCTCTTCACGTTTCGCTTTAAGGAATTGTATACTTTTTGTTGTTGTTGCTTTTGTTTTAAAATAAATTTGTACTATATTTTTCCACAATGTTATTTTAATTTTGTTGTTGTTGAATCACTTTGAAATTCTTTGTAATGAAGATTATGCGAAGGAAAAAATGAACATAAATTCAATTTTTCAACGAGTTTCCTTTAGCTTTGCAATTTTTTTTTTATTGCTGGAAACGCTTGTCGATTGGTAAACGTATACGAAATGAAAAGAGAAGGAAAAATCAATAGGATATTAAACTATTTATCGATTAACGTTTTCGTTTCGGTTCAGTCCCACCGAGAAACAGCTCGAAAAAAATCAATAGTTGTATGTGCTGGCTTGTAGAATTTTGTTGTTCCTGGATGTTTTTCTCTTGGATGTTTATTCTCTTCTTCTTTTTTCTATGTTTGTTTCACACGTACAGGCGCACAGTGTATTTCGATTCCGTTTCCCTGTTTTCTTTGTTCTGGCAAAGAAACAAATTCTTGCTAGATTTTCAAACCAATTCACCTGGTGGCTCACACGCAAACTTTTAAAACACTTGTTCAAAAATGTATTTCGCTAGATTTCTTCTTAAACACCTCTCTTTAATTTGTGAAGCGAAGCTCAAACCAAAATTCGTTTGCAGCAAATCGAACAGATGTGACGAAATAATTTATTTTTGCAATCGTTATATGAATGGAAATCGATTAAATTTACGTAAGAAAAACTCACTAAAATCACTGTCAAACAAAATTGATGGAAATTTTCACCGATTTTATGGAAATACTGGCTGAATTTTGTGGATATTTTTCACTTTTTCTGTTGTTTTAAATGAAGTTAAATCGTCTTTTATATCAAATGAAAACCAATATGGCCGCTCGATTTTTAATGCTGCTGCTGTTATTCAGGGCGTATGAAGTGTATGTTGTACGTTGTCGATATGGAGTAGGAACAGTATGTTTTAGCGTTGATGTTGTAACGAAATAAAACGAACTCGATTTTATATATGAGAGAAATAATATAATGTTCCTTGCGCTGCGTGGAGAGGCTACTTTAGCGAGCTACGATCCAGTCAACTCATCATCACACAATGAATACCCTGCTTGGATTGCTGTGGCAGAGAAGTATTGGAACGGCGACGTTGTTTGATGGCGTTGCGGTCGCATCGATTCGGCTTTGCACAATACCAATTCACTTATAAAAACACATACAAGCGCGCTTGCACAAGCACACTAGAAGTTAAATTGTATTCGGCTCTTGTTCGCGCACGTATTTATATCGAACGATTGCTACGTCACCTGCAAATGCTTTTCTTTGTACATATATGTATACAGTTTGTTCTCTCTGTGCGTACAAAATGCTAGCGAGCACTGGTACACGTACTTCATGCATATACACTTCATACTCTCCGCATTTGTGTCTGGGTACGAGTCATCTACATCGAAGCCATACAGGGTGCTCAAAAATATGGTTTGTAATTTTATTCGTTATGATATTTATTTTCGTTTCTTCCGTGTTTATTTTAAGTTTATCGATCAAGAAATTATTCAATTTGTCTTAAAAAAATGATCATAATGCATAGAACTAATTCAAATTTTCTCGAAAAATTTGTTCAACAATGCTCTCGACGATTTTGAAGCATCAACACCCTGTACCCGTCACTCGATGTGAGCAAGACAACCCGTGAGCATAGATACACTCAAAATGCCAAATACTTTATAGGAACGCTTCGTGAGCAAACGGTGACTGCGATATCATTATTACAATGCTTTGAACGGCAAAAAGCAAGAGACGAACGTATGTGAAGAAGAATTATCGAAAAAAAACACACAGAAATTATGCTGACATCGTTCGTTCACGAATACAGTTGCAAGGATCATTACGGTGACTCAGCATTTGGGTCTTATAGCAGCTGTAAATCAAAACATAGCACACATGTATCCATCGACCATTTTTCGTCAAACAGACAAAACATTTACGACAGACGCTCTCAATCTGTACCCAGCACCGACTGATGCAACTGTATGCACTTTGTTTACGTGCGTTGTTTCCATCAACAATAAGCCATATCTAAAATTCGTTGTGCGATGGGATTAACGTAAGCAAATAGCATTTCGCTTTGTAACAAAGAAACAAAATAATAACACAAATGCATTTACTGATTGCACAAACTTCCTATCGCAGTGACATGAAATTTGCTATTGACTCTACCTTTAGCAATGATAATATATTTCAAGTGAAAAATCGTCATATTAAATGAAAACTATGTCTACGTCATTAATTATCAGACCATGTGAGTTTGCTTGCGCTTTGTTTTGCATGCATGCACATTTTGTGGGGGATAATGTTTTCATTCGCCATTTAGGCAAATGACTGTCGGTTTGCTATTGCTACATTTATCCTCAATATTCACAAACAAAAGCGCTCAAACGATAGCAGCAATAAATCCATTGTTTGTTTTTTTATTCACTTTTCTATGTGTTTATTATTAGTTGCTGAGACTTTCAATAGAGTTGAATCGAATCGATGAAAAACTCCTGCAGATTATTAAGATTTGCTCATAAAACTAAATGTATTTAAGTGCTTAGGGCACTATCCAAAATGTAATTCGTTTGACGAATATCTAGCGAATGCAGCATGTCGAACTGTGAGATGCATAAATGGTTCCAGTGATTTCGTTTGATTTTGCAATAAAAATACGAAACTATTAGACAAGTTAGCTTTGATTGGCTTAATACCTGCTATACATTACTCAAATTCATATGTTTCATCAGTTTCACAGTTAATCTATTCATAACATTTGTATTTTACGTTTCAGACAAGATGTATGCAGCTCGTTTCTCGATAATAGTCAACTATTCATCGATAGGTCATGATTATTTGAATTATCTACACAAATTAGTGCACCTCAGTATGCATTATCAAAATTAAGATCCATTTAAAGCAAAACTCACTTTCTATCGCTCGATACTTTTCATGACAAATAAAACATTTGCGGTAATTCGATTTGAGATTTTTCTATGGAAAAATTAATATCTCGTCGTTGATTTGTTGTACATTGAAGTAATAAAACTTTGTGTTGTAATTTTTGTATTATTTTTAACTTTATCCGAATTTTCCAAATTTAAGAGACAAAGGATGTTTTGATGCGAACGAAATTGGCTTAATAAAGTATTCTCTCAGCATCCTGTCGACAATCATAACGGAGAAAAGCCCTTCTTTTTTGTGAAGAAAAAAAAATGGTCTAAATGAATTTCCGTCAACCACCAGACTAAGAAATGTAATATGAAAAGGAGTCTCTGATTCTGTTTATTGTATCGCAACAGCAAGAGCACAGCGATGAAAGCATAGTTGTGTATGCTTGGGAACAGGTGAAGCGAAGCGAGCATTTTTTTTCTCGTCATATTGTTGGCGGTTTTTTGAGCGCTCCTTTTCTTGATTGTGCATGCACGAAGTGCATGTGTGAAACGTTATCCGCTCTCAAAATGAAAAAAAAAAAAATTGGAGCGGATGTACGCACACAAAAAATCGTCTCGAATGACTAAAAATAATACATTACACTCAATATCGTATAATGTTCGGTTATTAATGTTTGTGTACTGATTTAATCGCATAAAACACAATATCAAGGATGCGAAAGTAGATAAAAACAACTGGAATACTTAGATAAATATATGAATGACGCGACAAGAAACAATTGTGATTTCGATTTATTTTTAGATAGAGATCGAGTAACATTACTTGATGATAAACTTTAAGTAATTTTTTTTTGAATAATCACTTCTATATTGAACAGAGAAATCATCATTAATTTCAAATTTGCCGTTCATATTCGTCACTTAGTACACGTCAGTAGAGGTTAAATCCGTTTTTGCACCGTAAGAAAACATAAATTTGCGAAAAGACAGAGAGAATACATACATTTAGAAAATGTGGACTACGTACCAAAATCATCAAAAGCTAAGGTAGCAACTGTTTCCTTCAAAGCACTTAAAAATTTACACTGCATAAAACGAGTCTGCTGATTTATAACGTGTTTACATTGAATAATACAAACATATGATAGAAAGATCATATAAATTACAAATATACAATTGTCATTGGGACAGCTGACACATTTCACGTACGTGATACATCGTGATTTGCATGCGATAAGCGTTATAATTGTATTCGAGACTCTTAGTCCGAAAGATTTTTAAGAGATGTCGCTGCTACTCTTTCAAATACGATACGGTAAAATCTCGTTACATTTAAATAGGAATTTAAATGGAAAAATTAGTTCGTTCTTTTGGATTCTTGTTTCGATGTCGCTCATTACATTTTTCTTCATATTTCTTTATGAGAAGCATTCAATGATGGTGGCAAGATGAGTTCCGTGTATCTTCTATCATTTTGTATATAAACAAGAAAACCATCACGTCAAACAAAACGTTAAAAGGCGATTATGATTTTCCACAATATCTCCAGCATGTTCAAATACAGTTACCATATAAAATTTGCATTTTGAATCGGCTATAAAAAAAAAACTAATAGTTATTCTTCCAAACTTTTTTTTTATTAGAAAGCTTGAACTTGGTTATTTATGAATGAAAAATGATATCGTTCATATGACTGCCACGACTGGCTTTACAGTACGCCATTCGGTCAACCCAATTTTCAAGCACTTTTTCGTTTGTTTCGACTCGAATTTCATTAATGGCAACTTCGATTTCGTGTCGTCCTTGACAGCTCCCCACAAAAAATAGTCCAACGGGCTCAAATCGCAGATTTGATTTTCGAAAACGGTGCTCAAAAGTTCGACTGTTATGTTGGCTGTGTGGCTTGTTGCACCATCGAAAACAAAAATTCGTTGAGCATGGCACGGTAACGCTCGCCATTGACCGTAACGGCGGCTCCTTGCTCAAAACCCACACCAAACCGTAACTCTTTGTGGGTGCATTGGCTTCTCAATGGTAACGTGTGGATTTTCCGACCCCCAGATGCGACAATTTTGCTTATTGACATAGCCTCCGAGGAGAAAATGGGCTTCATCCGAAAAGACGATTTTTCATTTTTTTGTTTTTTTGAAGTAAGTTTTCAATATATCCGAATTTTGTTCAAGCGTATAGCGTCCTATTTCGTAAATGTCAAACCTTTAACTAATTTATGAACACAAATTAAATGACATTTGAGCTGCCATTCTCTAAATAAACAGTAGTTCAAAATGCAAATATATGCCCTGAAGTACTAACCGATCTCAACACAGTTCCTACGATTGTTTTGTATGAAAGAACTTAAACTTGATCAGCATCTCCCACTAAATATTTTGCAGCGACTGAAGATCATTTTTTCTTCTGTTTGGCACTCTGATGCCGGAAAACTACTTTGATAAAATAAGTGATTGCTGGACAGTTTCACCTTTTTATCGCTGGTGTTGCCCCAATATCGCCTAATATGATGTGTGAAGCAACAATTTAGAGTTAAAGAGCAATTGGATTTGATATTCAAGAAAAAAAACTGTTCATTTGAGAAGACTCAAGATATTAACTGTTGTTCTGGTTAACGTGCAAAATATTATAAAATCTCAAAAACTATTTTCCGGAAACATTGCGAATTTGCTTTTTGGACATGTGAATGGCTAGAAATCATGAGCTTATCCGTTTCACTTATTTGAAATACATCCCTATGTATGAGAAAAGGAAACTTTTTTGAGCTTGAAGCATCAAAAAATAATAAAAAGTTTTAAATATTCCATCAAAGGCATCCACTAAAATCAGTTTCATAATTTCAAAGCAAATTTCCGGTGTAGCTCATTAAAGCATGATAAACTTACAATGTAAAAAAAATTAGGAGTAGCTGATAACATATCCGTTTTGACGCAATACAAGATAACAACAATTCGAATTGAAGGCGAATGAATCATATGTCAAATAACTCTATTTGGTAGATCATTTGCAAATCTTTGCACATTCAACTGATGCTAGTATCGTACCGACTGGCAATTGATAAACTCAGCAGGAGCAACAGCCTTGTTTCACGTTGAATTATTGGGTGAAAGTTAAATGAAAAAGAGCAATATCACATGCAAAAATGAGTATCTTATCATATTATTAGCCGTATCATAAATGAGTGCTACTTTATCACGTTGGCAACTGCCATCAGGAAAAAGATAATTTGACTGTTGTAATTCGGTATATGGCCAATTTGTTCAGATCTTGATACGAGTAATCTAACTTATTTATTGTTATCTCGCTACTGTCCAAAAACAGAGCCATCACATACCTTAGAAGAACTTAATTTATTTCTTGTTGTGCAAACACTGTGCATTTTACTTCAATTTGAGTGACGAAACAGAAGCTGAAAAGATTACTGAAAACAGAAGCGAATACAGTCTCTGCTTAAATCCAACAAACAACCGATTTTAGCCACTCATGCTTCGTAATAAATTGTGTCAAGACTTTATCTCGATTTCGGTTTTATATCAAATGAACTCAAGGGGAAACATTTTTAATTCACATTTTGATTTCGAGTAAAACGGTTGAATTGCCAAAGTCTTCAAAGTGTAGTTAAAATGTCAGGCGTTTTGCATCAGGTGCTTGCTGCAATATCATGTGTGTGCAAATTGAATTAATTTAATTGAAATATAATCTAAAATAAAAATTGCAATTATTTTGATAAAAAAAAAAATTCTGATGTAGGCAACATTCTTGTGATTGCGCACGGAGGGATTTCCACGTGGTCTGCTCCAAATCATTTGTTTCTCATGGGAAATAATACAATTTTAGATTCAATAAATGGTACGGTAAATGGCACATCAAATGCTACATCTGCATTTGAAGATACATTTGTATCATTTCGGCCAATCACTGCGTCACAAGGAACCATTATAGTGGCGTTGCTTCCTTTTGGAGCCATTATTGGGACACTGTTTTACTCGATAATCGTTGATAAATTCAGTCGAAGACTTTTGCTGTTTTCCATCGCTATCGCACAAATTGTAATATAAGTTTTGTGTCCATTTTTCATTATATGATGCATTGGTTGTTTCTTTTATTTCATTGAATGATAGTTGAGCTGGGTGCTGGTGTACATCGCATCGAATATTCATTTCATATTTGCGGCTCGTCTGTTAGGTGGATTTGTTGGAGCTGGATCATTCGTGGTAGTTCCAGTTTATGTATCAGAAATTGCTGAAGACAAGTAAATAACGAGAAAAATAAAACGTAAGGAATTATCTATTCATGTTGCTTAATCATTGCCATTTAGAGTTCGAGGAACACTCGGTTCAGTTATGGTTCTGGCTTGTAGTGCTGGCAATCTTTTTGGATTTCTCTTTGCAATGCTCTTCGATTTCTACGGTCAAATTGCCGTTCACATATCAATTCCAATTCTTTTCTTGTTTACCATAAAATTCTTCCCCGAAACTCCCGAATATTTGCTAAAACAGAACCAAACAATCGTATGTATTCGAAAAAAAAAAAAAAAATGGAATAAATGTGCCCCAAATAGCAATTTTTCACATGATCTTGTTCACACACATTAGGCTGCCGAAAAGTCCAAAAACTTTTATAGAGGTTTCAAAAATCAACCATCACTCGAAATGAAAGAAATGAAGGAAATGAAGGAAATGAAGGATGTTCAATACGAAAAAGTTGGTGAAAAGATTGAAGATGAAAACACGAAATTATCACTCTCCGATTTTTGTGAGTATTGAAATCAAAAATTGGAAATAATTATGAATTGTTCACGAAAAGGCAACTATACATTCATACATTTCATATTTCGCTCTTCGTTAGGTGTTGGTGCTGCAAAAAAAGCAACAATGATTGCAATATTTTTGGGTGCTCTGAATCAACTGAATGGCTCATTTGCGATGCTTTCATTTGCCAATAAAATTTTCAAAGAAGCGGGATCGAATTTGTCAGAGGATTTGTCGTCATGTGTAGTGGCTTCAGCTCAATTAATTGCCAATTTCGTAACCATTGCTTTTGTTGATTGCGCTGGAAGAAAGATCCTCGTAATTATATCGGCTTTGGGCTGCGCCTTTGGATTGATTTCGATGGGTCTATTCGATTTGTTCAAAGTTCAATTAGCCGCTTACAATTGGATTTCAATTGTTTCATTTTCAATTATCATCCTAATGGCCTCCGTAGGCATGCTACCGCTGACGTTCGTCATAATGTCTGAGGTTCTTCCGAAAAAGGTGCATTACATAATATCAAATTGTATTTGCAATGAACACATTTTTTAACATTATGATTCTATTCCTTAGATCAAAAACGTTGTCACTCTATTGTCCTTGGAAATGATATGGGGTTTGGCATTCATTCTTCTGTTATTCTACCCAACTTTGACTCAAGTATTAGGAACATATAATTGCATGTTCATTTTTGCTGCTTGCTGCATCTTTGGCGCTGTATACACGCTTATTGCATTGCCAGAAACGAAAGGCAAATCATACGACGAAATCATGAAACTGCTAGAAAAATAATAAATTTCAATTATTTCTGAATGTATATAGGACATCAAATTTCAACATTTTTATTTTTATATTGTATTATTAATTCATACACTTTACACTAATCATTGACAAATGTATCGACGAGATGGAGAGGCGCGCAAGGACATTTACACACCTAGCTCTAGCTCTTCATCACACCGACAAATCAGTCACATGTATTGATTTATTGAATTTTCCGCTCAATTCATATCTTCGCAAAATTGAACGAAATACCATTTTTTATTTAGATTGATAATTATGACTTCAATCAAGATACTGACTGCTACTCAAGGAGTCATTCTGCAACTTAAGGCTGATTTGTGTGATACTTAAGATGATTTGTTTGTTGTTGTGATTAACTTTGTCATACGAGTAAGAAACAATTCATACAATTTCAATGTTTTCGATAACAGACTTTATCGTGCTCATAATAATTTAAATGGGTGAGAATGAAAACCGACCTCTGACTATTGAGAGAATTAAAGTGAGACCAGAAAAAAGTGAGCATGAGACCCAGAATTTTTCTACCGGTTGTCTCATTTTTATTTCCAAATCATTCGGGCTCATTATTGCTTTCAAAATTATCTGGTCTCATTTTTACATTCATATTTTAACATTTTCTCGATCTTTTTTTTAACTCAAAATGTTCAGAGTCTCATTTCTATGCATCAACTATGCCGGTCCCATTTTTATTTTCAAATTTTTCTAGATTCATTCTACTTCTCATAATCTTTAGAGTTCGGTTTTCATTCTCACACATGCATTTTAACTCACAGATACTAAACGTTGACACTTTCAGTCACATTTTGCGATAAAATAGCTTCATGTGCTGAATTTATGGTAAGTCTTGGTAGATAATGATACATGCGGATATGATAAATAACATACGCTAAAACAAAGTCAGACTGAAAAATCAGTGTTCATGATCAAATTCTCTAAAAAGAAAGCGAGAGATTCAGTTATAATAATTGAGCTTTAGAGAAGAAGAAAAAATAATTTCCTTGTGAAAAATATGTTTAATGAACAATTAAGGCGTCATTAGTGGATTAACATTTGAAAATAAGTCATCAACTTGAAAAGTCACTCTGCGATTTACTGCCGGTTTGTATGCCAATGAATTGACGCATTTTCACTTATCTCTGTGTTCTAATGTAAACTGAACACAAAAGTCTTCAACCTATAGATAGGTGTATACACTTATTTCATCAAACAGATTCTTGCTACGATTTCATGTAAAGATTGAAATAACAACAAATCTCACCCATAATTTGATTATTATGAACCGATTTCTTAACAAATCAAGGTAATATTCTTAGCGCCACTTATGGATCGAGTTGCGCTTGGACTTCAGCTAATTTTGCGGCATTAAAGTCCCCGAAGCAAAGTTAGACAGTGGGCCTTTAACAGAAGCAGAAGCATCACTGGTCGTGTCGATTCCATGTTTTGGATCAATATAAGGCTCGGTTCCCTATAAGGCTCAGTCAATTGAGCGACGCATTGAACGTGAGTTCTATGCTGCGTACCGCGATGAGCGAAGGTGTCGCTCACTCGGAGCGCTCAAAATATTTATAGGCATTTTGTATAGCTTCGTTGTGAGCAGACTGAGTGATCAGCGCACTCGCTCATCGCCGTAAGCAGCATACGCTCTCGTTCAATACGTCGCACACGTGACTGAGCCCTTCTAGTGAACACACTGCGTGCTCGGTTCGTCAGCCCTACATTTTTAGTTTGAAATGCAAACTTTATTAAAGTTCTGATTTAGTACGTTTTTTATACGGAAAGTTGTGCTGGGTGGCCGTATTGATTGCCTAAAACGTGTATTATTTATATTTCGCACGACTTGTCGGTGGAGTGGCTGCTGCTGGTGCAATGGTATTGATTCCTGTGTATGTCTCTGAGATAGCTGAAGACAGGTATGCCATCACTGTGAGTTGTGATTATGGGACCTTTGATTCTGAGCGTTTTCCCGCTTCATTTAGTGTACGTGGAACACTTGTTTCGATTATGGTTTTGGGTTGTAATACGGGTGCATTGTACGGTTTTGTCATTGCCATGTATTTGGATTATTCTACACAAACGATTGCTCAATTGATGTTACCAATCATATTCTTAATGTCGTTCAACTTTTTCCCGGAAACTCCAGAGTTCTTATTGAAACACAATCAAAGAATCGTAGGCTCATATTCCCAATCATATACACAATTAATTCATTTAATAGAATAAGGATTTTAGGCAGCTGAAAATTCTCTCGACTTCTATCGGGGTATGACAAATCGGCCAGCTTCGGATTCATCAAGACAGGATGAAGATCAACGAGCTGACAATTTCTATGAGCATGTAGAAAATGAGAATGTGAAAATATCATTTTCAGATTTTTGTAAGCATTAAAATGTTCATAATCGATATTTTTGTTTAATTCACTATTTCATTCATCAGACACACCGTTAGCAATAAGAGCAACAATGATTGCTTTGTTCCTGGAAATAATCAACCAATTATGCGGTGCATTTACAATGCTAAACTAAACGAACAAAATCTTCAAAGGAGTAGGAACAAATTTGTCCGAATCAATGTCGTCTGTTATTGTCGCTGTGGCTCAACTATTTTCCAATTTCATCGCGCTTATTTTGGTTGATCAAGCAGGAAGAAAAATACTAATGATCGTCTCCTCAGTAGGTTCTGCATTTGGTTTGATTACAATGGGTCTCTATGATCTGTACAAAGCTTATTTGGCCGCTTACAGTTGGATTCCGATCGTTTCATTTTCACTGATTATTTTAATGGCTTCGATCGGACTGATGCCTTTAACTTTTGTCATCATGAGCGAAATTCTGCCACTAAAGGTAAATCATATAAAAAACACATTCAATCATTTTTAACTGAATAATTTTCTATTAAAAGATCAAAAGCATTGTCACACTTTTGGCACTGGAAATAATTTGGGTTTTAGCGTTTGTTCTAACATCATTCTATCCTGCACTGACACAGGCATTGGGAACATATTCAATGATGTTTATGTTTGCAACGTCTTGTATCATCGGCGCAGTATTCATCTTGATTTTCTTGCCAGAAACAAAAGGAAAATCGCACGGAGAATTAATGCAGGCACTGCAAAAATAAAATTTTGATGGAATAAATTTGGTCCTTCAATTAAAACCGGCTTCAATTAAAACCTAGGTGTTCCAAATTCGAAACTATCAACCTTGATTTAGTTTTCATGATATCTTATGCAATAAAAATACTTTTCGGAAGATGAGTAAATTGATGGTTTTTACATATCTCATCTCAATATTATGTTTAAAATTTCATCTGCCTTAATCTTGATTATTTTCGCCATATTTCTTCTACACAATGCAATACAATTCTCAGTACGTACAAACAAAATACATGTTAACATTTATTAACCCTCAAAACTAGATAAAAAAATTATTTAATTCATTTGTTTTCGTTTAAGATTTGTGCACAGATATCAAACGAAATCAAACTGATCTAATGGCATGTCCATCTAAATACAAATTTTAAAGGGTATTCCATTTATTTGTGAAAGTTTTATGCTACATAAATTAATTGCTCAATTTGCAAATTAGTTTTTGATTAATAGAAAAGATTTGTACACACTAATAGAAATCTATAACAATCTAGGGGATAGACCGTGGATGTGTGTGTGTGTGTCGATCCTACAATCTAGTACTGCTTTTCCCCTCGGGATAGACACACAATCAAATTGAAAATCCATACCATTTTTAAATATATCGAAATATGTTCAGTGTTTAACATTGGCACTTATACAAATGTGTTTTTCATTTCGTTTGTATGTGTTTCTTGTTTTGTAATATAAAGAAGATATTGCGTGAATAGAAATCGTTTGCTGAATCCTCGCGAATCCTTCACATTCAACAAATCTTTTTTATTCCTCAGCTGAAGCAGTGACTTATCATTAGAGATTTATTAAGGAATTCAGAGAGTGCTACTGCTCACATCAATTGTTGTATGTGCTATGTGGAGCAACCATGTATCTTACCCCTAATCGAAAGTAATCATTCTGGATCTTAAATAGATATCGACAATTGGATTTAATTTGTTTCAGTGGAATAAAAGTGCATTTTTCGCATTTATCAATATTAGAACTGATTTGAATTAGATGCAAAGTACGGATCAAATAATTGAAACATTATGTTTCTATACACAGCTAATAAAAATGCAAACGTTAAAATTAACATCAATTACGCATAATTTAGGTCTTCGCAGATTTACTGGACGTATGAAACTGAAAAGAGATTTAAAATGTTTATGTTTGCAGAAAGATTTCAAACTTCTTGGAGTACACATTTCGCTGAATTTCGAAGATTGGCGACTAAAATGTTGTCTGCTGGAACAGTGAATCAGATTCTTGCGGCGATTTCAGTGAATATTTTTGGAGTTTCTTATGGAGGTATAAGTTATTTTACAATGAATTAATTTAGTAAATTTTACAAATCTTCCCCAGGTTCTGCAGCATGGGCCGCTCCGAATTTTCTGATACTAACTTCTAATGAGACATCATTGGAGACAGGACCACTATCAACTTCACAAGCTTCTTTGGTGGTGTCACTGCCTTGTTTCGGGGCTATAATTGGGACGTTCATATATTCACTTTTGATTGATCGATGCACCAGAAAGGCTCTTCAAGTGTCTATTGCTATTGGACAATTCGTAATTGATATTCGTAATTCGTCGATTCATTAGATATGCTAAAAATTGGCTTTTTCCCAATAGTTGAGTTGGCTGTTGATAATGATAGCTTCAAATGTGTATTATTTATATGCGGCTCGACTGATTGGAGGATGTTTTGGCGCAGCAGCTCTCGTTTTAATTCCAATTTACGTCTCAGAGATTGCCGATGACAGGTGATACGGCTTACCTTTTCTTTAGAATCTATGAATTTTATATCGTTTGGTTTGTCATTTAGAGTGCGTGGAACGCTAGGTTCGATGTTGGTTCTGGGTTACAATTTGGGCATTCTGTTCGGATTCGTGATTTCAAATTATTTGGGCTATTATGGACAAATCAAGGCACAAATCATCTTACCAATCATATTCTTACTGACCTTTGGCTATTTTCCAGAAACTCCAGCGTATTTATTGAAACGAAACCAAAAAATTGTATGCTCAAGCTTAATATAATTCCAATAACTGACGCAATTCAAACATTTATTATTTAAAACGTGTATTTCAGGCAGCTGAAAAGTCTCTTAAATTTTATCACGGTCTTGATTTCTCGCCAGCTTTGGAAATAGAAACCAGAAACGAGATTAAAAGAAGCGATGAAAAGACAAGCTTATCAATATCTGACTTTTGTAATGCATCCAACAATTCTTGAAATCGCCTTTTATTTAATTGCATTTATACGTTTTAGACTCGCCAGCAGCGATAAAATCAACTGCAATCACAATATTTTTGGCTTTACTGAATCAGTTTTGTGGTGCATTTGTCATGTTGAACTACGCAAATAAGATCTTCAAGGAATCAGGATCGACGCTATCAACGAGTTCGTCATCAATCATTGTTGCCGCATCCCAATTGGTTGCCAACTGCGTCACGCTCATTCTGGTTGATCGTGCGGGAAGAAAATGTTTAACCACTATATCGCTATTGGGATGTGCTCTAGGTTTAATCTCAATGGGTTTTTACGATCTGTTCAAAGCGCAACTGACGGCTTACAATTGGATACCAATTGTCTCATTTTCGATGATAATTTTAATGGCCTCGATCGGATTACTGCCTTTAACTTTTGTTATAATGTCTGAAATTCTTCCAAAAAAGATCAGAAACTTCATCACGTTGTTGGCGTTGGAAGTGATGTGGATATTCGCCTTCACACTACTCACATACTATCCTATTTTGACAGAACAAATTGGGACATATAATTGCATGTTCGTGTTTGCTTTGTGTTGCATTATCGGTTTTTTATTTATTTTGCTGATTTTGCCGGAAACGAAAGGAAAATCATACGAAAGCATCATGCGAGCATTTGAAAATTAAAGAATTTCCTCTGAAAAAAATTTGTCATGTGAAAGAAAAACTTTCCGAAATTCATAAAAATTGTATTTTATTTTCATTCAGAGCTGATTAAAAACTTAACAGAGAATTCTCTCGTGCATGTCAAATTTCGCTCAAGTATTTTCTTTTGTATTCATTTTAAATATTCAATAAAATTATGAATTCATGTCACTTTATTTCTTTATCGGCAAACAATTTCAAAAGGCTTGGATTTGCAAAACGATTTTTATTTTGATTGCACATGAAATTCAATAGAAACCACAGCTTCAAAATAAAAGCTAAGCATAATTGCTTTAATTGGAAAGCAAGAAGGAATTTAACGTCCTCTGAATATTTAATTGGTTTACATATGAAAGCCGTATCAATAAAGCATCAAGATATTTCGTGCATTCAATTCCTCAAGAAAAATTATTATAGTATTAAATGTTCAATGCGTAAGATACCTATATCAGTCAACCAATAATAAATAATTTTACAAAAGTTTCATAAACCATGTTGGTTTTAGTCTGTTATTTTCCAAACGATTCGATCATCGGATGATTTCCTCCATAGAAATCAGACAGGATCAGCGCATCCTCCTCGAAAATAACTGTCCAAGGCTTTGGAAGGTTTGTAGAAGGGGGAACGAACTAAAATTTGTCGATATTTGAATTTCTGTATCACAATAAAAGGAAGTTAACATTTGTGTCTATGGTCTTCGCTTTCTTCATTTTTCATTCTTCTGTTCAATACTCACTAAACTTAACACAACAGATTTTATATGCTTTCATGCGATTGTATTTACAAAATGACATGATCGATTTATATATAAATATCGCTATAAAAATGCAACTTTCGATTTCTATTGCAAAACTGTGTTTTTTTTTTGTTTGATTATTATTATATGTACATTTCATTAAAACGTATTCTATCAAAATCAAATATTTTCATGATTCTTTGATTAAAACTTTGATTAAAAATCTCTTTTGTCTTTGCATTTGATGATATTGTGGAGATTAAAACTGTGTTTTCTGTTTAAAACGATTGAAATAAATAATTTTCTTTTTGAACGGATTTTGCGTTGCTAATTAAGAGCAAATTTGCAAACAACTCTTCCATTTTTTCTGATATGAAACTCGCCATTTCCATTCATTGAATTTGTATATGCTATCATTCAATCGATATGTGAGGATTACGTTTGTGTTTTGAAATGTGCCTAGCCATGATGTTAGCTAACTGTGAGTGCTTTCTTCTTTCTTTGTATCAAAATGTCATAGAATGGATTGTGACTGATTGACTGATGGATTATGGTGATCCATTCTTGTTTGTCTTCTTCAGTTGCTGCTGACATGCGATACACGGAATGTTTGCCCTCGACCACCTGGAATAGTACAATATTGGAATATTAGTCCGGAATGTTGATGAACCAGAGAACACAGAATGTTTCACCTTTCCCTCGGAATCTGTTTTGCATGCTTTTATAATTTCAGCGCCTCCACCAGCATACAGTTCAAAACAATGTGGTTTACTGCGATCATGGATCTCTCGCACCTGCCAAATAATTCAATTATACGATTAGTCTAATGTAATTTTAAAATCCTTTTTCAATTATATTTTAATAAGATTAAAATGTACCAAAATATTTTCTAATGGAATAATGCCACGAGGTTCCTTATCGGTTGTATATTCAAAATAGTATAAGCAATTATCGTTGAGAATGAACCATCTTCGCTTCCATGATTTGTATCTGGATTGGGGAATTCAATTAGGCCATTAGTAATTCAATTTTCAATTAGGAATAATTTGAAGCGTGCACTGTATTAACTGAGCACGATAGCTACCTTCCGCCTTGTTTCCATAGCCACCCTTCTTTGTCTGTGTTCGACGATGACAAAAAGCAATACAGAAAATTAATCTTTTTTAAACTGCGACTAAATTGAGAGAATGCTCCATTTTATTTACCTGGATTGAAGAATGTATGCATTAAATCGTTACCATCGTCTTGTGGTATTTTAAACGGTTCGGTTCGTATCGATTCATAAAGTGATACGAGCAATTCACGAGGCAAATCACCGCCGTTATTGATGCCCCGATTCATTGATATGAATTGTTCTACGCTCGGTTTATCTTTGACAGACGGATTGTGTAATGACGTATTTAACATGATAATGGCAAAGCTAAGCACGTAGCATGTATCTGTGTTTGTAAAGATATCGGGATTTAATTGGCAATATCGCTGTGCGAAACACTCCATCATTCGATCGATCTTTTGTGCTTCACCCGGCAAACGAAACGACCACAAAAATTGTCTAGATACCGAAAATACCAGAAGTTGAACGCAATTCAATATGTATACATTGTTTTTATGAAAAAATATTCATTTACCTTAGAGCCTGCACTAAAATCAGGTTGGTGAAATCATGCAATTCCACAAATGCTTTTAGAACCTGTTCGTTGAAATCATTCTTCTCGCCGAGATAATCGCCTGCAATATTTAGAAAAGAAATATTCAATATTATAAACTATCTTAATGAAAAATCTTGCATCTTTATAAACTTACCTATGGCGGTTTTATTCAGACCTTCGCCTTTATACAAGAAATGTGCTACATCTTGAGCATCCATTTGCAGCAAATTATTTTCACACAAATACTCAATCCCTGAGAATTAAATGGAATAAAGAATGTCGTTAATACAAAAGCCTCGAAATGGAACCAAACAACGGCGAATTTCATACATCAAGGCAATTTTAAAATACACCGATGTCAAGAGCAAGTCTATAATGTAGAATGCCATGTAATTGGACTTGATACGATAAGTCATAAACATTGAGGGCAATGTTGACACAGATCGACACCATTATAAGAATTAATTTTCAATTGAATTTAATGAAATCATAACAATTTGCTACTTCCGAATACATTTTGTGCTATGACTTGTTCTCGTCACTATTTATAACGAAGCAATAAAAATAACCCATAGAAGCTTCATCTACGATGTAGATATTGTATACGATCTACAGAATATGAGAGAATAATGAAAATTCTTTTCACATGAATGCAGCAAAAAACAAAATTGTATGTTCTCTCTCTCTCTCTCTCTCTCTCTCTCTACCGGTCGTTCTTTATTCAAAGATGCGCGATAATGAGAAGGAGGTGAATCATTTACGGTTGAGAAAAACAAACCGAAGACATGGAAAAAGCGGCTATTCAAAGTATCTGGCAAAAATACTCTGGTTTGTTTCTTGTACAATAAAAAATTGATAGGCATTTTTATAACTGCCTCTCCCCGGCACAATAGAAGGTTGGCAAAGATGTCTCTCAATTCCTTTATTACATAATCTCCCATATATAATGCAACTTATAGTATAGTATTGCATTCTTGATAGCATATACATGTCGGCTATGCGGTTGGGTAAATTCAATGTGACGGAAATGAAGTGAGAATTGTGAAAAATGAAGGGACAGTCCCTTGATATGTCCGGAAAAATCATGATTTTATGTTTAACATGAAAACAAATGATAGATTAATACGAATAATCCCATCGGTTTAGATGAAAATACTGAAATATGCGATGTAAAGATCAAAAATATGAATATCAAAGACAAACGTAACGGGGGAATTTGGTTTGATATGAATGAAATGGTGTCGATTTGCATGGGAATGTGTGTTGAAATTCAATCATGAGGAATATAGAATTTCGCGTTCGGACATGATTACGTTGATTGACATAGAATGAAATTTAGGCGTCTATCCGGCGTCGGCGATTGATTTTCAACTAAATTGCATACAGCTGGCCAGCAGCAACTTGATCTATGTGAACTCAAAATTTAAAATATTATTACCGAACATTCTTATGATTTCACTTGAAAGTAAACATTCAAAATAGAGTATAATATCAACGATTGCTTCACGCATGTTTATCAAATTCTCCGCACCAATATAAATCAAAACTATAGTTTCTGAATTCTATTGAGAACGATAGATTCACGTACATCATAAATATTAAATACTTTGCACCATCAAAATAATGTTGATCAAGAGTGACATCAATTAGAAGTGAGGGGCTCAGAGTAAAAATGTTACTTCAGATCTTACCTCCTGCTCTTACTTATGGACCGTCTCATAAGTAAGAGCAGGAGGTAAGATCTGAAGTAACATTCTTACTCTGAACCCCTCAAGTCAAGTCTTAAAGTCTGGATATATAGCGACTGATTAGATGTGAAAGAGCTCCAAATGAAATATATTACAATTTGTGTCAGCTCGACGCTATTTTATATAACTTCAAAACCGTAAGCACGATTCAAACTGCGTTTTTCGTGTTTGTCAACACTCATAGTTCACGTTGTCACTCAAAAATCATGGCCAAACAACACTTCAATTCATATTGAAAATGTCAAAAAAGGTGCTTAATATATAAAATATCAATTTATCTACGGACAATTTTTTGTGAATTCTCCTCATTGCTAAAGATAAAATCAATTCACAGACTACCAATTGAATGTAAACGGACATAGAAATCAATTATTTCATTTTTTGTTTTTGTTTTTTTTTTTTTTTTTGAGTGCGATGCCAAAATTCGAGCATTCGTGTGCAGTATAGTAACGAATCGGTTTGTTCGTTAGAATACGAATGAGGTTTTTGCGTCTTACTCGGTTGAATCCAAACACACGTACGACCACCGACTTATTTTCGTTTAATCTATTCGTTTGCTTAGCAGCAAAGTGCTTGTCTCGCGTGCGAAGAGATAGAGAGAAGGAGGGAGAGAAGAGAGAGCGGATGACGGGTGTGCAACAACACAAGCATCTATTTTCAGTTCGAGTTCTAAGCTTTATGCCGCACTAAACAATGCGAGGAAGCATTTGAAATATTTTTGCGCATTCTGCGATTCGGCCGTAATATGCTAAATATATCGTTTTCACCGTACACAGTACAAGTCGCTGTTGTTTTGATATTGCGCACCGACCAATTCAATGTTCAAAAACAAACAGTCAAATGAGAAGCAAAGTAATTTTGGATGTTACACAGCAATAAAACTCGCGTCTTATTAACAAAACAAAACTGAAATTACAGAAATGCACGTCAAAATCCCAATTTTTGTGATAATAATTCCGCATCCAATATCATGTTGTCTGCCGACAGAGACGCTTCATTTGATTTTTTTTGCCGAAATTTAGTTATGCCCTGAAATTTGTTTATTTTGTCGAACAAATTCTTCACATTTCACTCTTCATGCTTGGCAATAAAAGTCCGACGGAATAAATTAGCAAACAAATGGATTTTTCAGTTTTTATAATCGAATGATAGACGTTTTTTTTTTTCATGTTATTTCATCAGAATAAACAAAACTGTTTGTCTGTTCGAATGATTCGTTTACCTTTCTTTGGGTCCATATTGAATTTTTTTCGGCCAATTGACATTTGCTTATCTTTATTGGAATGTTTGCAGTCTTCTTGTAGATCTAAGGCTTCCATTTCAGCCACCACTTCGCATAGCTCATCTTTAATTTGCTGTGTGAATCAATGCGATGAGATAAAATACAAGCATAATTAATGATTGATTGAATTTTTTTTATGGATGAAGGTAAATTGAAATAAATAATGTCTGGTTATGGAGGGAGACTGTGTCTATGCTTCAAATACCTTATTGTGAACGCTTATATTCCATTCAGATTTGGATTGTTTTTTATGCTGTTGCTGCTGAGATTTGCATTTGGCACAGGATTTCGGTAGTTTTGGCAGAGTGTTATAGTACATGCTCGTATTTTCGATCGAGCCAAAGTTACTTTCAATGCCTACACTGCCGCCGATATCACTAAGACTAGATGAGGTGTCGATAAATTCAATATCATCGTCTAAATTCAAGCTGTCCGACTTGAACGGACGATTTGTAATGCTATTGATACTGGCACTTTTCTTACACGATGTACCGCTATCATCATCACCAACACTTATAAAACTAATCGCTGTTCCCTCTTTTGGAGCACCAGTCGTCGTCGTCGTAGTCTCATATGTTTCGTATGACTTATATTTGTCACCACTTTCATCAAATCGAACCGTATTGTAATTATTCGGTTGCGATAAACCATTATTATTGATATGCACCTGGGCCCCGCCGCTACAACTACGGCTGCTGCCGCTATCATTTTTAATAATGTTGCTTCGGAAGTTATTCGCATAATTTTTGTATACATCTAAATTACTTATCAATTTACCCTCTTCATCGAAAATAGTGCCAATGCGATTGATTCGATTGGTGGATGATTGATGTGCCGCCGTGATCACAGTGGTTTTTGTCGTGATTCTTGTTATCGTCGTTTTAGTTTGCCCTTTATTCGATTCATGACTACTTGAACTTCCATTGCTTCGGCTACTTGTCGTGCTGTAAGTGCGTGTTTTCGATGTTGTATTTGGCTGTGATGACGCCGGTAAATCGGCTGCGTCGAGTGAGTTGGATTTTGCACCGTTTGCTGCCAATGATTTCAACGGTGACAAACAAAAATAATTATCGCGAAAAAAGCCATTTTTCAATTTCGGACTATTCGTTACAGATGCTGGCAATGATTTCACATCATTCGGAATAGATGATAAATCGACACAACTTTTCTGCAGATGTTTCTTTGATGCCAATACTTTTTTGGCCTTCGGTTGACGTCGCAACGATGAGAACCACGTGGAAACACTCGGTTTTCGCTCAGTTTGCTGTAATGTTGACATGATTATGCTTTCCAAATGCACGCACTTCCGAAATTACTTCCTTTGATTCACTACTTTTGGTCTGAACTCAATTGAAACAATCAAATTGAGCCTCAGAGGCTAAGTCACGCTATTGCACGTTCAATATAATATGGTTTTCGTGTACAAATTGTGCATATATACTTGCGATCTCAGCCTGTGTACAAATACACACGAATGAATCTTACGTTACAGAATGTTTGTGTCTGGCTTAAACCGTTTCAAACGTGTCATTTCATTACTCATAGCGATCGGCGGAAACATGAGTCTGTTTACACATTGCTTTGTCACATTCAATCACAATTTCAACACGATATGTTTTTCTGTATTATTGTGTATTTTGTTTATATTTCACATGCTTATTAAATTGGTTCAGTGTTGATGATTTTATAACTGTCTATGGTGTGGCGTTGACAAAGACGTATTTTGCGACAAACTGCGATGATTCAATCAACTGTTTTCAAAGCAGAAACAAGATAATATTGACTTTGTTACTCAATAGCTTTCTTGCTAGAGAATTTCACATAAATTTTCTGTCGATTTCTAACGCACCAAAGACAACGATTGCAAATGTATTCTGTATCAATTTGATAAATTTTTAGATATATGATTTAGATGCAATTTTCTCACTTGGTATATTCCAAATTATTTATTCAGATGTTTGAAAGAATAATTTATCTAGGTTCTTCAATTTTCAAACAGAATGGCGTATTTATATATTGAACATATAGTTCAATAGCTCCTTTGTTGGAACATTTTTACGTTTCAGATATTTCAGGTGCAGTTTATTTTTGGCTGCTTTTCGGAGAGTATTTTCCACAACAACAACAAAAAGCAGAGACGGATTGAATTTCGGCTATTTTTAACATCCAATTTTGGAAGGAATGACAAATTTTAACGGATTTATTTGACCGTTAATAAATATCATTCGTTGCATATTTTCAATTTCACTACATATTACATCGTAAATTTTCTCAATCGGCTAAATATATGGAACAAAAAATTTTCGAACAATTTGTATTTCGTTCTAATGGAGATTGATTGAAGAATTCGGCTTGTTTAAAAATATATTAAAAAATGTGTAACGTAGGCATGCTTACAAATGCACGTATATATCATGAATGAATTGGTTATAAACGGAGACAGTTTCTTATTCGATTGAATATCAGAAACCAAGAAATTGTTTTAACATTTTCATTCGAAAAAATCAAATATGCCTAAGATAGACTTGAAGAGTTGTCGAAATTCGAACATAATAGACATTCTTTTCATATTCATTTCTTAACTGCCATTGAAGTTCGTTCTACCATATTTGAATATGACGACAAATATGATGAGTAATTGCATTGCAATATTAAAGATATTATACATTGTTCCTTATAAATGAATGTTAACCGATGAATGTATGACCGAATCGGTTGAAGGCACTCAACAATTAATATTTTTGTGTGATCAATTTGGCTAATATTTGCTGATTTTTGTCCTTGCTGACAATTGCAACGATGATTGTCATTTTCTGCTCATAGCCAATAAAATTATAACAATGAACTTCTTCTGAATTGTAACAGTCATCGAATGAAATTGTCACTTGATTGGGTTCAATATAAGACTCTTTGTTCTAAATTGATTGGACTGAGTCATTCTCAAAACAGTTCTGATGAAAAAATCGAAATTGAACAAAAATCGTTTTAAACTGTATTTGCACTTTTCGAAACTTCGAAACAGTTCTCGGTCTTCAGTTCAAACTTGAATCAAATCTCTTTCCATTTTATTAAACGTTTAACTATGTTGAATACGAGCGACATTGATGAAATTCAAATCCTACTATTCAAGAACGATAAAATTATCGGAATGGTACACTTGATACAATTTCTGAAGCGGAAATAATTATATTAATGGCACTTCAGTTAGAGAAACAAGTGCATAATTATAGGTAGCGTATGGCTGCTCCTTGTTACAATCGTAAATCATTCCTAATTGCGTGCCGAATTCCACAAATATTCGAAGAACTCGATGAAAGTTGATTAAAAAGTTTGATCCAGGCACCATATTGCTATCTACAATGGATCTACTCTTTTTTATCAAATCAAAATCAAATCAAAACACACAATTCCTCAAACTTCCGCAATTTGTTTTGTGTTTGCTCTAGTTTTTCCCAATTCCCATCAAAAAGTTTTCCAACAGTGTCAAGCAACAGGAATCGCCTGAAACATGCTAGATGAGTGCAAATTGGGTTTCATTTCTACAAGTTTGTGCGTAGAAAGTTTTCTTAGTTTGGTTAATTTTGAGGCGAAATTACAAATGAATAAGCAAAAACGTGTTTTTATCCTTTTTCATCAAAATCGATATGTGTTTTTTTCATCATCGAATTTCGCACTGTATCTAGTTGGAAGTGATGGCCACTGCACAAAGTCATTATTTTTGATGGAAAAATTGCAATTTTCCGCTATACCTTCGGACTTTTATGGTTTTTATTTGTCTGAAAGAAGCCCATCAGTTGGTCAGATCCGAAATGATTTATTGTAACGTAAAGTCAATGTAAATAAAAATGTAACGGATGAAAGTGAAAAGACCGGAACAAAAGCGAAGAAAAATCGATTTTTATCGAATTTATTTAGGAAACGGGTTTGCAAAGCACTTCTAGTGACTTCCATCCACGTATAGCTGTTTATGTGAAAAGTTCTTTGTGCACGTTCAATGAAAAAGAGTAGTCGCTGGAGCGCAAAAGGGTCACGTGAAAGACATATATTCACTTTCGGCCTCCACATTTCCAAGCCATTGGAATTGAAGCCAAGAGATGTATTCTTTTCGGGGCGTGTTCAGTTTGTAGACTCGTGAAATTTTCGCATTCGACTAAATACCATTGTGAAGTTGACTCAATCCATTCATTATCTTTGACTGAAGGTTGAAGGATTAAATAGCCTTTCATTCGTTGAGCTGTGTAGCGGTATTATCTGTGATAAGCATGCAATTTGGGACCTTCAAATGTTCCATGAAAATGGCCGAAAAGTTACCAAAGCGCTTGAAAATTGGCGATTTAACGAATTTCCGAGTTTGGCAGATCGTAAAATGCGAAATAAATGCGTATGCAAATGCTGACATTGATCCCTTATTACAGTTTTCCATGCCGTTCATAATCAGGATATGCCGAAAATGGGATAGTTTGGATGCATGAATCTACAATTTGCTTATTACTTCAGTCACTAGCATTACATTAAATGGAATTTATTCAGAAGGTCTTATGGTAAATATCTAAATAGAACCATTCGGGATTTTGCCCAGAATTAGAGACAAAATTCAACAAAATAGATTCTAGAATAAAATCTTCGCTGTTAAATATGAAATACGGAGAACGAAAATCTATTTTCAACAAATGGAATTCGCTCACAATATTTGAAACACTGGATAGTCAGCATCATAGATAATCCGCAGATTGATTAAAGGAAATCTTCGGAGATTGTATGAAAACCGTCGTCCACCTGTAGATTAATTAGGGTGAAATGTCTGGTGAAAAATGGTCTTTGCAATGGCAGTAATATCAACGTCATGAAAACTCATTATTTTCACATCAAACACAGATGTTGATAGAATCTAAAACGAAAAAAACGTTCGCATTCGCTGAAAATAAGAAGCAATTCACTGGAATGCGTTGGTTGGTAACTGTCATTTATGCTCATTTAGCCCTAATTTCAAACTTTCGAAACGATTTTTATTGCTGCGGATGTGTTGGCTATGAGACGAGATTGCTTTGTTTGAATGTAGGTGTGACAGCTGTTGATCCAAATATTTTCATTTTATATGTTGAAGCAATATTGATTTACAATTTCACCATTTCTCTGATTTCAAATTATGTTGTATTTTATTCTCTCACAAATAGCTCACGCTCCTCATCTATGAGTGGCTTGTATTTATTTACATGCACCAAACATACAAATTACATGCATCAATTTCTTCAATTGAATTGTCTTTGTTTGCAACAAATGCCGTTGCATTCCAGCTGGAATTATTTCATTGAATCTTTGCAAATAATTTTCGGTTTCTCCGGCAACGAGCATTGGGTGTGATTACTTCATGCATTGTGAACGAATGCAATCGAATCAAAGAACAGAACCGCACCATTAAAATGAATGGAGAGAGAGAGAGAGAGAGAGAGAGAGAGAGAGCGATACATAGATGAACAATGAACACAGATTAAAACAAAATCAAAAGGATTTGCTTCGTCTTTGTCACGTTTCTCAATGCAAAAACATTCATTTGCATCATGCTGGATATTCGAATATCATTTCACACAAATCACATTGACACCGATCAAGTTGTCTGCATAGTTTGAATCATATATGAGCACGCTTGTGATTTGAGGGAGGGCTTAATTCTGGCTTTTGGGGGATTTCGCAAAGTGATATTTATTCGGAAACTCAATTCTATCAAGTGCAAAGAGCAGTGGTTGAAACGAAACTGAAACGAATATTTGGTTACGCTATCCATTACGCCAGGATCCGCATAGACATTCTTCTAGTTTCAATCGCTGTCAAAGAGCGTCCAAAGAATGACTGGGAGTTGGAGTTATAAAGAGTGTCTGATCGCAATTTCCCTCTAATTTTTTCTAATAGAATTAATAAAATTCATCTTGATTTGAGCAGATTTGCATCGAAGTTATTTGAATCGACTTGAGTTTATTTCGGATTTGAGAATCGCCAAAGGTAGGAATCATGATTGTTTGACGTTTACACGCTATGCGAGCGCCTTTTACGTTTGTAGCGTTTTTCTCAACTAGCAATGCAGGAATAGTTCGAAACGTGTGGCAGAAATTTAAAAAAATACTACATTGCACATTGGCGCTAGTGTCCTATTTTTGATAGTCTATTTACATATATTTATATGTAAATATAGAAGATGATGCCAGACTATGAGAATCGTAGTCGATTTGATGTGATTCCAACATTTTATATAAAAGTCGTAATTTCTCTTTAATTTTCAGGGCTGCTCGGACCCCCACATGTCTCCTCGTGGCTCAAAGTTGTAGCCGTTGAAACGAAGCCATATCAAAATTGAATGGTATTTTTTTCGGTGCAAAATCGCGGTTTCAACTCCAATCGAAATGTGATAGGTTTGATATGTTTGTGGATGTATGGTGCATATCGAATTGCATCTGAGGCGAATATTCCCATGTATTCAACTACATTTCAGCAGAGCATTTGTGTTCACACTTTATTCAAATTGTGTAAATCTAGAAATGTTACTCCAATTAAAAGTTTTCGTCGGATTTCTTCCATCGAAATGTATCAATGCAAAGCTATGTACATATTGAGTTCATCATTTAATAATATTGAGTTCATGTGCTTTTTAATCCAATATCAAGAATTGAAAGCGTATTTCTCTATCTGTCATCTGGCCACAATTTACATTTATTTTATCGATCGAATTACGTTCGATTCCGTTGGAGCGGCACACGGAGTGGATGCTGAAAAAATGGAATTCATTAATTTAAATGAAGCCAAACGAGTTACTATCCATTCAAATTGAATAAACTTTAGCTTCATATTTCCGTCAGAATATTGGAACATATATACAGACAGATAAAGAGAGAGAAAGAAAAATTATGCAAAAGAACCAGGTGATTTTGCTTCGTTTAAAAAGTTCATTGTGCGAAAAAAATTGTGTATAAAATATAAATGGTTTTGTCAAAGATAGCCACAGCTTTACAACAACAGTCAATAAATTGTATGTTTTCAATTATATTTTGAGTTCCTCTTTCTGATTTTATTCAAATGAGCGCAATGCGCAAATTCAATTTGCCATTGCATTTCATTTTGCGTCGAAAGCACCAAAAATAAACTTACTCTCCGAACAAAAGAGAATTAATTGTATTTCAAAATATTTTTTCATGGAAAAAAGTAAAGTGTGAAATTCGCATATTCTTCCACAAGGTGAAGTCATGAGCGAATCCAAAAGTTGTAGCCGAATTCAATTAAATATATCGAATACGGAATTGACGCCGAGAGCAACGAACGCATTTGTTTATCGCTTGAATGTGTCGGCATGTCAAACGATGTTCTGTTTTGAATTAACAATGAAGTGTGCATTTATCTTTAGTGAATTCAATTTTTGTCGAGCATTGTTTTAGTTAAATTTGGTGTTTTGAATGCGATCATGATAAAAACATCTGAAAAATCCCAAATTTTTTGCATTTGACAAAAACATGCCAATGCTGTAAATTGCAACCAACCATATTTGTTAGCAATTATTATATTATTTGGTTCGCCCATTTGCAATCCACATGTTCACGGGAATTGATTCACATTACCGTTCATAATATATAAATCATTTGGCACAACATTGTTCACTCTTTCGTATAACTGCACCAGTGTGCATGAGCATTCAATTAAATGGATATGTGCTTATCAGTAAATGGTTATACATGAATCATCGAGAGTAAGAGTGAGAGAGAGAGAAGAATATATATGATTATCATGTTATTGATAAAAGCCGTAAATTAAAATATCAAAATGACTGGAGTGTGCCCAACTATCGATATCAATTAGGAGAGAGAAAAAAACAATTCAATGGAACTTGCCATGTTCACATGTTTCAAAACCACTTGAACCGCTAGTGCTCATAACCGCAAATAGCCTTCATTATACAAGTCTGTTTTTTTCTATTGGACCATTCATTAGACAACGTTAACATTACCATGCTAGCAACGAGTAATGAACATATACATAATACAGTCGTATTGTTCCCATTTTATGATCTGATTCATGTGATATGCAGAATGCCAAACGATTTTTGGGAAATCAATTGATTTTGCTAGCTTTTGCTTTGATTCTGACATTGTTTCCATTAGACACGAAAGACAAATTTTTTTCTAGAGCAAAATACTAGACATTCAAAATTTAAATTTTTATCATTCGTTTCAATTGGAAATTCATTCTTCTAGCAGAAATGAGAGAGAGATTCTAATAAAATTTACGTTAAATGTTATCAAAATCCAGATTCTCTTTTGGATATGACTAACGAATCTAATTAAAAATCGTTCGTGTGTTGATTAACAACATAAATCAATGATTCATAATAAAATAATCAGATAGGCCCAATTAAATGTTAACGCACAATTACCGACATTCTCATGCTATGCATATTTGTCACAGCGCGTGTTCATAACACTTTTATTTGCTCAAGGTTCATCGGTTATCGAGCCCAACCGCAATTCGTAAATTTTTCATCGAACTTTGTTTCGATTGTATAGATTCTCAATTCAATATTCGTCGTAATGTATTTCAGAATGCGAAAATTCGTCTTAGAAAATTCGATCAAACTTCAATCGCGTATTTTTCTTTTTGGCATTTATCTGACAGAATCCATTCTGCAGTTCTCGTTCACCCATCAAACTAAATAATCGATAACAAAAACTAAACAGCACAAAGTTTGGATTAATTTTTCTTCCATGTTGTTTGTGTTTGTCTATTGCGTATTTTCGGAATCATTCTTTTAGTTTTCTTTCGAAATCACCAACAATTTCGAGCAGGTGTTAATGTATATATCAATTTATTGACCACATTAATTGCCTAAGTAGAAATAGCCCGGAACTTTCTGATAATAAAAACGATAAAAATATCGAAACGAGCGAATATTTCTAATCTGAAGTATTTTTCCCATATCTCGGCGGCAACAACAATAAGTACACATAAATGAGTAAAATGACTCAAAGTGACTAGCGTCAAACAACCTCATATCATTAAATATACTAATTGCGAAAAGAGTTTTTGTTGAGATGTGGATTTTTGTATTATTGTCGCTGTGTTTCAGATGGCGCTGTTCGTCTGACTTGACTTGCGCATGGTGAGATTTCGTTTTTATGCATGACATTTTAAAGCAATAGGAGGCTCAACGAAACGTACTAAAAAACGATCAATTGCCGTCCGCTCAAAGTGGTGACGGATATGAATGGAGAATGCATTAATTATTCACCTTTATTGTCGGAAGTTTCACCGTTTGGAGAATATCAGATGACTCGAGATAAAAGTAAATGGAAAGTGAATGGCATCTGATTAAACGACCCGCCAAATTACAAATGATTTGTCGTGTTATTTATCATTGTATTGTGTCGATAACGAAACGCCGATAATGAAATAAAAATTTCAATATCTGTAATTGCGACGACTTTATGTAAAAAAAGGCTTATCGATTCGTTTGCCCATTCAAAAGAAAAAAAAGTATGAGTCGCTTCAACGAGAAAATACTCAAACAAAAATTGATTCGATATTTTTTTGCTGTAATGACTTTCCATTCGATCAAGTTCTACTATTGCTTTAATTGCTATAGCAGAAACTGTAGTTACAAAATGCAAAAAAATATTCTGGTATCGAAGAAGAAAACGTTGATAAAACGTTTCCTTGAAAAAATGCGTTACGATTTAATTATTCAGCGGAACTCATAATTTTCAATAATCGCTAATGTTCGCATAAAACTTAAGAATTTGTATGCAAATCAAGTCCTTCGCAACAGTGAAAATTATACATACGATGTTTTTTTTTTTGCTTGTGAAATTGTATAACAGTTCGAAACTAACTGATATCGAAGACTTTACTTTTGGTGCGAACTTGAAAAGTCCTCATCTCAGTAACAATGCATTAGCAAAAATTAACACTGTCGCTCCTGGCAATTTGCACATGTGTCATCAATGAGATAACTATTATTACAGGAAATTATTCTGCGATAATCTTTTGCTTAAAATCATCAGCACACTCAAGTTGATTTTGATCTAATTTGGTGTGGTTGGAAACATGTTACACAACATTATTCCCAATGTCGTTTCCTTGATTTCCTAACTTAGCAGAACTTGATTTTAAATTATTATTCATCTACGTAGAATAAATGATTTGATTTTGATCAAAAATATTTTACGTTTACATCAAATATTCAAGTTAAATACTTCGCCGGTTGATCGAGTCAGTGCATTATAGAAATACAGGTACCAATGATAAATCCATCGGAAATATCAGTTGCTTACTGTTCATTGAACAGTGTTGAGTTCATACGTGTAATTTGATAAGTTATGTTCTTAGCTAAGAGCCTATGGGTGTGAAATTCCGAATATTTTCACCCGAAAAATAAAGACATGCAAAGTGTTGGTATTGTTGGAAAATGTAACGCTACCTTGCAGCGCTCAAACTTTTTCAGAACATTTTCCGTGCGTGCTATAACCGCATTTCAAATCATTCCAGTCGAATGAAAGCAAAGCCGAGGTTTTCACAGAATGAAATGCGGATTTGTTTAATTAGTTGTATTGTAGAACAACTGAATGGGATTGTAATAATCCTTATCTATTCGAATGAGCATTTGACATGAATTCGTTTTCGCTACTTTTCCATTATATTTGCTGTTCTCCTTTAAATTTGTTGAAATCTCTGGCTGCATATGAAAAACGAAATGATTCCTTCAAAATTTAAATGGAAAAGCAAATTAGTTTTTATCCGGAATAATAATTTAAACCCCCTTTTTCTTGTTCCGGTTTGTAAAATATGCGGGTTTGATTTAAAAACTGCCTCAAAATAATCACAGCATGTTATAATTAATGCGAAAGGTAATATACAAAGCTCGTCGTTACTCGAATAGCAAAATGACAATGAGGAAAAGCAATTTTTTTTTATTGGATCGTATATAAAACGTGTGTTTCATGTTGATAAGCAATTCCAATATTCTTGCTTTTCCAAGATTATTTTTTGTGTATGTGATTTTCGCTCGTTTTATTCCAAGTCACATGCTTGTCGAAAAAACCAGTGTGAATAATATCAGCTTTGTTCCTGTGATTGCGTCGCTGTACTTTCTATCTACAATGTAAATTCTACATCATGCTAATTTTTTTTCTCGAGTTGCTTGTATCAAACGATGTGAACACTGAATACTTCTTGACACCATTTAATGGATCTAAATGCGAATATGTTTGCAGCACTTGAAACGCTCAGCATAGGAAAGATACTTGATAATAGCAAATGAGTTACAGAGCTGACAATGACGCGAATGCGCTTTTTTCGTCAAAATTAGCAAATGACGTTTCTATGCCATCACTAGACGAATAATCTTGATGCCAATTATGCTCATTGTGTCTGAATCATAGAATTCAAAACGTTTGCAAAATATGCGTGACTGTGTCATGAGCAAAGCAGAGCCAGCCACTACAAAAGAGCATTAAAGAGAAGAATTTAAGAGGCAGCGATAAACATCAAATTATGCTAAAAAAAAACATGGAAAAGTGTGTTAACAAACATTTTTGTTGTTGAAAAAATCGGTTACTTTGGTATTAAAATTTGTGTAAAATAGACATTTAACATGACATTCAGACGCAGAGAAAGCGCTTTCGATTTTTCATTCTCAATCTCATTACTTAGAATTTATTTATGCTTGATATTTCTATTTTTTTCGGCAGAATAAATAACTAAAGAAGGCCAATAGAATGGGAAAAGGACAAAGAAGTCGGTCGAGCAGTTTGCCAGGTTTCCGCAATCAAATCTACAAATCAAATATCACCCGGCAGCAACGTTCCTCATTTGAATATCAAAGAAACATGAAAATGCGTATCTTTTTTAATTTTAGATGTGGCAGACCAACAGAATTCTATATAAATGAAGATTTGAACCGAGATAATTTTCGAGAACAGCATTGTGACCTTTACTGATCCAAATGCTTGTATTCATATTCAAAGTTGGCTTCATTCAAACGGTGCTACCATATCAAACCAAACGATATAAGATACGAAACGATAATCTAAATGCAAATTAAAACATTATCTATTTGGAATTCGTGTTCCATTTTTGGTGGCGATGGAAAAAAGTTGAGCCGAAAACGCGAAATTGAGCTGAAAAAAGCAACTGGAGAATATTAAATGTGTTTGAAAGCAGTGGGCTTTGTGCATAAAATAAGGTGGACAAAGAGCGAAAGCAAAAGGGTTCCATTTCATTAAAGAGAAATGCTGAAATGAAATAAAATGAACAGTTGAAGAGGTCTATAAAGTGCGTTTTAAATGCATGCACATATGAAAATCTATTCATTGAATGGTCTTTTTGGAGGAATGGCTGTTAGTGAAGCAATGAAAGTATTCAGCGTGATAATAAAACACACTCCCAATCAAATACAGATGTACTTTGAGCTTACTGATGATCTGGCGCGCGCGTGAACAATCGGTGACTCGGCATGGGTACAAACTTTGGGTGCCATATCTAGAACGTTGCACCATTTCCATGCAAATGCTCAGCCAAATAAACAATCCATAATGGCGCACGCAGAAAAATATCCCATAATTTCTCTCTTTTTTGACATGAAGTTGAATGATACGAAAATCGCATTAAGTTTTTCACGGTTTTATGTTTTGTTCAGCTTACTTCTGCAGATTCATATCCGATGCTCTCTTCCGATGAGGTAAATGCGCACGTTTACATGCGGTGAACGGGGTATCTCGTGGCTTTTGTAATGTATGTTTCATTTTATGATGCATTAAAATGATGTAAGATATTTTTACATGTTCTATTGCCTACCGCCTATGAAATTCGGAATAGTCTCATAAAAGACTAATTTAAGATTCGAGACACTTGTTCATTTCGCTCGCGATTATTTTGGCTATCTTTTTTTGCACACACTGTGTAACGGCACACACAATGTTCTAGAAAGAAAAACGCTGTTTTCTTGTTACAGTTGAAAACTATGTTTACAAAAATTGAAAATACGCCATCCAGAAGTGTCCATGATGTGCAAAATTCTTATATTCATGAGTCATAGTGTAAATCATAAACGCGATTCTCAAAATAGAGAGGAAATTTTCGTTTTTCGCAAAGAATAAGCGTCGACTCGCTGTAAAGTATTCAAAAAAAGAAAAGAAAAGTGAATCGTAAAGTTGTATGTGTGAAATGTGGAAGAAACGACCACCAAATACTTGGTGAATATTAGAATAGTCCCGGCACAAAAGCGTCATAAACGTGACACAAATGTTAAACATTATAATTTACGAATAAATACCAAAGATGCATACACATGAACAGTACGCCACTCCAATCGAACCATTCGAGTAACGCACCGCGGGTTATAACGCGGCCGAAACACATGTTCAGAATATTTGTAAGTCTACCCGATCGGCGAAATGTTGTACCCGTTAATATGATTCCGCGACCAATGTCGACATTTTCTTGCCTTTTATCACACTTTATTGTGTCTGTTTGCCAGCAATTTTGATGACTTTCGTCGAAAAGCCGCCCAAATTGAACATTCGGCGATACAAAAACAATTTATTTGCAGTTCTTGAGCATTAAGTGAATAGATGAATACAGAAAAAGAAACAAAAATCATCATAAAAAAAAATCCCTCGAATGAAAAAACAACAAAAAGCAGTAAGAAGAGGAACACTAACATCTGCATCGAAAGCAGATAAGCCAAAATGGGCCAACTTTTGCCATTCCCTTTCTCTCAAATTTCGAATTTTGGCGTCGTCATATATCGACGGCTTATAATTTCATAGGCCTGCTTCATCAGTCCTTCTTTTTTGTACTTCTGTTTGTTCATTTTGCGAATTAAAGGCAGGATGTTTGAACGAGAACTCTTGGCGAAATTGAAAATTCACACATTCAAGTTATTTTGATTGTTTTTGATGTGAAAAAAGCAAAAACAAATGATTTTAATACTCGTGGCTTCTTTGCCGATCGATATTTCCAACCGATGTTCAAAATGAGTATTGTTTATTTCTGTATTTCTCCCATTTTTATTTTTCCGAATGTTTCGCATTTTTATTTGAACTCCCGCAGCCCAATGTACAGAAATTAGCATGCGCTGCATGTGTTGATGATAAAACAGGCACTGAACTCCGCCACAATATAAATAAATGAAGATGATAATATTTAATGAAATCATTGTGAGTGGAGATATCTGGAGAGAGTTAACAGTTGTTGTGCACACTTCGAGTGTCAAGCTGTTAAGTAGACGATGGCAGCAGGGCAAAAGCGCATAGCCACTCTCTAGCCACTTCACGTCATCTGAATTCTCAATGACATTCAAATTTCGAATAATCAAATAATTTACCGTTTGAAAAGTGCAAAATGAGTTGTTTCGATCATTATTCATGCTCTATGTCACCATATTACTTTTTTGCTTTCATTAACTTTAAATGCGGCTTTTCATTTTTACTGCTGTATTTCTCTACGTTATATTTCTCTCTTGTTATAACCATTTTTTATCGCAGTGGTTTTATTTATCTCGAGTTAACTTCTCTAAACCACACTAATGTATATAAATCATAAGCGGAATTTTTTTATGCGAACTTATGAACAGCAAAAGAAAGTTTAATCAAATGTGCGCGTTATTGAGTGAATTTATCACAATAGAGCGGAAACGGGTGTGGTGGTCAACATTTATTTAAACTCGACAAATAGTATTTTTTTGGTGTTGAAATAATTCCATTTGTCACCATTACAACAGTATACAATCATCATACAAAGGAAGTCAATAATACTCTATAGGAAAACCAGACACAAAGTTCTACAGAAAGGCCAGAGTACACAAATCGTAAGTAACAAACGAATGAAATGACATGAAATCAACTTACTTGAAAAAAAAAAATCTTATCAACACAATTGGCTTATCCCAACATATTCTGAAACGGCGAATAAGATCTTTGCCCTCGAGCAAAAAAAAAAAAAACAAGAAAACATCGTAAACATTTCCATGAATTCTTCATGACTCCCAAATAATTCCATTCTTGGATAAATTTGAACATTAATCGTAACACATAATTGATTTTAATATCATTTGTGCTCCAATTAAGCACAATCGCAACAAATATTTTGTCTGTGAAATTATAAAGTCTTATTCATTATTATTATTGTGCTGTGAATGCGAACATTTTGAATATATTTCTCGTCTAGATTCGGCGTCTGAAAATAGGAGCTATGCTTGAGTGTATGTGTAGCGAATGACTGTTAAGCACTGCAGCCGACTGAGCGTCTATGTTAGCCGCATACGCACGCACGCACGCACTCAAGCTACTCATACAAATACGCTTCACATAGAGCTGCAATGCTCAAAAGTCACTCGCAATGCATAAACTCGAACTCCTATTTTCAGACGTTGAATCTAGACGAGATCAGGATTTTCACATGAACAGTTGTGTATATTGTTGTTATTATCACTTGAAATGTGTGCGCTTTGCTGAGTCAAATGGCCAATTCTTCACATACTGCAAATGGCAATTAATTCACATTTGCAATCATTTTACGCTCATATTTACTACATACATTTCATGTTCCTGGCAATTGCAATCATTTTATAACGGTCAATTTCATCACTATGAGTGGCTCTCTGATTATCGGACTCGATTGTAACATTGACATTCTTCCTCCTTCTCTCTTTTTCTCTCTTTCTTCACATTCTTTCTTTTTTTTAACCTTTCCATACATATACATAGAAGTTGAAATAATTAACGCATGTTTTTGCTGCTTAAAATTGTTCAATCCAATACAATGTGAATCAACGGATAAAACGTGAACCGCAACCATTGTTACATACTCACATTTTTCTGAGAATTTTATTATGTCTCAGAATTCTCGTGAATTTCATTGCTTTTTTTCTGTTTACTTCAAAAACGTATATTTTAGATGATTATCTTCATTTTAATTTTGGAACGGAAATATTTTCGTGCTATTGAGCACACGAGAGTTCAGTGTTTGCAATTATCGAGTGAACAGACTCATTCGAATACATGAGAGCGTTGCAATGAAAACGTGGCATTTTATTCATTTTTGACCGAACTAAGCGGTCTCAATTCGAATTATGATTCCCATACGTTTCACAAACAGATTACATTCAATTTTTGCGTATGGAATTTCTCGTAGCAATTCGGAACCTACCAAAGCGAAATCACATTTTCAGCTTTTGACATTTTTCATTCAAAAAAGGCCGATTGCAAGTCAGCCATTGGAAAGAGGTCTTCGCTTCTGTTTCTTGATAAATGTTCTCTTCCAAAAATACTTTAATTAGAATCGAGCAGCTCAATTTATATTGGATTTTGTAACTGATTTTTTTCTGACGAACACTTGCAATCATTAGAAAATCCATAGTCGTTATCTTGAAATCCAATATATGTAATGAAGAAAAGTACTTTTCTTTCTGTCTCGATAGGGATCGCATTTCGATGGGCGATTGAAGCGATTACTCCAGGCAATTAATCTAATTCATTTTATATTTCTCTTAATTAAATTGATGCTCTTCATTCCATTTGATATCAATATTTTACGATTTGGGTTCATTTTGACCCATCTATTGAAGCAGTAGTAAGTAAAAAAAAAATTTCATCTTCAACGAGAGAACTCGTAAAAATACGGTGCGTCGAAACCAACATGAATTCATTCGGAAAAAAGCAACATAAAAACTGCCCACATTTCGCAAGAAGTTTATTTTATTGGGATTCTTTAAGTGGAAGAGGAAATATTTACTTTTGTACGAAATGTAATGGGAACCTTTTGCGTTGAGCGTATGCGTACGTTCCTATAAAAACGCAAAACTCCTCCATCAATCAAAATGTTATACCTTATCCCGAATGAACCCGCGATTTATGTGCATTTGTATTGCAGCGTTTTTCAAAGGATTATCACATGCTGTAAATATAACGATTGACTGCATCTGCGTCATTGAGTTAAAAGTAAAAGAGGCTGAAACCATAGGCAGATGCGAGATGCACAATCAACGTTAATATCCGCTGTTATTGTTTATGTTTCGATTATAACTCCATCGATGGACCTAACATCTAGGTGCATCATGCAATTCGAGCAGAACGGAACTATGAAACCGTATATCAGCTGCAATAACAACTCCAACCCACTCACATCCGAAGCCATTTTCAAAACAATGCATTTATTCAATGATGAAACGCATTGCTGTGTGGATCGCAAGAGATCTATCGGCATAAAGCACAAATGTAATTCTATTTTTGGGCCGCTGGAGAGCAAGAGACGTATTGGGCCGATAGAGACAAACCGCAGCTATTCATTTATATTTAATGTGGGCTTGTTTATACGCAGTGACCGCGCATAAAGCTGAATCAATAATGAATTTGAGCTTCCATAAATGCACATGAGCATGCATAGCTCTAAAATAGCTATGTTATTTTCACAGCATGTGAAACACACTCCGTGTGCTGTGGTGTGTTGTGGTGTGGTGTGAATGCTGAGCAACAAGGTCATACGTACATTGGACCTTCACATTGATTAGATTCGGCAGCGGTGGATAAATTTTTTCCTACATCAATTTCGTGAAGGTGGCCTTTGTGGACGGACTTATTCGCATGTATTCAGAATTCTTGGAAAATGTTATCAATGCATTCGGTTCAGTTTTAAGAAGTATGTAATCTGAAATTTGATCAAATTTCACTCAAAACTAAAACAATCTCCAATGTGAGATTTTCAAATACGCACATTTGAAAAAATATACTTTTGATATTGATCCACTTGAACATCCAAATTATTACTTATTTATAGGTGAAATACAATACGAATTTTGAATAACAGCCATTTTGACAAGCCTCCAAATGGAATTTAAACAAACAAAAGTATCAATTTCCGAATTGTTTGCTATTTGACAATGTTGTTTTTTTGTCCAGTTCACTGGATATAGTTATTCATTGAGGCAATAGAACCGTTATGTGTCGGTGGGTGTTGCTTTAATCATATGAAATGTTTACGATGAAAAACAAATGGGAAATCAATCTCTTATTGGGGGAATAAACTCTGCAAATCACATTACTACCAAATGGGAATACTTTTCCAGGAACTGTACAGTTCATTTGAATCCAACTCAAAATTTATTGAGTTCACCGCCGTTACAATATTACCCTTTAAAGCAGTTGCTTTGCCAACAGCACAAACCAAAACAAGCACTCCCATTGCAACGTATTCAACTGTATGATGAAAAAAAATTCACATACGAACCTGTGTCAACCCACTTCAGTGAATGCAAACGCATATGCTTGCGCCTGAGAAAATTATTACCTCAAAAATTATGTTGACTTAGCAACGGATTTATGCACATTTTTTCTTATTCAAACATTTTTTCCCTCTCATCTGACGTTTAAATAAAATCGCAGAATAAAGCACGTATGAACAATATCATGGGAAGAAGAATTGTATTAGGAGTACAAATTGAAAACCGCGCATTTTTTCAAAATTTCGATCCTTATTATGGAAAAATGGTTACAAATTGATTATTCAAAGTATTGTCCATCGCTAGCCACAACTTTTTCCCATCTTTCTGGCAAATTACGGATTCCGCGTCGAAAGAAATCTGTGCTTTTTTCGGCTATCCATGAATCGACCCATTTTTTGCATTCCTCGTAAGAATGGAAATGCTGTTCAGCCAGGCCATGTGTCATTGATCGGAAGAGGTGGTAATCGGAAGGGGCAATGTCTGGGCTATACGGCGGGTGGGGTAGGACTTCCCATCGAAGCGTTTCCAAGTAGTTGTGTATTCAACTGAATGATAAGTTTGACAGATCGTTTTCAATGTATTTTTTTATCCTCTTTAAGATACAATAGCTGTCAAAGTCAAAATAATGACATCTATGATAGCTATGAAGTTAGTAACGAATGCGCGGTTTTCAATTTGTACTCCCAATATTTTTTAACGTAAAAATGATTTCGATGAAGGAATATGATCTAATTTAAATAAAATGACCAATTCAATTCATTTAACAATTAAATTGTGTCATTATAAAACATTTTCAACTATTCACATTCTGTCTGTTAGTGCTAATTAGTAGTAAAACTTAACGTTTTTAATGGAAAATATACCGAAATTCGCCCAAATTAATCATCATTTCATGCTATGATCACACCATAATTTGGTTTTCGCATGTTTCTGTCCTCGGATAAATAATAAATTGGTGAATTTCGTGTAACACAGACTGTTGGAAAGGTTTGTTACTATCCACCCTCTTCCATTCTAATTTCCGAGTGCTGAACACATGTTCATACCCTTCACATTATTTTAGAAATTAGTTTCGATTAACTGGAGCTGTAGAGCTAGCAAAATTTTCTTTTTATGCATTATTACATGTAAAATGCGAATAATTATAAAACCGTTGAACCGTTGCACACAATATAGCTAGACGTCATGCAATATATATTTTAATTTGAGAGTATTGCGACATAATCTGGGCGAGTTCAGACTGTGTGTGGCTCTCGTTTAGAGCCTCTGAATAAAAATAGTCTTGAGAACAGTTACAAAATTGGGCGACAATATATAATCGTTAATTCATAACACAAATTCGATAGAGGCACATTCCTTTTCGGATTCTATGTTGAAAAATTGAAAAAGAATATGATATAATAAATAAGTTTTAGATTGCACAATCTCAACTTTTCAGGTAGTTCCAAAATAATAAAGCACGGTGTGTCAAAGTCACAAAACACGACGAAATCCCTCAAGAATACATCAATTTTGCTCAGCGACAAAACTTTGTCGTATCAAACCTCGTTTTGACTTCGTACGACCTTCATCTTTTTGAAAAATAATTTCATTAGTATTATTTTTCGCACCCGAATCAAAGAAATAGAAAAATTTGATAAACTTTTTGTCCCAAAATTGTAGCAAAAGAAAACGTGTTCAAACAAAAAGCAACTGAATAAAATTATATTTTATCGACACGAGCCATCATTTACATCAATTTTTTCGAACGACAAGTGGAATATATTAGTACATTGTAGCATATTGTTGTGGATTTATTATTGGTATAAATTACAAGTCGCCTATCTAAAGAAAATGAAAGCTATTCGAGTGTAGAATGAAATTCAGATTGAATTTTTTTTTGGTCGGTGAATTTGATTGATATGAAAACAAGGGACTTTGCATGTTTTTGCATACTTCATAAAATGAATTGAGTCCAGATGATGGAAAAATCTAAGAAGCTTAAATTCTACAGTGTGAATCAATGGGGTATTTTTCATTTTTTTGACTTGCTAAGAAGATTACATATCAATCAAAGTAGAAAAAAATAGGCTCGAGAAAAAAATTCCATAAGCCATGCGCTGCCACCCATCTTATACTCCACGTGCTGCTTATCAAAACATCTTTGACACAATTGAATCTTTTGTTGACTAAATAACATGTTCGTTTGTATGTCGAAAGCTATTATGTGTTTTATCGCAACGGATGTATCCTAGAAGCGAACAATTGATGAAACAATGCAATGAAACACAGTGAGCGTCCGATTTTGGGCGATAAATTCTCCCACAGACCATTATTGTTCTGGCAACCGGATGGGAATTTAATGTTTGCCCATCCACACTTAAAAAGGGTCGTGCTACATTTGCATTTGCCAAGTCCAGAAATACATATTCCGGTAAAACAACAATAAACGACGAAGAATTGTAGGCAAAGTTTTTTCTCATTTCTCTTTTCTATTTTGCTTTCGCTTCAGGAATCTTTTTAATGTGAATCCATTTCGTTTAATTTCTTTTAAAAAATTCCATTATGAAATTGCTCGGCGATTTTTCATTCGACGCAAAATGCTCGCGCTAAGACTTTGAGTGTGATTCGTTTGCTCGCACTTTTTCGCTGGTTCGCATTTCCATCTACACAATGCATATATTATAGACATATTCTAAGCGTGTGCTATGACTCATAGCCTGCGAGAATTGATGAAAAATACGTGGCTCGTACAACGTCAGCAAAGGCTCTTTCGATCAAAATGCATGAAAAACCACTGCTGTTTTGTCCCAAAAGCATTTATCATGAATATGTTGAACGAATACTAAGTTTTTCCTTTTGGCATTGTGGTTCCAGTTAAAGCTGATCTCTAATATGGATGCCTGAACAATTTTCGAAGTGTTTGATATTCGAAATTCCAACTGTGCGAAAAGTTCGTTTTTGTCATTTTGCATTCCGTCGTTCTTTCGGGATTGAACAGTTTTCTTTCATTTTGGGCAAACAAGGGAAAGAGAAAATGTCAACGACCATACACGCCTTAACATTCGACGGTTGGTGAAACGATGGCAGTTTGGTCATACGTGTGACATATTTGTGCAGGGACAGTGACAAAAACTACGAACATCTGAAGGGAAAACTTCATTTTACGATTTATTTTCATGTAAATTGGTGTTGATGCTTGTTTGCATTCAAAATGCCACTTGCATCAACTGAAATTTACAACTCTCCGCTTTTTACTTTCAGCGTACCGTAATGCTCTCATTTATGCGCAATTTTGAGCGACATATTAGATTTTGTAACGCATTTTGCTACTTGAACTACAGCAACATCAACTTGAAACGCGCATTCAACTAAAGCGATGGAGGACTTTTTTACTTATTTGACTTCTTTCAGCTTATGCTTTTATGAATTCAATATTTGGTAAGTGCTGGTAAAATTCGCATGAGCACAGACTTTTTATGTTAATTCAGTAGACATAAATGTTCTACGACTCTACAGAATACACCTGAATGATTTACGATGGGTAAACACAAGTTTCACTTTATCGAGTCTGTATTTAAAACTATTTTTATTTCAATGAATTGAAATTGGACAATGACCCCGAATCTGCTTGGCGTGCAAGTTGTTTGACCTTTATGGTCGCGTCTTGTTTTCCAATCAGCAAATATTTCGTCGCCAAATTCAAGTTTGTATATGCATAAGCATAATATACGTACATGAACCGTGTTCACAGCGATTAAGTCAATGAAAACGATCTGAATATTGCGTCGTGTTCTAAGTTTAATGGAGATAAAATCTCCTGCGCAATATGCATTCATTCCTATTAATTGACGTAGCAGTTTGAAGTGGCATTCACACCATAATTTCATTCACATCGCATCACTACACTGATATCAACATGTTTTGTTACTTTGTGACAAAACACATCTCAATATCATCGTAAGAAAATAATTTTCAATCAATATAATATCGCATCGTTTGTTCTCGATCTACAGATAGAATTAACTTGTCCAAATAGCAGTGATGTCCACAGAATATCCGTAGCAAACACATCATTTATTGAGGATAAGCTTACGTGAAATGAAACAGAAAATTATCACATATTTCATAATTCATTGACTTTGATGGATTTTCAAACACATTCACAAAAACACAAACACCAGCAGAGCATTGTCCTCACAGTCTGTATTGTACATGCGGGAACGATTTAGTATCGATAAAACATTAAGCATTGTAATTTGTTGTTTTCGTGCACGCTAAATCTGCCGGAATGGCTAAGCCATATTTGTATTTGCTCATTGTGGGTTCCCCATTCTTATCGATGCCAACAGCGTTACAAACTTGGGCCGCTCCATTCCATCCAAATGAATCGATGAAACTAACAAATAACAAAAAAAGACAATTTTGTTCTACTTTTTGTGGATGGTTGTAATTTTACTTTTGGGTTGCATTCCCCATAATAATAATCAAGAGTTGAACAGGACAGAGAGAGAGAGAGAGGGAGAGAGATAAAGATAAAGACGGAGAAGGATAGAAATTATACGATTGCAAAATACATAAATAAACGTACTTTTCCTGTTGTTCACATAGGTCTTGCCTTAGAAAACGTGCGACCACATGAGTCGCAATGTGTGCACGTTTCAGTCTGTCTCCATTTTTGATAAAATTTTGCACGTGCTGGTTTTTACGGCACTTCTATCTACGCAGTTTGGTCATTTTTTCGAAAATCCAAAAAGAAATGGTTAATACATATTTTATTTAATGGCCAAGGGGCATTTCTGATGGGAAAGTCTCCACATCTTCGCTATCATTGTTTCAAAAGAAAGAGAATGTTTATGCGTTTGGTGAGAATCTTTTAGAGAATATTCACATTAACATTAATTCTTAAAATGAAAAATGTTGTTAATAAAGTTTATTTCGTTCTGTAATGATTTTCGGAATAGAAAAAAAAAAATATCCATACGCCCAAAAATTATTGTTGAAGAGTAAAAGTAAATATTGATCAAGTAAGATCAGAGATGACGCAATTATTTGGCATCAATCACTCTCTAATATTGAACGGTATTTGGCGAAACTTCTGACGTGTTTCGATTTCACAACTAAAACAGATATTACCATTCATGGATATTTATAAAACTCCTAAATATTCAGGAATCTCCGAATATTTATAAGGATGCAATATTCTTCCATCTTTCGTTTTTAAATTTAAACATTCATATGATTCGACTCCCATATCAACCGCAAGAAATGATAAGTAATAAAATTCCTAACATACGTGAAACTAACTCTTCCGCATAATTTCTGAAAGTCTTACGGGTTTTGAATTAATTTTTTGGAATTATGTAAATTTCTTATCATTTCAAAGTGTAACTTTGCGAAACTTATTTTTTCATAAATAGAGAATAACATAAATTTTCAATTCATTCAAATTCGACTTAGGACAAATCTAAATTTTGACCACGAAAATCAAAATAATTGTTGGGAAAGTAGTCGTAAACTTAATCGAAATAACTTTTGTATTTGTGATTGAACATATTCGGACAGATATGCTGTAGTTTTTCATTATTGATAATTTTATGCACATCTCTGAAATGAATGTAGAGCACCTGCCTGTCTGACCAAATGTTTGACATTCTTCTACAGTGTACTCTGTATTTTAAATGAGGCGTTTGACAAACAATAATTTCTTCAAAAATTTCGATATTATTAAAATGCAAGAGAAGAAAACAAGGGAATTTTCAAAATACTGCTAAAAACTGAATATAAAAACGTAAACATATCAAGAAGTTTTCATTCGATTCTGAACAGTTAAGAATTTGCGTTTCAAGAAACTAAAATATTATTGCCTTTTTATTATCTAGTAAAAATGGCACTTCTAGCATTATCCAAAATTATTTTGAGTGTTTTTATTTTGACCGAAGTAAGTGTAATATTATCCGTCTTTGATTTGCAATTGAATTAAATTAACAAAATAAACTTTTTTCAATAGGCGGTGGATGCATTTGGTCCGATTAGTTACAACAATACTGCAGCAGACCTAAATGAATTTATGACATTGTATGAAATCTCTTTTTATTGAATGAGCAACATGAATTTACTTTATAGAAAAACATTAATTTTTGCAGTTGCTGTGTGGAATGTACTGAAATCGATTTGTAAGTTGATAAACGACTTTTGATAAGGGAAACTTCCCTGATGATCGTAATTAGATACTAGGTCATAATATGGTCACTTCATCCTTGTGCTTGAAAAATACTTTATAAAATTTTGGTTTCATTTGTAGTAGGCCTGTGCAATTTCCGGATGATCCAATAAACAGACGTATTCAGGCGATCCTAAATGCCTTTACGCAAAATGAATCATACAATGAGGAACAATTCACACTGTAATTTTTATAATGATCGATGTTGATCGATTGATTAGCCTAATTTTACACTTTTACTATTTAAAGGGATCGAGGTTCTCTCGAAAACCGCGTAATGGATTTGAGAAGACTCTCACAGAATCGGTAGATGATCTAAATTCCTTTTTTGACATAGAATTGATATTTATACAAATTTAGAAATTTAATATGTATAAATCAATTATTCATATAGTTCGATAAGTCGGTCGGTACAAGATCACATATACGGTCTCTGCAAAAGGATCTATCTAATCATTCATTCAATGAAACATTTCATCAATCGTCGAGTGAATCGTGACTAATCTTGAGTAGTAGAGTCTGGGTTGGCACGCAAAATATATCAATTTATTTTAAGTTAATCACTTGATCGAGTTTTACGCGTAAAAAACGTCATTTTCGTTGTGAATAAAAATTGATTTTATCAAAAAAAAAAAAAAAAAAAAAAAAAAAATGAGTTTTAAGTCACAAAACCATATCAACTGTCGAATTCTTATGAAAATAAGGGTAATTTGCTCTAATTTTGATCATCACTCTCATTCGGACCTATCAGCGAAAATGAACCTTATTTCATATTTAAATAGAGTCTTAGGTCATAATTAGGAACACTCAAAGTTGTAGGTCCAAATTTGGACAATTACCCGTAATTATGATTGATTTGATCTACTGGAAAATCCGTTTGATTTGATATGACTTTGTAATATAAACATAATCATTTTTATCGTAATGATTATAATCGAAGAGCCTCTCAGTAGTACATTTTTTGTTTCGAAGTCCCACAGCTTCTATTTTCAATAAAAATCATTTGAGTAGCGCTGCTGTGCAAACTTTATTGTGAGGGGCAGTCTTCGATTATAATAATAATCAGCCGCCTATTCGATTTCTTTTGGTTGCTTCTAATAGTAACGCTACATACTCAAAGTTGTACTTTTAATTGTAGAAAGGAATGAATGCGAGAGCAACTACTCCCCGCTTGTTTTCTCACTCACACTTTTGTGTTTTATACATATACAAATAGCATCTTTACCAAGGGGCAGAACAGTACTAGAGTAATCATTCTAGTACGTTAAAAACAACAATAACTCACAAACCCACAGTTCTACACAAACTCGCTTGTAGTAGTTCGTTCATTTATGAGTTATTGTGGTTGTAGCGCTCCAGGTATGGTCAATATTCTTCAGCTAGTTTCACTTTAAGTTGTAAACGGCCCCTTGTTGATGTCGCTGTAAAGTTCAGTTTCTTTTTTCCTCATTTCGCATTTGACTCACACGCATACAAAGAGATGTGTGTGTTGCGCGCTGCGAAATAGCTAACTCACGATTCGACTCATCACATGTTTGGTTTTGCACATGGCTTGTGTGCTGGCGTCGATGCTAAAAAATGACTGTTTCATCCCTAAGAATTGCAATGGATATGCTTCAATATAAATACCATATGGCGACGAACGTTGGCATTCACCATGCATGCGCTCGCATAGGATATACGCAACGAGAGCACATGCTGAGTTCATGTGTGTACTCCTTCGATTTGACAACCATTGCGTATCTGATTAGACCAGTTTAGTGTTATCACAATACAAGGTTCCGTTTCGAACTACAGGCAAGTCATGCATACATCGCTGCCGAAATAGAATAGATGATACCCAACCTCGTAAATAATTTCATACATTTCTCGGTGCGGCCATAAATTTACGACCACTGATGCAAAGGATTCGCTCGAATCATTCTCCATTGAGGCGAATCCTTATTTCGATTTGGTGAAACGAGAAAAAAATTGCACAGCATTACCAATTGAAAGTATTATAGCAAGCGCCAACAAAGCAAGTGCCATTTTCGCACTTCCATTCTCCAAAGCTTTGCAATACGTATGCTTTTTGGATTTCTGTATTTAGTTAATTTATTACTTTGTGAATGGTCATTTATTGCAACAATTTCCAACAAAGTACGGACGTTGCAAATTAAACAAAATAAAAGAACAATGACAGCCGTGCGCTTACCTTCTGCCAAGGCGAAAGCAAAATATCGACCCAAATGAAGATTTTCGGTGAGCGAAAATCATATAGTGAGAGCAATAACATCATTATGTTGAATCGATGAAACCAAGGGAAAAATTACATTTGTAAACAAAGTGAATAAACTGATATTTCGATGAGCTTGAAAGCGTGTGCAGTCGATGATTTGAGACAACGTACGAAAAACGACAAAAGCCAAAATTGTTAAGGGAATTTTCACCCAAAAAACATTTATACAACGATCGAGCCTCGAGCCAGACAACGACGCAGTAAGAAAAATCAATGAATATAGAGATTATTCTGGATCCCCAAATCATGTATGTCTATTATTCGTTTCACTCTCAAAGCCGATGAAAATTGCACGATGGTTCGCATGAATGCGCATTTACTCGCACAATGCATCTTTGGTGTCTACGACAAAACTATAAACGCCTTACCATTGTGGTGGATTAAGCACTAACAAAATTGGCTCCAAAGCTATAGACCGATTCGATTTTGGTCATTAAAAAAGGTCAAGTCCCTTTCTATGTCAGCCAAATTGGGGAAAATATAAACTGCACATTTAACTTGGGGAACGGAACAATCAGAATTTACTTCACCTCGATAAAAGTGTGAAATTGTTTTTGTAAAAAAAATATTTTTTTTTTTTGTATTCCCTGTTCAAATGTTGTATAAGCTCGACCAAAATCGAAATCGAGTTATCCAAATTGTTTTATTACAGTTTCTTGAAATCATTTCATGTTAAAACATTACTTTTGGTAAATGTTTATAATACAGAGCCATGTTTGCCATAACGCCGTCAAATGCGATAGCAATCGAATCAACCGAAATATGAAATGCCATTTATACTTGAGTCCATGCAGCACAAACAATTTATTTTATTGTATTGAATTGTTAACGAAATTGCTGAACGCTCTATTTCCAGTCGAAAATCGTGGTTAGCATTTCAAGAGGAAACTAGGCAATGCACAGAAACCAAATCGTTCTTATGCCCGTGAACTTTTTCTCAACAAATGCGCCATCTGCTACATCGAAAATTTATACCATTTGTTGAAAAGTGTGAAAGATAACATGATAATTATCACTAATAAAATCGAATGGTATTTTTTTTGATAGGCTCATTAGTTTTATGTAAGGTAGAGAGCGACCCCCTTCACTATTTTCGGGGGATGTTTGCGTTGAAGCTGTTGAAATGCGGAATGCTTTAACGCATTGAGGCAACATTGCGGAAAGCTATAATCGATTATGCTCAATGAATATATCGATGTAAATAATTAAACATTACATTGTTTCCCACTGTACCACTCTAGAAATTCCAATCGATAAATAGATGAGGCAATTTCTGTGAATGCGGGCGGAATTTTACTCAATATAAAAAGCCAATGAAAATTAATTGTGGCGATAAATTTGTGCACGTCATCTGTTAAATGTTTGTATTGATGATCGCAACGGAAAACGTTTCGTCATTCAAATTCGCTGATATATGGCGTTCGAAACTAGAAACCGAAGAGCGCGAAAATTCAATATATACTGTTAGTTCCATCCTCGCACCGTTTTATCCGCTTCGGTTCGACAATTTGTTAGCAATACAGAATATATCCGCTTTTGGCTATGTTTCATTCCAACATTGAGTTATTGTATTACAACATCACTCACACTTGCAATGCCAAGTGAGCGTTCAATTGAATTCCAACGAGAAAGCAAGTTTTGCATTGGAATCAAAGGAAACGAAAATGGAATGGTTTTTGTAGTGTTATTTTTGCTTAGTAAAAGTGCGTTTTTTATTGTCTGAATACGTTTTTATGGAGAAAAATGCCCTTAAACCAGTCCGGCTGAAATGAGTCAAACCACATTTGGATTCGATCATCCACCATTCATAAGAGGCAATTTATCACGTATCACAGAGAATTGTGTGCTGTTGCGTCGACACAACCATCATCGCATCGTATTTAAGATGTAAATTACAGATATTATTCACTTCGAACGCCATCCGAATACGCTGTTATTGTATTTTAAATCAACCGAACACTTGAATATATCGAGCTGCTCTTTTTTCCATTAGTTTGAATCCGCTGCAGATAAGCTAGAACATGTTTACACTCTCGTACCGACTTGATTCAATTTCCAAGAAATCTGCTCTCTCATTAAAGCAATTTTCGATCTAATCAGCACTTCCTTTTTCAAAGGACAAATTGTACTCCAAACTGGCCTCGTCTCTCAATTCGATGACGTCCAAAATTCAGATAATGTTGATTAAGCCGAATTTTGCATTGTCAAAAATATATTTGTGTAAATGCTGTTAATGCGCGTCACCATTCAGCATAAACCGTCCGACATCAAATCAAAAATGCAGAGTGCGCATTAAAAACGGCTGCATTCAGCCAAATGCCAAACTTACTAAAGCTAGCGGAAAATTTCGCTTCGTTCTGTACTGTCGAACAAACAGTGATCACTTCGAGCATGCACTATTGAAGCATACAAACTTTGACAAATAATCTGCTAAACACAGCGAAAAAAAAATTAAAATCGTTTCGTTTTGCACTCGACACTGACATCGTTATCAATAACACAAACAAATGGTTGTGTTTTTGCCACTGTGCTATGTTTTCATGTTCATTTTTGTACAAGCAAATGGCACTGGCTAAAGTATTTTAACTGTCTTGTTGCTCTCTCTCCTATATCTCTCTTTCATTCTATCAAAATCACAATCATTATTTGAATTAGCATTTAAAGTTGCAAGTATCGCATTTGAATCGCACATGCAAAAGCAGAAGCAAATAGAAAATCTCATATTTTCTTTGTTATGCAAATATAGAATTTAAGTAAATATTAACAGAGTGATTTGATGAGTGAAAAGAAAAAATGGCAACCTTTTTTGTATGGAGGCTTCTGTTTCGTCGATTCCGCAGTCTATGACTAGAGCCTCCTGAATCAGTTCAATTGATTTGCAATCACACATACATTCATCGCCGAAAGACAAACATTCAGGCGACTCGAGCCTCAAATTTGAATTGACACTGCAATTAAAATTTGCGGTCGTGTTGGCGCAGCAAAAATGTAATGTTGCACAAATTGTATGGGGCTTTGATCATGACGGGTTCGTTTATTGTCAATTAACTCTCATCACACAGAACTGATAACGTGACCATTGCCATTTTTCCATTTTTGTTTTAGCTTGCGTTTTGTTGCATTTTAAATAATGGTGATGCAATCGGCCAATGTGTTCACTATTGTGATTAAGCTACGCAGCTATTTATATATCGACGTATTTACGTATTCGTATTTTTTGTCGTTAAATGATTCTAGAACAATGATGAAAGTACTACGTACTCTAATCGTGACGTGTGTTCGACCATATAATTAACCCTTTTCATTTACATGCTTTGTTGTCGAACACACAGGCCACAATATCAGGTAAATAGCATTTGGAAGATATAATTAGCACAGTTTAAAAGAGTGATTGCATTGATGTATTAGGCACTCAATCGACATACAAAGCTATTTTGCCGGCAGTTTTGCTGCAGCTGAAAAAAAGAACCTTTGATGAGCGCCGCGAACACATCAAAGCGAATTGCAAAGAAAAAAACATAAACCATGAAAATAAAAGTTTGGAATGCTATTAAACAATCTCAAGCAAGAATTATTTGATTGAGATATTTGGATGCCTATTTTCTCTTTCTCTCTGCCGTGGTCGCATCGCATTGCAACAAAAGTTCATTTCTCCTTGACAGAATCGTTTTTCTCAATTCAAATGTAGTATCGGAGTAAATGACTATTTGCTGACCATTTGACTCTCTCTCTTTCTCTCTCTCTCTCTCTCTCTCTCTCTCTCTCTCTTCTTCTCTCTTGCTTCCAATCACAACCGCTGCTACGAAATCGAATTTTGCAGTTCAAAAGACGCGAATACATGCAAATTGTGATCGTTAAATTCGGATGTATACGTGTTGAGTCATGATTAAGAACAAATATTTGCAGTAGAATATTTTGTTTGAATCGTGTTTTTTTAGGCACACCAAGAGTAACACAATCGCTTTCAATATGCCTGTGGATTTTCGGTTGAGAAATGAAAAAATTCCTGACAATCGGCTATAATCTTTTGCTTTTATTGGTTACACTCAAATCTCTCGTTCCGATATGCGTGCGCTTGATCTCACATTTATTGGCCACATATTCAAGACAGAATTTTCATTGGCTTTTGTGACATTCGCTTCAACCGATCGAACACATCACATTCAAGCAGCAAATGTATCGAAAAATATGGAAATTGCAGCGACAAAAATATCAAGCACCCAATAAATATAGACCGAAAAACGATGTCGATGTCGATGAACGTGACTCAACGCGAAATATCGCAAACGATTCGAAAAACAAACATTGATGAATAAAAACATGTCTTAATGCATTCGGCCGTTTGAATAATAGAGCAGAGGCAAGCCCATAGAATTTATAGAAACTTTAATGTAACATGTGAATGTTATATCGTGAATTCTACGCTTCTATGCACAAGTTACGAAATTTGATTCGAATCGGGGAGTCGATTGTGAAAATATGTGAATTCACAGAGATATTCTCGTGCTCGCCCTCGCCTATCCTTTCCATTATTCTACAAGACAAATGAGCTCCATTTCGAAATGCGACAATATTAATTTCAATGCGATATCTATCTATAGAAACAAACAACGTCGTACACACAAATTGAAAATAATTTTGATATTTCGAGAGAAACAAAGAAATACCGAGAGCCAGGTATGAATGATTGAAATCCATGCACATGAGCTATCGATATGTGTAATGACTCATAAGCAATTTACTTGTTGATTTCAAATTTGCGCACACTTTGCTTTCTTAACGGTTGCAATAATGCCCATGGACAAACACACACAGACAATACGTATGTATTAAACTGCATTAGTTGATCGACAATGTGCCGTACCGTGTTGACATTGCGATGATTTTTACACAGAATGGAGAAACATTTCAAAATTCCACGAATATTCGATTGAAGTTAATAGATTGATCGCTGCTGGAATATATGATTAGTTGATTGTATGTTATTCTGTTGGTGCGACCAACTTTAGATCTGTTTTGCATATCACATGAATAACCATTTGATGTACGTTCGTGGCAAAAAAAACGTAACATGCGAAAAAATGGCAAGCGTTTGAGATTTCTATTGGTGGCTGGAATTATTGATGGTTATTATTACAATCACTGCGCCTCATTTATAAATATAATTTGACTTGAATATGCAATCCATTTTTCAACAGCGCAAATGCTGTTAAGGCCAAAGCAACGCACATTCTACGTCTTATCATTCCGTCACAGAATAAACAATCATTTTTTATATGTGTTTTATATAGAAACAGGAACATTCATCTTTGAGGCTGGTTTCGAAATTAGGAAAAAATCTTACTAATCTTTTATAATTGCCACGATGACACCATTTTCACTCCAAAATTGATGCGAATTCATTTTTCGTGGAATAATTTGCAATCGTTGTTTGGCGGTTTGTCAATCTACATGAGAATTGATACGCAAAAAACAACACAATAAAAAATATATTCATCATTAAAAATACCTTTTCGTACAGAATTATCGCTTGCGTCACCGATAAATCGCGCGAATGCTATGGTTCTCGTTGCATTATTGACTCAAATTTTAATTCTATTTTCACGTAAATATCACCACTTGGTGATCATCGAACACTTCAGTCACGAATTCACAATAATTTATTACAAAAAATCGGGTTTAAAATTTCTTAGAAAAATAAAACTCGCTATTGAATCCATTTAAGTATCAATGATTCGCAGTTTTCGGGTCACACTTCTGATCATAAACAAAATATAGCAGACAAACAATTTTTTTTCAGAATTGATGTGCTGAACAATATAATTGTTTTCGCATCTGTTTCTTTCTCATTCAATTATTCAATAAAAATTCATGTGCTTCGTGCAATAAATGAAAAACTGAGCTAAAAGCCACGATTCACTTGTGTCTTTTGAATAATAATATTTTTGATTATTTATATTGTATCATGAGTACTTCGGATACCATCCAACTCAAAAGAGGAAATTGCCTTGGATGAAACCTCTAGTGGTAAATAAACATTTGGCGAAAAATGACGTGAGAATCTTTTATTTCCTTGTTTGTCATTCTTGTGGGCTGTGGTTATCTATTTCAATACACTTTCATACGCACACTTCAATAGTTTTCACACGCCAAAAGTTCTGACACAAAAACTTTTATTATAAATTTCAATGCGATTTGTTTCTTCTAAGCAGATATATTTACAAATCTTCATTGACAGCCTAAAGATAAGAACCACTCAGCATTAATCCATTCTAATGCATTTTTTGCTTCAGTTTGATTCTTGTTTTCTTATCACTTTGCAATAGCATTTGCATATAACAGAACAACTTATTTAACATTTCCTCTTTTAATACTCAACAAATGTTTTCTATCAATTGAAAATACAATTGATAGATTCGCAATCAGACCGAACAAATATATGAAATGTGCACGACAACAAATTCTGAATTGTGAAATGCAAGACAAACTGAATTGAACCGCTGTGGCGACTGTATTCGCCACAAGCTCAAAAACGACTGCAAAACTATTGAGAAAATGAACGGAATGCGGACACAGCAGCAAAAATAAACATTCGGGTAAGCGTCGTTGCGGTTGTTATGGGTGCAAAACATTCAAACGAAGAGCATGCTGATTACAATGAAACGCAAGCCGAGCAGACGGCACACAGCACGCCGCACGTGTGTGCTTGACGTGTTTGGAAACACACGAAACAAAAAAAGACGGTTGTTAGCAAAAGCTTTTGAATATGGAAGTGAATAAGTCGATTTAATGTTACGCTTTGGTTGCGGAAGAGTGTCGAAAGCGATGTTAACGCGATCCGATCCGTTCTTATTTTGCTCGGCCGCGCCGCGCCGCATTCATCATGTTTTTTTACTAATCGTACAAATGTCAATTTGTGTATACATAGATATGATTCCCATGTAAGACATACACAAGACATTATATCATATTATGGATATATCAAGTGTGTGCCATTTCAAGCATGTGTTTACTCACTGCATTTGTCAGTATCATTCGTACGGACAAAAAATCGGCAGCAAATCGAGTGACGAGCTGAAACAGGCAGAATGCAATGTAAACACGAAAAATTCCTATGGTTTTTGCGTTTTTTTTCATTCATATGATATTGTATCAGTGAATGGTCTGAGTGTCTATTTGCACTCTATTTACTAGAAGTATTCATCATACGGCATTTTATTTCGATGGCGAGCAAAAATAGACACTCTCTTTTCTAAGTTATGTGAATTCGCAAAATTTTCTTGCTACTTCACACGAATTGTTACCGACTGAAAATAGAGTAAAAGCAAGAGAAACGGAGAGAATGAGAAGTAATTCAAGTGGTTTCTTTTTCATTTCTATCGATGTTGCACAATCGACTTGGTACGATGATAATGTGCAGTGCCACTGTACGATCAAATTCAATTCTCATGCAATTCCGCAGCAAACTGTTCGAAGCATAACTGGAATAAATTGCATTATGTCTTCTGTTTTAGTGAAACGGATACTACCTGTATCAAGATCACTTCACATCACTCAACAATTCAGTCGATTGCTGTTTTTATGCATGAAAAGAAATGCGAAGATTTCTTCTAGAAGAAGAAATGTCAGGTTTTTCTGACGGCACATTGTTACCGTATATCGACAAGTTGCAACTTCGGCCTGTCTGAAACATGATGAATTATAGATAGAACTTGGATAAAACCAGACTGAACAATGAAAATGGATTGATTCAACACAAGCAAATCTTTCTTGCCGCATTTCATTTCAATTTAACACTCAAGATCTTGAAATTTCAAATAGATGTAGAAACTCGTTCTAACTTTCGAGCACGATAATGTATTCGATGGCATTCAATGTATATTTTCCCAATTTATTTCCCAACGAATCGTTTTATCATTTTCGTCGGACCGTAAATATTGGAAATGCATTGATAAAATCCATTAGAATTTCTCGCCACTTGCAATTATTACGTATTCATGCTGGTGATACCATTTGCTAATTGCATTTAATTGTGTTTTTTTTCTCTCTCTTTTTGTTGCACATTCATTTAAACAACACCATTATTTGGCTATTAATATTTCAAGTTTGCTGCGCAGCATGCATACTGTTCTTCATCTGAATAGAACGGAACGCAATGGCCGAATTAAAGTGCGGAGTGCGAACGAACGAAGCGTTAGTATATAGCTCCCGGTGATTATAAATGAAAACGAATTAATTTTCATAAAATATATGAATGTCGGGCTTGTATTCCTCTGATACTTTCGTCTGACTGTAGCTCTTCCTCTCTCTCTCTCTCTCGCTTTCTCTCTTCCTCTTTCTCTTTCTTTGCATGATGTATTGTACACCCTATCAACTCTCATAGCAAATGTAGAGTATGCTCGTATATTTTTCGAAATATATAAAGAATGAGATGATTACCACCCAAAAAGAGACTCATTTTAAGTGAAAGTCGAGAGAAAGAGAGAGTGAAACAGTAAGCGCTCGCAAATTATGGAAGCAGCATCTAGATGAGTAGAAGTATGGAAGGAGAATATTTGCAGCTCTAACGGAAAAGAAGCCACAAAAAATGTGCTGGCAGAAACTTTGTTGCATGGAATAGATTTATTGCTTTTGGGATGCTGGTGACAAGGTTGGTTGAACTTTACGTTCACATTTCAAATCAACGACAACAACAAAATCCGATGGAACAAAGAATGTAATGTGACGACGGCAGGGTTGGTTCGTGCAGGGGATTTCTTTTCGATTCAACATCGAGTTGCGAGCGATGTGTTGAGGAACGCGAGCAACAGACAGGAAGATGAAATTGGAGGGTTGAAACCGATTCCATTTGTTGGCATTGTCTTGGGATCGCTTCCTTCACAATTTTTTATACACTAAATATCGACTGTGGTGGTTGCAACACCACTCGAACCAAACTTTGTGAAACACTGCGGTAAATTATTCAATTTATTATCTTATTAGTTCAATGTCATCTAACCCATACATTTCGCATTCCATTTCCATTGCCATTGCCATTTGAAATGCATTATCATATGCACGGTTGAGCCCCTATTACCGGTTTATTGACACTCCTCAATCCAAACAAAATGAGAACCGGTGCAAATTATAATAGTATATAATTGAAATTTATGGTTTTTCGCTCGGTTTTTCTACCGTTGGCCGTTTTAAAGGAATGCTTTTTGACAACAGTGAATGAATGAAAATCACCCTGATTTCTATCACACAAACAACGAGTGGTGTGACCGTAATAAATGTAATAAAGTAATCTGACGATATTTCTTCATATCGCGAAATTGGCCTTGCATTCCCATACAGTGCGGTATTTGCCGAGGCTTTCTTCGCCAACCGTAGTTGGTTCTTGAGATAAAGCCCAGCAAAAAAAACGCCTAACAAAATGGAAACTTTAAATGTCTCTCGCACATAGAGTGCGATAGGAAGAAAGAATTTTGAACGCGCATAAAAATCATTATGCTTCCTGCGTGTGTTTTTCCCGCTTTTCGCCTTTCTGTCTTCATAATAGAGTCATAAAAATAACGTCGTGGATGTGCGTCAGTCGTTGAATTTAACGGTGATGTGATTGTGGAGTGTGTTTATATGGCTCGAAGCACCAAATGCTCTTGATATCTTGGAGCCGATAAAATGGAATAAACAATGAAACATATTGTTGAACTAGAGACGCAGGAAACACGGAGAAAATCGAATAATAAATATCTGTTCTGCATGAATAAGTCATGGGAATTGCTTCTTTTCCCTCAAAAAATAGCACTTGCAATCGTATGACATCAACCGAATAGCGCAATTTCAAGGCGCAAATAATATCGAAGAAATCATTTTCTTTCTTAAAGCCGCAAAATGCGTTTACCACAACTCCAATCACGAACGATGAAATGCTATAAATGCGTTGAATTCCTTTTCACCTGCTCCGCTTCGAAGTCAGTCAATTATTTTGGCACAAACAACCCCCATTTTCCCATGCATTGACTCGAAATTCGAATTGGATTTTGATTCAATCGAATTATCGGCTCACATTTTTTCACTGGTATTTAATGAATCTTTGTTCAAGCCACACAAAAAAATGTGTACACCAATTATTTTCCGCTCGCATCCTACTCCTGTAGCCAACATTTCGGAACATTAGAATATTTCGTTTGTCAGCAGTACACATAGAACAAGAGCAACTTATTACACCATGCGAAAAGTCCATCAACTTTTGCCAGATGTGACGTTAATTTATCAACTCAGCGATTTTGACGTTGATTTTTATGCAGGATTTTTCCCGTTGGATATTTGAATTTTTTCATAGACACAGAAAATCAGACATAAATTGCTTGAAGTCATTATTGACTTACTTGTATTTCCAGTAAGAGCTCCTGTTTTCGCTTGCGGATCTCGATCAGTTGCTTCTGTTGCTCGGGCGTCATTTCTGCACGAAACAAATGCAAAATGGAATAATGTTAGTCAATATCATTCATTCAAAACTATATCATTGATGTAACGCTGCAAAACCGGTTTGTTTGACCTTGTTTGAAGAGATGCAATGGATTTTTTTGACACGAAAACTAATTTGTAAACATCAAATTGTCTGAAATAGTTATCAATTCATCTAATCAAATGGTTTTTCTGCGCTACAATACATCGATTCGGAATTAATGAGAAACTGTGGCCTTTTAATTTGAATACTTTGAATCTACAAAATTAGCTAACCACAAATCTCAAGAGCTACTGTTCATGTCAATAACATACTCCGATAATAAGTTTCGTATTTCCCTAACCGAACGACTATTCAACAAAATTCTCTCGAAATAAATAAATCAAACAAGTAGCTTATGAGTCTTGCCATAATGATTACCCAAATCTACTGAATTATATCTAACATTTCGAAAGTGTGAACTTCATAAAGAAGTCGATAGTTGAAAGGAGGAACTGACGTATTTAAAAAATTCAATCAGGGGCCAAGGTGTTTGAACTTAATCAATCTATAGGTCGAACTTAATTTTATATTTTTTCAATTGAAAAAAAATCTTAATCACAAAAGCAATGCATTTAATTGACGGAAGTTAAATCAATTATTATTGATAAATTGTTACGTTCAACAACGTCAAGAGTCTCTCGAGTGTTCATTGATCCACGATAAATTTATGCTTGCCAGCATATTCGAATGAAACGACTGCCAACTCGTTACAAAAACTCTCACGCACAACGGCATTCAATTGAACGCCATACACAAGCATGCAATCGTTTTTCATTCACTGTTTTCCGGTGAATATGCAGTAGAGAAAAACAAAAGTTTTGATTTTATGGAATGCAACGAACGCTGAACGACGCAGAACGCAAGCAGGATAACGAATATGCAACAACACGAAATTCCAATCTTTGTCGACAAAGAACTTGATTGACAACACGCTAACCGCCTTTGATACGAAATAAACCGTGCATGCAACTCCGATATTCTTGTAAACAATTTCTTTTGATTTTTTGTGCCACACAAACGTAACACACAAAACTACATTTACATCGAGGCGGCTCCAACTCTCTCACATATTTGTGCACACACATTTTAACTTTTGTTTACATTCTCACTGATTGCTTGATTTCTTCAATGGATTTTGTTTTTCTCTTTTTCAGTTTTCTTTTCATTGTGTTTTCAATACGATGCTCTTCGTTGCTTTGGAATGTAAACGCTTCAACATTTTGACACTGTATTCTTTTCATTGCGGGTAATTTTCAAATGGAATGGAATAAATATGATGATAAATATATTTATGTAAAATAAAATAATTACACACTTTCGAATATCTAAAGCAGTTTTCACTTTTTACTGAATCAATGGTACAAATTCTATCTGGCGCAATATCTGTTTAGTTATTAAATTCGTTGATAAATAACTGGTTGCTTCATATAAATAAGTCTGATTGCAAAATGAAATTGGAATGATTCATTTAGAATTGCTGTAAAACTACCTACTCCAATGAAATTCACAAACCAAACTACCAACAGACATTCAATTGCTAAATTAATTAAAAAATTGGCTTTAATGAATATAAATGAGTGTTAGGCCCAAAGTCAAGCGGAAAATCACAACACAACTACTGAATCCATCAGTCAATCTATTGTTGCAATTGTTCGCTAACATACTGTTTATCGGTTATTTGACGAGCAAATACAAAATCATTTTCCTTTATGGGAATTAGATGCACAATGCAATCGCGCGACACAAACTCTCTTAAATTCTGATATTTCGTTTGTTTACCGACGTCTTCGCAGAACGTACACATGCACGCACGCAGCCATACAAACACACACACACACTCTCTCTCTTCACGATCAGAAGCAATCATTCCGTGAGAATAACAAACAAAATTAGTTTTGGAATTTCAATGATAAATGTTTAATTGAAATTCACCTGGTAATTTAGCGGTATCATCTTGATTATAAACCGATGCATACGAACTTCTATCAAATAAACTTAACATTTTAAAAAGAATTATACACAAAATTGACTGTTCAAAATAATGCAGTTGAATTATTCAGAGCAAAACATTTCACTTCTCCAGGCACTAAACGCTATTTCGAATCGCAAATGTGAAACAGTCAAACCAAATACCAATCAGTGGTGAAATGAAATGCATTTTACATAGTTTGAGGTGAGTAGATTTCCATCATATTTTTAACCATGAATAGAATTGTTTAGCTAGGCGACGCTTGATGGAGTTGTTGTTGGTTTGTTAATTCGCAAAAGACAATTTAATTGATTTTTCGAGCTTTGAAAAAGATTCATCAATCGATTTATTTGAATTAAACATTATATTTTTAACTAAATTCAATCGAAAGATCCAATTAGTCTTAATTGAGAACGTTATTCGGCCTTTCAGAAAATCGTGGTGAAGAGAAAGTGAACGTATGGATGAACATACCCCATTAAATTCAAGTGTTAAAAATAGTAAAACATCTGTCAAAGAGAGCGAAAGAGAGAGACCGTGCGGTATTTAAAGGCACATAGAAAAATCAACAGATTATTATTGTTATTGTGAGTGAGAGATACATGGCGTTTTCTATTGTTGTTGCCATTGCATGTCATTAGTATTTGATGTTATTACAAAGTATACGGCACTGCAAAATCCATTATCTAAAATTTATCGTATTTTTTTCTTTTTTTTTTTGGTTTGAACATTGTTGAAAAAAATCGATTGGCTGATTGATGTCCAAACGCAAAAAAAGTATTGAACGATTCGAAAGTGTTATTGTTGTTGGATTTTTTCATGGTCCCCAACTTTTACGCAGTAATGGCAAACGTGAAAATGTGTAAAAAGTGTGGTTGACACAAAACAAATAGAAGCATTGAAATAATCTCAGACAAAAATCAAGTGTATCGATTGACAGATCGATATTTTTCTCGAATAAATTGCATGACAGATATCAAAGGAACAGATGATCAATAAGCAAGATTTTTACGTTTCACATTTACGTGCAGTTCACTATGGATAAATCCACTAATGATTCAATTAAGAGTTCGAAAAATTCGAAACATATTTATAAGATGCACGAAAGTAATGCATACACACTGGATACAGTATGCGTGAATTCAAACAATAATAACAACAATGAAAAAATGGATGATGCCAACGAAATGACAGCTACGAATCAAAAATCTAATAATTCGATGCGACAGGATTCGTTAACTAGCGATTTTTCACCATTGAATGACGCGGTGCAGCAAATGAATGGCGACGAGCGGCATCGAAACAGTACACACAGTATAGAATTACGAGCCGATGATGAGTACTCACTGAACGATAATCACTCAAATGCGAGCGATGAAGCGTCCGATAATAATTCAACCGATAATATATCCTTTTTGAGTGACGATATTGTGGAAAATGTGGTTTTCCTACCAAACAATTTCATCTCAGATGATGAGTCAACGAATTCAGATGACGTAGTTTATGCTTATCGCGGTGCCGATTTTGAGCCGTTCCCCGTAAATGTTGACGTGAACGCTGACGAAGAGACTGACTATTTAGAAATGGATTTTGAGCCAGATCCGGCGTCTGAAATCGAACAAGAGGCCATTCAATCGATTGAGCCCAGTCGCGGTCATGTGGCCAGACCACCAACGGCAATTGGCTATAATTCACAAAATGTATACAATGCAATCCAGAACCAAGTATCAAGCGGCAATGCACGCAACGATTTACAGATCGAACGTACAGGTGTACACAAAAATTGGCTGGCCCCAATTGAAGTGCGCCTGAACGGAAGTTTAAATGAAACTGAAACATTGGACGAGTCAAATCGGAATGAAAACCACAATGAAAATCATAACGCCGATATTCGTACGGAATATAACAATAAATTTGGAGCAAATGGAAATGAAATTGAAAGCAATAAGTCATTAAGCGCTAAGGAAAATCCCAATAGAACAGAACCGAGAATGAATGATGAAGCAAATGCTACGTATTATGATAATACCGTGACATTGTCGACGAGAAAATATACTGGCACCATACCAAAAACCAACAAAGTCCATATACGGCCGCAAAGGGCGAAAATGTCCTTGCCAGACTTGTATGCCAATGGCAGTTGTTTGACAGATTTCGAACCTCAACCATCATGTTCGGCACAATGCTCGGCAACAACATCCAATGTCAGGCCAACACAATCTTCCAACAGTCAAACACACAAACGCTGGAAGACTTCGCACAAAGACAAACCAGTATCCGCATCTCATTGTGATATGAATTCAGGCGGCACATCATTTGCTGAAACAAACGCCAGCTGTTCAAAGAAAACTGCTGTGGCCACACGATCGATGTCATTTCCCAACGGGGAACTACAAGACCAAAAAACTGCTTCAGTCATGAGTAAAGCAATTATGTGTGCGCCAATATGTAGGCGTGAAATGGAAAATGACGCCGATCAACCAATATCAGTGACATTTGAAAGCACACATTGCACCGTGGACACCATTATTAAAGCACTTGTAAGTTTCAGATTGCAGTCATCATTATAATTACAAAACAAATAACATTAAAAATATTTTGTATTTCATTAGGAAAAAATTCATGTTCTTCCAAACATGCGAGTGTTGCAAATTGCTTTGCACGATGACGAGAGCAAAGTATGTCAAATGAATATTCCTGAATATTTGGTCTATGCCTCGAAGCGATACTCGAATTATAAAGCAATCATAGCTGCTATCGAGCAATCCTGTGATGATGTCAATGTCAAATATTTTCCGGTAAGCTTGACCAACATATTTATAGTTGAGCGTTTTTCTTGGTTGAATATTTTTCATGGGAATTTAATTTGACTCAAACTGAAATTGAGCTACAGGATAAGAGTCAAATTGAGTAACTCAATGTCAATATATACCCATTGGCGAAATCAAAACTATTTCGATGTATTTACTATCAAATTATATTCCGAATCAAAGATTCCCACTAAGTATATATTTATATTATCTATTTGTCATTTCTCCAGGCTTCAGACGACGTGCTGGAATCAGTACACATTCCTGTTCAAATGATAGCAAATCGATTGCCAACAAATGGAAGTCTCACAAATATTCTTGCAATAAAGAATAAACGCTTCCGCCAAATGAATGTGTTAGGTAATTATCTGGCATTTATGAAAAACAATAAAAACTTTACTCAGTTGCATAATTTATGCATTTGTTATAGGTAAAATTGTGAGCCTAATTCGGCGATTTCCTGATATGACAGACGATATGATCCATAATGAGTTCATTGCAATCCCACAATATTACCGAAGTGGATTCATTTGTATCAACAAGAAGAAGCCATCGTCAAACTAAACTTGAAAACCAAACACTATCTATAATTGAAATCAACACGGTTATTCCTATTTATTTCGTTTATTTTATTCATGTTATTACTATCACTTTAGTAATCAAATTCTAAGTTAAGTCACAAAATATTCTGTTGTGCTTAGTTTAGGGCCTATCTTCAATTCCAATGACGAACAGTTTTAAAATTACATTATTTTTTTTTCAAATCATCAGATTGGGAACAAAATGTTCATTCTTGAAATATTCTTCTGGGCTGGAAAACTGAAGATAGGAACTTAATCCATAAAATATTAGTATTAACTCAAGTTTATTAAGTCAGACATGTGGAAGAGCTGTTGCATTTAAATTGGTTGACATATCTTGCACGTTTTTCTGGAACCATTTGGATTTTGATAGAATAGTCATATCTGGCCATCATTTTAAAAATATTATAAAAAATAACAAAAAATAGTTCACACGCTCAAGCTTAAACCAAACGAACGTATGTCTCGCATTATTTAATATTAATAAGAATACATTCATCATTCGCAATAAAATCATTCATAACAACGAACAATGTCTCTTATTCTATTGTGATGTTTTTAAATTATTTGGATTAAATTATCGCGCACAATACTGTGTGTGTGAAAGTATTGCGATTGTGTGGGGAAAAACAATTTCCTGACCAAGTTTTTGATCATTGTGGTTAAGCAAAATTGTTGCAACATCGACTACGTCTTATTTCATTGGTACAGAGGACGTCTTTGTGATTGAACAGATGCAATCTGATAATGAGTCAAGTCCGTAAATTCGATGCACAGCACATTTTCAGCTAATGTCTGACGTGAAATTGGCGCAAACATATATCATAATGATTTAATACGCGAAATTTTAAAAACAAAAAAGTGGAAATCATTTCGAATAATCACTTTTAGTTTCCATCAATCAATTTTCAAATGTATTCATTAATGTTCGAAATCTTCCACCATTTGAATTTAGCGCAAGCATCTACATTTCAATGCGATTCCAACGATGTCCGCTTCCAGCGCTGCCTGTCATACCGCCCTTTTCATGTCAAATTCAATTGATTGTTCGTAATATAAGACGTAGTACGATCTTCACGTGTATTGCATGTTTGACAGTTGTGCATTCGGAAAACAAAGCGCTTAGCCTGTTTGAATTAAGAATGTCATCAATTTGAATCAACAAAAAAATGACTGTAAATTTGAATTTTCCCACATATTCATAAAAAAACTCATTTATATCAATGAATTCCCATAATATATGCAGGTAAAACCAAGGACGAACATTGCGGATCTATTTCAGACTGCAAAAGAGAATAACACATATCTGAAAGTATGTGCGCCGATGGTGCGATATTCCAAGTGAGTACCAGATTCTTTATTTCAAATCTCTTTGTCAATAAATAGCGGAACATTTTGTTTACTGTCAATAGATTGGAGTTCCGGCGACTCATACGAAAATATGGAGTTGATTTGTGTTTTACGCCAATGATTATGACTGATTCATTTTGTCAAAGTGAAAAGGCCCGACAAATCGAATTCTCCACATCCACAGGTTTGAAACAATTAAATATAACAATTGTTAAGTTTTGTACTTCATAATTGATAAAGAATTGTGACCAGAATGCACCGTTTTATGGGGAGCCTAAGCTCAAGCTTCAGATCAAGCTTCAGTTTTGTAAGAAATGGCCTGGACTTTGAATTTATTTTCTCATCCAGAATGACTCAACACATAAATCGTTTATTTTATTATTTTTTGCAAGTGTATCTACATAAAAATCTAGAATGTATCTTGTTGTATAGATTGAATATTTAAGCTTTACAACAACAACAACAACAACAACAACAAACATTTATAGACCATTTTTGCCTTTCAGCGTCTGGTCTGTTTTACGAAACAAAATGCCAAATATACCCCTAACAAAGCCTCTCCACGAACCCCGATCGAGAGCCAAGTTTTGAGTTTCATCGCACCATTCAAATCCCCTCGTATTCAAATCATATTTTACTGAATCTAAATATTTAGATGCGGTAAAATATTAAAGCTTTTATTCAGTGAAAAAAAAAACTCACAATAACTACTCATTGGTATTTTGAGTTTGCATGAATATTTTTGAAGACACAAAGTGATACGCAAAGTTTTCCTGTAAAAAAATCAAATGTGTTTAAAATTTTTCAATTGACATCTATTTGGTTTTTTTGCACTGCTAAAATTGAGTTGAGAGACTTCGTATTTTCTTGTCATTGCAGAAATTGTGAAGCTTGAAGCCTCACTATCATTATTATTACAAAACATTATATAAATCTGCCAAAATTAAAAATGATTGTGGTTCAAGATTTGAAACTATTTCATATAGATAAATATATAATAGAAATATTAATAGAAAAAAGATCTGTGGCTTCAGTGATGCTTGATTGTGTGTGTATCCTGCGGGATACCAATTTAGCTGGTTTCGACTTGGTAATTTTCATTTTTCTATCATTAGATGACACCCCGCTGATTGCACAGTTTGCCGCAAATACTGTCCACGAATACTTGTCTTCGGCAGAAATGGTTTCTCCTTACGTCGATGGCATTGTAAATTTATTAAATCAATTCATTAACTTATTCATGAATTCATAAATCATTCATTGTTCCAGGATCTTAACTGTGGATGTCCACAGCGGTGGGCGATACAATCCGGTTTTGGATGTGCTTTACTCAACGACCCCGAGCTTATGAAAGATCTAACGTCGACAATTCGACGAAATTTTCCAAATGATTTCAGTGTATCCGTTAAAATTCGAGTTCAAAAACCATTAGCGTAAGGAATGAAAAAAACAAATTGGATGTTTGAACCCCTTTTTATGGAAGTTTTCAAAATAATCTATATTAAAATAAATGTCACTCTTCAGAAAGACGATAAGCCTTTGCCAGCAGCTTGAAAAGTGTGGTGTGACATTTCTCACCGTTCACGGTAGGACACCATCTCAAAAAATTGGGCAGCCATCAAATAATGAGTTCCTACGTGAAGTTAAACAGTCGATTTCGATTCCAATGATCGCCAATGGCGATTGCAAGTCACTAGACGAAGCAGACGAAATGTACAGAATAATTGGTTGTGATGGTGTGATGGCAGCACGCGGAATTCTTGCGAATCCTACTCTATTCTCTGGCAAATACGACTCAACACCTTTGGATTGTGTGCAAGAATGGCTAAATATTGGCGCTGCTGCCGATCAACAAATCGTGTTTCAAGTTTTCCATCACCATTTCACGTTTATGATGGAAAAAATACTGCGAAGAAGACAACGCGCCAAATTCAATTCATTTACTAAACGGCAACAACTCTATGATTATTTAGCAGAAGAATTCAACTTACGGCCACAACCAATTGATGTCCCGGATAATATAAAATGTATTATGATGCGTCAAACTTTCGCAACCGAGTTAACGCATTGAAAATTGAAGTGCAAACGAAAACACGAGATCAATATAATACGGAAGAAACATTGGGAAAGTTTTTTCATAGAAAAAGCCAATCAAGACTTTGACGATAATAATGACTGTGATGAAGCTGAAGAAATTTTCCAGACACATTTGTTCGACATTTCTTAAATTCGACACACACTTGATCGTGTTTAAAGGTCTTTATTTGATAGTTGCTTTTATATACAAATAAAGTGAAATGTGAGTCGCATTCAAAGTTGAATTCATTAAATGAACAGAATTTGAAGTCTCCAATTTGTAAATATAATCCATCTCAGTTGAATCGAGCGTACGCATCACATTAATCTTAGATTTAATTCAGTTTTTCTTGTATTCTATTCTCTCAACTTTAACTTCATCGCCGATCAACTGATACACATACGTTACAACGATTGTACTCTGAATGTCCATGAGTACAAATGATGGTGTGATAGATGTTTCCAATGCATTGTAGGCACCAGTTGCTGAACCAGGATTAATGTAGAATTTATTCTCATGTTCGTATGCTTCGAATTTGTGTGTATGGCCGGAAATCAAGATGTCCACATCCAATTGTCGTTGCACGAGTGCCAGCGCTTCCGGATCTGCCCATGGCACCACTTGATGTCCATGCGTCAATCCGATACGAAATTGACCGACTGTCACCACTTTTTGCTCCGGATAACTCAAATTCTAATTTCAATGTGAAAATATCAGAATTTAGATATATTTAGTTTCCACGAAAAATTTATTATACAAATTGGCAAAAAATGGGACGAACCTCATCGAAATCACCGCGAACGATGTGCACATCATTTGCCAAAGTTTTTAGATAGTCGTATGACTCTTTGGTGCACAGATTGCCAGTGCACAAAATATGTTGAATACGACCGGGTACCAAGAGTTTCTTGAACTTTGCTGGCAAACTGCTGCATCGGTGTGGAATGTGTAAATCGCCAAGAACTAAAACCAACTGCAAATGAATTTGATTTATTGAAGTCATTTCTGCAACAATATGATAAGTTTTTTTTTCTTTATCGCACACAAACACAATTAAGTTTTCATTTTGGAATTATGCATTCATTTTATGTTCAAATATCACACAAAATTTAACAAAATCGGAAATACAAACCATTTCTATCAATAAACTGATTCGATAAAACAAAAAGCAAAACACAAAACAATCTTTGTTCGCTCAAATGCAAATTATTTCGTATCAACAATAAATGAAATAATTGTGGGGTGTATTTAGAGTGATACATTCAACAATATGACATTTTAGTGACACCAAACCATTGTTTCATATCGTTTCGATACTAGATTGGAGTTATAACACTTTTCGACCATCACTAATTTGAAATGACATTTCGTCTTTGAGGTTATGTTCTATCAAAGCAAATCAAGTTATGTGTTTGTTTTGATTCCGTTTTGAAATAGGATAAAAGATGAGAATTGCCGTGTGTCGTTTATTGCTTCAGCGATTCAATCCATTGTCGCGACACAATCCTTTGAATTCGGAATTTTTGGAATCATCAAAAATACCAGCCAATTTCCAGTCGAAACGATTTTATAAGGATTTTCGGACATGCACGCCAAAAAGAACCTTTGCCAACGATGTTGTGGCTAGGATTTTGTGTTTTTGGTATGACCATAGGATCATTTCGATTTGTGCAGTAAGTAAAATATACAGATTGAATTCCGAGAGCTTTGATCTCTGCTCCAAATTTATATTGATTGCTATTTACAGTGATCTATCCGACATATACGAAGAAGGCGAGGACAAAGGCAAAGCAAAAGAAGACAGAATTTACCAAGAAGATTATTAGCTTTAAAGGCATGTTACGTTTAGTATAGTTGTTGATGTAAAATATTTAAATAAAAAAGAGTTTCGTTCTATCGAACATGAATGATGAACGAAGCTATCTTCAAATGTGATAAAATAGTTGTTTTTTTTTTCATCAGCTGTCAAATAGCTAAGAAAATTAGAGAGAAAAATGCATTTGACAGATCAGCTGTTATATTCGTATTATTTTATTCCTATGAATTTTCGAGAGACGTCAAAGACCCACTATTTGAGGAAAGTGCAAATGAAAATAGTTTTTGTGATGATTTAGCCTTGAACATAATTTAATTTTTTTTTGAATAGTTACCAATTAATAGAATTAGTGTAAGTAAACTGAATACAACTAAAACAAAATTGGTACAGAATCAAACAAAACCATTATGTGAAGAGCTCATTGAATACTTTTGAAATCAGGTTTTCTGGTCACAACTACAGGTGAAGTATATAAAGAATGGCATCGGTGATACGGTGTGGTCAATTGGTGAGTGGTCACTTGACTACAATCCAACGGCATTCGGGGCAACTAAATAAGTGCTTCCGAGTTCTCAATGTAGTTCCGATGTATGGCCACAAATCACACGAAATACGACGGAACTACTTCAATTATCAATGGAAGAACAATCACGAGCACAAATTTCCATTTGGATTGAAAATCTTTGAAATAATTTCGATTGGATGTGTATCTATTGCGATTTACAATTGGAAACGGTAAGAGAGTTTGGAAATTTCAGATTTCGAAACTGTGTAAAATAATGATTTTCATCAGGTTTTACGAGTATGTGACACCAGTTGTAAGTGCTGATGCTGGAACTCAGCCAAATGAATCAACAGTCAACGAAGACTCATCCGATGATGAAAATCTCACCGACGATCAACAAGTGAAGAAAAAGCAAAAACGTGAAAAAGTTGGTTTCCGCGATAGAAAGGTAATTGTCAGTCTAAGTTGAATCCATTCAACTCCAAAATATACTCGAATCACATTTTTCGTTTTTTTCTTATGATTTTCGTTTTTGTTCTTGTTTTTTTTTTTAATTTTTCCAATTTTTTTTGTTTCATATCCCTTTGTTTGGATCCATTTAAATTTTATGTGGAACCATACATATTTTGACCATTTCAATAATTCATGATGCTAGATAATTGAGTACGAAAATCGTATGCGAGCATTTTCAACGCCCGACAAAATATTTCGATATTTTGCCACTGTTCGCATTATAACGCCAAATTCAACCGAAGTGTATATGACACCAGATGATTTTCTAAGAGCTATTACGCCAAATATGAAGCAGCCAGATGGTACTTACGATTTAAGCTTCCGCCATTATCAGCTTTCTTATCATTATAATTATAAGCAGGATATGGTATTAATTCACTAGATTTGAATTAAGGGCTTTCCATTACATTTAAAATGTGTTGATGCTGAGTATCGCTGAATCTGTTGGTCTAGAATTTGCACTCTTTTAACCGTTTCGAGTGTCGCTTCATTTGGTTATTGGCACATTTTCATTTCATTGTTTTAATTATAAGATCTTTCTTTGTGCCAATTCTATTTTTTCATTTGATTTTTGTTTTTTCGTTGAAACCTAATTCATATTTGAATACCTAATAGCTTTGAAAAAAAAATAAATATTTTTGAGAACAGCAACGCAATAACGTGATTTTCACATGAGACAACAAATCAAAATGTACAACTTCGTTGAATTCCAACTCATTATGGCTATTTTCGAACTGAAAATCTCGTTATCGTGTCTAAACTCTCTGAAACATTTGGTCGTTCTATAACTATTAGGCGTTCATTTGCACTATCGCCTAACCCTACTCACATAATGATCGCATATTAAAACTAAATTACTGCATTATGTTATAATTTCGCTATTATTTCGATTCGAGGCCAAATACATAAACACATAATTCATATTATGTTTATGCAAAAAGAGAATAATGAATTCTGATTGAATTGCTTGGCTTATGTTTTCAACAGATCATCGAATATGAGAATCGTATACGTCAATTTTCGACTCCCGATAAAGTTTTTCGATACTTTGCTACGATTCAAGTGCCACACCCGCACGGCGACGGGTATGAAGTTTTTATGACCCCGGTCGATTTCTTAACTAGTATGTGTCTGCTTTTTGACATTTCTCACATTCTTCCTGAGACATTTTTTATCAACTCTACTAATCATCTGAATCATTTTGCAACACATCAACAATTTCTCACATTTCTTATAGGCATGACGCCTGGGATGAAGCAACCAGATGGTTGGTATTTATAAAATCATTTCTAACATTGTAGTGATTTATAGCATGTTTCATTGCTAACGGATCATTTGTAAACAATAATATTCGCTTGACATTCGCTCATTGAACACTTTTACTGAATATATGACGGTGTCAGATAATAATTATTTTTTCAATTACTTTTATTGTTAACAGGCCTTGGACTTGACCAATACCGCAAATACGACCCAAAGGTAATTTAAATGGATTTTTTACGAAATCACACCATTTGTGGAAAAGATATTATTAATAAAAATGCAATAATGAATTTTCAATTTGTCAAGACTAGCTTTAGTTCGTCTTCAGATATGAAAATATCGCAGATTCTATGTCACCAATCTCTTAAAAGACCTATTTTCACGTCGATAATCTTTCCATTTCACTTGAGACCTATCTCTTCTTATGTGAATAATAATAATCACTGTATTATTCCATTTTGCAGTACTCTGAATTTTCTAATTTCTATCTAAACACTCTATTTCATATTGGCAACTTCGAACTCGATTTCATGAATAAGACATATATTTTCGATCTTACGACTCACCCAATTCTATAACGTCTTTCTGTCATTTTGGAATCTCTGCAAATTTTCGTTTTTTTTTAAACAAATATTTGATTTTTGAATGAACTAAATTAATCACATTTTTTTCTATTTTCTTTTTCGTACGCACATTTTATACCAAAAATTCAAACGAAACATAAATTATGCAAAATAAAACCCCAAATAAAATAAATATAATTGCAAAAAAATATATTTATGAAATCCCAGATATTCGAAGAGGTACTTCAATGCATTTATTTTATTTTCTAGCAGTTTTTTTTTCTCCTCTCGTTTCTTTTGGTTAAGCTTGTAAAATTAGCCCATATGGAATGAAATCTTAACAAATGAATACAAATTACACTTCAATACACTCTAAAATATAATAATTGAAAACAATCACCCGGTTTCGTACGCTTCATTTTCAAAGTTTTTGTTGTTGATGTTGTTCGAAAGGTCGAGAGCTTGAAAAATGTGACTGAAAAGGCGTAATTGCCATTAGTCGCTTGACATGAATCTCGTAAGAGCAGTTTTAACCGAATGATTCGAAAATCAAATAAAATAAGTGTACTCGCTTGACATTCTTATTTTGCAAACATATTGTAACTTTTCTTTGTTCTCTCTGGAACACATTAATGTCAGCATACAAAACCGAAAGTTGTAGTGCCTGTGGCTTTCGGAGCTGCATAATGAAAATCTTGAATGATATAAAAACGCATTAAATTTATCATGTTTATTCATCTTCATTGCAATTAGCGGAGTAGTAAAATATCTTTTGTTTAGTTAATCCAAAACTTTCATAGTTTGTTTGTTGTTTTTGTATGTTTCTTTGAAATCTTTCTGAATAGGATTCGCAGTCAAGTGCTTGTTGCTAATAGTTCAACAGAGAAAAGAGAGAACATTTCACTTTAACGTCCCGGAGTCATTATTATTCATTTTTGTTCCTCATTATTCATCTCGTTTGCATTGCAAACAATGCTCAACATTCGCATTTTCCATTTACATATATTCACAGTTACATGTAAAATAGATGAATAGAGAAAGACAGCTTTCTATCTGAAAGCAAGCGAATAGAATCGCACCAGCAATACGTAGTCCAATGCATTCAATTGAACATAGTTCTACATTTTAGAGATAGCGCACAAAATAGCATAACACATTTTAATTGGATCCAAAGACAAAACGGAACTGTCAAATTAGAGCTCGTTTTCTTACCCGTTAGCGTAATTCCTTTCCACATCGAAGAACTTCCTCGATTTTATTCCTTCTATGTTCTGCACTTGTCACGTTTTTTTAGCGACTTACACCAAATTGTATTTTCACATGACATGAGAATCGTGTTTAACACATTGTTTCGCCTTTTGTAATTGAACAATGAATGTTCCGTATTCTTCTTTGCTTTTATAATAGTTGCTTCATGAGACTGCTAAAACTGTTTGCACGTTTGTTGGGACTTTCATGTGTCGCGAATTCTGCGGCAATCATTTCGTTTTCGATCAGAAATCGCTGAATATCTTGCAAACTGTTTTATATTGTCTCCTAAGCGAATTTCTACCATGTAATAAAAAGTCTTATTCCCCATACTTTTTCTCTATTCTTTAAAAAAAATATTCCGATTTTCTGTCTGTTCGATTTGTTTTTTTTATTTTTTTGAATGCTTTGTGAGCTCTCGAAGGTTTTTCTTCATAAGTAGTTTAAATAGTGGTGAGCCAATAATGCGATTTATTGAACGTTTTCGAATTTTTCGCCTCACATAGACGGTAACACAACGACTCGATTTATCGTTGGAAAAAGACAGCATCTTCTATAAATTGGGCTCTTACGGACTGATTTCGTTCTCTGACTACATCTTCCTGTTAACCGTTCTATCGAGTAAGTAAAACAATCAAGTGTTTTTTTTTTTTTTAATTTTCATCCATTTTTACTAATAATCAGTCTGTAAATAAGAGATTACAAACGAAATAAGAAAAGATGACAAAATTTTACCAGATAAAATAACAACGACAAACCATTCATTGGTTTTTAGCTGATTACATTTAATTAAATCCGAAAAATGAACAAAGTCACATTTAAATCACTGACCAAACATACAATACACAAACACATTCCTCTAATTTGAATTTAGTTTTTTGCTCCATAAAATACATTAATAAATCTTCCCAGTAAATATCAAAGTTTCAAAGGCGAAACCAACTCATTTTCTCTTGTCTGTGTTTGGGCATATATTTATGTGCATAAAAATCGAATCAATACACGCATTAACATGCATGATGGAATCAAACATATCTAGGTTTCATAAAAAACTCACATCATATCAATATCTATTATCTGGCTGGGCTGTAAGAGTGTAATAAAGTTGATTTTCCTATTGAAAATGGCGATAAAGTCTAGGAGAAAATGGGTTAATTTCACGACTCGTTCGAAACTGCTGGGTGTCTATCGATTTTGGACCAGAGCCAAAGTAATTCAAGAAATATTCAAAAGCGTTATTCAGTTCCTTTATCCATCATGATTTTCTGTTGTCGATTGTCTTCTCTTGTGTTTGTGTGTCGTGTTAGTATCTTTAGTTTTTTTCTCTTTTCTTTGTTTTCTTCATTTGTCCTCACATCGAACTATTCCAAATAATGTTTATTCCATAATGCTTTTCGCATAGACTTAATGGACTAGAACAAAGTGAAGTTGGCAAAATCTGCTGTAAAATGCAGTTGCGTTCTCAAAATAAAATCCACCAAGTATCCATTTCGCTTAATTGTTATGTTTGAATGTATGTGTGTGTATGTTAACTCTCTCAGAAACGTATTTTAATTTACATGCATCACAATTAGTTTTTGGTTAATCAAAACATTTTACGAACATTCTAGCTCCAATTAATGGCAATTAATTGCTCTCTTCTCTTTTTACTTGGTTTTGGTATCCTTTGCTTTGGTTTTTGTTTAAATATAGTTTGTAAAGGTTTTACATTTAAGAAATAGTTTCCTCCACCACTCGTTCCTTCAATATAATATTTGATAATAATATTTCGTGCATTTCTATCTAATTACTTGTGAAAAATATGTTATTCTAACCATTTATATAGTATAATATAATTTATAGAGAACGAGCGAATCAAGAAAAAAGAGAGCCTTTCACTCAAATATTTTGAATGATTAGTTGGTTGTTTTAATTTATATGAATGAGAGTTGAATAAATGGCATGGAATAACTAAAATGTATGGGATGATTTTTGGCTTGTAGAAAAATACATTTTAGTTCACAAATAACTTAATTTTATAAATAGTTGTACCATGTATAAAGGTCCGTTTGCTAACAATGTGTTCTGTTTAAATGAGTAGGCTTGCGTTTATATCGCTGGTTTCGCACTGAATTTTGTTACACGGTGGTGATTGTTGCTGTTGTTATTGCTACTGCCACAGCTGCAGTTGTTGCATTTGTTGTTGGTGGTCTGTTCGATTTCACTATATTAAAATACTTCGTACTGTTATACCCGAATAAATCAAAATCGGCCCCATAAATTTTCAATAAATCCGTTAGCATGGCATCATCGATTTTTGAAAAATACCTAAAAAAAGGGTTATTTAAACGAATATTTAGTCACAAAATTGATTTCATTCGATCGCTTTCACAAATATAAAATATTTCGATAAATACTTATTAATGAGTTTTGTTGTTTGGCTGGTTGATTCATTAGAAATTGAGCGAATTTTCTTGCCGGCGGGCAATTTATTTAAGAGAAGCATTTCTAGTCCGCTTTGTCGAATGATGTATTCGTATCACGTTGGAATGTTTCAATTTTGGCAATTAGAGTGTAATTAATACTGCATGGTGTACAAAATGAATAGATGGGCGTCCAATGCTCATCTAAACGTTGACCTTTCTTATGATTATCGATTAAAAATAATATAAATTCTTGAAACGTTGGTCCAGGCGGCTTCTATGCAACAACAAGCGTTTAAACACACACACAGGCATGGAATTAGCAAATATTTTGCTTCTGAAAATTGAACGAAAACAACTTACTCGTTTGTTTCCCTTACGAAAGTCTTTAATGATTTGATCGCCCAATTGTTTGTAATACTTGTTGCGACGACTTTCTAGTTTATTCCGATAGCCAGATAAAAGTCGCTCAAATGGTTCTCGTACTATGAGAAATGACAATGAGCTGGAGAGTGCTTCGTTGAGCTCGGCTGCTGAAGGCCGTGGAAAACGTTTTCGTGCTAATTCAAGTGGTGATGCTTTTGTTCGCTGCAAAAATGACACATCGTATCCGCCTAATCGTATAGATGATAAAAATGGATATGTTTCATGCTTTGTGCTTTCATTGCTTAAAAAACAATATAAAAAATAAATTGGTTGATTGGAAAATTGCGAGTCGCATTTCCCCAGACAAATCAAAATCATTATTTATCTACCCATTCACTTGCCTAAAATATTGAAGTAATACATCCATATTGAGCTCGCTGCTTTGAATACATTGCACCAAGCAATACCATGTCCGGATGAAATGAAAAATTCCCATGCATTCGGTGGATATCGGTCAATGATGTCAAATTTATTGCACATTCTCCATAAATGATCGCGTCGACGTTGGAAATCATACTCGGCGGCGGCCACTTTTTCCTCTGAATATTCATAAATTGGGTTGACAGTCGTACTGGGTGTAGTTTGGGCTGGCGAATATTGCATTGCTTTCGACACAGTGTATATTGATTTATTCGAAGCTTCTGCGCTTCCAAATTTATGATAGTCATATTGCTTGTGCTGCAATCGCTTCACTGAGCGCGTCTGTAAAATCGGTCGTGTGTACAGTTTGTAGTTGGCGGTGTTTATCCAGTCATAACGATGCGACAATTAATTGTTCAAATGAAATTTAATATGCATTGCGTATTTGTTTATGCTTTCCCATTGATGTCAATTTGTGCATATTTAAATGGGAAATATTTACAATACAAATGCACAAGATGTCATGCAATGTGCAAACCTTATTATATTTGTATAATGCTTCGGTTTTATCGATGGCAATAATAATAATTTACCTCATCACCCAAACGATTTCCGTTGCTGCTGCCACTGCCGCTGATGCCATTTTTCACAGCAGCGGATGCAATTGGAACCGTTGACAGAGGCGATGATTCCCAAGCGGCGAAAGATTCTCGCAAAAGAACAATGAAATAAATTCCAATGACTGACACAATGAGCAAAATTTTCAAGCATAACTGGAGACGTTTTTTTGTGCACAGTATCGTTATCATCATTTTGAGTGGTGGTTTTTCTTAGTGTTCATTCGAAATGCCTGTCGTCCAATGATGTCGATATTATGCATTATTTTGAAGCAGTTCTCGTGTTTTCCCGCGGAAAAGATAATTATGGTTTTTCCCAAAGTGGATTTACTCCGCCCATAACTTATCTGCTGGCATTATTAACATTCCTGAAAATGAACGGAATAATGAAAAAAAACGTGGAGTATATTCTATTTTTGAAATGGAATTTCACAATTTTTCACCGAATCTACCGATTGAAAGATCCTTGTTAAATCGCGTGCTGCACACATGCAATAAGTTCAATGTGCTTTTCATTTAATCACGTTGAATCTAAATTAATTAGTAACATAGGAAATGAGGAAAATACGGATGGGTTTTGAAAGGAGCAGCAAAGAACACCTGTAACTAATAATTTATTAGACATTTTTTTGGCTTCGGCTCACGACTTTTTTTCGTTCTCCGATTTTCATTGAAGTTCAGCGTTTTTCTTTCATTTTTTTCTGCATTTGATATTTCAGACATTTTACTCGATATCGATGAATGAATACAACGTGTTGGTTTTTGTTATAGTTACTTAACATGCCATACGCTGATTGTGAAAGTGAAATGCCTTTATTTTGTGCTGTTTGTTTTGTTCCTATTTTCTTCGGGTGTTTTCTTTCCCTCTCTCTCTCTCTCGACTAATTGATAGTTGCGCGCAAAATTGCGAGAATGAATGCGATCCCCATGTGGCGTGCAATAGCATGCACACAATCAGCTCGATTAAATATTTAATAGCACTATTTTTGCTATCGTCACCGCACGAGTTGAAACTCAAATCCTCGTGAATCGAAAAGTGCGATAATTTCAGTCGTTCCATTCCACCGTACATATATCATGTGTACGTTCCAATTCATTAAAATCAAGAAGTTGGCATGTATGTGACACGTATATATTGCACCGAAGCCCCATTAAATGCGGTCCAAAATGTGAAGAACTTTGTCGCGTGTTGGATATAGTACAACTGAACAAAAATACGAAAGGTACACACCATTAATCGTTTGATTTAATTGTGCGGCAGCAAATTCGTCGTCTAAATGATTTGAATGATCGTGATTGTTTACGTTTTTATTCGCAGCTCATTAACATCAATCTATTTTTCGTTTGGATCGATGAACTCATTCCAATTTCACATATTTCTACACATTTGAAACTATCGATTCTGTACAAAATTCAATTTAACTTGCTCATGACAAGAGTCCGACTTTCTTGTTCAAGTATTATTTGAGATATGAAATCCAGAATTGAATTGAAGAGCCCAATTAAGATTTCACGAAAGGGGGGCAAGTACGTGATTTCGCACGAGTCACACAAATGACGGCATTGTTTGACGTCATCAGGCACAGGAAGCTTTTTCCTTCCGAACTGCGTCGCACTTGCGAATGCGAATGAGCGAGCGGGTGAGAGTTTTTTGGCATGACGTGCGACTACTGATGTTCAATTTAAACAAAATTTAACATAAATTCATTGAGAATTTCGAAATATGAAAAAAATAAGCCATTAGAAAAATTCATGCAAATCAACAATTATTAATCGAGATTGCTCTTTTTGCATCGCTACGCAATTTTTAAAATAATTAATGAAGTCGAGCTCCAACTGATGTAGTTGAAAGCTTTGCCAAATCAAGCGAGCATGAATCACGCGCATCAATCAAGAAGAACCACGGTCGCATTATTCGATGAAGCAACAATTTTTCCTCACATTTTACCAATTTATCTTCTCCAGGATACACTTTAATCTTATTCTGTGATCGCAATTTCAAAATCAACAAACATTTTTCGCATTAAAATTACCAAGATAACAACTACTCGAAATAATGAAAATGAAAGATCAGCTTACTTTTCGGTCTGAACGACACTGTTGAATCTCACCACTCAAAGAAATTTGTTTGTGTTTTGATTTTATTTCAATTATTTAAAATTCGAATCGGTCAAACTTTTCACTTTTTACTAGAATATCACAACAATTTTTGACATAAACTTAGGAAAATCCAACCAAAAACACTTAAAAATTGTGAGAGAAAGTAAAACCGCAAGCGTTTTTAAATACTCGCTGAACAAATTGTGTGAGTGTTTGCACAGCGATGGCTGTCTGAGAACAGAAAGAAAAGAATTTCTCGCTCGCCAATTGCTGTGCACTTTGTTTTGCAAATTCTCCGCGCGCACATTTACAACGTATCCAATGAATGTAAGCAGAATGATGAAAGGAACAAATACCAACGCCAACCCCGAATGAGTGCATGTATGTGTGCGGAAAAGCTTGTCGACCATCTGATGGATGGGTTTTGCGAGACTTGCGATAACACACAAACACACCAATACACCATTGTTCCCGCTTAAATGAACCTGATGTGTGTATATGTGCATTATATTTATGTGCTTTCGCTGTCGCCACAAAGTCGCACCGTTGTTGCTGAAACATTGAGGGGTAGTTTCTATTGCTGTTTGCTATCTTCTTGTACAATACGAGCAACATAATATATGTATGCTTCGGCTTGCCGATATAATTGTAGATAACATGAAAAGGCAAATGGAAATAACAAAGCAACAGCAATCGGCTCCTTTGTTCTTAGAAATATTTGGCGAATCGATGCTGACTTGCGCATATCCATTATTTTCATTTTGGGAAAACGTAATTAAGCATGTGATCGGTGTTTTTCACTAGAATGGGGTGTATTCGCCGAGGTGTCGTTTATTGTTTATAGCTCACATTATGTAAATATGGCAACTGAGATAAAAATACATTGGAAAATAACAGGAATGAAAACTGGGCACAACAAAGCAAAATCTATACCAAGAAATTCGCCCAGCTCAAATGATATATGCCAGATTGAAGATTTAATTTAGCTGACATTTTCGTACTACCTAAAGATAAACACTTTTGGGAAATCCCCACGACGGAATGCCCATTGATGGAATAGATTATGAATGACGTCATATGACGAATTAGTAACATCCATATTTAACTCAAACCATTTCATTTACGTTAATTAACATTTGACCACAAATTTTTCTTTACAGCTTCAAAGCGTCACTTCGAGATTGCATTTCGGTATGAAATTAATGAAAATAATTAAGTGTTCGGCAGATTCAGATAACTGATAACTGCCAATTTCACTTTACAAATAGAATATTTGATACAATAAATTCTCATTTCAATTCCGATAGCCTATTCGATTTAAATGGCGATGGAGATGTGGATTGTGAGGAGTTCGAAAAAGTTGCCACTTTGGTGCAAAAACAAACCAGTATCGGCAGTCGACATCGGGATCATGCTAACACAGGAAACACTTTTAAGGTAATTCATTGTCATCTTGAAATATTTTTAACGATTCATAATCCTTATTTTCTTCACAGGGTGTGAATTCAGCTTTAACCACTTATTTTTTCGGCAAAAAAATGAACAAAAAGCTAACAATCGAAAAGTTTCTGGAGTTCCAGCAGCAAATTCAGAGAGAAATCCTTTCATTGGAATTCAAACGTAAAAATCCAAACGATGAAGAGAAAATAAGCGAGAGTGGTAAAAAAAACAACAAAATATTCAAATGAAATAAAAAAAGAACAATCAGAGAAAAATGAAAAATTCCGTTTTGTGAATTTTTAGATTTCGCTGAGCTGTTGCTCGCCTACGCTGGATATTCGGACAAGAAAAAAACAAAGAAAATGAAGCGTGTAAAGAAGCGTTTCCGTGATCACGGCACCGGAATTTCGCTTAAAGACTATTTGGATTTCTTCCATTTCTTAAATAATATTAACGATGTAGACACAGCATTGACATTCTACCATATAGCTGGAGCATCCATTGATCAGGCAACGCTGAAACATGTTGCGAAAACAGTTGCCCATGTCGAACTCACCGACCACGTTGTAGACGTGGTGTTCACGATTTTCGATGAGAATAGTAAGTCTCGCATTTCCGATTCAGTTTTTCCAATGTGCAATTTTCATTGCATGTTTTATTGCAGGTGGACAATCAATTGAGTAACCGAGAGTTTGTAGCAGTTATGAAAAACCGTCTATTGCGTGGATTGGAAAAACCGAAGGACACTGGTTTCGTCAAACTCATCCATTCGATGTTGAAATGTGCTAAAGATACCAAACCTGTCTTATTGGATATTTAAAATGAATAACGGCACCTCTATTCACACATAAATGCTCGTGATCATGACTACATTTTGTCTAGCGTCATTTCAAAATCGAACATAATATTAAGCAGCTAGATGTTTTTTCTTTATGATATTGGATTTTATCTGTGTTTTTTTCAATCGATTCTAAAATGTTTCATAATTTTCATGTTATTAGATGTTTAAACATTCTTCGCGCGATGAATAAAAGACGATTACATTTTTACAATTTCGATTTTTTCGTTTAATAAAAGACATTATGATATTGAAATATTTGAATGTTTTCTTTTTTCGCATCTTAAACTGTTATAAAAACTTCGGAACTAGTACTTCAATCGCAATCAAGTAAACGCACTCCGCTAATCGGTTGACAGTTCGCCAATTCTATATTTACATCATTCGCTAGAGTCTATTTATTTGATTAAGAAGTGAAGATAGTGATAGAGAAGCCGGATAATTGTTAATAATCAACGAAATTTACACACACAAAAAACCACAACAATGATTCCAGATCCGTTTCTGTTTACGTTTGCTCTCATGGAAACTGGCGCACTTCTGTTCCTCTTAGTATATTTTGTATCCTTTTGAGAAGAAAACAACTACGAGTTTGTTTGCTCTATTTATTAATGCATTCAATTGAATTTGATAACATTATAACTTTTCTACATTTCATCTTGATATTTGTCCGTACATTGCAAAATTGTGAAATAGACAATAATTTTATCCGATTTAGAATGTGACTATCTGAATGCTCAGCAATGCTGTTCAAAGCTAAATTTTTGGGTAATTCCGAAATTAGTAGCACATGCATTTTTGACATTATTCCATCTATTCACGGGCCACTATTGGCTGTTCCTGTTCAATGTGCCGATGCTTGGATGGAGCGGTTACGAGCTCTACAGTTTACCATCTGGAAATATGGGACTGTTTGATCCAACAGAAATACACAATCGTGGCATGATTAGGAAGCATATGCGGAATTGTATGATTTACTTGGGCTATTTCTTGATATTTTTCTTCGTGTATTTGTACTGGTGCGTATTTGTTTTATATAAGCTTTTGGAGCAATTATTACAATGGCTTTTAAACTAATTATTTCCAGTTTGATAAATGCGCTACTGAAAGGCGATCCAATTAAACGGCATGAAGATGGCGAATTCATTACCGAACTTTGAGTCATCCAAACATTTGTTCCAGCGATTCATATAAGCTGTAAAAGGAGTGTCATCATTCATAAGAATACTCAATTTGAATCCGATCAGTGAATTTATAACCAAAGTATCCAAATGTTTGTTTTAGTATGTAAGCAAATTATTTGCACGTAACAAAGTTAGATATTCATTGAGGAATCTCATTGCTCGCTTTCGATTGATCCACGAAATCAAACAACTTTGTAGGACTGATTTGTGACTGAACCCTCACAATTTGTGTAATTTTTAACCAACCATGAACAAGTCCTGCGCCCATCAACACAAAAATCTTTTGAAAATATAAAAATAATGCGAATGAACGTTTGATTTTGTTTGATCTTTGAAGCAAATGCAACAGAATTTATTTGAGATGAAATGAGAGTCTGACATTGATATTTACGTTTTATTTATATCATTTTAAATTATTACCCAAAACTCGACTCATTTGTCGCGAAATTTGTAAATTTGCACACAATTGGCTTCATTCATTAGCAATATTTTCGTAATTAATTTTCGAGTAAGATAATTTGTCATTTAATCAAACTGATTGAGTTTCCAGTGATGATCACAAAATAAAAGAATTTGTAAAGCAAAACCAAGGCAATTGTTTATGGTCTTGAACCTGAGCAATGAATAAGTTGTACGGCAATTGCATAGTGAGCGATGGGCGTTTGAGAATTAACAAAGAAAAAACCACGCGAAACAAACATGAAATATGTATGTTATTGAGTTGCTAAGAATAAACGAAAAAAAAGGTGGTCTGTTATTCAAATGTGTCGAGCTTGTGACAAAGCAGAATTGTAAATAAGCATGGGTCATGCATTAAAGATACTGTCGTTAGCGAAGCATGCCTTATAAACACCGAATCGCTTTGTGATAAAGTGCGCGCCGAGCCCAAAAACCAGCAATCACAACAAAAACAGTTTGGCAGCGGTTTTCTTACAAATGCAATAAACGCGTCTTTGGCTGTGTTCATTCGTTCATGGTGTCATACAGCGGGGAGCTACCTGTATGGTATGTAACAAGTGTAATTGTTGCTCATATCAATGTCACACACAACACAAACACATGCGCAAACGCAATTTCAGAGTGTGATTCCATGTCATTCTGCAAGTCGACAAAATAACAATGCCAATACACCGATGCTCAACACGATGTTTTCTCTTTATTTCTCGTGCGAATCAGCACAACTACAAGTGAAGTGAGCTTTTTTGCCTGCGGCGCTTCGGATTGCATTAGATGAAGTGAGTTCCTGTGCTGTGTTTTGTGAAAAAATCCAGTGCAAGCGAAAGCTTCTGAGAAAGGTTCAACTGTGCTGTACGACTGAATTTATTGATTTGCCAGTGTATTGGAATTGGATGTTATTTCGAATCACGAATCTGATAAGAACTAAGGTGCGAGGATATAGCAGCTGAACTCGGTGCTGTTCGGCAAGCGTGCACATGTGTATATGTGTGAATGAGAAAAAGAGACAAACTCTGTTCATTCATCCTTTTTTTTATTGTTTGGACGCATCGAGTTCACGTTGTGCGTCTCATTCATGTGATAAAGCGTCGAATGTAGATAAGTGATATTAGGTTTGCAACGCGCTCACTCTTTCCATTATAATTTTGTTTACAGTCCCAATTCTGTTGCGCGCTACCTCTCATTCTCACACATATTTGGTCGGGTACTCTTTGCAAAGTTCTCCATCATCGAAGCGTGTTTGCTTGTGTATTTCAAGCTGCAGCACTCATTCGGGGACATATACAGTATACACACATGGCACGATTTATGACGGAAATGCTCTGTGAATGGCTCGGCGCGCGAGAGAGAGTCAAAACACACACACACATGCAGGGCGAGAGAGCTAGAAATTGTGAGAGAGCGGGCAAATCGAGAGTGAGGGAGAGAGAGAGAGAAAGATAGCGAAAACGCACGCAGAGTAATACGCTCGCTTGAGTAGTCGATGCGGAAACGGTGGTGTAGCGCCGCCGATAAAAGCTGTATGTATATGAAATATGAGACGTACGTTGCTTGCGATTTGGCTGGTTTTTCGTTCATCAAAATGGGATTGTCTCTCGTTGAAGTATCACGTACAAAAATCGTCTGAGTGTTTAAATCCGTCTATTGAGGTGCTTGTTTGGCAAAGAGTTTAGTTTCAGTGTTCTGATAACATTCATTTATTTTGATTTTTTTTTCTTCTGTAATTAACTACAGTATTTCGCCATCGAAGCCGATTTTTTAATCGATCAAATCACACATCTCTCCAATAAAAATTGGCATCTGTAGAGGATTTTTGCGCGTTCGAAGCGTTTCAATCGGTTATTTGAATATTAACGATTCTTCGATGTTTATGCGTAGCCCGATACACTAACACATCATTCTCGCGCTAAACAGCAGAATGTTTGCAAAGGGATGCGAACATAACACCATTTTCCGTCGTCAAATAATAAATCAAATAAATTCGAGAGAGTGTTTGTGAACTTCTTTTGGTACAGAATCGAAACGAGGCAAAGACACAATGTCAGACATCTGACTTGAATATTCGATTTGTTACTTCGCTTCACTGTGTGAACATAATTGCAATTCGCCGAAATTTCAGTAGAAAAAAAGAAAGTAAAAGTTGGTGTGTTTACTTACAATATCTTTTGTAGTTTTGTCGTGCTCAATGCGAATGTACAGTGTGTGTTAGTGTGCGTGTGCTTAGTAGCCAGCCAGTCTTTCTTTTTGCCTTTCAATGCATAACGTGTGAGTGCCAAAAACGAGTGTATTTAGAACAGATAGAAAGAATAGGAAATAATATAGAAGAAAATCTGAACAAAAAACAACATAAAACAGAATTACAAATACAAATATTCACAAGCGATAACGTAGCGCGTGCCATAACACTGTAGTCACAACTCTCACTCACCGAACGTACACACGAGATAAATGAAGAATACCTCTTGGCCCGAAACAAGTTTTTATCAATTTATTTAAAAACAAAATAAGAAGACGTGATTGCCGCATTTTCACACGATGTTTTCGATTGGTTGTGAACAAAACGGTTGCTTGCATGCATTGCGAACAGGTAAGCTGTTGATTACACGGAATATGCAGCATAAATTTCATGTAAATGTATTAAAGCGACTTGACTTAAAAGTCACTCACAATTTAATTGATTTAATGGGTATTCGATCTTTGGTTGCTCGCAAAGGCTTTCCGCGCGATATATGTGTATTACATCACGATTTCTTCTACTCTCGCTCCGCAATCTCACTTTCAATAAGAAAATCCACAATCGAATATTAAATATCTTGCGTATATACGTTTCGTTTTGCCGCAGCAGCAAATCGAGATAGAAGCAATACCACATCTCATTCACATGAGCTCCGCGGCTTTGAAATAAATCACTGGTGTATTCGCTTTAATTATGTTTGTGTCCCGCGTGTGCATACTGAACAAAGAAGCAAAATTAACAATCGTATTGCATTTCAAAAATAAATGCTCGCTGGCTGTGCGTGTTGCTCTCGCATTGAAAACGATTCAAACGCAGTAACAACTGCGATAGCAACAACCGTAACAGCGCAACGTGAAACTTGAAACCGGACACTCAATTAGAAACTCAGTTAAATTAACGAAAAACATGACAAATGAATAAAATATCATAACACCGATAAATAGATGCAGATTATTGCTTTGGCATTTGGTTGAACTGAACCAAGTGTCCGGCTAAGATAGTTGATTAAGAGTTATTTGTTGTTATTTTATGTGTGAGCGAGCGAACGAACGTACGATGAATTCGACTCAATTTATTGGCACACAGTGAGTTACATGAAACCACAATGAGACAGTTGAAATGACTGAACTCTCGTTTGATGGTAATAAACAGCATAGGATAAATTATCACATTTATTACAGTGTTTGGTCGATTCTTATATGGTTACATTCCGCATTTGGTTAGAAACCGCAAAAACTGAATTGAAATTATACAAAAACATTCTCAATTTACATAATTATCATTTTGGCATTTACACTCAAATTTGAGTGAGCATTTTTTCTTTAATTTCTAGAGAGTAAAGGAATTCAAAATTCATGAACTTGTTATAATCAACGAGTTTTTCAATTCGCCGAACAGATCCACGATAAGAATATCAATGAATCGCAATCACAGCAAGATATTGTATTGGAAACCTGTGTGACAGAATAGTTTACTCTACAAATGTTGAGATTAAAATCTGAATTGTATACAATTCCAATATGAATCAGTTTTAAATTGTAATCGTACCATAAAAATTGTTCAATGCTATTCAAATATCGCTGTTGTCTCACCGACGGCATGTTTTTAAAACGAAACAAAAACAATAATAAAGCAATCAGCCCCAGCTATAGCCACATATTCATTACACGTACGATTAACGTAAATAAACTAGTAAAATAAAAGACGAAAATAATAAAAATATACATGAAATCCGCTCAAATGTTGAAGTAATCGGACAATACCGCCGCTTAGTAGCGGAGTAGCTACTATGCCTATACGAAATATGAAGAAATTGAACAAAATAAAATAGAACGCGCTCGAGAGCTAGAGAGAGGGACGCACACAAAAAGTGGAATAAATTTTCAATATCATTTCATTCGATGTTTACATACATGTCAGCTCATTAAGCGACGGCGACGTTCATAGTGTAGAGTAGGTCATTTCATTCGCAATACATCACACATTTATACACTACACACGACATCCCAATCTCTAGTGCACCTATGCAAGTCACTGTATTTTCAAAACAAAAATAGAAAAGAAATCATTTCAGTTTTGAGCGTTAACTGCTTGCACTCTATCCAAATTAAAGCCAAACGATATAATATATATCCATGAACAGGGGATAAACAATTTTCGAGCAAATAGTTACTTTTGCTTATAGAATTCTTTATTATGAATCAACTTATCAACGTTTTTCTATTGAAATAACATTTCATGCCAACTCATTTAAATTTTACGTCACACAATACTCAATTCATATTTAATTTATAGCCGGCCCTTGATTCTTCCACACTTGAAACTTCAATGAATACATCGGTTTCAGATTTCGAGCCGCTTGCGAATTTATTCGAGCTTTTTATTCTATAAAAACGTAGCAATATGAAATGATATGTTCGATATTCTTGAGACTTTTCAAACGCAAAGCCAGCGCGAAATGCAGAAAAAACTGTCACCATTAAATAAATATCATGGTGATTCATAATGAGATAAATCATTAAGTAATTGCGTGCGTTCCATAGGGAACGTCACTGTTCACCAAAAATGTGTGATAAATCGCTAGATGTCAATTTTGAACATTAAAGAATTTTCGCCCATTTGTCAGTTTCGGCATTCCGTAAACCATTCCGTATATTTTTAGATAATTCTTTGTGTGTCGCATTGGCTCAGTGCTGTGAACACCATTTCTGTCCGGCTATTTTCGTGTTCATTTATTCACATTTTTATTCCTGCCAAATATAACATAAATTAAACCAATTTCGCTATCACCGCAAATTTCTCTTCACATTTTTCTTTTATACCTGTTCATCGTAGAATTGCCACTCTGGCATATGAATCATATTTGATTCTAGGTTTGGCAATGATTGTTATGCATTACATGTATGTGACGTGACCTTGACGTCATGATGATCGATGTCCTGCTATAATTCCGAGGGGCTTATCACGCCAGCCATATAAAATAACAACGATTAATTACCAATGATCGCACAAAAGCAATGGATTTTATTAACACCGTAACGTAACGCACAGGAAACATGACCGATGTCAATGTTTATATGCCATTGTTTCGATTATCTTTAATTATAGCTTTCGATTAAATTTCATTATGAACGAAGCTTCAGTGGGGTTTTCCAATTCGGACACGATGAAGAGTGTTAAAATCCATGACATTTTAGAATACATTCACTTCTGTTTCTTGTAAGTGCTGAAATGAACAATCGTCACCATTCACTTTAAATGCCATCGCAATTTTTATATTTGGCTCCTGATTCACTACAAACCAACAATAAAAACCTATTACATCGTGTGATCCACAAGATGAAACGTTTCCGCAATAAAGAAAATGCGGTTAAAATATTCCATTCGGAATTGCGAGCAATCAGCGTAAACAAAATCACATTAAAAAACAATGTCACGCTGAGTTTTGTAATGATGTTTCATTATCACCGGCGACTTCATTTGTTTCCCGAATTCACAAAACCTATTATTATTCGTACAGAACAAATTTAAGCAGAGGCGAGCAAAAACACACCCTGAATTTGTGCGCTGAGAAAGCTAAGAAGGACGTTTCATTTTTTGTCTGTTTTTGAAATCTTGAAGGTTGAATCGGTATTCCTTAGCAATTTATTGACTGAACGCATATTTTTGCATGTAAACTAAGTTTATTGTTTGGTAAATCAATAGGTTTTTGGTGCTGACTTTCGCAAAGGAAACTAGTTTGCGGTAATTTTATGGTCAGACAGATGATTTTTGAGATGATATTGTTTTTCTTGATGTTTGCTTTCGGGCTCGTGCAATTGTCATGAAAAGTGATAAATGTTTCCGGTTCGATGTATTTGCGGTGACAAATTTCCTTCGTCTCGCTGATTCAATATATTGATGGTGATTTATATAATTTTATTTTGGCACAATCAAAATGCGATTAAAAGTAGAATCACAGACTCATAAAACTTTTTATGCTTTGTTTTGCACACAATTAATGAGAGAGAGAAACGAAAAACTGTTAAAATGAAACTCTATTTTCGTGATTATTGGTTTGAAAATATAATGATCTATCATATGTTTCGAGTGACAGAGTGTTTCTTCTATTTAAGTTCTATTTTAGTAGTAGCCGCGAATGATATTGTTAATATTGTGTAAGTGCGTGTGAATTTGAATTCAACCTTTTTGTTTTCATTGGAAAACGATTTCTGTTGTGTCAATCCATGAATGTAATAAAATATGCTGATGTCAAGTTGATTGAGCACACAAACTGATGTAAAGAGCTCCTTAATGTTTACCTCGAAACTATGAATCTATCTGATGTAAACAATGGCAAAACAAATAGTATAGCGACAAAATAGAGACGACAACAGCACCAATAAATACAACATTATCTCCTTCTAGCAATCAATTATAGGCCGAGAATGGCGTTCATTGCCTGCCTATCTGCTTGCCAACCTGCTTGACAAATACATTAGGCGCGCATTGTCATCTTTTCGCCGTAGTAGATTATATCGCAAAACACTTTTTTTTTATCTTGAAAATCATTAATCTTGTGCATGCATATGTTTTGTTTTTGCGTTAGTTTGCTATTTTAAACACTTTCTGAGAAGCACTTTTCTCTTTACATTCATTCTACGCACTCAACCGCACTCATTGCAAGATGACGACATGATTATTCGAAAAGTGGCTTGACTTGAGACTTTTTGCCGCTGTATCGAATTGGTTATTGAGTGTTCATGTTGCCAAGACAATGCACTAATGACAACAAAAGACTCTAGAGGCTGACACTTTTGATCGCTCTTACGCTCCATCAAGTAAACATGTTGCAAAAAAAATCGTGACGATTAATTGATCGCTTAATGACGCTTATGAATGCTCACTTATTTAATTTCATGTTTGAATCCCGGAGCTCTATCTCTATTCATCTGGAAATATTTGATTTCATGAGGTAGCGAAACCGCACCACATCATTTTTCATTGAACTCTAAGGCGAAAATATCGAATGAACGAATTTCCTGATAACAAAAGAAATTATATGACTTCAGTGAAATAAAACTCCGTTGGGGAAGCTTTAGCATAGTGCTTCATCTCCATGATAATCGATAGAAGCGTTCAAATTGAAATCAATACTATAACAATCAATCATAATCTTGATTCAGGTTCAATCAAAATTACCTTCATTTTCATAAAGGAAAAAAGTAAAAGCGATATAAAGATGCATAGAAAAACTGTCAAAAACAGCACTCAAATTGATAACAGATTAACTAGAAGTGATTATACTTAATATTTACATAATCGCTTCATGACGCGTGGCTCTGACTGAGAGCGGGCTCTTCATAACCTGAGAGCTCCTCTGTAATCGAGCCGTAGTCAAAGTAGCTTTGGAATTTGGGTTGAGTTACTGAGTCAGCTCAATAGCAGGTGAACTCTCGGCTTCAGAGTGGCCGGCTCCCAAGCGATATCACGAGTCATAATTGCGGAAACATTAAACTGAATTGCTATTATCATACAGCGATTCCATCGTAATGATTTTCTGCTAAAGGTATATTATTTCATGTAATAATATTCAACTTATCTTTGTATTTTATTTGTAATAAAGCAAATATAAAAGATTATACAATATTACATTGGATGAATACTGATACATTTAACAGCCTCTTTGGCCAATTACAAAATGTATTTTGGTAAATTGATGGTGTACTTCAACTAAATATAAATGAGACATATAATCAGCGATTGTGTCGCATGACAGACTTATAATCAATATTTCATATTAAATGGCCATTTTTTTTTTTTAATGATGCATTCGACTCGTTAGTCTTTCGCCACATTTCATGGCCGGATTTTAATTGGTAAGTTGTTTTTGGCATGAGCATCTACGCCCACTTATTACCAACGATCAAAAATCCTGAGCAGATCAATGATTATAAAAATGCGGTTAATAAGTATGCAGATTAAATCACGTGAATGTTGGTAGATTTTATCTGTGCAAAATCAATTCGCGAGCAGAATTTATTCTGATCGGTTTTTGATAAGCCGTTTTAATTGAGCCCAAATAGCAAACGTGCTATGTATTTTACGAAACAGCAGAAAACAGATGCGATTTGGAAGCGGATTATATGAGATTTTCTATTCGTGTGTGAGTGTGCTTAAATAAATAACAATTTCAAATAGCTTTGGTTGCGAGTGGAGCAGGAATGAAACTCGTCGAGAATACAATTTGTCGGACATATTAGCGGCAGACACTTATTTTCGTAATCCTCGAAACTATATATGCTCTTTGAAATAATCTTGATTTTCAACTAAAGAGACAACACTTGAGCCTTTCGTAAAGATTTTTGTCCAAATACTGTAAACCGTTCCAAGTTTGAGGATAAACTCCACCAAGTGGTTAGATTCGTTATAATTTTTCTATTTCAAAGAAAAACAAACAAATTCTCTGAATAACGCTCAGCTTGTCCATGATTCAAATGGAACCCATTGAGCTAAATGAGAAAAGCAGCCAAATGAATAATGAGCTGGGTGTGTGCGTGAGAATAGGATAGATTCACAGCCGTTGGCCAAATATCGATTAACCTCTTCTCATGCTCTATTGTGATTCAAATATGGCGAGCGAACCACGTCCGTGACGTGATTTATCAATAATAATTTGCACGACCAATTGTTTTTGCTACCACTACGGCTGCTGTTGCTCATGCTATTCATGCGTCGTGATGCATATAGAAATCAGCTGCGCCTTCTCAAGTAAATAGCACAAGCATAAAAGACAGGGAAGAAAATAAAACTTGAAAATAGAAATGTTCCGAAACATTTATCCCTAGCTGTGCACCATATACTCACACAATATTGTTCCTATTTATATTTTTCTTCAATTCGTTGCCGTCACTGTCGTTAATATCCTGTGAACAACCTATAAATACAACATTTCCTCTCGTTATATTAACGAGCAACGACTCCACCGATATACGTACATGTGTGTGGGTCTATGGATGAGTAAGCGAATGTATGGATATGTTTTCTTTCTTTTATGTTAGGCTCGTGCCGTTGATTGGTACCCGATGATTCTATATTGAAAGAGATATTCGAGATCCAATCTATCAAAATCAATATTTTCCATCATAAACCATATTTTATGTGTATATTTGCTCATCCTCTGACAGACATATACAAATATAAATACTCTCTAGAGCAACACAAAACACTCCACATAATAAATATCCACAAATAGCTAAACGGCCACACATTAAGCATACATAAAAAATTCACTTTTACAATTTATCACAGAAAAAATGTGCCGCTTTTTTCGTTGTTTCGTTGTCAATGACTTTGCTGAACAACATTATGTAATAAATGTTCAAATGAAAACACACAATTGCAGCCAAAACGCCCATAAGTGCTTGATTGGTTTTTCATTTGACACCGGTCGCTTGCTAATATATATTTTTTTCATCGTAATAACTGTACCTATCGGCGGAACTTTGTATGAAAAATCGCACATGACGTTTGAACAAGTGGCACTTATTAAAAAGAACAGTTCATCACATGATTAGCAGCATTTCGAATAAGTTGTGTGATTATCCATATAATATCGATTTCATGTGGTTAATGTTTCAGTTTACATCTAGTGATGAAATGGCTTAAATAATTTTCGGCAAAAAATTCAAATTGAATTGCCAGATGATGCGAAGAAAATTACATTTGAAATTATTGTCAAACTGTCAGAACCTCCATCGATCCTTTTACGATCACGATTTCCTTCTCTCAGAGTCGATATACGACAAGAAGCTTCCAATTTATTAATTAGCTCCATTCAGCAATTTATGTAATATGCTTACAAGCTGAAACTTACGTTATCATAGAAGAGAACATTGGTATAAATAAAGAAAGGATGTAACGTGAAAATTGATTTCCAAACGAGCATGCAAGACCCAACATTCCGTTCAATGATGACGATGAGAAATGATTCTGTTCATTTCGTTGACATAATAATCACTTCAAGCAAACAAACGCATTTTTTGAGATTTTTTTGCTCAAAATCATGATAAAAAAAGTAAATGCATGGAAAATTTCTATGCTTGGGATGTCAATGACGAAGAGATCACGTCAAAGAAATAATTGCCTGTCATAACTCATGAGCAAGCGATATAATTTTCTTTTTTTTCTTTTGAAAATATCATTTTGTTTCTATTGCTGAACTAAGCCTTTTGCATCTCGACAGTCTGTTAAATGATTTCAAATTTGATTAACTATTTTTCATATTTGCTGTATCTTTGATATTCCCCGAACCATATTATAATGGTCTTTATACAAAAAAAAAAACGTTGCAAATACCATTGTTTGATAGTTCGGTCGATGCGCACCCATTTTAAATCGGAACATTCGATTTCCTATTTGACGAGAATGCTTTACTGTGCATTCTTCTGAGAAATAATTTCAACTTTCAACTAAATCAAATCAAGCGCCATCGTGAACAATACAAGGCGAATGACTTTTATTATAAAACTATGTTAACAAGAAAGTTACAACTTTGAAAGTTATTTAAAATTGCACTTTTAATTTGCTTTTCAGATGCGTGACGTTGAGAGCACGTTGGCCGAATCTGTTGTAACCGAGACAAAGTTGAATGGAAAAGTGATTAAGTTTTCTAAATGGATTTCATCGTGTAACAAACAGTCTTGAGCACACTATTAATGAAAAAAGAAAACTGTCAATCAGTTGAAAACTTTTAGCTAAGACAAAGTTCCATTTTGATTGAAAAGGTGAGGCAAAGGGAATTCTGACTTTTCGTAAGCAGCTATTTGCGTCACGATAAATATATTCTCGCTGATCTTTCAAACACTGAAGAGTTGCAGATCCGTACTATAGAAAAGAAGAAACAAGAGAGCATTAAAAAATGGCAACATCAGCACTTACACCCAAATCGGAACAGCAGTCACCGCAGCATCAAACACCAACAAAGGCTTCGCCATCGTCTTCAACAAATCAACAGCAAAGTCCACGTAATACGGCCAGTGGTGCGATGTCAAGCGGAACATACGTATCATTTGGACCGGTTGAAGTATCCAAAGCACTTCAAGATGGCGAAAAGTTTGTCAAATGGGATGAGGTAAGTTCATTTAAATAGCCCCTTTTGTCATTTTCATTCAGAACATTATTCGCTTCGGCTGCGAAAATCACAGAAGAATGAACTCGATTCGGACTCCGAATCCATCATGGAATATGGGCTCTAAATTCAGACCTTGTTTTCTCGATTATAGAAATATAAGCCCGAAAAATAGCCGTTTCAAAGGGATTTCCGACAAAAATTGAATCATTATCATTTTCGTTAGGCTGTAACACAGTACCGTTTATCCAAAGTCAGTTTGGAAATTCTCATACAAATATCGCGTAAATTTTTTTAAAACGAATGAAAACAAATCGGTGTTGAATAATGTTTATCTTGATTATTATATATTTTATATTTGGGATTTTAAAGCTAGTGAAATTTGGCGTTAATCTATTTGGCTGAAAATTGTGTTATGAAAAGTTGGCGAGAAGACGAAGAAAATTGTCGTAAATCTTTTATTACCAGAGACCACATTCATGCGTTGATGGACATCTATAAACTTGTGGATGTACATAGCGACAGACAACACACCATGCTCCATCCTGCGGTGCATATAAGCAAGCACCGCAGGCGAAAGAATATATATAAATGATATAAAGCGTTTACTGTTCATGTGGTTGATGTCACTCACCATTTGCATGTCATGGACTCTCTGATCAACGCGTTTGAGTCCCTGGTTATCACAAACATTTTACTAGCACCTACATATTTTTCCACCGAAACCAAGCCTCAAAAACTTAAGTAAAAGTAATCTGAGCTGAAGAAATTTGAAGACTTACGACGAATAACCCGAAATCTCCGTAAGCCAAACGATAGCTAAATGTAACAAATTTACCTGTTTACAGCGAAACCATTTTGTGTGTGTGTGTGGATGAAAGCGAGTGAGAGTTGTTGTATTTGTTTTGACATCGGCGTAAGGAAAAAATCGACAAAAAATATACTGAAGGAAGAGCGTAGCTGAGAGAAAAAATACAAATTGATTTCTTATTTGCCTATCGGCTGGATTCAGATGCTCGGTTTCAAAACAAATGATATTTCAGAGCGCAATCGAAGGGTTTGTCTTTTAATCATCCGACTATCTATTCAGCCGACCGAATAATCTATTAAGCAGATTGTTTCTCTTCCACTTTTCTTTGTAATGGTATGAATTGTTCTTTCACTATGAATACAATGATTTCGCTGTTGTTCCGACATGGTAAAATCTCACACTCGGACAAATATTCGACCATTGAGAAGAAATAGATGTGGGGCTTCAATATCAATTTTCATCCGAAATGTAACACAATATCAATCCATTGAGAGGTGCAATAAATTGAAAATGTATCGATGATTAGTTCGAGTGTAAAACATTCCATTTTACTCACATTCCATCCTCTTGCATTTCTGGAAGTTTATCATTTATGGAAAATTACTAGCGCTACAAATATAAATTTAGCATTGGCTCTTCGTAAATGGCATGAGCACGTACTATACTATGACACAGACAATATATGTCTTTTTAATCCTAAAATGTCACAAAATTGCTTTGTTTTTCCTAGGCGATGGTTGCATGTTGCCCTTTACGCGACACTAATTTTTACAACAAATTTATGAACAATTTCAATCTCCAAATGATTGATTACATGATGAAGAGCCATTCAATGAGCGGCTAGCTCAAGTTAATTGTCCCAAAAAAAAATCGAGTTTGACTGAAAATTCTTTAGGAATTGTTTAAATATTTATTATTTTGAATAACCTTGCGTTTTTCTTTCGGCAGAGTTGACAGCTATTCATCATTTATTGACACAGTATGATTTGTCGGCAACAGCAAAACTTTTCATGTGGCGTGCAGGCTGCCAATAATTTTGAACCTAATCATAATTGTGCCGTTGCCTTGAAATTGAGCAAAGGTTTCGATGGCAGAATATTGAAAAAATTTATGAAAAAATGTACTTGAGAAATGAATTCTACGTGATATTGCCATATTGACATTTATGACTTCCTAGAATTCTAGAAATTGCACGGATTTTTGTGCAATAGCAATAAAAAGGTTTAAATTTAATCATATCACCGTGACAGAAGGTCTTACATCAATTTTGACATCGAATCCGCTCCCTTGCGTGTTTAAACATACTAAAGCGCCATTTTTGGATGATATTACGTGAATTTCCTTTGCGTAAAACTTCAATGGATGTAATTTTTGTATATATACGCAGTGCGCACTAGAGCATTGTTATGATTTCGCACTCTCAACGATAAAATGTCGTATCGCAACATTCAATTTCAGCCGCCAAATGTCATTTCATTCATATTCCATGTACTTATTCCACTCCAGCCAATTCACCACCGTCAGCTGTTGTTTTTACGCCGAATGTGCGTTGCAATATATTCAGCACCAACTTTTACTTTTTCCAACGCACGCGTTCTGGTCTCTCTCTTGCTCCCTTTATCTCATGGTGAATCTTATACAGATTTATTTGCCAATAACGTGTGATTCGGTGATTTGCGCATGTAAATTCTTAAATTTTCGCTGCAGCAGAAAAAAAGAATTCCATAAACCGCACATGCATCGCACATAAATACAATTTAAAGCAAAAACCATCAGAAAAACGGAGTCTCGAATGAATTATATTAAAATAATACTAACCGAAAAACGATCAAGAAGCAGTACAGTTTTTGCACCCTCGCCAAGTGCCAATTGGCTCACAGATTTGTGCTCGCTTGTTTTCGCAATCGCCGCCACCGATTCACATGAATCATCATTAACGTCATGTTTTGTTCAATAAAATTCTATTTATGCTTCAGCTTATCATTTTTGAAAAATGATTTTTCTCATTGTGCAATAGCTTTTATTTATGTTTCAAATTCCAATTTTGACAAAAGCCGCAGAGTTCGCATACGAATTCGTGCAAGAATTTAAATAACGCGAATCGTGAATTTTCAATTTAATTGCACAATTTTACTGTTTAAATAGAATTTCAGATAGAATTCGACTAGGATTTGGCAAGGATTTGGCGAATTTATTTCCCCAAACCGAAATTTGACTTATTAACGACAACGGCAGTAAAATCCAATTGATATACATATTTTGATAGAAGCACAGTGAACATGCGAAGTAAATATTCTGAAATTGTCTCTATTATTAACATATTCCATGGTGTTTGAATTAAGTACATTGATTTGATGTTGCTCGCACATTTTAAACCTAGATTTTATTTGAGTTTGAATCGAATGATTTTATTACTCTCAGAACAAAAAAAAAAAAAAAAATAATTGTTCCAATCAATTTCAATGTAGCGCATTTTTATATACTCGCCGACGATGCCGAACATTTTTTTTTGTTGAGTTTACTGAATGTTGAAACATTGACTAAAATGTATGAATTAATATTTGCATCTACGCTCCCCATGATTTCAATTACATTGAAACTTGTTAGTATTCTCTGATTGTAAAAAGAACAAACTCTCTTAGTGCTTGCCACCAAAATAAATTGAACTTTTTTCTCGTGTGCTCCAAATGATCAAAGAACATCGATCGAATGAGTCGATTCGTTCAACAAAATGAATGACGCTGGCAGCCTCAACATTGGAAAATAATAAATACCAGTGAATAAAATTGCTATAAATAACACGTACGGATGCATTTTGAATGTAGATTAAATGAAGTTGAGCTATAGGCCATTTTATCGATAAGTTCCATATAATCCAGTTGTCGATTGAACCTCTTGACATTCTCGGTTGAGTACATGAGCTATAAAATACCGCAAAGATAACATTGTAATTCATAGGGGAATTGTGTGAGAAGCGGAAAGCGAAAGAGCAAGGGAAACAGAGCGGACGAAAGAAAGAAATAGAACGAGCATTACAGCTATGACCGAATAAAATGCGCTTTTATTTATTGTTATTAGTTTATTGATATTTCAGTTTGGAATTCAAAATCTCAATCATTCACGCAGAAAACCAACAGCGAAGTATGTAGAGTAATTTAATTTATTGTCCATCGCGTTGCCCCTTGCGTTGAACGTCCAACTATTCCATGGCATATACAAATAAATGACACAACGATGGTCGATATGAAACCAAAAAAGAGAGCGTGAAACAAGAAACAGAAATCAGGTATTTTTCCATAAATAATTTTGGAATATTTTTAGTTGGCGTTGATATGCTCTTTTTCTCGCGTTCGTCTATTTATTGCTTGGCTTTCGCATTGTTTGTTTATTTGTAAAGGCATTCATTGAATACAAAATATATCAACACACTGAATCACAATACAGTTCAAGTTTTTAGCGGATGCACAACGAATGTTGATCTTTTCATTCATCATTCACTCCTTTTTTTTTACTTCTCTTTTCATTTTTATCACATTTCATTTTTTTTATTGCTTTGTATGTGATACGTGTGCGCGTCGGATGTTCGACATCAACATACAGTATAGTTACATATTTAATATGATAAAATGACGAGATATTGAAGTTGGTATCCAAATTTAGCCGCATAATCTGGTCAACCGTTGCATCGCATGACGTTGCATCTTTAATTACATGCACAAAAGTTCATTTATAAAAAAACTTCCAAACGTTTCAATCTACTTTTCAAATTTTTGTCGCTGATTTACACTGTAATCGATCGCAAGCATTGATTGAATATTTATGTTTCTTTTTCGCACTTCCGCGCGAAATAAACTTCCTCTTTCTTATTAAAAAATTGAATATATTTTTCAGGGCATGTGAAACGCCCGCTTGGTTCACCATAAGGCTCAGTCAATTGAGCGGCGTATTGAACATGAGTTCTATGCTGCTTACCGCGATGAGAGAAGGTGTCGCTCACTCGGAGCGCTCAAAATGTTTATTGGCACTTTTTATAGCTTCGTTGTGAGCAGACTGAGTGAGCAGCGCACTCGCTCATCGCCGTTAGCAGCATACCGCTCTCGTTCAATACGTCGCACACGTAACTGAGCCCTTTTAGTAAACACAGCGTGCTCGGTTCACTAGCATAGCCCTGATATTTTTCAATGCATTACGAGTTAAGAAATAAAACAATCTCACTGAGTATGTACCGAGGTTCTATGACGAGTATATAAATAAAACTAAAAATATGAGCAAAATAACAGGCGAGGTTGGCATGAGAATGAAGATTATGTGATGTAAAAGAAGGAGACAGATGCAAAGAAATGTGCTAAAATAGAGAGTCAGAAAGAGCAGGACTAGCTAAAGAACGAATTAGATTTCTGTGCAATTTTGCCGACACTCGAGAGATCAGCGAATCGCACAATTTCACGAAGAATATTCGAGACGATTTCAGACACTTCAGAAATCACCATAATAATTCAAAGTGTTACAAATTCTTGGTTTATTTTTTTCAAAAGAACTATAACAATTGTCAAACGAGTACGGTTGGAAAATTTGAAACTAATTAGCTGCGTATGAAACGCAAAACGATTATAATCTAAATTAAAGCACACTGATGCTTTTAAGCGAGCAATTTTTCAAATGCAGCTCCAAACAAAGACAAAAAGAGAACATTTTGCGAATGTTGTACGGACATTTGTAATTTTCATTGCTTTTATGCCGTACGTTTCCGTCCATTTCGCTAAAGTGGAGCTCAATATTTCAATGGGGACTGCATAATTATTATATATCATTGAATGAAAAATTACCATTTCCATGCATTAATTTCACTCCTTTCGCATTTAGTGGTTTGGTTTGAACGTTTGAAGCTCAAAAAATACTCAAAAATGAAGTGGCATCGAATTATGAAATAACGTAGATGTTGAAACGAATCAACTTAATCCACACCATAATTATTTGAGTGCTTTAATGGTTTTTCACGAGAGTGCGAGAGAGCGAGAGAGAAAGAGAGAAAGAGCTAAATTGTCCCTGTAATAAAACTGAGTTTCCGACGAATTTGATATTTTTGAATTTCAACAACAACAAATACATCTGAGTATCTCTTTGAATTTGCGTCATCGCTTTAAATAAGAAACGACCTTTCAATAAGTTGGTTACACATTTCAAGCTATGCGAAATATGCATTATGCGGGGAATTCTGAAGAAATAGAAACGGTTGCCATGTATTATTAAAAGTATCAGAAGATTTCTGGCAAATTTTTTTTTTGATATTTCTAGCACAAACTATACATAATTAATTTCTTTTCAAATTGTATTGAATAAATGAATAAAAACAAATAAAAGAATAGGTTTCAAAGTGATCTGATGCAGCGATGATACTAAATGCCCTACCACGTTTGTATGGTCGTTTCGCCCCTTTGATCTGTTGAGATGAATATTTATTTTCAAATTCAAGATTGAACAAAAGTAAAAAGGTGTGCAATCGAAATCTAAAATTTCATTCCTTCGATACGAAAATTGCTGGCTTTGTCTATTGTGCACGATCCCTTTATCTTTCTCGTTCTGTGCCAATTGTCTCAATTTGAAGTGGGTATTAACTTCAATATGATGTAATAAACACATTTTAACGAGACCTTTTATCGGTGCTTTCTCAGATCTCCGCAAAATATTAGAATTTTTAAACATCATGCGTTATCAATGTGCTTTGTTTCGCAAATAATCACATGAAAGTGACTTATCTCAATGGATTTTTTTCTCAAGTGGCAAGGATTTACACAAATAAGTGACAATCGTTCTTTTAGTGTATGCAACAAATGGAACCGACTCTTGTTATTTGTAATAACATAAGAACTTTTAGCGTACTTTTTTGCTACCAGAATAATAACCGAAGGAAGACAGTTAATCGTTCATTCAGTACACATAATGATTCATTTGACTTGCCAAATAGTTTTGACGTTATTCAGTGTATGGAAGACGTTGACATGTGTCAGTAGCAACATGTTGACAATTGATTACTTTATACCAGACACAACATGTCAGCCAAATTTAATGTGATATTCATTCTGAATGGTTGCACAATAAAATTAAAGAGAAAATATTGCTGTCTGATTGATTCTTCTGCAGAGCCATACATCATTAATATGTGCACAGAATAAGAAATTGAATGTCATTTTTGCTTGCCTAGAACAGATTTTTTCGTGCAATATGCATGGTGATGCTGAAATCTTGAATGAGATCTTGCAGGTGAACGCAACTGATTCACATATTTCTTCATACTTACCGAATATTTCCAATGTGATTGCTGAAAGTATGCATAACATTTGAATGATCTGAAGTGGTCTGAATGCTTTGAATGTATGGATATTATACGTCTGATTCGGTCACTATATCGTCTATCAAACGAAGTGAACATCTCCAACGGGTTTTTTGAAGTGCGAACAGTCTCTTGTCTTCTTCAAGGCGTATCAATATTGTACTTCATCAATAAAAGTAATCGGTTACATTTTGATTACTTGTGCAATGTTGGTATAATAATAGACTGATTATTTCAGTGTAAGCTCATGACAACAAGCTTTGGAAGAAGTCGAGACACATACCTCAATTTGTATTGTATTCAGCATAAAATTCTGTCAACACAACATAATTTCATTTCAAATGTAGACATTCTTCATTGTATTCAGCTTGAATTTGAAGTATTCAAAAGTCGACGAATTCTTCGAATATTCTGCATTACATCTTGAAACAAAGAGAAACGTTTTTTTACTTTAACATAAGAAGTCATTGAAAGAGGTAGTCTTGCTCTTGAATTGGACAATGCAGAGTGTTTCTACAATAAATGTGTGAAGATTGTATGAATTTATTGCATTCCATTTTGTCGAAGTGGTCACTGACTAGACCTTTTTTAACAATTCGCCCCAAAAAACTTTCAATTGAATTATATATATGAGATAACTTATTCTTCTGAAGGGATCAGTGAACACAAAGCGATATCGACAGTATTGATAATATTTCCAAAATAGCGGTTATTTCGTATTAAAGCGCATGAGAGTGAAAGAGAAATCCAAACATTCCAAACAGGACATGGTTCGTTCGTGCGCTTCAATGCAAAATAAGCGCTTTTTCGGAAATATTATTCATACTATCGATATGGTTTTGTATTCCCTGGAAGGGATTTTCAATGCAGACAATCAGGTAAATAAATGCATTACTGTCTAGCCGAAGCTTGGATTGCTTCACTGAATCCAAAATTGGTCAATATCATCACTAAATGCCAATTTTAATCGTCGAATCAAATGTATATCTGGAAAAACTTCGAAATATTGATGAAGGTTCGTAAAGCGATTCTCCATTCTTATTCTATGGTTTTCGAAGTATTTCTATAGACCCAATCAAGATTTATTTTTGGTATCACCTTTAACTTTTCACTGATATTACATTTGAGCATTTGACAGAAATATATTGCGGAATCCCATCTCTTCGAATGAAATCTTGTTTTTACCGTAATACATTGTAACATAATATGGCATTCATTCATACTGTCTCCTTTTGTTCGTGCTATAAACTACAAAAACCAACAGAAAAAACATTGTCTTCAACTCTAAGGACACTCTAGAGTCCATGAAATATGTGCGTAATAAGTAGGAAATAACAAATAGGTAGTCGCTAAGAAATTCGAGTTCTGTGAATATGCGAAATTGAATAGAAACCCTCCTTAAATCTCATTGGGCAGTTTGCTGAAATTGTTAAACAAGAATTGTTCCCGAATTCCTTTTTTTCCTTTAGCAAATGAATGAAAAACAAATCCGGGATTTTGTTCGAAATTGGATGTATTATTTGAAGTGTTAATATTTCTGCAAGTTTGATTTCTATAGCATGTTGTATTCGTTGTGAATGCTAACGATTTGTATATTTCCGGAATTTGTAATTCTCCCAAGGCGAGAAAAAGTTGCGCTACCCCGGATAGACTTTCCCTATTTTTTACGTAGGCGTTAATTTATGTTGATTTGCTTGAAATAATTTCGCATGTCACATGCCATGCATAAACACAAATTGGTTTGGTCGTTTTGCACAAATGCTGTGCGGCTTAGTTCTGCATATCGTATTTGATGCTTGGCTGAATGTTAAAGTTAAAAAAAGAAAAAAAATGGGCATCAACAGCGTGAACAGTTATCGTGGTTCCAAAAATGGAAATATATGCATTTTGCTTTGCGAAAGGCATTTTGTATGTAATGAACGTTCGCAGTGAATTTATTGTTATTAATATCGTTTTACAACAATACATTTAAATTCAACAGTCTCATCGTTAGTCTCATGGCATTGGGTATTTATGTGCGCTCCCATGTTGTGTAATGTAATGTATACATTTTATGGAATTGATCGCGGCTGTCTGGAAAAGTTGGCGAAAAAAAGAAACTTCAGAGACGGTTGGTGTATATACGATTATCGGCTTCGATTCAAACGGCATAACCACAAAATTTATCAACCGAAAAAATTGCATGGCAATAACCGCCCGGGGCAAAGTCAAAACAAGAGCACAACTGAAGCAAATTTCTTGCGCTAGACCGCGAATTTCATGCTTTTTCGAACTCGGTGATTCAACTGACTGCTGAACAAAATGCATTTTGTTCATGAACATTCAGCCTATGATTGTAAATATGAGTCATATTATTCTACTTTCAACAAATGCGTTAGTATATTCAACGAAAATATATTGAAAATTTATCAAAATTAGCAACCTGAATACAAAAAATAAATTGAAATGTCTTTATTTGGGATGTTAATCGCCTCATTATGGATTAATGCTCGAAGAATTTTAAGTATTATTCTCAGCCATCGACATTCGTTCTCGAGTTCAAGTTTTCCCTGTCTAACGAACTGTTACATACATAATCTCGCTCCGAATAGGAAAAACATAATCTCCCTCCGCATTTCAACTTAGCTCTCCGTAAGCTATAAATTCAAGTGCAAAATACAACCAAGACCCAAATCAGATACATATAATCATTTACTTAAAAAGTAGAAATTGAGTTGAAATAATAAATGGTTCTGATGCATCGTTTGTGTTTACTTCTTTCCAAATTCCTTGCTGCTATCGACCGATCGATGGAATTGACAAAACCATTGGAGCAATCCACAAATTTATTTGTGTCCAGTGATGAAACACATTCCTGTGCGTGAAATGACTGTAGAATTGATGGATCTTTACACCATTCAGTTTTCAAGGCATTCAATCCGTCAATAAGATTGAGAGAAGAGAAAGTTTTTTCCATCCAAAGTTTTTAACACAGGAGTCATGGAAAAAAAACCTCAAATTGTTGTACTCTAACTTTGCTGAACACTCATGTCGCTTACATTGTTTGCATTCTTTTTTATCCAAATTCATTGAAACCTGCTCGCTTCTCCATTTCAGCGATGGAAAAAAAACATTGGGGATTTTGTTTCGATTAAATGTTCGATGAAACGAATAGAGCTCAACTTAGAATACTCACTTTACTCGATATTTGCGAATTTTCTGTAAATTAATCCAACGTTTCTCTGGAGCACATTCAAAACGTCAATTGAAAATGAAAATGAAGCAGATTGAATGTCTTCAGAACGACATGCATAAATTGTCCGAAGACACAAAAATCATTTTGTGTTGGTGAAAATTGTATACACATTCCATTTCTGAAAATAGATCTCCATTTTTCATTCAATTCACGTCTCACAGCTCCAAAATATCTATATCACAAAGAATGAAGGCTGTGTTTTATATCTGCATTTTCTTTGGGGTAAAAGACACCATCGAACATGACCTAAAAAAATAAAAACAAACTAATGTAAGTATGAGACATGGTAGAGCTTAAGCTTAAGCATTATTATTCGAATCGCATATTTTTCCCTTTATCTCCATCCAAAAAGCATCAAATGCACTGCACAATGCATACACACATGGATGTCACGAAACTGGGCTAGCACATTGTCCCCAGCACAAAAGAACCCATTCAAAGGAATGTTAACGAACAACTCAGCACAGAATCATTAACTATCATCCCCACAAACCCGTGTAAAAGTTGAATAGCTGAAAAGGAATCACTTGGCCACGCCATTATCGATGATATCCGTAAAGAACAGCTGGCAAATACACACACACACACACCCACACATAACACTCAGGAATCCATTATTTCACCTTTTGTTGGTTTGTTCTGAGTTACGTGTTTTCGCTAAATGCATTCAAATCTCCAGAAAGCGAGAAAAAAGAGTTTCTATTGTGAATATTATGAATGCTTTCAGAGATGAGTGGAATTCGAATAAACGCATCAATGAGTATGACGTCGTACGGCCAACACAAAAAATCCTTGAGTATCATCATCACCAATGGGAAAAACCACTTTCTTTTCATGACTACATTTTTTTTAGTAAGGACAATTTTTGGTTGTAAGGCTTTCTAGTTGTATTTCTTTAAATGTTCTTAATTTGCTCAGTTATCAAATTAAAATCTCATAAACTGTGTGCATTCCACTTCATTTGCCAAGTGAATTTCATGAAGTGTCACACATTTATTGAAAAGTACTAACGTTCTTGAAAGTTCCAAGTAGCAATACCTCAAATTTTGGTATAGAAAATGAAACTGCAATTGCAGAAACTTCAGCCCTAATGATTGCCCCCTTGACTAAAACTGACTCCAGACTTTCAAACTCAAATCGAGCGCTCCATTTTGCTATGCTTTGTGTATGTATGTACTCTGACTGTGTGTTTTTCGTCACTGAGCTATCGCTATTTTCCCGAGATTCATTCCGACGTAAGAGTGCCTGTTTTGCGTTGACGCAGCCACATGTTGTTCACTGCTGCGCACACATACTGGAATATTTATGCAGTTTTCATTTATCAAAACAGACAAAACCATTTACCATTGATCCACTGGGCACCATAGGCGCATACTGTTTCTCTGGCGAACAAAGGTTTGCTGTTCAATCGCACAGCAATACAGCTTGAAAGAGAATGGTGGCGTTTGAATTACTGTTGGTATCACTATCACATCCTGCCACATTAGTTAGAAAACAAATATTGTGGCAATGTGAGCCATTTTACAATGGCCTATTTCCAGTGGATAAGCCATACGATGCCTCTGGAGACATTTTGGCTGTGCCAATCGACAGAAAAATGCGAAAATTGAGCCATTTCCGGCTTAGAATCGATTGTAACAAAATGGGGCCTTGTGATTAGATTGTACAAGTTATTCATTTGGAATGGATTGCGTTCAAATACAAATTGTGGTGATTATACACACTTAGAACAGTGCTTCAATTCATGAAAATGACCAATGCCTGAAAATCTGTTTCAACTGATAAAAGGTTATACATCAATAATTGATCAATCTGAGTATCGAAAAAAAATCTTCTGAATGAATGCTTTTCCGAATAATGTATGCTAAATAACAATACATATCTTTATTTTGATCAATTTTGGCCGTGTATGCATCTTCTTCCTCTTTCCACAATTTCAATCAATCCAGAGATTCGATATGAATTGCGATTTATTTTCTTTTTGCAGTTTACCGACATTTTTCCACATTTGCGTTTTGAGGAGCGTTTACGTGATGATTGAAAGGAATAATAATAACTCAGAGGATTGAAAAAAAGTAGCACTGTGAAAAGAAGCATGAGAATCAATTAGAATGATGTCTTACCATAACCTTAGAGCGCTATTACGTCTATTACACAATATTACATCAATGACTGTGACCGAATCGGCTCGTGTTGTGCAGCAAGATCGTTGAAATAATTACAATTTATATGGAATGGTGAAAGAAGTGAAAATGGAAATGTTTTTATTTGTTTTTCTTACTTTCAACAAATTCAAGGCAAATTTTTTTCACATTATCGTTACTGTAATCGGAACAATAACACATGCACAGCTAGAGAAGGTTCCGCACCATTTCGAACCACATACTCCAAACGTATAATTGCCGTACCAGTCAACAACATAAGCCCGAATGGAAAAAAGGTTCATTTATTCAACAGAAACGATTTGAAACATTCAGAGTTTTTCCTGTGTCCTACAACAATTTTATGTTGGAAATGCATTAAAATCTAATCAACAATTGATTATGTTTATCGAAGCACGTCAATTATAACTAAATACTTTGTTAATCGCAAACAATCTTCATCTTCGCTCTTAATCGAAATGCTCAATTACACGAATAAGCTTTGCAGAAAGTGTGTCAAACAAAAACCCATCGCACTTCAGTCACAACTTTGAACGTGGCACGCATGAGGAAAAGCGGCATCGAGTTGGAATAAAGTAAAGAATAAATTTTTTATTGAGTTTCCAGTTCATTTTGTTGATTCAATGCGAACTGAAAAAGAAGGTCTTCGAGCACACAATTCATCTGCATTTTCTGGGAAAATTTCATTTCGAAATTTAAATTTGCAATCTAAATCAAAATATGTATTCATTCGACATGCAAAATTCAATTTTTGAAATCAATTCAATCGCCTTTGCAATGCATAATTAATTCCAATTATGTGGAGAATAAATTTTGCGTGTAATAATAATCAATCTGTTGGCAGTTCAAAGGGATTATATGTATACAGCGTGGAATTTATTGAAGACTTTATTGCCGAACAGAAACGTTTAAAAACTTTATGGATAGCAATATTGTGGAACTACACCACAGCAAATTGCTTTGATGAACTTTACTTCGGGCATTTGGTGCCGAGGCGACGATTTTATGATGACCTTTTCTAGTTGTGACCATAAAACTATTTTACGACTGAACAACACGTTGAACATGAATGGCAACGTAAAATCAATGAATAGGTCACATTATTTGGTGCGCTCTAATAGATTTATTCCACTATTTATATACAAGAAGAAGAAAAGAAACTATAAAGTAGCACAGAAACGTTTGAAAATGATCTTTGTGGAAAAGCAACCTAAATAAAATTATTCTAAGCTAATCTACTTTCTTTTCATGGCCCGGCGGGGATAAAGTTACACACGGTTTCAAACTCATCCTGTTTGTTTTCCCTTATTCACATATGAAGGTAGTTTAGCATAATTATCCACGTCGCTCGTTTGCCAAGGAAAAACAAACAATAAATTAAAATGGCCAAAAACGATTATCATGGCGGTCATCCCACTTTACATAATAACCTTTGCACGATTTTTCCACGGGCATGGGGCATTCATCGCATTTGGTTATGCACCCAAAGATTAATGTGCCATGATTAATAATATAATCGATATGGATGCGCTTGTATCACAACTGGGCTAGATACATGAGAACTAAAGATTTCCCATACATTTGTGCGAAAATCAAATTGTTTCTCCAATTTTAGAGCGTCTCAGTGACTTGTTCATCAGCTCGAGCTGAGCTAAACACACATCGTTTCAAGCTAAAATGTAATGACTTTGTTTTTTCCCTGTGTATTTATGCGGCGTAACATTTCTAACTTGTAGAAACGAAGGCCATTATTAGTTTATTTTGAAACATCATCATTCGGCTCGACGGATAATTAGTTGCTTCTGAATATAATACTCAATAATACATGCATTATAGATTGATGTGTAAGAAATGTTGTAAATTATTTTTTTTCTGTGAGAAAAAGTGTTGGTTACAAATGAACCATGTGAATATAGTTTAACTTCTGGCACGAAGGAAATTCCATATTATTGCCAAACCAACACGTCATACAATTAATTGAAATTGATCAAAATTACAAGTGATAAGAAAACTATAAATACACATGCCAATTGAAGTATTTTTGTAGGAATTACAGCTTGAATCCTTTCTTAATTTTATCTCATCTCTTGCAAAAATAGTTCACGTATATTCGTTTTGATGTCATCATGGTGAAATGTGAGAGTCGTGTCCATACGAAGCCAATCCTCGAAAAGAAATTGAGGCTTGTCAAATGGTTCGCCCATGTTATTTATTTACTCCATTCTAACTTTATACTATAAAATCGTTGGAATGTGCTCGTCCACGGTGAATAAGAAGAACCATTTTCAGAAAAATATAAGAAAGACTGGATTCAAAACGATTCTTTAGGAATAAATTGAGAAAGAACGCCTTTCCTGTTGTGAACACAAAGTATATTCCAAATGAAGTCACAGGCCAGAATTACCAAGAAGTGTGTATGATTTTAAAATCAAAAGGATTGCAGTTGAAATGGTATTTCATTTAATTCGAGCGTTTTCGATCTTCTCCAGCCAATTCAAGTCAACTATGCAACGCAAAATAGTCTGAATTTGTCAAATGTATTTTATTTAACATAATTTGTGGAATAATATTCCCGTTTGACAGTTTCGCAAATCACATGTTTTGAGTTACACCTTCAATTCCATCGGCACGGTAGGCATTCATCGAATAAGTACACTAGACCAACCGCCACCGCTTAACAGGCATGCATAAAAAGCGACAAAAAAAAAAACACACACACACATTCATTTTGTGCATAATTTATGATTTTTATGAATGAAAACAGTGTATAAAACATATTATGTACATATTTTATTGTCAAAAATGGCATTTTTTCATCGCGTCGCGCTGTTCATGCACGAATGTGCCGAAATGTATGAAAATACAGTTAGTATGTGTGTAAAACGTGAATTGCAAAGTAAAATAATTTCGGATGATGTTTGATAAGGCAAATCAATTTTTCGTATAGCATTCAATGTCATTTTCGTACCATATTTGTCTCTCGCTCTCTTTCTTTTTCTCCAGACTGACTCAATATGTGAAGTACGTATTGAAAATTAACGAAAGCTGAATTATGCAAAATTGAAATGAATGCAAAAATTCATAGATATAAGTCATCTCAGTCAGTTTGGTTTAAATATGTGGAGTGCAAGCTTTTAAGAACCGACGTGACTGTTGGAATCTGAATGATGAAATTGAAGCGACATAGATCGGATTTTGTCAAAGAAAATGATGAAACTGACTTTGACATGCTAATGCACAGCAGAAAATGCCTTTTTATCTTTTTACCTTCATAAATATTGAAGAATCTGATCTATTCTTTCCTTCCAGAAATTTCAAATCTTCTTTAAAGTGGTTGACGTCATGTCGAACATGCCGTTTTCCATTCGCACTATATTGAAATCTCTTACACACGCAGAAAGGAATTGGGATTTTCTATGCACTAAGTGTAGAGATATGTTTAGAAGAACGCATCCAACTTTGAATATATAAAGAAGAGGTAATCTGAATACCTTCCTATGCTCCTGTACTAGGTCCATAACTTCCGTAATGGAGTTTTCAATTCCCTCATCTTGACTGATTCATGTACTTGTTTACTATTTTACAACTTGATTTATTGTAATATGTGAATGATGCGTTGCATCACATGAATTCCAAAGCAACAATGTTTAGTTGAATTTCCTTTTCACCTCGATTCTGTATAAAATCTGGGTTAAAATGAAAAAAAATGGAGCAATTTATTCATAAAATTCGAAAAAGCGATAATTTATTATCTTTTCGTGAATAATAAAAAAAAATATAGAAATCCCTTGTCGGTACGGCGAAAAATTCTGCAAAAAATTACTCCCGAACTATTTGTTCATGATAAATTGTAGCAATATTGCAACAGCATCTATAGCAAGTATTTGACGATCTCCATCGAAATAATATATTAATTTCATTTCGTCATTTGCCGTGCACGAAAATTGTTTAAAAAATGGATTTGAATCCGGAAAAAACTCTTATAAAGGAGCAATATATATTGAATGCCCAAACATTCCAATATTACTAATGCTGAATAATAAAGAACTCGAGCAGTATTTGTATCGCGTCATGTTCGCAATTTACAGCTAAAGCTACGTTCAAATGAGAATGACAAAAACAGTGCAAATTATTGAAGGATTTCATCCATTGTATTGGTAGTTTCGGACAGTTTTACACGTTTTCAAGAGAGGGCTCTGCCAATTTAATATCACCGTGACAGCTCTGATTTTTTTTTCTCTGGAAAACTTAGACATCTGTCAGCAATATTTAGTTTGAAGATTTTTTCGTTTTGCATAACAAAATTATTTTTTTTGCCTGGGAAAATGTCGAATTCTTTGCCAAATAAACATCATTTGCGGGATTTTTTGTGTTTCTGCTTTAATTGGAAGAAGAGTGCAGCTGAAGCTTGTGGAAGTTTATGAGGAGAATGCTCTAGACGACACCCAAGCCACGATTCAAAAGTGGTGATTTTGATGTGAAAGATAAAGAACGTTCGGGATTGCCCAGCAAATTTGAAGATCAAGAATTAGAGCAGTTACTCGATGAAGATCCATGTCAAACGCTTGCAGAATTGGCAGAAACACTAAAAGATGGGCAATACTATTGTTCATTTTGTTTATTAAATAAATCTGATTTTTAACAATAAAAAACGTGTAAAAACTTTCCGAAACTACCAATATAATCTCAATTTGGACAATTTCTAAGGATTATTTTCGAACAAAATGTTATTACATCTACTGCTAATCATCTAATGAACGAATATCAATGACACCCCAATTCAATGAAGTAGCGCGTGGTGTATGAAACTCATATTGCTCATGTTGAGCTTTTTCGTTTCCTTTTCATACAAAATGTAATCTATGCTAAAACGGCTAGTTAGTTATTAAGTTGCGCCCGTATTCGAAGAAATTCTAACTATTCACAATTTCGCTTAGCATGCATTATTTTGCTTGTTACTTGAAAATTGTTTCCATGGGAAATCAATTTGGAGGCAACGTATGAGCGATTGCTGCTTTTGATTCGTGCCCGAAAATGAGTTTGCATTTTGGGCACACGAGGTCTATATACCAAATGGCATTAACTAAATAAGCATTGTTCAAAAATAATGATATGGCGCTGGAAAATAAATTGATTCACTTGTGTGACTGCTTTGTTAGTCATCAAAAGGTTTTTGTAATCGTATAGCCATTGAATAGTGTATCTTTTGTCTAGAAAATCTATGTCAATGCCTAGTTTTAGAGCGCCTAAAATTGATTTTCAGTTGATTTGGCGTTAAAATTTCCTTGAAATCAAACACTTTTGACGCAATATTTGGCGTAACTACTGCTGAATTGCTGGCTAAATGACGTAAATCCGGATAATTTAGGCTAACTGCACTTGTTTACTCTATTGACTGCATTGAGAGTTGCAGGCAATGACACTGAAATGAACAGAAGTTTGTAGTTTGTACGACAATTGCAACAGCCAATCAAAAAAAGTGCGCGATTTGCGCTTTTACAGACAGCCCTCCAAATTAAAATGAAATTTTCGCCTCTTGCAAAGCCTCACACAAAAATGGCACTCTCCATTTTAGAAGCTCCACATAACCGGAATTATATTGTTCCCATGAGATGTTCACCGTATTTGCCAACTAAGTAATGATGTTTTCGTTTTATTTTGAATTTCAAGAGCAATAAATGTGCTCCTCAAATTTTTTAAATGAATTTTTTTCTCATTTTTTTTCTATATTCGCATAGGAATCGACATCAGGAACACCAGTGACAATGCGCGTTGATCCAAAGGGCTTTTACTTGTGCTGGGTTGATCAGAATAATGAATTAGACGTTTTGGATATAGCCACAATCCGAGACGTTCGAAATGGGCAATATGCCAAAAAAACCAAGGGTAAGTAAAATTGCAAATTATTCAAACAATGAAAGAAACGAAAAGAAAAAAACGTGAAAGCTAGCGTGAAAGTTTTACATTTTATTAGATTTGCTGGATTCTTTCGAATGCGAAATTCTTCGAACGCCTGATTTTTTTTTTTTTTTTTTTTTTGAAAACATTGCTATTCATATTTGTTCAATTTGCATTGGGCTGGTGCTGTTCAAGCCATCCAACTGCGGTAGCTGTTGAAAATGCGCTTGTCGAATATTTGCGTACATTTTTCTCATTTCATTCATGACCCGCTGGCTTATCGATGTTTGTATGTTATCCGACAAATCGCATGTGCAAACATTTATATCTAGCATTTTACACACACACACAATTGACCATGGACATGCACAGAATCATACAAAAAGAAAGTCTGAATGTTATAGCCCAACCAATTCATGTAAAACAAAGGCTAGAGAACATTTGTTTTTACTCACAGCAATGATAAAAGATTCAAATACACATAACCATCAGACAAAGTAAATTATTTGCTTTGTTCGAACGAGACAAAAATATGAAAATTCAAAGAAATCTGCTTTGTTTGCAACACACAAAACTACTTGGCGTCTATAATGAGGAGTATTTTGGAGCGACGTTCATTTTTGATATGCGTCATTCTTGCAGTACTCAATGAACATACATTCCATCCATTTATTACAGATGCGCACTTTTTCGGCAAATATGAAGCACATCTTCGCCCGTTATTTTGAGCGCCGACAACTTACCATTTATCAGATAATTTCAGACATCAACTATAAGAAGTAAATTCTAATTGAACGCTAAATAGTTGAAAAACAATCAAATAACCAAACATGAGATAGTGAGATATTCTGGATGAAGTTTTGCGATACGACTTTTCTAAGAATGTGGTACTAAGACAAGGCAGAGCAGTCAGTTTTAATTAAGACAAATAAAATCTTCATATATGTTGCATATCTTCAGCTTGTTTGGTGAACCGTATAGTTTTCACTATAGCTAAATATAAGAACAAAGATAAAATCCTAGAAATGTCATCACAGAAATGGCGCTATTGCTTGTTTGATTCCAAAAAATGTAGACAATGGTCATATTTGGAACTAGTCTCTAATAACGATCTAACTGCAAAAAAAATCCTGCCTTTTAGTTATCAAACTAAACTAAGCCGTAAATCAAATGTTTATTTTATCAAATGCTACATCGGAATTTCATTCGAAAATTGGGGGCTTACTTTTACTTGCAAATCAAATTGTTGAATAGAGAAGTTTTAAATTGCCCATAAATGAAATTAACACATTTTTGAGTGTAGCCAATGCCTATTAAGTGAGTCAAGCAATAAAACTACAGAATTATTAAATATGCTAGAGCCAATTTGAATGGTGTAATGCATTAAGTACATGTACTGTGAATATTGATTCCGCTGAAAGGTATCATAAAATGTAGATTTTGACATTTTAACGACGGTTCGAAATCAGCAATTTCATATATTTACGATCCGAACGTAGCGTTTGCTAATTATATTCGATGTAACTACTTTCTGTAACTCACTAGAATAAATGGGGGAAAATTGTTGGAATTGAAATGACCTTCTCGGTAGTCGTGTTATTTTATCCATGTTATTAACTGTTTGTGATGATTTCTATAGAGAATTCGATGCACACATATTGGCAAAATGCAATGGAAATTGCAAAGCGATTATTGAGATTTGCACTTTGATATGAGCCAACATCATTATAGTTGAATATTGGCAATTGAAGCAATTTACGGATTTCGACGCAGCAAATGTGATTTTGAAGAAAGATTTACGATCATGATAAACTAACGACTCCATGAAATAATCGAAAACACATGAGCAAAGCAAAAAAAGAGTGAGTGCACATTTCAAATCATGACAATTCAATTAGGTTCTCTCTTTAATTCAAAATCAATTTCAGTTGCGATGATGGAGAGTTTCCATGCACGATCTATTCGAATTTGTGTTCAATAAAGGAGTTTGTATCCACGAATTAATTGGTTTTATCAAGTTCAAACACGTCAAACTCGTGAAATCTTCGGAGATTAACTGCTGGTGGAACACGAAATATGTGAAAAGTATGAGCGTGGGACGCACTCACTAATCAGCATGGCGAAACACACGCATTCACAATCGATTATTTCATATTACGGCCAATAACAACAGCACATAAATCAAACATTGAACTTGGCCGGTGCAAACTGGCCCGTCATTCAATTGTGTAATACAAATACATTAGGTTCATATGATAAAGATATAAATATAAATGTTCGTTGACTTACGACCTTTAAGATATTTATTGTCTCTAGTTGTATGGATCTATAAAAATGATTCAATTCATGTGTTTATTGCTTTTGCTTAACACGAAAACACAATATTACGGCTCTTACCCTATTGCTCGACATTTTTATTCGACTCGATCAGATTGCCTCTATTGTTTTGGCAATAATACGAAAGAAATATGCTGGATAGAATATCTGTGACTGGTTTAGTTTCACATGCTTTGATTTGTTTGTGTTTCGTGCCGAAACTCAAAATAGATTGGAATCATGTTATGCGTTGAACTTCGAAGCAAGAATCATAATCGACAATTCCGATTCAGTTATGATTTACGAACAGACGCGTCTAATGCGAAATCCGATTATATGCTCTATGTTCGATAGAAATCGTTAAAATTTGCACCATATCGTGTGTATTAAGCTGTCAGCTGTTTGAACAAAAACATTATCAAAATTATTTCGCCGTTGGAATCCAAAGTTTGTGTCGAGCAAAGTTTGAAAATTTCTTTCGTAAACTCGAGTTAATTATGATCATGTATGCGTTTTGAAGCAACGAACCGTTTAAATATTGCGGTTTATTTCGAATAATGCGAAACGAAACACGGAAAAGAAATTTCATATTGTTATACAGAATCCGTTGAACCATTCATCGTTTAGTTCAATGACGTAATTTTTCTTACTCTAGAACAGTAATAATGAGAAACGTCAAACGCTCAAGTTTTCGCATTCCAATCATCGGGCGGCTGCCAATTTCTGCGTTTCTTCCTCTTCTTTTTCTCGTATTTTTGACGTCGCTGTCAACATGTATCAACGTAATATTCAGAATGAGTGCGTTTAATAACGTGATTTGATTTAAATATCGGGGTATCCATGCATGTATTTATATATAGGCTCAAATTACGGAAGCCATCATTTGAGATGTTTGATATATGATGTCAATGACAATATCTATATTGTAAGGGAACCAAATGAAAACTGAAAGTCATCACATGAAATTTCTTCTCAAACGGCTATTCGGAATGAAACGCACTCAATTCAGATTGTGTTGACATTGATTCCTAGTTCGACAAAGTCCTGATGGGGGCGCTGACAGTCTTCAGCGAGAAATTTAATACATATACTTATACATCATAAAGCCGCACGACGATTCCAATCACGTAGATTGGTATATATTTGCTTTAATAGTACTAGCGCTGAACTCAGACAACAACAATTAAATGGTGGAAGTTTTGTTGGTGATGCTACTGCTGCTCTCTTGAAACAATTTTCCCCAAAATCAACGATAATTTATTTGTACATTTCAGTTCATCCCTTATCTTGTATAATAATTTATGCATAGAATTTACATGTGCAGAATTAACATATTCTTCTGCTTATCTTGATATCGCTTGTACATTTAGAAAGCCTTAAGCAATTAGCATGTGTTCCTCCAACTTTATAGCTTATTTAAATTATTTATTTTCCATTCCGCAAATCTTATGAATCCGTAATGGATTCACTTGCATTTCCGATGTCAAACAAATGTGCCATTTCGAGTAATTTATGTATAAATATTTGGCATTTTTCGAACATTTAAGGCGTTCGATTCAATTCACTGAGTAGCGGATGGCCTTCATTAGCCCTCGACAATGAAGTACAAAGCTTTACATTCACTTTTCAATAGTTTTGTTGTTTTCTTTAGCGCGACTATTGTAGAAGTGATAGCAACTGAAATGTTTTTACAACGAACAGCGTATAAATCGGTGTTTCGAAAGATATAAGTTTCAAGTTTGTCCAAGACTTGGATCCCAAGTGTAAATATACAAATTTGTTCTTATCTTTGTCGAAT